>OY757025.1:6221395-6874405 GCA_963580285.1 Lucinisca nassula
ATTATTATTATTATTATTATCACAAATATCCCCAATCTGTATTTTAGAAATATTATTAGAAAAATTAAGAAAACACGTCTATTCAAATTAGTCGTCGCCATGCAAAACCTTTATCTTCTTTTAATACTCTATAAACATCAACATAATTCTCTTTATCAATAATTTTCAAAACTTCTGACCTCGCCCCAGGATTGTTAACATGTTTGTAATTTTCAGTATCAGTCTCTGGATGCAGAACTAAATTCCAGTCTCCACATAATATTATATTATCATTTTCAAAGTCATTGATATGTTGTAATAAACTTCTATAAAAACTTGGTTTATCATCATTAGGTCCATATAGGCTTACTAATAGTATATTTTTATCTTGCACTTTCAGTTCTGTAATTATAAAGTTGCCGTTTGGATCTGTCAGTACTCTTCCAATATCGCACGCAAAGTTATTGTTTATTAAAATCATTACTCCTCGGTTTACATTTGTGCCCTCTTTTGAACTTAAAATTACATTATATCCCCATTCGGCCTTTATATATGGTAGTAAGTTTTTGTTGATATGTACATCCTGTAAACATGCGATGTTATAATTTTTAGATCGTCAATGTTTGAACAAATCTCGCCTTTTTTGCATGTTTTTGAGACCTCGACAGTTTTGGGAAAATATATTTATTTTTTCAACCATTTTCGATATTATAACCCCACAGCATTACCACCCCCCATTTTGAGGTGCTGAATAATAGAAGGCCATGCAAGACAATACCATACCCAGATATACAGTTAAACAGATACAAAATAAGACATGAATATGTTTTGAAAAACATAACACAAAAATAAAAAGTGAAAACATGTACTAGCTCTCTGAAACACACATTTTTGAAGTATCAGTAATTTACGGAACCCGGGAAGGTACGGAACCCGGGAAGGGACATGATTTTTTTTTATTTTATAAGTTGTGCGCACAAGAAAATATCTTGTGCGGACAAGATATTATCTTGTGCGGACAAGATATTATCTTGTGCGGACAAGATAATATCTTGTCCGCACAACATAATATCTTGTCCGCACAACATATTATCTTGTGCAGACAAGATATTATCTTGTCCGCACAAGATATTAAGTTGTGCGAAAAAGATATTATCTTGTTCGCACAAGATAATATCTTGTCTGCACAACATAGATCTTGTGCGCACAAGATATTATCTTGTCCGCACAAGATATTATCTTGTCCGCACAAGATAATATCTTGTCTGCACAAGATAATATCTTGTCCGCACAACTTCCCAAGATCTATGTTGTGCAAACAAGATAATATGTTGTCCGCACAAGAAAATATCTTGTCCGCTCAAGATATTATCTTGTTCGCACAACATAATAAAAATAAAAAATCATGTCCCTTCCCGGGTTCCGTAGGAAGGGACATGATTTTTTTTTTATATTATAAGTTGTGCGCACAAGATAATATCTTGTGCGGACAAGATATTATCTTGTGCGGACAACATATTATCTTGTGCGGACAAGATAATATCTTGTCCACACAAGATAATATCTTGTGCGGACAACATATTATCTTGTGCGGACAACATATTATCTTGTGCAGACAAGATATGATCTTGTCCGCACAAGATATTAAGTTGTGCGAACAAGATATTATCTTGTCCGCACAAGATAACATCTTGTCTGCACAACATAGATCTTGTGCGGACAAGATATTATCTTGTGCGGACAAGATATTATCTTGTGTGGACAAGATAATATCTTGTCGGCACAAGATAATATCTTGTCCGCACAACTTCCCAAGATCTATGTTGTGCAAACAAGATAATATGTTGTGCGAACAAGATAATATCTTGTGCGCACAAGATATTATGTTGTGCGAACAAGATCATATCTTGTCCGCACAAGATAATATCTTGTCCGCACAAGATAATATCTTGTCCGCACAAGATAATAGTGTGTGAATATTAATATTTTTACAGGATTTTTAGAGGTTAATATTTCACCTTTTTTTAGGGGTGGGTGGGGGAGATTTAAAAAGTGTTATAGTTCCTTTTATGAATGAATCTTATGGTGAGAAAAATCATTACGATATCACGTCCTTGTGACAACATCAATGTGCCATATTGTACTCCTTCGTTTCTCCAAACTAGCTTGTTCTCTGGCAAAAATCTGTGATACCTTATTCACAGTCCAAACACAGGCCCTGTGTGCCCGCTAGAATCGCCTCATTGAGACAGTTCTAGCGAGCACCCACAGCGCATGCCTTGGAATAAAAACAAGATAAATAATGTATACCCCCTAAACCCCAGTTTTCTCTGTACAAAGTGTGGACCAGAGGGGTGTTCCTTACACAGCCTTGCCAACACGATGAAAGACAAAAATAAATAATAACTTCGAAACCGGTGGCCCACACAGCCAGTAGTAAGTAAAATCCTTACCATGAACTAAAAGGGGTCGTAACCCTGTCAAAAATTAACGGATTTTGTCCATTAACAATCCCATACCAGTCATTCCCAGTACAAACATGTATGCTCAATTTGAGAAAAAAATATATACTCAAGTTATGCGGATGGATGGACAGACAGATGGACTGACAGACGGACGGACAGACATACATTCTAGGGAGCTTACCACTAAATATTTTCCATAGACGACAATAGTAACATTTTTCCATCTCCAACAAAAACTGTACATGCAAAATATTTCAAACCTTGGTGGTTTGTAGAGCAACTCTAGCTGAATAAATCCCAAAGAAAAAATCCACATGTAGCCCGTCTCCTTTTTGAGCTATTGTCCGCCATATTGTTGATGTGTAGCGCCGCAGTGAATAACAGGGCAATTTTTTCTCAAAGGGGTGACCATGAAAATGTGGCAGCAATATTTTTGGGCTTGCAGATATAATTGCAAAGCATCTATTATTTTGTTTTGCTATAAGTACCCTTTTCTTAAAATGAAATAAATCCAGCCTATATAACCAATGAAATGCACAGCTGGTATTTGATCCTCTATCAAATCTTCTGTCCCAAAGTGCTGGTTCCCCGGCTCAGCAATATTTAGTGTTAAGCTACCTATACCAAACCCTTATTGTCTTTATGATCATCAAAAGCATTGTCAAATAGAAATTTAGATCATATCTAATAATTTAAGCATGCATAATAAATGTTCAGTGACAAAGAATCTTTGAAGTTTGCGAAAAAGTTATCGCTTTCAGATTCTACAATGAAAGCCGAACAAACAATATTTTGTTAAAAAGGGCAAAGTTTACCTCTTTCTGGAATGGAACCCAGACACCGGCTGGCATCAGTGGTTCTTCTCCTATGTCTTTGGAACACTTCAATCCTAAAATGCACTAAAGTATGCCTTAATAGCATACCAACTGGTATTTATGGCTGATTTCACACCTATACCCCCTATTTTATGTAAAAATGGCATTTTGAGGATATTTTGATGATAAAACTTTGACAAAAATGATTATAAATGCCTCAATACCATGAGAAATAGTGGATATATATCTGTTCAGACCCTTTAACATGAATCTAATCAATAAGACCCGTATGAAATTTTGGAGCGGATTTCGCCCGTAAAATGAGCGGAAATGGGGCGAAATACCAGTTTTCCGGGCGAAAAAAGGGCGGAATCTATAATTCCGCTTCGAAAGTTTAAAAGCAACAAGTTTCTCCGGGCGAATTTCTTTTTTATTCCGCCTGTAAAGGTGAGGCGGAATAGTTTGAAGACGGAAAAATAGGACTTAAACTTTTTTCAGAGGCGAAACATTTTACTTAGAAGAAAATTTGGGGCGGAAATTTGTCAGCATCATTTCTTAAAAAATTTCTGCTGGCGGAAAAAGTTGACTTAGACATTTTTAGTGTTGCTAGAAATTTTAACTTATACACTTACAAACAAAATACTGGCAAGTTTAATATTTGCTCTAAACCAACATTACAATAGCACTCCCGTGCGACGTAGTGTAAAGAAAAATATACCATTGACATTCAAGTCTCCGATTTAAAGAAATAATGTGCCTATTGAATTTCTTAGATGATGCATTACTACTTGTCAAAGGAAACAAAATTTGAATGTGACCAGCATTGAAAATAATGAAATCTAGAATTAGAAACTAGATTTTTTGTTATGTAACACGAACATCATTATTACTTTCTATTTTATGATATGTAAACAAATATGTTTCGTTGACTATAAAATAATGAGGATTTGCAGACTTCCTGGCATTTAGTAAAAAGAATTTTTTATAATTTCTGATGTGTTTGCCAATAGTAAGCCATAGGAAGACTTCCAAAATCTCGGACATACCCTTCTTGGCATTTACTCCATTTCTTCGTTCAGGTCGCTAGGCATGGTGGGCGAAGCTTGCTTACCAAGTAATGCTTACTATCCTAGGACGCCTGATTACACTCTTCTGGAGTCAATGTCTGTTGATCTGAACATTAATATTTGCCATTTGTCTATGGATTGATGATTTTAGATCAACGCTTTGGTACTACGACCTAAATTACTTATTAGAAAAAAAGCTAACCCAGGTATTGAATTCCTTTTCTGGGACGTAAAACTCAAACACTCTCTCACCCATCCCCTGTGCAGGTTAAAGAGCCCTAGAGCTTCCATATAATTACAAGATTACTGTATAGGCTTTCATCCTGCAGACCTGGTATGTTAGACAGACAGACAGACAGATAGATAGATAGCTAGATAGATTGTTTACATTATCACCTCGGCAACATTACTGCTTTTTGATATAGCCGAAAATGCATAAACCAAGATCAAACGAAAGAAGTGACATACTCAGTCATGTAATTTTATGTCTTATCTACACAAATTACATGAATTATATAGTACTTTCAAATAAAAATTACAGGAACGACTTGCTTGAATGCAGCAACCATAACAGAAAAGGTATCCAGTTTTCGCGACTTTGAAACCCTGCAGCACATGCCGATAAAAAAAAAAATATTGTTTCCTATACTAAATCATAGGGGCAATGATAATGATGAGCCTAAAGAGAACGATCCTATTCAACATTAATACGGACATGAACATGTCCGTCTATAGACTAAGAGGTGCACGCGTTGTCATAACAACGTAATTCGCTTCCCTGATAAATATTTTTTGATGGTCAATTCACGTGAATTCTCGGTGAGACTATGCGAGACAACTTCCTGTGTATGGTTCACGCGTTCTTCCATCTAATAAAATGTCTGCCTTTCACACAGTCGGTCCCCAGTCTAGTACAACATTCATCTGTTACGATTCTTTTTTCTCCTTTTCGTATTTCAATCCGCTATATGTATTACTTTTTGACGTATCCGACCAAATAAAAATAAATAAATAAATAAAAACTGTAAATTCGGATTCTTCAAAAACGTCACGATGACTGCTTCTCTATTATTGATCCATGTTGCAGAGACGCTTATTGCATTTTCATAGACAAACTGTCTGACAGTTGGCGCAAAATAAAAACATCGAGTACCAATCTTCTGTTTACCTTCCGGCAGCGTTATTTGACAGAAACAGGTTAGTTTTCGTTTATTTCCAGTATTTCCATGATAGTTCCGACTCGCAGTGTGTGATACAATCAAGCATGAATTAATGCCTGATGGGGGCCTTGGAATTCCTTTTCTTCTTTTACTGCAACTCCCTCACACAAGGTTTATGTGCAGGTGTACATTACATTCGAAGGAGGGGTTGGCAGTAAACAGAGATAGATAATTAAAAGGAGCACTAAAAGATTTTGAAGGGCATCGTAATAGGAGCATCATGTGTTTTACTCATAGGGAAATGCACAAGTGACTGACTTAAGTACAAGGAGATTATAGGCAGCGATAAAATGCCTTATACAACAACAACAACAAGATAGATAATATTGGAAGGTATCTTTTATTTGTGCAGGGGAATGTTCTCCCTGCACAAGGGGCCTCCAGTTGACGTCCCGATCAGAAGGACTGTGCACTTTGTTGCATTCATCCCTGCAATTGATGCCAGAGGTCCCGGGTTCGATCCCCCGCAGCAGCGATCAAATTTCGGTGTCCGAACACACTCCATTGGCATCATTTGCAGGGATGAATGTCACAAAGTGCAACATCCTTCGGATCGGGACTTTAACTGGAGGCCCCCTGTGCAGGGAGAACCATCCCCTGTGCAGGTTAAAGAACCCTACCGTAATTACATGGTTACTGTGTAGGCTTTCATCCTGCAAAACCTTTAGTGTATGTAATGTACACCTGCAAGTAATGGCGAAATGTGACCGATCACAGTATCAGTAGAAAGAAAGAAAGTGTAGCAGTTCGGACACCACAATGTTCTTACGTTCTTGCGTACAGCAGTCTCATTATCTGGATGAAGAAGAGAGCAGTTAGAGCCTGACTTGGGACCAATGGCGATAGATCAGGACACATCCATGAAAGACACTAGTCGCATGTCATTTGTAAACATTGTCAGTTAAAGAAGTGTTTCTTTGACATGCTTCTTGTGTACCCTTAAGGCAGCTAATTTGATTTGGATCTGTTCAAGAACAACCAGATTGAGACGGATGTTCGTACGACCCTGCAGATCCCAGCACATGACTGGCAGATGTAGATGACTTGGTTAACAGACAAATTTACTGTCCATGGGATCTGAACTCGAATATTCATGATAACAGAAAGTAGTGCAGCACTTTGGTGCAGTGGTAGCGTATCGGATTTGTGATCAAGAGGTTGCGGGTTCAAGCCTTACGCTGACGAAAGTGTTGTGCCCTTCAGCAAGGCACTTCATCTACATTGCTTAAAAAAAATAAAAAATAAGTACTGGTTACCACCCAGGAAATCCTGCTCGTAATGCTCAGATGTGAGCGAGTAGCAGTATAAATAGGAGGAAAGAAAGAAAAAAAGTATTTGCGATTCAGATAAAGAGAAAAGATGGGAAAATGGTGACAATATTTTTGACTATTTGAAAAAGATTTTATGGATAACCGTGAAATGCCATGTTGTGATTGTTCCAACAAGCACCCACAACTTTCTCTTTTTAGCCCTACTGTCACATAGTGACAAGGTGAGCTTTTGTGATCACTTTTCGTCTGTTGTCCATGTGTGCGTCCGTAAACAATTCTTCAAACGACATCTCCTAAACCACTGATCAGATTTTGACCAAACTTCACAGGAATGATTCTTATCTGGACCCCTTTCAAAGTTGTTCAAATGGTTCCGCTCCGTTGCACATCTAGGTCACAGCAGCCAAATATACATTTAAACTTGAAAAATCTTCTCTGAAACCACAAGGCCCAGGCCTTCGATATTTGGTATGAAGCTTCATCTAGTTGACCTCTACCAAGATTGTTCAAATTATAGCCTCCGCCCCAGGGGCCTTTGGTTTTACATAGGCTTATATTGGGAAAATCTTTAAATATCTTCTTCTCTGAAACTGCAACATATTTGGTGTGAAGCTTCAACTAGTGGACCTCTATCAACATTGTTCAATTTATAGCACTAGGGCCAAAAATGCCCCCGCCCCCGGGGTCCTTTGGTTTTTTCATACGCTTATATAGGGAAAATATTTAAAAAATCTTCTTCTCTGAAACCACAAGGCCCCCGTCTTTGCTATTTGGTATGAAGCTTCATCTACTGGTCCTCTACCAAGACTGTTCAAATTATATCCCTGGTGCCAAAAATGTCCCCGCCCCGGAGCCCTTTGGTTTTACATAGATTTATAGGGAAAATTTTTAAAAATCTTCTTCTCTGAAACCGCAAGGCCCAGTTCTTTGACATTTGGTGTGAAGCTTCATTTAGTGAACCTCTATCAAGATTGTTCAAATTATAGGCCTAGTGCGATAAATGCCCCTGCCCTGTGGGCCTTTGGTTTTACAAAGGCTTATATAGGGAAAATCTTTAAAAATCTTCTCTGAAATTGCATGGCCCAGGTCTTTGATATTTGGTATGAAGCTTCATCTAATGGAGGGCTACCAAGATTGTTCAAATTATACCCCTGGGGCCAAAAATGCCCCCACCCCAAGGGCCTTTGGTTTTGCATAGGCTTATATAGGGAAAATCTTTAAACATTTTCTTCTCTGAAACCGCAAGACCCAGGTCTTTGATATTTAGCATGAAGCTTCAGCTAGTGAACCTCTATCAACAGTATTCAAATTATAGCCCTACGGCCAAAAATGCCCCCACCCCGGGGCCCTTTGGTTTTATAGGCATATATAGAGAAAATATTTAAAAATCTACATCTCTGAAACCATAAGGCCCGGGTCTTTGATATTTGGTATGAAGCTTCATCTACTGAACCCCTCCCAATATTGTTCTAATTATAGCCCTAGGGCCAAAAATGCCCCCGCCCTGGGGCCCTTTGATTTTACATAGACTTATATAGGGAAAATCTTTAAAAATCTTCTTCTCATTAACATTGGCTTATACAGGGAAAATCTTTAAAAATCTTCTTCTCCAAATCCGAGATTGTTCAAATCATTGCCCTTGGGCCAAAAATGCCTCCGCCCCGGGCCTTTCGGTTTTTTCATTGACTTATATATAGGGAACTTTAAGAAAATCTTCCAATCTGAAACAGCAAGGCCCAGGTCTTTGATATTTGGTGGACCTCTATCAAAAGTGTTCAAATTATAGCCCTAGGAAATAGAAGTCAAGGCAATGAAAACATTTGAAATCTTCTTGTCTGAAAGGAGAAGGCCAAGGTCTTTGATAATTGACATGAAGCTTTGTCTTGATGATTTCTACCAAGAGTGTTTAAATTCTCAGTGGGAATTATTTCTCTGTGAGAAATATCGTTTTTCTTTTTCTTAGAAAATCCTGTATTTACTTGGTAAAAATTTAATACACATATTTATTTCATAATTTCCATGACAGGCAATACATATATAAATACCGTATTCGACCTATTTACCGCACATGCTCCTATAAGCGCACACCCAAGCTTTTTCTGGAAAAAATACACAAGCGCACACTTTACAGTAACATCTCAACAAATTCATATTGAGTTTTGCTGCATCTTTGACCCAGACAATCATATGTATATGTGGTGAGTCACCATGCTGAAATTCAACTCTATAAAATAATCATATCAGAAGCCTTTTTTCGTATTTTTTCGTATTGAGTGTGCGCTTATTAGGTAGATTTTTCACCACAATATTTTCATACAATTGTGAAAAAACTAAGCGCACAGTGCGGTAAATAGGTCGAATACGGTACAATAATAATTCATAGGAACAAAAGCTTAATACAGTGTTGATGGGGACATTAATACATTGTATGCTGGTAGACTTTTTCACTGTCATACGTTGTACAAGTCCATTTGTCATATAAGGGGGTCAGGCCTATTTTTTTTCGTTTCTATTACCTCACCTATCATGTAATGACGAGGTGAGCTTTTGGGATCACTTTTCATCTGTCATGCATCCATCCGTGCGAAAACAATTTCTTCAAACGACATCTGGTAAAGCGCTGGTCGCATTTTGACCAAACTTCATAGGAATGAGTCTTAGGCGGTTCCCTTTCAGAGTTGTTCAAATAGTTCCAGTCCGCACCCTAAGGTCACGGGAGCAAACAACATATTTTTTTAAATAGAAACTTAAAAAATATTTCTCCTCTAAAACCAGGCCTTCAATATTTGGTGCGTAGCTTCATTTAGTGGACCTCTGCCAAGATTGTTCAAATTCTAGTCCTGGGACCAAAAATGCCCCCGCCCCGGAGCCCTTTCGTTTTACATAGACTTACGTAGGAAAAAGCTTTAAAAATCTTCTTGTCTGAAACCAGAAGGCTCAGGTGTTTGATATTTGGTATGAAGCTTCTTCTTGTAGAGCACTATCAAGATTGTTCAAATTATAGCTCTGGGGCCCCTGTGTTTTCCATTGACTTAAATAGGAAAAATCTAAAAAAGAAAATCTTCTCCTCTGAAAGCGCATGGCCCAGGTCTTTGAAATTTGGTGTTTAGCTTCATCTATTGGACCTCTACCAAGATTGTTCAAATTATGCCCCTAAGGCCAAAAATTCCCCCGCCACATTGAACTTCATCTGCTAATCGGCCTCCCGCTGTGCAAGTTGATCCAGGTCATCTTGTAAAATAAGACATTCAGCAGAGAATATATACAGGACACATTATCAGCAAACAAGCTGACTGATGACCTGGTATTATTGATAGTCAGATCATTGATGAAAACTAAGAAGACCGGTCCAAGGACTGAACCTTGTGGGCGGGGGGGGGGGGGGGGGGCTCCAGATAAAACAGGGACTGGATCAGATGCTTGGCCATCAAGTACAACTTCTTGTGAGCCCCCAGAGAGCCTTGAGCTTATCCACCTATGTGTGTGGATCTGCTTATCCCATAGTGGTCAAGTTTATTTAATAGCCCTCTGTGAGGTACCTTCAATTTTGTCAAAGGCCTTGGCGAAGTCTATGATGATCAAGTCAGTCTGTTTGTGGCCACCATTTATGGCCCTATCCAGATTGCCCACAATGTCATGGTAAAATTGAACAAGTTGCATTTCGCAAGACTTTTGACTTCGGAAACTATGTTCAATGGTGAAGGATTGTCTATGGACGTGTCACCCGTAAACAATTCTGATTCTGACAGCAAGAATGCTCACAAAGGCTATACAGTCAACAGTCAACAAGAATGGTCTCAAGTAAAGCTATACAGAACCAAAAATGTTGTCTGTTTCAACAAGGGACGTAAGTTAACCCTTATCTTGCTGAATATTCATTTAAGCCACACCCATTTCTGTCTGTCAACCAATCAAATTACTTGATGTAATTTATTGCTACAAATTCATAAACTGAATGCCAAACAGTGTAGATCCTGATCAGGTGGCTTCTGAAGAAGCCGCCTGATCTGGATCTACACTGTTTGCAAATATAGGGGTTGTCGTGAACAGCAAGATAAGGGTTAAAGCATATCAAATGGTAAAGTGGCTTGCAATTATTCACTATTCATTCGGACTTCAGGTAGGTTAAAACACTATCATTTTTGCTTTTAAACATTAACTAACCGGTAATGTTCATGTCCGTATCTAGGCTGTGCCTAAGTTCATATTATCTGACATAGCCAAGACGGAAGGAAAACGAAAGTAGCCGAGTATCCCCACCCACATAAAACGGATAGGGTATTCTATTATGCCAAGTAGTTTGACATACATTTTACATAATACCTTAAAGAAATCATTAAGTTATGCTTCTTCAAACATGATATGAAAAAAAAAAAAAAATAGAAAAAAGTGTGTTTCTCTCAAAATTTGTCGAAATTAACGATACGTCTATTTCAATAACGGTAAAAGTTTAATTTGTAGGTCCAATGTGGTCCCCTGCCTTATAAGAAGGTGAATCACACCAAATAAGGTCTTAAAACAAACTTCAATATCTAATCTCTAATATCACAAAGAAAAATGATAGCCTAGGCCGAAGGATGGTTGGCTAGAATCGGATGAACTGAGGTAGGGTATGGAAATTTTTCCGCATCTGCTCCGCCATTTTGCTTTCTAGTGCAAGGGGGTAGCAACTGTTTTTCTCTAATTTTCATGACTTGGCAACTATATTTCATTGTGATTTCAAATTTATCTTTAACCAAATACTTAACTAGAGATACTGTTCATCTGATGATGACGGTAAATTCTTTAAAATGTCTACATTTTACAATCTAATGCAAAATTTAGCTCTCTGGGCGTTACGAACATGCAAGCGTCCACTAACTTGGATTTAAGAGACAACGTGACCTTTCATTCATAAATTTTCGAAGGGTGCTGTAAGCATTCTAAAGCACAACAAGATTTTTAACTTCCACCAATGGGATTTCTGGATTCATTTTAGAGGGATGCGCAGTTATATCCTAATTAACATACAGAATAATTGGGCCCTAATTATTATCAAAATTAGATTCATTCCGTGTATGTAGCGTGTCTAATAATAATAATAGGGATCAACTTAAGTTTTTTTAATGGGTGACCAAATTATTAAGACCACAATCCTTCAGCCCAGGCTTTTTTCTTCTCCATGAATTTATCATTAGCCTAAATATAGTGGTCTCGCCCCAGCCCAGGCTTTTTGTATGTTATTTAGGGTGAGACCACATTTTCTGTTCTATATAGGGAGTGAGACCGCATTTTTTAGATTTGCCATGAATTTATCATTTTCCTAAATAATGTGGTCTCATCCCTATAAAGAGATGAGACCACATTCCTTCAGCCCAGGATTTTAGTATGTGATTTAAGGTGAGACCACATTTTCTTCTCTATATAGAAGTGAGACCACATTTTTTAGATTTGCCATGAATTTATCATTTTCCTTAATAATGTGGTCTCATCCCTATATAGAGATGAGACCACATTCCTTCAGCCCAGACTTTTATTATGTTATTTGAGGTGAGACCAGATTTTCTTCTCTATATAGGAGTGAGACCACATTTTTTAGATTTGCCATGAATTTATCATTTTCCTGAATAATGTGGTTTCATCCCTATTCAGAGATGAGACCAGTCTTCCAGCAAGCTGTTATTCTGTTATTCTTTCAGCCTGGGCTAAATTGGATATTTTTGCATTTGAGGCCGCATTTTTGTCACTTTATAGACATAGGTCCATTAGAGAGCATTAACGGAATAAATCGCATGTAGTAATATTTTTACACACTCCAAACAGTATCCAAATACCCCCAATGGAGCCTCTTTTTTGTTGCTGTCTTCCTCGTGATTTATTTATTAAAATAAAGATGTAAGATGCAACTAAAGAATGACTCCTAAGTTAATGTTTGAAAAATAATAAAATACAAAATATTAAACAGAAAAATGAACGTTTGTGGAATTTCTTGGCTGAATATAGTTTTAGCATGCGGTATGCAAATGAGTAAGTTACTGTAAGCATTCTCAAAATGATACACCGCCGTCCTTCTTACAATCGACCAAAAACCAGTCGATCCTGACAATCCTGCTGAGGTAAAAAAATCTGTATTCATCGGAAGCTAATAACAATTTACTATAATAAGTGACGGAAAAAATTTGGATGCTCTTATCTCGCGCATTCAGAAGATTTTACAGTCTTCTCTAGAATAGAACGAAGAACAAAAAACATCGTTTTACGTAGTTACGTACCTTAATTTTCGCGCCTTTATCAGAGGTCGCTTTAATTTTGGCACGTCATTCCACGTCATTGAGGCGCTTTATGTAAACAAGTCACCAAGTGCGTGAAAATGGCTGTCGTTCTACTGAAGTCTAGAAATCACAGTTTTATGATATGAGTTTGCAATGTATGTTGGTAAGAAAGCAATTTTATGACAGTCAAATGATTACTCCTCATAACTGAAGCCGGGTTTTCACTCTCCGTATCTGTGGCACAGTGAACGAAGTCAGAAACTGCTAAAATATATCGCGATCCAGATAGATCAAAATGTGACTGACCCTAGTGGCATTTGAGTTGCCCTGGTGCAAAAAGTACATGGTTTAGAAAAGGATACTAGGTCTCATTATGGAGATAAGATGCCCATGTTTATTTTGATACCAATTTTATCTACTTTGGACCACTATAAAGGTACGAAGACCACATTGGACCTACAAATTAAACTTATGCCTCAATAACTGGGGTCCGCCATTTTGTATTGGTCACATGATTTCGTTGTCATGTATCCATTTATAATCTCAAACTATCCATTTTTGCATTCTTGGTTTTTATTTCTGCCTTTATTTAAGTTACCTCTGTTATCATTTCTGCTTTGTATTTTTTTTGGTTTTTGTTTTTCATTCTCCTTTCGTTATCATTCTTATTTTCTCTCGTAGTAACAACTTTTATTGAGATTATACATTTCGAAATCAATGCGCGCCAAAGACTTGCAAAGCCGGTGTTTTCTTTACATAAAGAACGGACAAATTCAAGTAATTTGTAAATGCAGCAACATGAAATCGTTTCAGTAGTATGTCGTAAATGAATGGAATTATTGCAGATAAATTTGTTTGATATTAGCTTACTGATACATGTACGTTTCCGCTACTATTCAAAATATTGATCGCGGGTGGTTTCGGACCGGGTCGTTTCGGCCCAATTTTCGGGATAGGCCGTTTCGGAGCATTATATTGCTTGAAAAGTGACAGAACTTTTTTGCATGTTCTGCGGCGTCTGATCTGGGCCTGCACTGTTTGTCAATTACCCTTTTTGGGGTTTTCTTGTACAAAATGGTTTAATAGGGCAATTCACTCAGTCTTGGCGTGCACATGTGGACCCAAGTGCCAGTGGAGTGGTCCTGATTGAGGACGTTTGAAGTTGAAGGGCTCAGAGTGGAGCTGCTGGTTTTGTGGCGGGCTGTTGCTGCTTTGAGGCTGGGAGTATGACTGGAATGTTGGAAGATAGGAGTCTCTCGGGAATGGGATGGGAGACATTGGGCTTAGGACTGTTGTACTGCGGTCTAGGGGGCATCACTGCAGATGGATGGATGGCCTTGTTTCTGGGCGCTGTGGGCGTCATTATTCGTTAGCGTTTCAGACCCGGCCCTGCCGCGGGAGACTGATGTTAGCTTGCAAGGATTCCTTCTTCCCTCGGACCGTGTCATTTCGGTTCCCTCGGATTGTAGTGCCCTTCCTGATTCGGTGTATATAGTGCCAAGGAACTGCATGTCCCTTAGATGACAGACCACATGGGGGAGTCAAAGCTGGACCCGACAAGCTGGAGGTTGTAGCTTCCTCTTGCTGCCTATGTGATATGCTCTCAGCAGTGGGTGGTTGCGACCTTTCAACCACATGTGTGAAAACAGCCTGGAAGAATTCAAGGAGTTGCTACCAGTTCTCTCTTCCCGCCACCTCTAGTTCAAGACACGTGGCTGTTTGTACAGCTCTTGTGTGCGGAGCATAATGCTTCATGCCAGTGAGACATGGCCATTGACAAATCCAAACCTCCAACATCTTCAGCGGAATGACAGGGCAATGAACGGACAGATCTGCAATGTCAGGCCACAGGACACTGTTACCATCAGGTCAAGTGAGCTTCTTGAGCGTCTTAGCATTGAGGACCTAGACCTAATCTTGAAAGAGAGAAGGCTCCGCTGGTATGAACATGTGGAATGCTCCAACGATGCAGTCAAGACTGCCTTGAAATATAATACAGGTAGGTGGAAAGTGGGAGCCTGGAAGGCAAATGATGACCTGGAAGCAGCTGACAGAAAGAGATTGCTGAGAATGGAAGGTATCTGCTATTGATCCTCATGACAGACAAGCCTGGAGATCTGGTGTAAGATCTGCCATGCATGCAGCAAGCCAGCTACCTCGAATGTGGCCCACTTATGTGGATGTTGCCCTTGTACCTGCATGTTGATAAAAAAATCTGTTGATGATTCTCTATAGGATCTATGGAAATTATAGATTCTTGCAAACAGGAAAGATTCTGGTCAAACCCGCTGTTAGATCTGATTCTTTTCTGTATATATCAAGAAGCCGGCCTCGGTAGCTCAGTTGGATGCGCGACTGACGGGTGATCAGGCAAACGCCGGTTCGGTACCGGCAACATTCCTTCGTGGAGATTGATCATGAAATCTTTTCTACGGTCATTCTCTGCCTTGGGCCCCCGCCCATCGGAGCTTGACGAAATAGATGGGCTGCATGATGCTTCCACGCATGCAGAGCTGAAACCGGCCGCACACGAGTACTGGTAAACCGCTTGGAGGATTTAAGCCTGTCCAGGCAAAGCAGTGCGATTCGGACTGTCCTTGCTTATAAACCCTATTGGTTTCATTGGATGACAGGGCTTGAGATGTCATTTCATCTCAATGTCGGGTAAAAGTCCTACAAAATTGGAAGCAACGTCTCCAAAATGACCTGCATAGTGTTGACGGGGACGTTAAACCTCAAATCAAACAAACATTCTCTCCCTTCCGTTGATATGTGATTGAAGAAATGCAAAATATTGTCATTTTCAGGCGAAAGAAATTTCAGCACTACTGATAAACCGCTTACATGTACGTATACGCCTGCCCAAGAAAAGTGTGGATAGGTAAACTGACCGGCTCAAATATGACCTAAATTGTGTTTACTGGGCTGTTAAATGCCAATTCAAACAAACAAACAAACAAATATATCGAGAAAATTTGCTGAATATTCGCCACAGCATAAAATCCATTGTCCGAGCCCATATTCAACGCATAGTCGCTGTTTATTCACAGGATATTCACAGTTATTGTTCGCAGCATATTTACATCAAAATTTTTACATTATATTCGCAGAGTGTTCGCAAGATATTCACTCTATATTCAATTTGCAGTTTTGAATCCATGTTCGTCGTATATTCGCAGAATGTTTGCAGGATATTCGCTGCATTTTAATCCACTGTCTTGAATCATGTTTGCCGCATATTCGCAGAATATTTGCAGGCTGTTCACATAAAGTATTCGCGGCAAACCTAATTTGCATGTGAAAAGTGAACATCTTGCGAATATGCTGTGAATACTGTTCATGCCTTAAAAGGACAGTTCGCTGAATATTCTCGCAGTATTTGCCAAATGTTCGCAACATTAGTTCGCGGCAGTGCTTTTTTTTCCGTAAGGGTATAGCCTTCATCCAGATTTTTTTATTCCGCCCGGAATATTTTATGCCCTGGACGGAATCAAAGTATTCCGGGCGGATTTCTGTTGACCTATTGTGATTCCGCCCGGAACCTATTGGGATTCCGCCCGGAGGCGTTCTTGAATCTCGCCCGTAAACGTTTGCAGAATTCCGTCTAATTTGCATATTTCGCCCCAATATTACGCCAAGATTTCGCCCGGAAGCTTATATATCTTCATTAAGTTTCAAAAGCGTAAAAAGGGCAAATTTCCGGTCAAAATAGAAGAAAAATTTCGCCTTTATTACGGGCGAAACGTTTCATACAGGGAACCAATAAGAGATGAGAAAACTTATCGCGATATTGCAGCAGAGACAATTTTGAAGTTTTGCTTTCGCTAGAGACCAAGGCCAAAAACCAGGTAACCTTAGTGTTAAATTCCAGATGGAGTAGATCCTTTCTCTTGTGTTTCTGGTTATACACTTACTGTAAGACTTTTTCCAAAACAAACCCATTAACAATTGATTAACATGGCTTTAAAGTACCCCCCCCCCCCCCTCAAAATGCACAGATCAGAAGCAAAAACTGATCAAAACACCCATTTTGACCTAAATTACCACAAACCTTACACTTTTTTACAGTTTCTATGGCAAACCACATGCCAGGAATATCCATTTTATGATACAGAATTGGATAGAACCTACCAATGTGTGAAAATATGATGTAATGACTGAAAACTGGAGTGTGGGGCTGATTTTCCAACTTTTGGTATACCAAACCCTTATTGTCTTTATGATCCATCAAAAGCATTGTCAAATAGAAATTTAGATCATATCTAATAATTTAAGCATGCATAATAAATGTTCAGTGACAAAGAATCTTTGAAGTTTGCGAAAAAGTTATCGCTTTCAGATTCTACAATGAAAGCCGAACAAACAATATTTTGTTAAAAAGGGCAAAGTTTACCTCTTTCTGGAATGGAACCCAGACACCGGCTGGCATCAGTGGTTCTTCTCCTATGTCTTTGGAACACTTCAATCCTAAAATGCACTAAAGTATGCCTTAATAGCATACCAACTGGTATTTATGGCTGATTTCACACCTATACCCCCTATTTTATGTAAAAATGACATTTTGAGGATATTTTGATGATAAAACTTTGACAAAAATGATTATAAATGCCTCAATACCATGAGAAATAGTGGATATATATCTGTTCAGACCCTTTAACATGAATCTAATCAATAAGAACCAATAAGAGATGAGAAAACTTATCGCGATATTGCAGCAGAGACAATTTTGAAGTTTTGCTTTCGCTAGAGACCAAGGCCAAAAACCAGGTAACCTTAGTGTTAAATTCCAGATGGAGTAGATCCTTTCTCTTGTGTTTCTGGTTATACACTTACTGTAAGACTTTTTCCAAAACAAACCCATTAACAATTGATTAACATGGCTTTAAAGTACCCCCCCCCCCCCCCCCCCTCAAAATGCACAGATCAGAAGCAAAAACTGATCAAAACACCCATTTTGACCTAAATTACCACAAACCTTACACTTTTTTACAGTTTCTATGGCAAACCACATGCCAGGAATATCCATTTTATGATACAGAATTGGATTCTTAGAACCTACCAATGTGTGAAAATATGATGTAATGACTGAAAACTGGAGTGTGGGGCTGATTTTCCAACTTTTGGTATACCAAACCCTTATTGTCTTTATGATCATCAAAAGCATTGTCAAATAGAAATTTAGATCATATCTAATAATTTAAGCATGCATAATAAATGTTCAGTGACAAAGAATCTTTGAAGTTTGCGAAAAAGTTATCGCTTTCAGATTCTACAATGAAAGCCGAACAAACAATATTTTGTTAAAAAGGGCAAAGTTTACCTCTTTCTGGAATGGAACCCAGACACCGGCTGGCATCAGTGGTTCTTCTCCTATGTCTTTGGAACACTTCAATCCTAAAATGCACTAAAGTATGCCTTAATAGCATACCAACTGGTATTTATGGCTGATTTCACACCTATACCCCCTATTTTATGTAAAAATGGCATTTTGAGGATATTTTGATGATAAAACTTTGACAAAAATGATTATAAATGCCTCAATACCATGAGAAATAGTGGATATATATCTGTTCAGACCCTTTAACATGAATCTAATCAATAAGAACCAATAAGAGATGAGAAAACTTATCGCGATATTGCAGCAGAGACAATTTTGAAGTTTTGCTTTCGCTAGAGACCAAGGCCAAAAACCAGGTAACCTTAGTGTTAAATTCCAGATGGAGTAGATCCTTTCTCTTGTGTTTCTGGTTATACACTTACTGTAAGACTTTTTCCAAAACAAACCCATTAACAATTGATTAACATGGCTTTAAAGTAACCCCCCCCCCCCCTCAAAATGCACAGATCAGAAGCAAAAACTGATCAAAACACCCATTTTGACCTAAATTACCACAAACCTTACACTTTTTTACAGTTTCTATGGCAAACCACATGCCAGGAATATCCATTTTATGATACAGAATTGGATAGAACCTACCAATGTGTGAAAATATGATGTAATGACTGAAAACTGGAGTGTGGGGCTGATTTTCCAACTTTTGGTATAGGGAGCTTACCACTAAATATTTTCCATAGACGACAATAGTAACATTTTTCCATCTCCAACAAAAACTGTACATGCAAAATATTTCAAACCTTGGTGGTTTGTAGAGCAACTCTAGCTGAATAAATCCCAAAGAAAAAATCCACATGTAGCCCGTCTCCTTTTTGAGCTATTGTCCGCCATATTGTTGATGTGTAGCGCCGCAGTGAATAACAGGGCAATTTTTTCTCAAAGGGGTGACCATGAAAATGTGGCAGCAATATTTTTGGGCTTGCAGATATAATTGCAAAGCATCTATTATTTTGTTTTGCTATAAGTACCCTTTTCTTAAAATGAAATAAATCCAGCCTATATAACCAATGAAATGCACAGCTGGTATTTGATCCTCTATCAAATCTTCTGTCCCAAAGTGCTGGTTCCCCGGCTAAGCAATATTTAGTGTTAAGCTACCTATACCAAACCCTTATTGTCTTTATGATCCATCAAAAGCATTGTCAAATAGAAATTTAGATCATATCTAATAATTTAAGCATGCATAATAAATGTTCAGTGACAAAGAATCTTTGAAGTTTGCGAAAAAGTTATCGCTTTCAGATTCTACAATGAAAGCCGAACAAACAATATTTTGTTAAAAAGGGCAAAGTTTACCTCTTTCTGGAATGGAACCCAGACACCGGCTGGCATCAGTGGTTCTTCTCCTATGTCTTTGGAACACTTCAATCCTAAAATGCACTAAAGTATGCCTTAATAGCATACCAACTGGTATTTATGGCTGATTTCACACCTATACCCCCTATTTTATGTAAAAATGGCATTTTGAGGATATTTTGATGATAAAACTTTGACAAAAATGATTATAAATGCCTCAATACCATGAGAAATAGTGGATATATATCTGTTCAGACCCTTTAACATGAATCTAATCAATAAGAACCAATAAGAGATGAGAAAACTTATCGCGATATTGCAGCAGAGACAATTTTGAAGTTTTGCTTTCGCTAGAGACCAAGGCCAAAAACCAGGTAACCTTAGTGTTAAATTCCAGATGGAGTAGATCCTTTCTCTTGTGTTTCTGGTTATACACTTACTGTAAGACTTTTTCCAAAACAAACCCATTAACAATTGATTAACATGGCTTTAAAGTACCCCCCCCCCCCTCAAAATGCACAGATCAGAAGCAAAAACTGATCAAAACACCCATTTTGACCTAAATTACCACAAACCTTACACTTTTTTACAGTTTCTATGGCAAACCACATGCCAGGAATATCCATTTTATGATACAGAATTGGATAGAACCTACCAATGTGTGAAAATATGATGTAATGACTGAAAACTGGAGTGTGGGGCTGGTTTTCCAACTTTTGGTATACCAAACCCTTATTGTCTTTATGATCCATCAAAAGCATTGTCAAATAGAAATTTAGATCATATCTAATAATTTAAGCATGCATAATAAATGTTCAGTGACAAAGAATCTTTGAAGTTTGCGAAAAAGTTATCGCTTTCAGATTCTACAATGAAAGCCGAACAAACAATATTTTGTTAAAAAGGGCAAAGTTTACCTCTTTCTGGAATGGAACCCAGACACCGGCTGGCATCAGTGGTTCTTCTCCTATGTCTTTGGAACACTTCAATCCTAAAATGCACTAAAGTATGCCTTAATAGCATACCAACTGGTATTTATGGCTGATTTCACACCTATACCCCCTATTTTATGTAAAAATGGCATTTTGAGGATATTTTGATGATAAAACTTTGACAAAAATGATTATAAATGCCTCAATACCATGAGAAATAGTGGATATATATCTGTTCAGACCCTTTAACATGAATCTAATCAATAAGAACCAATAAGAGATGAGAAAACTTATCGCGATATTGCAGCAGAGACAATTTTGAAGTTTTGCTTTTGCTAGAGACCAAGGCCAAAAACCAGGTAACCTTAGTGTTAAATTCCAGATGGAGTAGATCCTTTCTCTTGTGTTTCTGGTTATACACTTACTGTAAGACTTTTTCCAAAACAAACCCATTAACAATTGATTAACATGGCTTTAAAGTAACCCCCCCCCCCCTCAAAATGCACAGATCAGAAGCAAAAACTGATCAAAACACCCATTTTGACCTAAATTACCACAAACCTTACACTTTTTTACAGTTTCTATGGCAAACCACATGCCAGGAATATCCATTTTATGATACAGAATTGGATAGAACCTACCAATGTGTGAAAATATGATGTAATGACTGAAAACTGGAGTGTGGGGCTGATTTTCCAACTTTTGGTATACCAAACCCTTATTGTCTTTATGATCCATCAAAAGCATTGTCAAATAGAAATTTAGATCATATCTAATAATTTAAGCATGCATAATAAATGTTCAGTGACAAAGAATCTTTGAAGTTTGCGAAAAAGTTATCGCTTTCAGATTCTACAATGAAAGCCGAACAAACAATATTTTGTTAAAAAGGGCAAAGTTTACCTCTTTCTGGAATGGAACCCAGACACCGGCTGGCATCAGTGGTTCTTCTCCTATGTCTTTGGAACACTTCAATCCTAAAATGCACTAAAGTATGCCTTAATAGCATACCAACTGGTATTTATGGCTGATTTCACACCTATACCCCCTATTTTATGTAAAAATGGCATTTTGAGGATATTTTGATGATAAAACTTTGACAAAAATGATTATAAATGCCTCAATACCATGAGAAATAGTGGATATATATCTGTTCAGACCCTTTAACATGAATCTAATCAATAAGAACCAATAAGAGATGAGAAAACTTATCGCGATATTGCAGCAGAGACAATTTTGAAGTTTTGCTTTCGCTAGAGACCAAGGCCAAAAACCAGGTAACCTTAGTGTTAAATTCCAGATGGAGTAGATCCTTTCTCTTGTGTTTCTGGTTATACACTTACTGTAAGACTTTTTCCAAAACAAACCCATTAACAATTGATTAACATGGCTTTAAAGTACCCCCCCCCCCCCCCTCAAAATGCACAGATCAGAAGCAAAAACTGATCAAAACACCCATTTTGACCTAAATTACCACAAACCTTACACTTCTTTACAGTTTCTATGGCAAACCACATGCCAGGAATATCCATTTTATGATACAGAATTGGATAGAACCTACCAATGTGTGAAAATATGATGTAATGACTGAAAACTGGAGTGTGGGGCTGATTTTCCAACTTTTGGTATACCAAACCCTTATTGTCTTTATGATCCATCAAAAGCATTGTCAAATAGAAATTTAGATCATATCTAATAATTTAAGCATGCATAATAAATGTTCAGTGACAAAGAATCTTTGAAGTTTGCGAAAAAGTTATCGCTTTCAGATTCTACAATGAAAGCCGAACAAACAATATTTTGTTAAAAAGGGCAAAGTTTACCTCTTTCTGGAATGGAACCCAGACACCGGCTGGCATCAGTGGTTCTTCTCCTATGTCTTTGGAACACTTCAATCCTAAAATGCACTAAAGTATGCCTTAATAGCATACCAACTGGTATTTATGGCTGATTTCACACCTATACCCCCTATTTTATGTAAAAATGGCATTTTGAGGATATTTTGATGATAAAACTTTGACAAAAATGATTATAAATGCCTCAATACCATGAGAAATAGTGGATATATATCTGTTCAGACCCTTTAACATGAATCTAATCAATAAGAACCAATAAGAGATGAGAAAACTTATCGCGATATTTTAGCAGAGACAATTTTGAAGTTTTGCTTTCGCTAGAGACCAAGGCCAAAAACCAGGTAACCTTAGTGTTAAATTCCAGATGGAGTAGATCCTTTCTCTTGTGTTTCTGGTTATACACTTACTGTAAGACTTTTTCCAAAACAAACCCATTAACAATTGATTAACATGGCTTTAAAGTACCCCCCCCCCCCCCCCTCAAAATGCACAGATCAGAAGCAAAAACTGATCAAAACACCCATTTTGACCTAAATTACCACAAACCTTACACTTTTTTACAGTTTCTATGGCAAACCACATGCCAGAAATATCCATTTTATGATACAGAATTGGATAGAACCTACCAATGTGTGAAAATATGATGTAATGACTGAAAACTGGAGTGTGGGGCTGATTTTCCAACTTTTGGTATACCAAACCCTTATTGTCTTTATGATCCATCAAAAGCATTGTCAAATAGAAATTTAGATCATATCTAATAATTTAAGCATGCATAATAAATGTTCAGTGACAAAGAATCTTTGAAGTTTGCGAAAAAGTTATCGCTTTCAGATTCTACAATGAAAGCCGAACAAACAATATTTTGTTAAAAAGGGCAAAGTTTACCTCTTTCTGGAATGGAACCCAGACACCGGCTGGCATCAGTGGTTCTTCTCCTATGTCTTTGGAACACTTCAATCCTAAAATGCACTAAAGTATGCCTTAATAGCATACCAACTGGTATTTATGGCTGATTTCACACCTATACCCCCTATTTTATGTAAAAATGGCATTTTGAGGATATTTTGATGATAAAACTTTGACAAAAATGATTATAAATGCCTCAATACCATGAGAAATAGTGGATATATATCTGTTCAGACCCTTTAACATGAATCTAATCAATAAGAACCAATAAGAGATGAGAAAACTTATCGCGATATTGCAGCAGAGACAATTTTGAAGTTTTGCTTTCGCTAGAGACCAAGGCCAAAAACCAGGTAACCTTAGTGTTAAATTCCAGATGGAGTAGATCTTTTCTCTTGTGTTTCTGGTTATACACTTACTGTAAGACTTTTTCCAAAACAAACCCATTAACAATTGATTAACATGGCTTTAAAGTACCCCCCTCCCCCCCTCAAAATGCACAGATCAGAAGCAAAAACTGATCAAAACACCCATTTTGACCTAAATTACCACAAACCTTACACTTTTTTACAGTTTCTATGGCAAACCACATGCCAGGAATATCCATTTTATGATACAGAATTGGATAGAACCTACCAATGTGTGAAAATATGATGTAATGACTGAAAACTGGAGTGTGGGGCTGATTTTCCAACTTTTGGTATAGGGAGCTTACCACTAAATATTTTCCATAGACGACAATAGTAACATTTTTCCATCTCCAACAAAAACTGTACATGCAAAATATTTCAAACCTTGGTGGTTTGTAGAGCAACTCTAGCTGAATAAATCCCAAAGAAAAAAGAAGACAAAAAATATTAAACATGTATCAAGAAACTTAAAATACTGGGTTAAGTAACCCCAAAAATGCATATATAGCAGACTTTTATTGGAAAAATTGCTGGTTGTCAGGAGCATTTTTGACAGCAAAATTGCTCCTGAGAACCGGTTGTCAGGAGCATTTTACACAGCAAAAATGCTCCTGACAACCGGTTGTCAGGAGACGCAGCCTAAATTCTATTTCAGTATAAATACAATTTTTGTTTGATAAACAATTTATACAAACTCTAATTGAAAGTGCAACATTTTACACTAGCGTTTTACAGAAACACAAGCATTACCATTGCAAAATGGTAAATGTTACCCATTAAAAAGGGTATTCTAACACAGCGCGCCTATATAGGCAATGCAAAATAACTGTGTTTTATTCCGCAACAAATCATAGCTCGGAAGAGCATGACGTGTGACGTCATTAAAAACTTCAAATTTATGACGTCATTAGTCGATTTACTTGACGTTAGACGGTGTAACGTCATTTTCTCGCATCGAAAATGTTAGAAAAGGATATAAATGCATGTTTCAGTCGATAATTTTAGCGGGATTACTTCTAACAATGGCGAAAAGTTGTGAGATTTTGAAGGAAACAACAACATTATTGCCGATTTTCAGCGTGTTAGAATCGAAATAGATCAGCTCTAGCCAGTGATTTGTTGGGTAATAAATCACAGTTTGTCGGTCAGTTGTAAGTAGACAAATCACGCGCGCTACGCGCCCGTGATTTGTCTACTTTACAACTGACCTCCAAACTGTGATTTATTACACAACAAATCACAGTTTTGTTTGTTTGAGGTTTAACGTCCCCATCAACACTGTAAAGGTCATTTTGGAGACGCTGCTTCCAATTTTGTGGGACTTTTACCCGACATTGAGATGAGATGACATCTAAAGCCCTGTCGCCCAATGAAACCAATAGGGTTTATAAGCATGGACGGTCCGACTCGCACCTCTTTGCCTGGGCAGGCTTAGATCCTCTAAGCTGTTTACCAGTACTCGTGTGCGGGTCGGTTTCAGCTCTGCGTGGAAGCATCATGCAGCCCATCTATTTCATCAAGCCCCGATGGGCGGGGGCCGAACAAATCACAGTTAGAGCTGATCTATTTCTTAATCAAAGTGCCTTTTAAAAGGAGTATCGGAGTCTAATTAGTACGGAACCCGGGAAGGGACATGATTTTTTATTTTTATTATGTTGTGCGAACAAGATAATATCTTGAGCGGACAAGATATTATCTTGTTCGGACAACATATTATCTTGTGCGGACAAGATATTATCTTGTGCGGACAAGATATGATCTTGTTCGCACAACATAATATCTTGTGTGCACAAGATATTATCTTGTTCGCACAAAATATTATCTTGTTTGCACAACATAGATCTTGGGAAATTGTGCGGACAAGATATTATCTTGTGCGGACAAGATATTATCTTGTGCGGACAAGATAATATCTTGTGCGGACAAGATATATGTTGTGCAGACAAGATATTATCTTGTGCGGACAAGATATTATCTTGTGCGGACAAGATAATATCTTGTTCGCACAACTTAAAATCTTGTGCGGACAAGATAATATCTTGTCTGAACAAGATAATATCTTGTCCGCACAAGATAATATCTTGTGCGGACAAGATATTATGTTGTGCGGACAAGATATTATCTGGTCCGCACAAGATAATATCTTGTCCGCACAAGATAATATGTTGTCCGCACAAGATAATATGTTGTCCGCACAAGATAATATCTTGTCCGCACAACATAATATCTTGTCCGCACAACTTAATATCTTGTCCGCACAAGACAATATCTTGTGCGGACAAGATATTATGTTGTGCGGACAAGATATTATCTGGTCCGCACAAGATAATATCTTGTCCGCACAAGATATTATCTTTTCCGCACAAGCTATTATCTTGTGCGCACAACTTATAAAATAAAAAAAAATCATGTCCCTTCCCGGGTTCCGTAAATTAGCTATGGAAAAAAAGATAAATAATTAGATACATACTGTTAAATGTCCACTCTGGTGTAGCCAGTCTTAATTATTGGTGTATTGTTACACCGATTTAACGAAGGAAACAATACACCCTCCTCGCAACGGAAACGTTTCCTTCAATGGTACATTTACACCAGTAGTGAAGATCAATTACACCATGGTGTAAACTTTTCTTCCATCTTCGAGAGTTTAATTACACTATATATTTGATTTAATAGCCGGCAAGTCGATGAAAAGTTACCGAGCATACAATGGAGATAGGATGCACCAAAATTGGTGGCAGCTCAGCTGCCACCAGTTTTGGTGTAATGTTTCCTTTCATTTTTTACAGTGTATTTTTTTAACGATTTATGCACCTTTCTTGACCGGAGACGTAAAGTTTGTCAAGAAACAAATATGTCCGTGAATCTAAACAATATGCTTTATAACAGGGTTAACCTTCAGGAGCAAAGAATACACCACATAACTTAAAAGTATGAAGTGTACATTTTTCTGGGCCAGACTAGTTTCTTTGTTTGATTTGAGGTTTAACGTCCCCGTCAACACTGTAAAGGTCATTTTGGTGACGTTGCTTCCAATTTTGTGGGACTTTTACCCGACATTGAGATGAAATGACATCTCAAGCCCTGTCGCCCAATGAAACCAATAGGGTTTATTAGCATGGACGGTCCGCCTCGTACCGCGGTTCCTGGACAGGCTTAGATCCTCTAAACAGTTTACCAGTACTAGTGTGCGGGCCGGATTCAGCTCTGCGTGGAAGCATCATGCAGTCCATATATTTCTTCAAGCCCCTATGGGCGGGGGCATGGGCCAGACTAGTTAGTGTCGGCCAATTAGGGCTCATCGAAATTATTGTCTCCAGGAACGGGTGTCCGCTACGAGACTATGAATCCTAGACGTTAACGGTAAACCGATTAGAACTGCACAGGAATATAAATACGTGTGTCCTCTCATTATAAATGCATGCCTATACAAATACACTGTAAACTTTACTGCCCCAAAAAAGGAAAATTTTAACCTGAAAAAGTGTGATATTTTTCTTATTTCTGCTCTATAAAAGAAAAATAAGGCATACGCCTGTAAACCCCAGTTTTACTATAAAAATGTGAGGTTCAAGTGGGGTCAAAATTATATAGGCGTGTTTTCGTGATGTAATCGCACCATAGCTCTCATGGTCCAAAGCATAACGAAAATTGGCAGCTGAAGCTATTTTTTTTTTTTTTGCAAAAATGAAATTTGGCTGTTTCAAACGGTGGCCTTCATTTACTCAATAAACTTGTGATTGTGAAAAATTACAAACAGTAATTAGCAGTACGAAAACACGGCTATTCAAATGCATTGTAAATTTTACCGCCGAAAAGTCGAACATTTTCAGATGAAAAATTGTGATATTTTTCTTATTTCTACTAAAAATATAGATTGAGGGTACAGGTTAGAACCGCCTGATGCAGGCGGTTCTAACGGGTACCCACAATCTATTTTATACCGCAATCAGGCATTCTAGTATCCTAATAAAGGGGGTCGTATAACTTCACGCTATAATTGGTAGTGACCTATAATACCTTCTACTGACCTATAATACGTCTAGTGACCGTTTATAGACCGGACCTACTTTTCATGTCACTAATTTACAAGTGTAAACAATAACATGCAACCTGTTATACATGGGAAAACAACGAAACTGCAACTCAACTCAACTCATCTTTATTCAAGCTTAGGTTACATAGGTAACATTAAGCGAAAATCAAAATATGCAAACAAAACATGCAAACAAATGGCGTAGTCAATAACAGATACAAGTTGGAACGAGAATTATCATCAGCAGTTTTTTTTTTTTTTTTTTTTTTGTGGGGAAAACAATAAAGTGTCAAAAAATGCTAAATTTGTAATAATGTAGTTTAGGTCAGCTGGGGTCAAGTCGAGCCCGCGCGTCTCGGCAGGACCCCCGGTGAACTTACTCAGTATAGCCACGCCCAACCCACTCGTGCACGAAATTCGTGCCGCTCATAAACCAGAGAATGCATTTGGCATTCAAAAAACTCACGAGCAGGACACGATGATGTGCTGATCGGAACATGATTAAAAGAACTGTCACTTTGGATTTTAAGTGTTTATGGGTATTATAAATTTCATGCTCAGCCAGGCTGAGCACGAAAACATCTTTATCATATGACGTCGCTGACAAGCAGCGGAAAACGCCGTGCAACAAAAACAAACCGCATGACCACGACGACGTCCATGTCAACCATGCATTTTTTGTTGGAACTTTGTCAGATTTAATGGCGATGAAATCCATTTTGAAGTGGTCATATGATAAACAGAATCTGACACTCGTGGCCATTTCACATGAAACCTATGAAACTCGCCAAAGGCTCGTTTCATAAATTTTATATGAAATGATAACTCATGTATGATCCCCCATTTTTAACCCTGTGGCCTGGTCTAAAATTAGAAATGGTCACGTGTGAGACGCCAAGTTCTGCAACGGAAGGTCAGGTGGTTTTTCTCCGGGTACTCCGGTTTTCGCCTACCTATGATTAACGATCGGCTCGATATGAGTGAAATAATCTTGAAAGGGCCGTAAAACCCAAACCAAAAAAAAAAAAATTAGAAATATTCAGGCGGTATTTAATAGGCAAATCCGTGCAATACAGATTAACTGTCGTTCACTCAGTCACGCCTCTGGACAAATTTTAACAAGAATACGTCAAACCAGAGTGTGCACGTGCAGTGTTTTGAGCTATGATCAGTTTACGCGGCGCGGCGAACCGATTATATTTTAGTATTGCACGACCCGCAGAAAAAGCGACCGACTGAAGTCGGTTGATTTTCTAAGTGCCCTAAAATCACCATGTCATTCTGTCAGTCTGTCATTCTGTCAGTCTGTCAGTCTGTCATTCTGTCTGTCCGTCCGTAACCCGTTTGTGAAAATTGGTGATAGTGACTTAACCGCTTGGAATATTTAAACAATTTTTGGCATACTGATAGATATCAATCAGATCTAACCAATGAACATGCGAAATATTACATTCCATTTAGTATAGCCTCGCCGAGACGAAAAAAGTGAAAATTTTCGAACTGATTCTCCTCGGAAACCGTTGGGCCGATTGAAGTCAAATTTCATATGGAGCCTCTATGGGATGGGGGAAACCAAAATTTGCTCATGGGGTCCAGGTCACATGACCAAAATGGCCGCCAAGCCATATATGGTCTTTCTGTCTGTCCGTCCGTAACCCGTTTGTGAAAATTGGTGATAGTGACTTAACCGCTTGGAATATTTAAACAATTTTTTGCATACTGATAGATATCAATGAGATCTAACCAATGAACTTGCGAAATATTACATCCCATTTAGTATAGCCTCGCCGAGGCCAAAAATGTGAAAATTTTCGAACTGCTTTTCCTCGTAAACCGTTTGGCCGATTGAAGTCAAATTTCATATGGAGCCTCTATGGGATGGGGGAAATCAAAATTTGGTCATGGGATCCAGGTCACATGACCAAAATGGCCGCCAAGCCATATATGGTAAAAACCCTTCAAAAATAGTCTTCTCCAGAACCACTGGGTTGATTTCCACGAAACTTGATAAATAGCATCTGGGACGTAGGCCCATCATAAATTGCTAAAATGGTGACCCTGGTTGACCTTGACCTTCTTTGTGCCTAGGTCAAACTTTGACACATACGCTTTTGTATTGGAAAAGTGAGAATGCATTTTATCCTGCAAACGATTCAGAATACAGTACTAAAGTATAAGATATGTTTTTGCTCCTGACGATAAGACGCATTTATTGGGGGAACCGTTTTCGGTCCCGGTCACATGACCAAAATGGCCGCCATACCCATATATATGGTAACACTCATAAAGCTAAAAGCATCCGGCGGGTCGTGCACTTCAGCTGAAGCACTGGTTAAATACACTAATCATGTATTTAGTTTATACCGCAATTCAAAAATCAAGGGGTTTTGCAGCAATTGAGCAAATTTAAGCAAAAAAGACAGCAGACCGTGTGGCATGTTAAACGACATTCAGTGCCATGGCGCGCGCGCGTAGTATAACGTGACGTCAACGAGTGCAAAGTTTCTGACGTCACCACGCCAGAAAAACGTAGGAAGCAACATGGACGCTCGAATAAAAGTTTCTCAGCGGTTTACAGTCTGTATGAAAATCTGCAAATAAGTAGTTTATTTTAGCTTTAGAAATTATTTTCGAGGTTAAGAATCAACTGCAGTAGCAGTGCGCAATTATTTCAACAGGCCATTCAAACCAGGAAAGGCCGAGAAGGTAAGAATTTAGCTGAAACTTCTTAAAATCTGTTCAAATAAATATTGCAAAGATTTTAACTTTAATTAGTACCGATTATATTTTATTATTAAAGACACTAACCATGTATTTACTATTTTAGTGCAGAAATAAGAAAAATAAGGTTTCAAGGGGGTCAAAACTGTATAAGCATGTTTTCGTGATGAACTAGAAAAAAACGATGAAAATAATCTTTCTTTTACGTTTGTCCCAAACATATGTTGTGGGTACTCGTTAGAACCGTTATGAGGCGGTTCTAACCAGAACCCACAAGTGGGTACTCGTTAGAACCTACCAAACACCCACAACTTATGTGTAAAGAAGCATAAATGAAGATAGAGCAATATTTCATTTGCATATTTTAAGGAAATGAAACAAGAGGACCAAGATGGTCCTTTATTGCTCACCTCAGCTAACAGATTCAAAGTTTAAGGAAGTGCCAACCTTTCCTGAAGGATTTATTGGAACACAATGTGATGACATGGTAAGCATTTTCTGCAATCAAGTAGAATGTAACTCTACGATAAATCAGCTGACCCCACCGAGGTTCAAACTCATTCTAGCTTTTATTCCTGACTTGCTTATATGTAACTTTCAAGTGACAAGGTAAAAAATCGGCATTTTCAGCAATCAAAGGAACGTAACTCAAAGACAAATGGGCAGTCTTGGCCGGTATTCGAACTCATCCTAGGTTAGGTTCTATCACCAGCCACCTTACATATAAGTTTCAGAAAGATCCGACCAAAACTGAAGCTGCTACGGTGATGACAAGGTAAAAAATTAGCATTTTCAGCAATCAAAGGGACGTAACTATATGACAAATGGGCCGCCTTGGCCGGTTTTCGAACTCATCCAAGGTTTAATCTCCAGCCACCTTACATGTAAGTTTCAGAAAGATCGGATCAAAACTGAAGGGGCTACCGTGATGGCAAGGTCAAAAATTGACGTTTTCAGCAATCAAAGGGACGTAACTCTATGATAAATGGGCCGACTTTCGAACTCATCCGAGTTTTTATCCCTAGCCACCTTACATATAAGTTTCAGAAAGATTCGATAAAAACAGAAGGGGCTACCGTGATGAAAAGGTCAAACATCGGCATTTTCAGCAATCAAAGGGATGTAACTCTATGATAAATGGGCCAACTTGGCCGGTTTTCAAACTCATCCGAGGTTTTATCCCCAGCCACCTTACATAAAAGTTTCAGAAAGATCCGTTCAAACCTGAAGGGGCTACACTGATGACAAAGTCGCAAATCGGCATTTTCATCAATCAAAGGGAAGTAACTCTATGATAAATGGGCTGACTTGGCCAGTATTCGAACTCATCCGAGTTTTTATCCCGAGCAACCTTAGATATAAGTTTCAGATAGATCCGATCAAAACTGAAGAGTTACGGTGATGACAAGGTCAAAAATTGGCATTTTCAGCAATCAAAGGGACGAAACTCTATAAAAAATAGACCGAGTTGGCCGATTTTCGAACTCATCCAAGGTTTTATCCCCGGCCACCTTACATATAAGTTTTAGAAAGATCTGATCAAAACTGAAGGGGCTACCGTGATGACAAAGTCAAAAATCGGCATTTACGGTAATCAAAGGGACGTAACTCTATGATAAATTGGCGGACTTGGCCGGTTTTCGAACTCATCCGAGGTTTTATCCCCAGCCACCTTACATATAAGTTTCAGAAAGATCCTATCAAAACTGAAGGGGCTACGGTGATGACAATGTCGAGAGTTTTCAGCAATCAAAGGGACGTAACTCTATGATAAATGGGCCGACTTGGCCGGTTTTCGAACTCACCGAGTTTTTATCCCCAGTCGTCTTACATATAAGTTTCAGAAAGATCCGATCAAAATTGAAGGCGCTAAGGTGATGACAAGTATTTTCCCATGGTAAGTCTATGGGACTTTGTGGTTGCCATAGGAACCAAAGTTTTAGAGCGATTTCGAAAAAAGTTTATGTCTTCAATGCCCCACCAGAGGCATGCTACAGATGAGAAATGATTGAGATCAGCCTGCAGTATACAGAGATATAGCTGCTCAAAAGTGTGGGCGGACGACGGACGGACGGACGACGGACGGACGGACGACGGACGGACGACGGAGGACCCACTATACTATAAGCTCCCCTGGAGCCTTTGGCCCAGGTGAGCTAAAAAAAGGAAGAATATTATTTGAAAACAAGGCAAAACTGGATTTTTACATTGATCATAACTTTTAAACCGTTTGAGATAGAGCCTTTATATTTGGCCTGTAGGTTCCTTGTTACAAGGGCTTTATATCCATACCAAAAAAAACTGCAATTTTGACCTGTGACCTACTTTAAAGAGAAAAATACCATCGGCCATAACTTTTGAAATGTTTGAGATAGAGCCTTCATATTTTGCATGTAGAATCCTTGTGAGAAAGTTTTCACGCCCATTAAAAAATTGACCTGTGACCATGACCTTGGCGTGTCACCCACTTAAAGAAAAGGGTCAAAATATTGGAACCGTTAAAGATACAGCCTTCATATTTGGCATGTAGGCTCTTTGTGCCAAGGGCTTTTCACTCGTACAGATATGACCTCTGACCTTGACCTGTGACCAACTTTGAAGAAATAGTTGACCTTGCCGGGGACATGTACATGTTTCACAAACACATCTTATTCTTATGAATGTTTTCCTCCAAAAATAGGCTGAGGGTTCTAACGACTGCCCACAACCTATGTCTTGGATGGAGTATTTATTACACGGACTTTTTATCGTGATGGTGATAAATCGGTGATTCTTTTTAGGAGTGTATTCTCGGATGAGACCTTTAGTCTTAATAATTTTAACAAATTTTATCTAAATTATTTTTGATTCACTGTTCAAACGTTTATGATATTACTTTTTAATTACAAATATCGTTAAGTTGCCACTTACTGGTCTAATGACTAGCATGACTACTGTTATTGGTTGAAAGATTAGTGGCGCGCGTCACGATACTTGGTGATAATTCGATTATCGACAAGTAGTCGGAAGTGGGGTCGGTCTAAAACGCTGAATTTCTCGCTGAATTCAGCGACCTGCTGATCAGCTTAAGGGGTCTAAAACGCTGATATGCTGAATTTTATTATTTACACGTTTTTCACGGCGTATTTTGCTTGTTTTTTTTTTTTTTTTTTTGGGGGGGGGGGGGGTGGGGTTGTTATTGTGCAGTCCATAAATATAGTAAGCAATGATTAAGAGAAATGATTATTTTTCTTTACTTTGTTTTACGGAAGAGCGACTGAAAATAGCCATAAAATGTGCAGTCAACTGCAAGTACCCCCAAAATTTTAAAGGACAATTTGCAGTCATTCTGTATTCCTGCAAGTTACATGCGCGCCACCGAAGACTCGGACCAGGCTGCGCATCTAAGTAGTCTATTCATAATATGCATGGACGCTTATCATGAAAACATGCATATATATTTTTTACCTCCTCGAACCCCATTTTTATATAGTAACATCGGGGGTTGGAGAGATAATCATTATTATTATTATTTCTGATCTAAAACATAGATTGTGTGGACTCGTTAGAACCGCCTCCAATCTAGGTTTTGTGCAGAAACAAGAAAAGTATTTAATTTTTTGTATCTGGAATTGTTCATTCTGTAAGTATGTTTTAATATGCCAAAACAAAGTATATTCGTGTATGTTTTATATTACATGCTTGGTTGTTTTGTTGGATTTGAGGTGAACAGGCTAAAACTGGAATTCATATAATTAACACTGGAGAGATTCTGCCATTTAAGCAGCCTGATCAGTCTTTGCGGATGCACAGGCTCATCAGTGTCTTTGGCGATCGGTGTGCTTAAAGCAGTTTTCATTTATTTATTTAAATATTTATTTTTTTATTTAAATAAATAAATAAATAAATCTAGACTTATAATTAATTACAACCGCGCTGTGACTCAATAACCGGTAGCTTGATAATCGATTAACGAAGGCGTTGAGTGGTTATTGAAATGTAAGTTGTTATCGACTAATACATTATAGGATTTCAATAAACGGTAGACCGATAATCGATTAACGAAGGCGTTGAGTGGTTATTGACATGCCATTTGTTATCGATAATTGCATTAATAAAGTTAAACTGGGGTTTACAGGGTATACATTGTTTTTCGTATTTTTGCTCACAAATGGATTGTGGGTACTGAGGCTGAGGCTGTTCTATCGAGTTCCCACAATCTTTGTTTTGAGCTGAAATGAATACATTTCAATTGATGCACGGCTGCACGGATGAACAGACTGATCCGCCCGGGTACACGCAAAGGCGTGACACAGAATTGCATAAGAAAACCCCCATTGCTTCTTTATGTGACTGAATAAGCTAGGAATTGAGGGTAGATGTCTTCGTCAACACTTTGTATAGGTCATTTTGGAAACGTTGCTTCAAATTTTGTTGCCTTTTTTTTTACCCGACACTGAGATCAAATGAGATCCCAAGCCCTGCCGTCTAATGAAATGAACAGGGTTTATATGGATGGAAAGTAAAAGTAAAACAAAGATCAGGGATCGATACAATTTACTTACTCCACTCATCAAAGACACCAAAGGGAAAGAAACATAAACATGAAGCGACCAGACCATGATCTGTTTATCAACAAGGATCTCTTTATTGGGGTAAAGGGATTAGTAACGCCTGGTTAATCAATCTCCACGAAAGAAAGTTGCCGATCCCGGTAGGTATCGAACCCGCGCCCTCCTGATCACCAGTCATACGCGCATCCGACTTAGCTACCGAGGCCGGATAAATAAATAAATAAATAAATAAATAAATAACTAGAATCGCGCAGTCGATGGCACGCCATCGCATATCCCCACGCTTTTTTAAAGATACGCCACTATATAAGTTCTCAATTGCAACTCCCACCCAATCTTAAGATCAAAATTGCAAAAGTGTCATGCACTCCTCAAACCAAAGACCTATCATTTCCCAAAGTTTCAAGTTTTCTATCTGAAGGGCGTAGGAGGAGTTATCCGGTAATCGTTAAAAAAGGGGTTATGGGGGTGAAAATCCAAGTTTTTGACCTCTGGTGACCTCAAACCTGACCTAAGGGGTCAAATTTTGATTGTTATGTATTCTACCCATTATGCCGTTCGATTTGATATGTCACACGACCAGGTTCTGAAAACTTTGATTTTTTACTCCCGGGGCACCCCACCCCCTGGGTGGCCCCTAGTTGTAGGATCAAAATTCCAAAAGTGTCATGCACTCCTCAGACCAAAGACCTATCAGTTCCCAAAGTTTCATGTTTCTATCTGAAACGGCGTAGGAGGAGTTATCCGGTAATCGTTAAAAAGGGGGTTATGGGGGTGAAAATCCAAGTTTTTGACCTCTGGTGACCTCAAACCTGACCCTAGGGGTCAAATTTTGATTGTTATGTATTCTTCTCATTATGCCCTTCAATTTGATATGTCACACGACCAGGTTCTGAAAACTTTATTTTTTTACCCCCAGGGCACCCCACCCCCTGGCCTGGCCCCTAGGGGTAAATTAAAATTCCGAAACTGTCATGCACTCCTCAGACCAAAGACCTATCAGTTCCCAAAGTTTCATGTTTCTATCTAAAACGGCGTAGGATGAGTTATCCGGTAATCGTTTAAAAGGGGGTTATGGGGGTGAAAATCCAAGTTTTTGACCTCTGGTGAACTCAAACCTGACTCTAGGGGTCAAATTTTGATTGTTATGTATTCCACTCATTATGCCGTTCGATTTGATATGTCACACGACCAGATTCTGAAAACTTTGATTTTTTACCCCCGGGGCACCCCACCCCCTGGCCTGGCCCCTAGGGGTAGGATCAAAATTCTGAAAGTGTCATGCACGCCTCAGACCAAAGACCTATCAGTTCCCAAAGTTTCATGTTTCTATCTGAAACGGTGTAGGAGGAGTTATCCGGTAATCGTTAAAAAAGGGGTTATGGGGGTGAAAATCCAAGTTTTTGACCTCTGGTGACCTCAAACCTGACCCTAGGGGTCAAATTTTGATTGTTATGTATTCCACTCATTATGCCGTTCGATTTGATATGTCACACGACCAGATTCTGAAAACTTTGATTTTTACCCCCAGGGCACCCCACCCCCTGGCCTGGCCCCTAAGGGTGGGATCAAAATTCCGAAAGTGTCATGCACTCCTCAGACCAAAGACCTATCAGTTCCCAAAGTTTCATGTTTCTATCTGAAACGGCGTAGGAGGAGTTATCCGGTAATCGTTAAAAAGGGGGTTATGGGGGTGAAAATCCAAGTTTTTGACCTCTGGTGACCTCAAACCTGACCCTAGGGGTCAAATTTTGATTGTTATGTATTCTTCTCATTATGCCCTTCAATTTGATATGTCACACGACCAGGTTCTGAAAACTTTATTTTTTTACCCCCAGGGCACCCCACCCCCTGGCCTGGCCCCTAGGGGTAAATTAAAATTCTGAAACCGTCATGCACTCCTCAGACCAAAGACCTATCAGTTCCCAAAGTTTCATGTTTCTATCTAAAACGGCGTAGGAGGAGTTATCCGGTAATCGTTTAAAAGGGGGTTATGGGGGTGAAAATCCAAGTTTTTGACCTCTGGTGAACTCAAACCTGACCCTAGGGGTCAAATTTTGATTGTTATGTATTCCACTCATTATGCCGTTCGATTTGATATGTCACACGACCAGATTCTGAAAACTTTGATTTTTTACCCCCGGGGCACCCCACCCCCTGGCCTGGCCCCTAGGGGTAGGATCAAAATTCTGAAAGTGTCATGCACTCCTCAGACCAAAGACCTATCAGTTCCCAAAGTTTCATGTTTCTATCTGAAACGGCGTAGGAGGAGTTATCCGGTAATCGTTAAAAAAGGGGTTATGGGGGTGAAAATCCAAGTTTTTGACCTCTGGTGACCTCAAACCTGACCCTAGGGGTCAAATTTTGATTGTTATGTATTCCACTCATTATGCCGTTCGATTTGATATGTCACACGACCAGATTCTGAAAACTTTGATTTTTTACCCCCAGGGCACCCCACCCCCTGGCCTGGCCCCTAAGGGTGGGATCAAAATTCCGAAAGTGTCATGCACTCCTCAGACCAAAGACCTATCAGTTCCCAAAGTTTTATGTTTCTAGCTGTAAAAGTGTGGGAGGAGTTGTCCGGTAAGACGGACGGACGGACGTACGGACGACGAAGACAATTACAATATCCCCACTTTTTCCTCGAAAAGCGTGGGGATAAATATAAGATTATCCCGGGTATTTGGGAAAACCGAAAACAAACTTTTACCGGAAATAACCGAAAACAAATTATCATAACCGAAAACAAACTATATCACCAATTAAGCCATGATTATTGTACATTTAGGCATACACATGTTTAAATGCTATGTAAACAGATAATATGGCCAAGTTTGGGAGAGTAATTTGAAATAATAACGATTTTATTGCATTTTTATGTAATTTTCATAGATGGACCGGGATCTACATTGCTTGTACTAACTGTTTGCATTGATGTTTGTGATCTAATTGAATATATAATACCCAGTAACTTGATTGTTTGAAAGTCAGAAATGTTTGTGACCAAAACAATTTATTTAGCGGGATTCTGCTTAAGAAATTTAGACAAAAAATGTTTAACTGGCTGTTCATCAAGAGGTCCCAGGCTAGGTAAATGCCAAGCCAGTAACATCATGATCTACACTGATTGTACTTACTGCTTGCCATGTTTTTTTTTTTATTATTTAAATGAACACATTATATCTTGTTCTTTGATAGTCAGGAATGGATGTGACTAAATTAATTTATTAAGCAGGATACAGCTTAAGAAATTTTGTATATAAAAAATATGTCGAGTATATCCTTCGGATGCGCGTCTCACAGGTCATCAGGAGGTCAATGGTTTGATAACGGCTCTGATATGAACATCTTTTCATGAAGATTGATTATTAAATCCTTTCGAATGTAACACTTCCTTCTGCTCATCCAAGAAGGGCAGTTATTAGGAGGCCTTCTTTCGGACTGAACAAATTATTTGTCAAAATCGCGACGGAAGTAAGGGCGAGGATTGTGGCCACGTAAAATCGATTTAAGCCCCCCAGTGGAAATCTTTCCACTGGCAGTTCCAAGGCGGTTCTTCTGTGGCGATTTATTTATGTTGTTGTTTGTTACGTACTGTGTGTATCACTTGTGTCTTTTAATTTTGGATGGCCATATGGACATTTTGTGGGGAAAGTAACTGTCCTTATGGCCTTCCTTTGTTTAGGTTTCCATTATGGTCTGGTCGCTTAATGTTTGTATTTCTTTCCCTTTGGTGTCTTTGGTGGGTGGAGTAAGTTAATTGTATCGATTCCTGATCTTTGTTTTACTTCTACTTAAAACGAAAGAATCTGCACTGGACTAGTTAACAGTATAGGTGGCTAAGCCTATCCAGAAAAACGTGATTACATAATTGACTCCCTTGATATGACCTAAATAGTGTTGACAGGCCTTTTAAACATAATTGACTCCCTTGATATGACCTAAATAGTGTTGACAGGCCTTTTAAACTTTGAGTAACACATTAGTGGAATAGAGTGCATACTTTCATATCTCCAAACAATCATTTTTATTGGTTATTGTTTGTTTGTTTGATTTGAGGTTTAACGTCCCCGGCAACACTGTAAAGGTCATTTTGGAGATGTTGCTTCCAATTTTGTGGGACTTTTACCCGACATAGAGATGAAGTGACATCTCAAGCCCAGGCGCCCAAGGAAACCAATAGGTTTATAAGCATGGACGGAGCTACTCGCACGGTATTGCCTGCTTAGGCTTAGACCAGTACTTGTGTGCGGGTCGGTTTCAGTTTTGCGTAGAGGCATCATGTAGCCCATCTATTTCTTCAAGCCCCGATGGTCGGGGGCTACTTTTTTATTTGGTTATAACTTATAATATATGATTTGTTCTTATTATGCACAATTTCTAAAGCCGTATCCTGCTGATCCTGAGGTTACTGGTTGGGCAGTTAGCTAACCTGGGACCACCTGATGGCCAGCCAGATGAACCTTTTTTTCTCCTATTACTGCTACTCGCTCACATCTGAGCATTACGAGCAGGATTTCCTGGGTGGTAACCAGTACTTTCTTTTTCTTCTTTTTTTCAAGCAATGTCGATGAAGTGCCTTGCTCAAGGGCACAACACTTTGGTCAGCGTGAGGATCGAACCCGCAACCTCTTTATAACAAATCCGATATGCGCTACCACTGCACCAAAGCGCTCCACAAAACTAAATTTTGACTAAATTTCATGAGCAGAATCCTGCTAAATAAATTGTTTTAGTCACAAACATTTCTGACTATCAAACAATCAAGTTACTAAGTATAATGTATTCATTTAGATCACAAACAACAAGGCAAACAGTTAGTACAAGCAGTGTAGATCCCGATCCATCGATGAAAATTGTATAAAACAAGGAATAAAATCGTAATTGTTTCAAATTATTCTCCCAAACTTGGCCATATTATCTATTTACATAACATTTAAACATGTATATGTCTAAATGTACAATAATCATAGTATAATTGGTGATATAGTTTGTTTTCGGTTGTGATAATTTGTTTTCGGTTATTTCCGGTAAAAGTTTGTTTTCGGTTTTCCCAAATACCGGATTATCCCCCATCAGCACCATGGTTGACGAAACCGAGGAATGATTTTTTTGTTTTTTGTTTTGGTTTTACGGCCCCATCCACCGATCCATCTAGATTTCCATCCAATTAGTAAGGATAAATCATTGAAATTAATTTAAAAAAGAAGTTTAGCGGTGTGGAATTATTTCGGATAATAAAAAATGCCTATAGATGATCAAAGAGCAGAAAAGTAGAAAAAAGAGCCTGCTCTAAAGCATGCCGCAATGCAATTAGAATTATACATTGAAATAAAAGAGGGGAATTTTCAAATGTATGTTCCATTCTTCTTAAATTAACATATAACATATATATTTAGTAACGTTATAATATAAATAAATATATATATTATAGGTTCAAATATTCGTGGCTCCCTATCAAAAAATCAAATCAGCAAATAAAAAATAAAAAAAAACTCATCGGGCATCCAACCCGATCTCTTATTTAAGTGGACGCCCCGTGAAAAGCAAAGTGGGGCCGAAGTGTCTAGGTATATGGGGCCGACGTGTCTAGGGGCCGAGGTGTCCGAGGGGCCGACCCGTCTAGGGTTTCAATTTTATGTGGGGCCGAGGTGGTTTTGGGGCCGAGGTGTCTAGGGGCTTAGGTCTAGGGGCTTAGGTGGTTTTGGGGCCGAAGTGTCCTGTTACCTTTTTTTCTGGTGTCTCCATATACAGATTGTGGCTACTCCTAGGAACCACTACAGGCGCCATAATCTGTTTTAACCCATTGCATGCGGGAAACCCCTAAAGGGGTACCTTGGCAAACAGTGCAGGCCCAGATCAAACGCCGCAGAACGCGGCGTCTGATCAGGGCCTGCACTTTTTGCTAACAGAATTTTCCGTCGAAAAAAGAATATAAAAGGATCAAATAGGCCGGACACCCCCTATATCCAACATATAGCAATGGAAAAATCCACTAGTATACAATGGGTTAATAAATATAAAACAATGCAAAATTCTTATTTAAAAAGAAAGAAAAAAAAACTGAAAAAAGGGATCAGGTCGGGACTCGAACCAGCGATCCCATACTTGGAGGGCGGTGCTCTGCCGATAGCGCTACTCAGCACAGTTACAAATTATACGATTTATAACTATTTATCTAAAATTAATATTACCGGTCAAAATTGTTTTTCGTCATATCTTCCAAGTATGAAAACAAGAAACGGCTTTTATTTTTGCTTATAAATCCTAAGCAAACTTTATAATTTACAATATAAAAGGCTCTTGTTTAAAAAATTATTAGCAACAGGTGCGTCATAAATTAGCTACGTCAACTATGACGTCGCGATTTATTCACGTTTTCTCGGAATGACGTAATGCCCCATTTGGGCACAAAATCTCATGGCGCGTCACATATATGCCTAGCGTCCCTTAAGCTGGGACGTTTGTAACATTCTACATTTATTCCGAGATCAGAGTGTGGCGCCTGAGCAGTCTTTTCCGTTCGGATATAGTGCAAAAAATTCTTAAAAGTATAAAAAAATTGAGTGTATATTATGATAGATCCCACTTCCCCGTGTATGAGAAGGGGGCTGCAAGTGTTTACAACACGTCTGCACAATTTTGACCCCCTCAAACTCACATTTTATACAGTAAAACTGGGGTTTACAGGGGTATACATTATTTTTCTTATTTCTGCTCAAACACGGATTCTGCGTACTCGATAGAACGGCCTCGACGAGGGGATCTGGACTCCATGGAATCATGTGTTTGGCTTCGCACCCATTGTAGACCCAGATCAGGTTCTGCTTTCTGTGGCGTCAGATCAGGGCCTACAATTTTGGCTTAAAAACTGGGCATTTAAGGGTTAACTGAAACAGTTTAAGTCTCAGTCCCATCCTACACCCGAGAAAATCGATCCAAAAGTGCTCTCATCGGGGCCTGGAGAAACAGATTGGGCTGCACGGTGCTTCCGCGATAGCTGAATACTGGAAAACAGCTTACTTCTAATGCCTAGGTCACATAGGCCGGCCGATGAGGTTTCGATGAGCGAGCGATGCGACTTTCGCCAAACACCGGCAGTAATCCCGTGGTCAAGAAATATATAATTCATATAATTGATTACATTTTATGATATAAAAAGTACTGATAATTATAGATACCAATAATGTTAATTATAGATATCTATAATTCTATTATAGATTTCTGTAATTTGTTTTATGCATATCTATATTTTGATTTTTAGATATCTATAAATTGATTTATAGATATCTATAATAAAAATATAGGCTATCAATATTATTAGATACCTATAATTGGGCTGGCCTCAGTGGCTCAGTCGGATGCGCGTCTGACTGGTGACCAGGAGGACGCGGGTTCGACTCCCGCCGGGGTGGCAACATTTTTTCGTGGAGATTGATCATGAAATCTTTTCTACGGTCATTCTCTCCCTTCCGCTGATTCAAGAAGAGCAGTTGTCAGTTTCTGGTGGTGCACTGTACTGGTTAACCGCTTACGTATAAGCCTGCCCAGGAAAGTGTTGATAGGTAAACTGACCGGCTCAAAAATGATCTAAATAGTGTTGACTGGGCCGTAAAACTCCAATACAAACAAACAAAAAACCTATAATTGGATTTTTTGATATCTATATATATGCTAAGGAATTAAAAATATCAAGAAATATATATTTCATATCACTGATTACATTTTTATGATATCAAAAATATTGATAATCAAAGAAATCAATAATGTTCATTATAGATATTTATAATTTGATTTAAAATTATAGATATCTTGAAATTGTATTAAAAAGTGAAGCTGCACCCCATAGCAAACAAAGTTTACATGAAGTCTGGCCCAGAAAACTTGCACACCCCATACTTATCAGTTCTGCAGAGTATTCCTTGCTTCTGAAGAATAACCCTTTTTAGGAGATATTCATTCAGTCCCCACTGATGCAAAATTATTGAAAGATACATGTACAAGTAGTGATAATACAAAGAAGTTTATTTAGATTTAACTTTCAAATTCAAAAGAGCATAACATTAGGCTAAGATTGTCCACATACTTTATTTAAGAACATTACCAGAGGTCGCAGGTTCGATCCCGGGCTTCTCCAGACTTTCAAATGAGTCTTTAAATCAAGGTCCCATCTCCATATGACCTTAGCTGTTGGTGGGATGTAAAACTAAAACACTCACTCATTTAATAACTTTACAAGTTTACACTTGTAACAGCCATTGTTTTTTTTTTTTTTTTTTTTTTTTTGGTTTGGGTTTTACGGCCCTTTCAAGATTATTTCACTCATATCGAGCCGATCGTTAATCAGAGGTGGGCGAAAACCGGAGTACCCGGAGAAAAACCACCTGACCTTCCGTTGCAGAACTTGGCGTCTCACACGTGGCCCGAGCGAGGCTCGAACCTACGGCGGTGAAACAGCCATTGTAACAAGGGCACTGATAGTCCTATATCCATCACCATAACTAGCCAATCCTGAATCCTTAGTATTATAGTAATAAATTGAACACAAGGGGACTGCTTCAAGATTGTTGTTCGGGTTGATTGACAGGATAGTCCTACATGTACATAGAGTACCAATGTGGTAAATGACAAGCAGTTCGTGTTTTATGTTTAGAGGATCTTACATGAGTGATCATTTCATATGAAATGACCACGAGTGTAAGATCCTGTTTATCATAATGACCACTTTAAATTGGATTTTATCGCCTTTAAATTTGACAATATTTCCATGATTTTTATAATACGATGTTATCCATTGCTTATCAATGATGTCATGTGATAGAATATCTTATTTATTTTTTTTCCCTAAATTAATCAGTGTACAATATGTTAACCTTGGAGTGAGTCATTTTTACTGAAGTGTCATGGTAGATTCCATTTGATGCATACCAAATATCAAAGCTATGGTCTATGCTAAAAAAAAATATTCCTGTGGAAGGTTCGTTTTTTGGCCCAGGGCTTAAATTTGATCAATGTTGGTAGAGGTCTAGATCATCAAAACTACGCATGAATACCAAAAGCACGGGCCTTCTGGTATTCGGCAAGAAAATTTTAAGTGACCCCCTATAGAGGGGAATGTTTGACCACATGAATATGATTGGAGCAATGCTACACATAAAATAAAAGGTCTGGTCATTTTGGTTTCAAAGCAGATTTTTTTACACTTTCCCAATGCAGTGCCCTTGAAACATTAATAAGTTCATGGTCAACAAGATATAATCAAATCTTTGGAAGGTTGCATTAACATGTTGCACCAAGTTTGAGCAGACTTAAAGAATTTGTTCACATAGGGCGCAGACAAGCTAAAATTGATGGTTTTTGGGCACCTGTGGCCTTGAAAATAAGGCCAATGTCACCAATATCTACTAAAATCTTTCGTAAGTTGCAGTGGCATAATGAACAAAGTTTGAGCAAATTTCAACAATTCGTTCATGGTGCTGACAAGCCATTTCTGTCCCAAAACTGACAGTTTTGAGGGCCTGTGCCCTTCAGAATAAGGTTAAGATCACCAAAATCTAATGACATCTTTGATAGATTCAACGATATACTCAACCAAGTTTGACAATATTTTATCAATTTGTTTGCAAGATAGGGTGGCATAAGACAAAATTTACAGTTTTTGAGGGCCTGTAATCTTAAATATAAGGGTCAATGTTATCAAAATGGTAAGTGGCAATGATATATTGTACCAATGCTATACCAAGTTTGACCGAATTTCATAGATTCATAGGAGGCAGACACGCCACTTTTGGTCTGAAATGTACAGTTTTTGGGGCCTGTGCCATTGAAAATAATGTCACGGTCACCAAAACCTAATGGCTGTTTTCCCCATCCTAGAAATGGAACAATGCAAGTTTGGTCAGATTCCTTCAATAGGTTCAGGAGATATAGTGCTTCAAACAAGCTACACTGATGCAATCCGCATAAAAAACAATATGCACCCCCCCCCCCACCGCACCCTTAGTGCGGAACATAATAACTCCAAAAGTAGGAAAACCAGTTTCAACTCATATGTTGTGCACATCGTCCTGTGGGCATTTGCATATTTGTGTAGTTTCATGAAAATATCTCAAATGGATTGAGGGAAGGACGGGTGGGTACTCAAATTTTCGGAGGGTATACATCATACCCTGTCACTTTTTGTGGCAGGGCCTAAAAATTGATCCATAAATGAATTTGTCTAGTACATCGAAATTGAACTATTCAGACATGCTAAACTCGTAACTAATTCTTCTTTTAAACATTAAAGGCTTCAGTGTTCATCACATACTTTCTACAGCCTGTGTCCTATTATGTAACATTATGAAAATATGCCTTTTCAAGTATATCATTTTTTTTCACCAAAAATGAAAATTTTCAAATAAAAAAATCTGATATTTTTTTTATATATTTCTCCACAAAACAGATTGTGGGTGCTGGTTAGAACAGCCTCGAACAAGCAGTTGTATCGAGTACCCACAATCATTGTTTTTGAGCAGTTAACATGTAAGAAAAATAATATTTATATGTACCCTTGTTAACCCCAATAAAGTAGTGTTTAAAGCAGGTCAATATATTAGGCATGTTTTCAAGATAGACAGCATTGTTGGGACTGTTCAAAAGTCGTCTGGTTTAAAAGCAGGTCAAAATTTATTAGGCATGTTTTCATGATAGATGTAGCATTTTTGGGGCTGTTCAAAAGTAGTCTTAATGAGTCCCAAAGGTAGTCTTAAAATAAAGGAATTTCACTTCTTTTGTTTTTGTTTTGTTTGATTTGAGGTTTAACAACCCCATCAACACTGTAAAGGTCATTTTGGAGACGTTGCTTCCAATCTTGTGGGACTTTTACCCGACATTGAGATGAAATGACATCTCAAGCCGTGTCACCCAATGAAACCAATAGGGTTTATTAGCATGGACGGTCCGCCTCGTACCGCGGTTCCTGGACAGGCTTAGATCCTCTAAGCGGTTTACCAGTACTAGTGTGCGGGCCGGATTCAGCTGTGGGTGGAAGCATCATGCAGCCCATATATTTCTTCAAGCCCCTATGGGCGGGGAGGAATAGCGAATGTCCCAACAAGTCCGTGTCATCACCATCTTTAATTTCACTTTTCTGGCTGTTAAAATATATAAATGTTAACGCCTAAACTATTCAAAAGTTATTGATCTTTCTTCCATTCTTTATTGTCAGTTAATGGCCCCCGCCCATCGGGGCTTGAGGAAATAGATGGGCTGCATGATGCTTCCACGCATAGCTGAAACCGACCCGCACATGAGTACTGGTAAACCGTTAAGAGGATCTAAGCTTGTGCAGGCAACGCAGTGCGAGTCGGACCGTCCATGCTTACAAACCCTATTCATTTCATTGGGCGACAGGGCTTGAGATGTCATTTCATCTCAATATCGGCCAAAAGTCCCACAAAATTGGAAGCAATATCTCCAAAATGACCTTTACAGTGTTGACGGGGACGTTAAGCCTCAAATTAAACAAACAAATAATTGTCAGTCATGATCCAGTGGTTCAAAAACACAGCTGGTGTCTGAATTTGTTTAAGTACTTGTATTTTCTAACAAATCTTGATTCTAAAGATATGAAACATATGTCTGCGTCTGAAAAGAAATATTAGTGAAAGCATTTGAAGCACTTGATACCTTATTGATGTTTCTGTAACGTTCTGCATGCTGGGTATTCCTGTAGCAGACGACATTTTTAAATATTTTTTTTTCTAATTTGCCGAGAAAACAGGATTTGACATCCCATGCAAATTGTCTCCATAGGAGACAATTTGCATGGGATGTCAAGACCCGTTTACTGGGAAAAATAAAAATCTCAACAATTTGTCGTCTGCTGAAATAGCCTAGAGAGTGATAGTGTTTAAAATACTGGTGCCATATTGTTACTAAAATGAGTCAACAAATTCAGCTGACTCACCTTCATGTATATGTGTCGTTATAAGGCATTCTTTCATGTCTTCCAAACAGATATTTTGTTCTATTCCTTTATTTTATATATACTCCAAACAAAGGTTACTGGTGATAAGTACCCACAAGCTATGTCAGAGAGTAAAAATAAGAAAAAAATGTTAACCCTTATATGCTCCACATTTCTCTGTATAAAGTGGGATTTACAAGTGTTCGATTTATTCCACAGCCTTGTCAACCAGATAAACCCATATAGGATTATGGAAAATTCCACTCAAAAATGTGGAGTGGTTCATTTCCAAATAAGGGGTGTCAAGCATGTTTTGTGTGTGGTAAGTTGTATAAAACATGTAAGTACAGTTTAGACTTAGATCAAACGCCGCGTTCTGTGGCGTCTGATCTGAGTCTTCATTATTTGTCAATGTCCAAAAAATGTACCGCTAGGCATAGGGTTAAACGTATTGCATTTCTTTTCTGTAGCCTACATTTTTGGGGCAATGGCCCCATAGTGATTAGAAAGAATTTTGCCTTACTGCAAAATGCCCATTTTGTACAGGAAATCCAAAACGGGTAATTAGCAAACAGTGCATATCCAGTTCAAATGCCGCCTTCTGCGGCGTGTGATCTGGGACTACGCTGTTTGCAAATAATTTACTATACTTTTCAAAATCAATTTTGAAGAAAACACAACCAGGCATCCCTTACTTTTGAAATGATATTGTTCTCATATAAGATACGAGAGACCATTCAGTACAAAATGGGTTATAAGTACACAGTTATAGAAAATATAGCATAGTTCAGTTATATTCTCTCTGGTCATGTATCAATATAGAAGTTCTTTTGGTGATAGAAAATAACTTATCGTATTTCGTTGATGACATACAACTTGCTGGTCATTTTTAGGGCATCCGCAATCGAACAGGTAGGATTTTAAGGAGAGACCAATCTAAAAATAACAGGTGGTGGTAAAACAGTGCAGGTCCAGATCAAATGCCGCTTTCTGTGGCTTCTGATCGGGGCCTACGCTGTTTGCAGACAGTTTAGCTATTTCCTAACTAGATTTTGAAGAAAACTCAACCTGAAATCCCTAAATTTTGAAATAATATTGTGCTTATTTAGGTAGCAGATTCCATTCAGTATGAAACGGGCATTAAAAGTATAGCAGTGTTCAATTATATTCGCCCTGGTTAAGAATACACATGACATTTTCAATAAAGAAGTTATTTTTGCTATAGAAAATATTTTATCGCATTTCTTTGACGACATGATAAAACTGGCTAGTAATTTTAGGGCATGCACAAAAAAAAACGGTAGGATTTCTAAGGAGAGACCAATCTAATAATAGCGGGTGAGGGTAAAACTGGCGACTACCATGGTAATAGGACGTTTCGTGCTGGAGACGGTTTGCCCCAAACTATCACAAAACCGGGACGATTTGTGCTAGGACGCAATTGTTCCTAACCCGCAATTATTCTATTTAGGTGTTCTAAGTGGGGATTGGTAAAGGAGAATCAAGTGACAACCATTTTATTGATACTTTATTAATATAGGGGATGGTGAAAGATACCACTTTAGGAACTATTTGCAACAGATACTGATTGCTTTGTTTCTGACGTTCTTGTAAAAATGGATATATCATTTATAAGTCAAGATTTGTTTATTTATTTAAAAATGAATAAATAAATAAATTTATTTATAAGCCTGTGCATCCGCAAAGACTTGACCAGGATGCTTAAATGGCAGAATCTCTCCAGTATTTATTATCTGAATCCCGCTTTCAGTGATGCCTTTAATTAAATCAGTGTTAGATCGAGCTGGTTAGACCAAAGCCACGGTTGTCCTCTCATCTACCATTTAATCCACCCTGTCTTCATTTTTGGAGAGACACATAATGTAAAGATAAATTGTTTTGAGATTTAACGTCCCTGTCAACACTGTAAAGGTCATTTTGGATACGTTTCTTCCGATTTTGTGGGACTTGAGATGAAATGACATCTCAGGCCCTGCCACCCAACTCGCACTACTTTTCCTGTGCATGCTTAGAACATATAAGCGCTTTACCAGTACTCATGTGCGGTTTGTTTCTGCTCTGCGTGGATGCATCATGCAAAACATATATTTCTTCAAGCTCAGATGGTCGGGGCGAAAGACGAAGACGGACGGATGGAAGGACGGATGATAGATACGTAGTCTCATAGATAGATAGATAGATAGATAGATAGATAGATAGATAGATAGATAGATAGATAGATAGATAGATAGATAGATAGATAGATAGATAGATAGATAGATGTGTTTCTTATAACCAACTGGATGTATATTTCTAGATTTTATACACATTCTTAATTAAAATTTAACCTAAATAGGATATTAAATAAAAATTCAGCATATCAGCGGTTCAGCGTTTTAGTCCCCTTAAGCTGATCAGCTGGTTGCTGAATTCAGCCAATAATTCAGCGTTTTAGTCTCACCCTCGGAAGTGTGCTTACTCAATGTAGTGATCGATTAACAATCAATCATGAGTGATTATATTTACGAGTGTCATTTACCTGAGAGATAGAAACGAATTTATACATTCATTATTTTTATCTGTAAGTTCACAAGCTAGACTTGCCCAAGTCCCTACATTTACATTTTTTTTTTATTTTTAAATGAAAGTCCCTTTAAACAAAAAAAAAATATGTAAAAGTCTCTTTAGTCTTCATCTCTGTTAATTTCACAATTTTCATAAAAGATTGTATTGCTATTTCATTTACAATGTATTTATTTATTTATTTTTTATTATTATTTTTTTTTTTTTTTTTTTGCAAACAATTATTTCTACAATGGACACCTTATTAACAGACTTGAGCAAGTCTAGTTCACAAGCATGTTTTGAGCAGAAAGAAAGAGTGCATATGATGATTGTCGTCATGTGAGAGAGAAAGAAAGACAGATTTATCGTCACTTCAGAAAGAAAGATTTACTCGTTTTGCCCAGCAATAACCCAAACATTTTCTTCTGTCCAAGACTTAGGTTGGGGGTACTCTATACAACGGTTCTAGCAATAACCCACAACCTATACATGGAAATATGAAAGGAGGCACTATGTCAAACGGATGTATTACCGTTACCTGGACCCAGTATACATGTATATTGGATCCAAGTTATAATAATAATAATAATAATAATAATAATAATAATAGCAGGGCCCTGATTTGAAAAGAATATGGCATACATTACCTTCTTGACGCTCATGGTCCGCTTTGCTATGCATGGTCTTTTGCAATACTTTGTTGCCCATATTTTGTTCTGAATCTTAAAAGATTCTTTCGTTTTGGCTCAAAAAAGTGAACCCATGTCTCGTCACCTGTGACGACATTAGCGAAAGACCGTGCATTGTAATTTGGAAACTTTTTAAGCAACTTCTTGGCGCACTGAACGCGTGTCTTTTTCTGCTCATCTGTCAACAGATGGGGAATCCATCTAGTACAGATCTTTCTCATTTTCAAATCCCGTTTCAGAATTGTATGAGCTTCTCCTAATGAGATGCCAATCATACTAGCTATTTGCCTAGTGGTGTATCGTGCATCGGTAGCAACTATTTTTTTCACTCTAGCAACCATCTTGGCAGATGTTGCTCTTTTCGGCGGACGATCATGTGGTGCATCTTCTGTTGAGCCTAGTCCACAGCTGAATTTCTTACACCAACGAAAAACTGTAGGAAAAGACATTTCATTATGCCCATAAACCGAACATATTTCATCAAAAATGTCTTTGCACCGTATACCAAGAATACAACGATTCTTAATATAGGACCGTATTTCAACGGCGTACTCTGACCTTCTTCCAACCATGTTTTGTATTAGTATACAAGAGTAGACAGTGTTTATCGAACGATATAAATGGCTAAAGTTCACGGATTTTAACAGGTTTGGTATCAATGTATAGGTAAAATGTTTTTCTACGCTGCGATATTTATTTCCAGGTGATTTTCGCATTAGTACATGAGAAAACGTTCTACTTGCATTCATATTTGAACAGTCCTCGTAAAACAAAATTATGTCCCTTCCCGGGTTCCGTATATATTTGATTAAATCTGTGCATTTCCGATTTACCGCAGAAAAAAAATGGCGGCGCCTATGAAGCAAAAACATGTCAAAATTTTTTCTGCTTTTCAAACCAGAAAGGCTTTGTGATAGAAAGCTTTGTCCGAGTCGCTAGTATTTGATATGAACTATTGATCTGCAGCTGCTTTAGGAACTTTTAAAAGGCCTAGAAAGCAGTTTCATCTTTTTTTCCTTGTAAAAGTGGAAATTACAGAACTGCATTTATTTCCAAAGGAACAGGGAGGTTGCTAATGCAAGAAAGTATTTGACGTTATAACCGGTGGTACCGCCAAGCCTTCTTGTTCTGCGACAGGCATTTCAAAAGGAAATCAGGATCATATTTTGGGGGGAAAACTAACATGTAATCGGACACCTATATTTTTCTTGTGCAAATGTATTGAGGAACCTCAACCAGACAGACATGCCAAGAAATGTACACTATGTTCCTTATAGGCTGCAGAATCGATGTGATTTACGAGTATTTTTGCAATCTACAATATAAGGGTATCCCTCTCGTGCACGCGATTCTGTTCGTGCGTGTGTGTGTGTCAGTTAGCCAATATCAATACAAATTACATCAGAAAAGTAATGCACATGTAATTTCTTAAGAAGGGCACTGAAGTCTAATCAATATTTAATTTATATGGCTGCTGTTGCTGATTAGCTTGATTCTAAAGACAACATGTTGCGCATCAAATTTGACACAAAGTACCAGTAGTTGCAAACGCTAGTCGATTCTGCCATCTTGGTACAACTTACATATTTCCGATTCAAGAACTGTGATTCCCGGTTATGACTCACCGTCTTATGAGGAATGACTTCATATTCCCGGAAGGCAACATCACGGTAACAAGTCCGTGAAAAGAACACCGCCCTAAACCCCACTTTATATGGAGAAAATTAGGGTTTACGGGGTATACCTTATCTGCTTTATTTTTGCTTAAAACAGAAATTGTTGGTACTCGTTAGAACGAGCACCCACAATCCATGTTGAAAGCAGAAATAATTAAGATGTTATCATTTTTACCTAATATTTATCATTTTCTGACACCATGTTGGACGCCATTATTTCTTACGGACTTGTTTTTCTATTGAATTCGGTGAAAAAGTAACTCGCTGAAAAAGATTTCTCCGCTATCAATAGACGGCTTCTCATATAGGAAAAGCATTGCCCCAGATAGGGCCTGCTTTTAAAGGAAAGAATTGGCTCCTTAGGAAATTCTTTCCTTTAAGAGCAGGCCCCCGTTTTTAAGGGTAAAGATTATGGGATATAGCAAGGAACCAGGTCTCAGGGAAAAGATCATGAAGGGACCGCCTCATTGAGGTGGCTGTAACGAGTACCCACAACCTATGTTTTGGAGAAGAAATGAAAAAAACAAATGAATACCACAGTAAACCCCAGTTTTCTATATATAAAGCAGTTTTTAATGAGGTGTTCATTACAATCAAGATAATAATAATGAATAAAAAAACAATTAACATAGGCATTTTTGGCATCTTAACGTACCAGACTGAATTCACAATAGCATTTAAATAATCAAACGCATGTTACAAAAAGAAAGAAAAATAAAATAAAACAACCATTCCTGTGGTATTCCAGCAAAACAATGTGCGAACAACGAAATGTAAGATTAGCCTGTAACTGAGAAAATGGAATAAGATATATATTATAACAAAGTTAATTTTTAACTTTTTAGAAATTTCGTGACGAATTCACATGGGTTTCTTTCTTTCTTTCAGTTGTAATCATACAAACATACAAAACAAACAAATGTAATAATAAATCTTATTGCTAGCAATGTTTATTTAACTTTGCGTAGGAAGTATAAAGAATATGCAAACATCTAATAAGGTCATGAAAATCAATAACTACGTGAATAAATAAATTAATAAATAAATAAATAAATAAGACGCAGATCAGACACCGCATTCTTAGATTGATTTACATACCAAGGAGATGCCCAGGCGAAGATGTGACGATTTCACAGTCGATTGAAAATGACCCGCTTTGGGATTACATGCGTGTGTAGACGGTAACGCTTTTTCTGAATAAGCTCCAAATTTACCCGCAAAATGCCGTTATTAAATATTATTTTGAAATGTTATAATTGCTATCAAAATGCACAATATTGTAAAAGCATTGCGTCTGATACAGGCGCTTTTTGCAATATTAACAGAAAGTAAGATTTAAGCCGTTAAAGTAGGGTACTGTCGTTGTTTTTCCACAGTTTTGTATGCTTCATGTAAGGATTAAGGGTCGTTAATTTGAAAATAAAAATGGCGGCAGCTAATTAAATAAAAGTTCAACTTATTTGATATATTTTTTAAGGAATTTGAATGGACAATTAGTTCCAAACAGAACATGTATGTCAAATCGAAAAATACATAAGTTATATTTGTTTAAAAATTGTTTTCCATTAAAGCGCCTGCTATTTCCAACAAGAGATTCTGTACAGGTAAGCCGTGAAGGTCAGCGCACAGTAAAAGGCTTAATCCTTTGCGCCAACGGCATAAATGTCAATAATAGTTGCGGATGAAATTGTCGGTGCCATTACTAAAACATGCCTAGTCAAATGTATTAAAATTTTATCACCAAGAAATGAAACCTTTCAGATGAAAAAAAAATAATATATTTTTTAAATTACTGCACAAAACATGCGGATGCGCGTCTGACTGGTGATCAGGAGGACGCGGGTTCGATACCTGCCGGGGATGGCAACATTCTTTCGTGGGGCTTGATCATGAAATCTTTTCTACGGTTTTTCTCCCCCTTCCGCTAATTCAAGAAGGGCAGTTTCTGGCGAAACTGAAGCGAATGTGCATTGTACTGGATAACCGCTTAAGTATAAGCCTGCCCAGGAAAAGAGTGGATAGGTTAACTGACCTAAAAATAACCTTAAATAGTGTTGACTGGGCCGTTAAACTCCAATACAAACAAACAAACCAAGAAATGAAACCTTTCAGATGAAAAAAAATTGATTTTACAAAACATAAATTGTGAATACTCGTTAGAGCCGCCTCAGCAATGCGATTCTAACGAGCACCAACAATCTAAGTTTTTTAGCAGAAATAATAAGATAATAATGCATACCCTGTAAACCCCAGGTTTGCCGGCCTCGGTAGCTCAGTCGGATGCGCGTCTGACTGGTGACCATGAGGACGCGGGTTCGATACCTGCCGGGGTTGGCAACATTCTTTCATGGAGCTTGATCATGAAATTTTTTCTACGGTCATTCTCTCCCTTCCGCTAATTCAAGAAGGGCAGTTGTCAGTTTCTGGCGAAAGAATGTGCACTGTACTGGTTAATCGCTTACGGATAAGCCTGCCCAGGAAAAGTGTGGGTAGGTAAACTAACCGGCTCAATAATGACCTAACATAGTGTTGACTGGGCCGTTAATAACCAATACAAACAAGAGGCCCATGGGCCACTACGCTCACCAGAGGTCATGTGGTTTATACCATTTACAGGCAAGGTGCCCATCTTGGTCATGTGACAACAATACCACGAATAATGTTTAATTGTCTCACCCCCATAGAGGCATTTCCATGTAATTTGGTTTCAATCAGCACAGCTCTTTTACTGGAGAAGAAGATAAAAATAATGAATCTGAGCCATCCAAGACAAAGGTCAGTAATGACCTTGACCTTTGGAATTGATCAACTTCCATTCAGCTAAATGCAAATATCATTTTTGATGTCACAGCCAACCAGGCAATCAGAAATATCCACTACTTTGCCATTTTTCCATACATATGTCAAAGTGACCAAACTTGATCTTGACATAAAATAGGTCAAGGTCTACCAAAGGTCACCATTTGAACAAACTTGGTAGGGCCAGAGTCATTAATGCTGCATACCAAGTTGCAAGATCATCGGCCATTCGGTTCTTGAGAAGAAGATTTTTAAAGGTTTTTCCCATATATGGGCATGGCGGCCCAAATTTGTCATGTGACCCAGTCCTCACGAACAAACATTCATTACCTCATTCCATAGAGGCTCCACATGTAATTTGGTTTCAATTGGCCAAGTAATTTAAGTGAAGAAGAAGATAAAAATAATGAATCTGAGCAGTCCTGGACAAAGGTCAGTAAATGGAACTGACAAACTTCCATTCAGCTGATTGTAAATACCATTTCTGAGGCCACTAGCTAATATACAATCAGAAAAATCCACTGTTTTGCCAAATATCTAAGTGACCAAATTTGACCTTGACGTAAAACAGGTCAAGGTCAACCAAAGGTCATCATTTGAACAAAGTTGGCAGGGCCGAGTCCCTAATGCTGTATATCTGGTTGCAAGATCATCGGCCGTTCGGTTCTTGAGTAGAAGATTTTTAAAGGTTTTTACCATATATGAGCATGGCGGCCATATTGGTCATGTGACCCAGTCCTCACGTACAAACTTTCGTTCACTCATTTCAAAGAGGCTCCACATGTAAATTTGTTTCAATTGGCCAAGTAGTTTAAGTGAAGAAGAAGACAAAAATACTGAATCTGAGCCGTCCTGGACAAAGGACGGAAAATGACCTTGACCTTTGAAACTGATAAACTTCCATTCAGCTGATAGTAAATACCATTTCTGATGCCACTAGCTAATATACAATCAGAAAAATCCACTGTTTTGCCATTTTTCCATACATATGTCTAAGTGACCAAATTTGACCTTGACGTAAAACAGGTCAAGGTCAACCAAAGGTTATCATTTGAACAAACTTGGTAGGGCCAGAGTCCCTAATGCTGCATACCAAGTTGCAAGATCATCGGCCGTTTGGTTCTTGAGTAGAAGATTTTTAAAGGTTTTTCCCATATATGGGCATGGCGGCCCATATTGGTCATGTGACCCAGTCCTCACGAACAAACTTTCGTTCACTCATTTCAAAGAGGCTCCACATGTAATTTTGTTTCAATTAGCCAAGTAGTTGAAGTGAAGAAGAAGATAAAAATACTGAATCTGAGCCGTCCTGGACAAAGGACGGACAATGACCTTGACCTTTGAAACTGATAAACTTCCATTCAGCTGATAGTGAATACCATTTCTGATGCCACTAGCTAATATACAATCAGAAAAATCCACTGTTTTGCCATTTTTCCATACATATGTCTAAGTGACCAAATTTGACCTTGACGTAAAACAGGTCAAGGTCAACCAAAGGTCATCATTTTAACAAACTTGGTAGGGCCAGAGTCCCTAATGCTGCATACCAAGTTGCAAGATCATCGGCCGTTTGGTTCTTGAGTAGAAGATTTTTAAAGGTTTTTCCCATATATGGGCATGGCGGCCCATATTGGTCATGTGACCCAGTCCTCACGAACAAACTTTCGTTACCTCATTCCATAGAGGCTCCACATATATTTGGTATAAATTGGCCGAGTAGTTTCAGAGGAGATTTTGTTTGAAAATGTTGACGACGCAGAAGACGACGACGACGACGACGACGACGGACCAATGCCTATACTATAAGCTCCCCCGGAGCCTTCGGCTCCGGTGAGCTAAAAAAAACAACAACACACAAACAAACCCATTTCTACTATAATAATAAAAGTGTGTTCTATTGGTTCAAAATTATATAGGCGTGTTTTCGTGATGGAAAAGTAATAACAGTGACAAGTCTCTTCGCTGATCATAAACAGCATTTAACGGACTGATCTGGTTCTTCATTACGAAAACATACATTTTCAAATACAGTGTAAATTTTATGGCGAAAAAACGAACATTTTCAGATGAAAAATTGTAATATTCTTCTTCTTTCCTTTCAAAATATAGATTGTGAGTACATGTTAGAACCGCCTCGATGAGGCGGTTCTAAAAAGTACCCGTAATATATTTTAGAGCAGAAATAAGAAAAATAAGGTTTACCCCTGTAAGCCCAAGTTTTACTAAATAAAAGTGGGATTCAAGAGTGTCAGAATTATATGGTCGTGTTTTCGAGGAGTGGTTTACAAGTACTCGTGTGCGGTCGGTTTCAGCTCTGCGTGGAAGCATCATGCAGCCCATTTATTTCTTCAAGCCCCAATGGGCGGGGGCCCAAATGTTGTTTTGAAAAGGAGGACAAATATAGTGGGTTGCAAAGTCTCTTCACAGATAGTGTATGTCATTTCATTTTCAGTGCCGGATAGGATTATAAGAATTTTACATTGGTGTGAGGGGTGGATGGAAGAATCCGTCCCGAGGGTCACTGTCCGCCATCCCGAGGATTGGCGATTGATGCCGGACAGTGATCCCGAGGGACTGATTTTTCTATCCACCCCTCACACCCATGTAGGATTCCTATTCTTGCATACCTTCCATTTCTGAGCGTGGATTTTTACTACTGCAGTCACTTCGGTTGCCGGCGTCGACACTACAGTGATGTTTAGCGACGTCACGAAATGGGTTGTGACATCACTATTAACGGCGGTGCATATGAGGTCGTATTCGACCAGTTCATTTATGAAACACGCGAAAATATTCGATTTTTAGCCTGTCCCTGGGTAAGAACACCAGGGTTAGAACAGAATTCCTATCCCAGTCTAACATATCGATTTCCTTATCTGGTGTGCATGAATATAAGAATCTTATATGGGTGTGAGGGGTGGATGGAAAAATCACTCCCGATGGTCACTGTCTGGCATCACGAGGCTTGCCTACGAGGTCGTAATCAACCAGTGCAATTATCAAACAGGCGATTATATTCGATTCTGGAACGGGCCTCCATGGCCTAGTGGTAAAGAGCGCTGACTCTTGATCATTCGGTCTCTCACCGCTGTGGTTGGAGCCTCGCTCGGGTCACACGTGAGACGCCAAGTTCTGCAACGGAAGGTCAGGTGGTTTTTCTACGGGTACTCTGGTTTTCGCCTACCTCCGATTAACGATCCGCTCGATATGAGTGAAATAAACTTGAAAAGGCCGTAAAACCAAAACCAAACCAAATATTCGATTTCGGGTCGGAACACCAGGGTCAGAACATAAATTTCTATCCCAGGGTAAAATCACGGATTCGCTTGTCTGGTGTGCAAGAAAAAGTAATCAAACTCGAGTTATATCTTATTTATGATTTAATAAGCTAGAAATTAAGATATTCCCATTTGTGGTCCTACCACTTTTGACGTCTGACATTATGTAAACACGCCTATTCAATTATATACTGAAAATTTTAGCACCAGAAATGAAAATTTTCAGATAAAAATCTGTTATTTTTCATAATTCTGCATAAAAATATATATATAGATTATATTGTAAGAAATCGAAACGCATTGCCTAGGGGTTATGCGTACCCACAATCTAAAATAAGAAAATGTTTACTGTAAACCCCTAGTTATACAATGTAAAAGTGGAGTTTAATGGGGTCAAAAAAAATATATGCGTGTTTTCGTGATGCCTCATAACAACACAGATAAAGCTTTTCTGTGAAACATTGCTATCTGCATTTTTAGTTGAAATGTGTCCCTTTAAGAAGAAAGATATTGTATATGTTTAAAAGCATTTATACCTAGTAAAACATTCGCGATGCATTTTTTGGGTCGATTGATGTCAGTCATTCCAAAGTTACTAAGAACATAAGCTCTTCATTGCTGTTGTCAGCTTGACTAGCATGATTTGTAGGAAATCCAGATGACGGCTATTTATAGATAACATCTCATTACGACAACACACCTACACAAATACATTGCAAACTTTACCGCCGAAAAAAAAAACGAATATTTTAGGATGAAATATTGTGATATTTTTCTTATTTCTGCTCAAAATATAGATTGTGGGTACAAATTAGAACCGCCTCATCGAGGCGGTTCTAATGAGTACCAACAATCTATATTTTAGAGTAGAAATAAGAAAAATAAAGTTTACCCCTGTAAACCCCTGTTTTACTATATAAAAGTGGGGTTCAAGGGGGTCAAAATTATATAGGCGTGTTTTCGTGATGTGAAATCAGAAAAAATAAGGTATACCCCTGTAAACCCCAGTTTTACTGTATAAAAGTGGGGTTCAAGGGGGTCAAAATTATATAGGCGTGTTTTCGTGATGTAAACTTATCGCGATGCGAAAGGGTTACAATCTGGACTGGAATCATGTGTTAGGTTTGGCAAACAGTGTAGACGCAGATCAGACGCCACAGAACGCGATGTCTGATCGGGGTCTACACTGTTCGCTTACAGTACAGGAATATCAGGGTCAGACGCAGCGTTTGATCAGGATCTACACTGTTTTGCTTGTGGATTAGACGAAACAGTTTTAGTCCACGTTCAGGACCACACCACGAAAATTTGAGCCCATCCAACTCTGCTTTGATCTAATAAAACTGAGGTTTATAGGGGTATGCACTATTTTCGTATTTCTATTCAAAAACATAGATTTTGGGTAATCGTTAGAACCGCCTCGCCGAGGCGGTTCTAACGAGTACCAACAATCTATGTTTTGAAAAGAAATATGAAAAATATCAGATTTTACCAATATATTTAAATAGGCGTGTTTCCATAATGTTCTCCATCCTACACGTAGTGACAATCGACTCAGTTCCCGGTCCCCGCCCATAGGGGCTTGAAGAAATATATGGGCTGCATGATGCTTCCACGCAGAGCTGAATTCGGCCCGCTCACTAGTACTGGTAAACCGCTTAGAGGATCTAAGCCTGTCCAGGAACCGCGGTGGGAGGCGGACCGTCCATGCTAATAAACTCTATTGGTTTCATTGGGCGACAGGGCTCCAAAAGCGGGTGCCAAAGCGAGCGGCAGTGCGAACGCAGTGCTCGACCTTGACGCCATGCAGCGTCAACTTATGGACTTGGCAAACGATGAAGAGGAGGGCGGTCTTACCGCAATGATGGCACTGATAAATGAGTCCAGAAAGTCTAAACTTACCCCGGAAGACAAAACTGTAATCAATTTAGCATCCATCATGGTTCCATTTGTGCTTACCAACAAGACTGTTGAAGAAAATGTAAAAAAACTGCAGGTCGCAGTCGAGAAGAACAAAACAAATCTAAGAATGTTGGCCTATAGAAATGAAAAACTTGAACAGTATACACGTAGAGACAATCTCCGTCTTTTCAATTTCCCTATGATAGCCTCAGAAGATGAACTCAGGACCAAATTTATTGAATTGGGTGCTGTACTGGGCGTTACTGTAAATGGAACTGACATTAACACCATCCACAAGTTGCCGTCGCATGCTGCCGCCCACTCTATGGCGGTAATTGTTCGGTTAAACAACAGAAAGGTCAGAAATGACCTACTCTACGCCAAGAAGGCCCCTTTGAACACCCCTGATGGCCAATTCAGGGGTGTTTTCATCCAGGAAGACTTGACTCAGCAATGATCCAGGTTGCTGAGGTTTGTTAAGGCGCACACTAACACGGAAAGGACGAGAACCAGCGAAGGACGTATACGAGTAACACTGAAGGAAGATCGGGGGGCCGGGAGAAACGTGACTCTCGAGAACCCGGACGACCTATTCAAGCTAGGCATTGACGAGATTGATATCACTAACTTTGGATACCCTGATATGTAGAGGGGAGAAGAAAGTTATTATCCAGACTTGACTGACCATGACGGTTTTTCACCTGATTTAGTTGATGATAATCCACACAATTTATCTGGGAGTTCCAGTATTTTGTCTGATAATTTGTCAGATCACTCAGATGTTACTGAAATTTATTCGGAAGACGACACGATCATTTATTCTGATATTCAAACATGTTTAAACATTTTATCAATTAATGTTGGAGGGTTAAACAGTAAAATCAAAAACCCTGATTTTGAAAAATTTGTTGATAAATATAACATCATTTGTTTTCAGGAAACACATTTTGATGCCTACGATACCATTTCACTTAATGGATTTAGAGGTCTCCCAAATATAACCAGAGCTAATGCTCGTTGCAAATCAGGTGGGATTTCAGTTGTGGTCAGAGAGGATGTATATGATTCCATCAAAGTTGTTAAAAATGATGGTGAAAATTTTTACTGGTTTTCTAGTTTAATGTGTTCACATGTTTTATTTTGTGTTTCTTACATTCCGCCAGAGGGCAGTAATTACAGTAACATTTCAATTTTTGATACTCTAGAAGCAGATCTATTAGAACTTAATCCAAATAATGAGCTTCAGATCTGTTTACTGGGTGACTTTAATGCAAGAACTGGAAATGAGCAGGATTTTGTGTTCCTAGATGACAATATTGAACAAATGTTGCACAGCAACAACCCAAATGATGAACTTGGTAGAACTTCTATTCGGGACCTAGGTTTTCCCACTAAAAGACATAATTCCGACCATGCACAAGTGAATAATTATGGAAAACGTTTACTTGAAGTGTGCAAATCATTTAATCTGTGTATAGCTAACGGTCGCCTTGGCAAAGACAAATTTCTTGGCAACAAAACCTGTAAAGGTACCTCAGTCATTGACTACGCAATATTGTCTCCATTATTGTTTACTGCAATTAAGGATTTTGAAATTTTGCCCTTTGATCCAATGGTAAGCGATGCACATAGTGGTATTTATTTATCATTGAGACATACTTTTTCTGAAACAGAACAGTTAAATCATAATACTGAAGACACAGTCATAACAAAATCTTTTTGGAGCCAAGAAGCTGGTGATATCTTTTTGCAACATTTGAATTCTCATGATATTAATCAGTTTAATGAGAATCTTGACTCATTGTCCCAAAATGATTTTACCAAAGAAAATGTAGAATTTTACGTATCTCAGTGCTCTTCCTTGCTCTTCAATGCGGCTGGTGCTGCAGGAATGATTAAACACAGTACCGTCAAAACCAAGCAGCCAAAACAAATCACTCGTAAACCAATAAAGCGCCCTTGGTTCAACCAGGAATGTCAGCGTCTGCGCTTGCAATATAGGCGTACTAAAAATCACAGAAGACGTGTAAATAATGTTGAAAATTTTCATTCTCTTGCGGAAGCTAGTAAGGCTTACAAGAAGTGTATCAATAAGCAATTTAATGAATATAAAAAAACATTTATAAACAAGCTGCGTTCAATAAAAAATGCAGATCCTAAGGAATACTGGAAATTATTAAATAAAGCTGATGGCAGTAATGCAAACACAATTCAAAAAGTTTCTTTAGAAGCATTTGCCGAGCATTTTAAGAAGCTAAACACTGTTTCTACTGAAAATTCTGACTCATTGCCTACAATAGATCCTTCAAAAGTTTCTGAATACAATTTCGAGCTTAATGCGGAGATAACAGAGCAAGAAGTTTTAAAAAGCATAAACAATCTCAAAGTAAATAAAGCCTGCGCTTCTGATTTGATTTTAAATGAATTTTTGAAGTACTCTAAAACAAAGATGCTATCTGCATTTACAAAGCTATTCAACTTAGTTTTTTCTTCTGGTTATATACCTGAGGCCTGGTCACAGGGAATTATCTCTCCAATTTACAAAAATAAGGGGGACAAAGCTAACCCTGATAATTACAGGGGAATAACTATTCTTAGTTGCTTTGGCAAATTGTTTACTGCTGTTTTAAATTACAGACTGAATCAGTATCTTGATAATATGAACATATTATGCGAAGAACAAGCTGGTTTTCGCAAAAATTACAGTACAACTGATCACATTTTTAATCTGAAATGTCTGATTGACCTCTACCTTTTTAGAGGCAAGAAATTATATTGTGCTTTTATTGACTACAAGAAAGCTTTCGACTCAGTTAACAGATCATACTTGTGGCAGAAACTTCTTGCAAATAACATAGACGGTAAAATGTTTAGAGTTATTCATAATTTATATGCTAGTGCAAAGTCATGTGTTAAACAAGGTCATATGAAATCTACAACATTTTTCAGTAATGTAGGAGTCCGACAAGGTGAAAATCTTTCTCCAGTTCTTTTTTCATTGTTTTTGAATGATCTGTCCGAGTTTATTTCTCATGGTTATAATGGCCTGAACAGTGTTAATGACATGGCAAAGATTCTGTTGAGTAATGAAGACATTGAGGTCTATTTTAAATTATACATTCTGTTATACGCCGACGATACAGTTATCTTGGCAGAGTCTGATAAAGAGTTACAAGCTGCTTTAAATGCAATGTTTTTATACTGTAAGTCATGGGATTTGGAAGTTAACCCCTCCAAAACCAAAGTCACTATTTTTACTAATAAAAAATTGCAAGTCAATCCAGTATTCACTTATAATGGGCAAGAACTGGACATAGATGATAGTTTTGTATACCTGGGTGCAATGTTTTCCTATAATGGACGTTTTCAGAAGCATAACCAAAGATTAGTTGACCAGGCTCGTAAGTCTATGTTTGCTGTGCTTAGGAAGGCAAGAAGGCTCCATTTACCAGTTGATATACAAATTCAACTTTTTGATAGTATAGTAGTCCCTATCTTACTTTATGGTTCTGAAGTGACAGGTTTTGAGAATTGTGATATTCTTGAAAGACTCTGTATACAGTTTTATAAGATAATCTTGAAAGCTAAAAAATCTACACCGGATATAATGTTATACGGTGAACTTGGGCGTTATCCTATTAGTATTGCTACCAGGTCTAGAATGGTTGGTTTTTGGAAAAGGATAATAACTGGTAAAACCGACAAAATATCATATAAATTATACAAAATTTTGCTAAATATGCACCAAAAGGATCTTTTTCACTCAAAATGGCTTTTGAGCATTAAGAAAATATTGCATGATTGTGATAAAGAACAACTGTGGTTGAACCAAGAAGCACCATTAAATATTTCAAAAGTTGTTAAACTCAAACTTGTTGAGATTTACAAATGTTCATGGAAGGAGTCAGTTTTTCTGTCTCCTAAGTGTTTAAATTATAGGATTTTTAAAAATAATTTTGGACTTGAAAAGTACTTTGGAATTTTACCAGATGATTTGGCTTTAGCCTTTTTTCATTTTCGATCATTAAATCATAAATTTCCTATTGAATGGGGTAGATATGAAGGGATAGCACGTGATGATAGGTTTTGTGAATTATGTTTTATGCATAAACTGGGTGATGAATACCACTATGTGATGGAATGCTCTTATTTTGATGATTTAAGAAGGATTTACTTGCCAAGAGATATGTTTTCCAGGCCTAATACTGTGAAATTTGAAAATATTATGTGCTCAAATGATAACCAGCTTCTTTTTAAAGTGGCTAAATACTGCAAAGTTGTGCTGAAGACTTTCAGGGAAATTTTCAGGCATGTTTAATGTGGACTAATTAATGCATAATCAGATGGACTTTTGCCTTATCTAAGGCAGGAATGTTTAGAGACTGTGAACTAACTGCTGCATAATACTATGCATAATAATATGGACTTTTGCCTTTAATCTAAGGCAGTAATACATACCGTGGATTTTGTCCTATGTTTGGGATGGACTTGCATCTAAATAAATCATGCGGGCGGTGCAGATCCGGATCGGGCTGGTCTCAGAGGAGCGGTCTGATCTGGGTCTTCGCCGCTTGCCTGACTAACCTGTGTGGGCTGTGCGGGGCCTGATTGGACTGATCATATGGGGCGGTCTGATCGGGGTCTTCATTGTCCGCCAGACCAACATGTGCTGACGGTGTGGACCCGGATCAGACGGCTACTGGAGCGGTCTGGTGGGGGTTCTCACTGTCTTCCATTCCACTGGAATACATAGAAAAATTCTGTGTGTCTCAAATTTGGGATAGTTTACGGTAAACAGCTGGATAAATGGACTTGCCTTACTAAAGGTGTGTTAATTATGACTAGTCAGACAGTTTTGATCTCAATACCTTGACATAACCAGTTTACTTCTGGTGTTTACAAAGACTTTAATTTCGTACATATATATATTTGCAACTTTCCTCAAAATGTTTCATGTTTTGTTGATTGAAAGTTTTGACTTATACCCCGGCTAGGGGTTTTGAGTTAATAATAAATCTTGAAAATCTTGAAATCTTGAAATCAAATCAAACAAACAAATCCCGAGAATTAATCAAAGCACTAACAGTACCGATGGGTCGATTGTCCCTGAAAGCATTCTGAAAAATGATTCTGCATTGATACTTAGACTGTTTAACGGCCCAGTCAACACTATTTTAGGTCGTTTTTTAGCCGTTCAGTTTACCTATCCACACTTTTCCTGGGCAGGCTTATACGTAAGCGGTTAACCAGTACATTGCACATTCTTTCGCCAAAACCTGACAACTGCCCTTCTTAAAATCAGCGGAAGGGAGAGAATGACAACAGAAAAGATTCCATGATCAATCTCCACGAAAGAATGTTGCCGACCCCGGCAGATATCGAACTCGCGTCCTCCTGATCACCAGTCAGACGCGTATCCGACTGAGCTACAGAGGCCGACACGTGGACATCAGTAAGTAAAGTTATTGCGCTCAGTAAGTTTTGGTTGATTGATAAATAATCGACCTAAAACAGATTTTATTGAACCCATACTCATTAAAGGTTCTCATAATCTTACAAGTGCCAGTTTTTCTATTGCCTGGTCATAACCGCTCCTCTGTCCTTTGAACACGTGTCTGCATCAATGATGTCTTGTTCAGATATATTTGCCATTAAGCCATCATCAAGAAGCAATCTGTTATACTGGTCCCATCGATGAATTTCACTTGGTGTAGCTTTATGGAAAAGAAGATACTTCTTGCAGAACATAGGTGTCATGTACCTTCTGTATTCGCTTTGATTTGCACTGGCCAAATAGTACCAGATCATTTTGTCGTTTGCTTTTTCGTCCACGAAAACAAAATCATCATAACTGTTTATCCAGCGTCTAAACATGTGGCCGCCATTACCGTCATATAAACAACCATTCTCTTTAACCTCATCACAGAAATTCCTACGTGCCACTCTCCGAGCTAGCTCTATCCCTATTACCAGAAACATTTCGTCAACGCAGTCTATCGAACAGGCTTCGGGATATCCTGTCGGGTAGCCATAATATAAAAGTTCATGTTTAACCTTATTTAGTCTGTCGAAAATTTGTGGAGTACATGCAAATACGTCGTCATCCATACGCCCGATCAAAAGTGCATCCGGAAAATTTACAGTGACATATTTCAACCAAACGTGTAGTTTTCTGGCAAAACCTTTGCCCCAACCATGAACAGATGTATTTAGAAATACAATGTCACCATTAATCCCTTGCTCTCTATCCAGCATCTTAGTACGTTCGTCCAGAACAAAGAAAACTTTAACATCCAGGGTTGCATACGCTTTAGCTCTTGGTATGAATAATTTTCTCTGAGCCTGTCTTTGACACAAGTTTTGAGTGTTTGAAAGGATTCCGATTACTACTGTCCCCTTTCTGATGCCCCCAGCTGCTCCAGCTTGACCGGAGTTTGCCCGGAGACGCCAAGTTCTTCGCCATTCTATCACATTTTCCGATCTATTACTTGTTAACTTGAATGTACTAGTTTTGGTAGTGTAATCCACAATTACGAAGAAGAGAATTACTTGCAAAAACATCAAACAGATATGTGGAATCATTCGGCGAAGATTTCTCACGTTCATGCTGAATCACATAGAAACATCTGTGAATGAAAATCATTTACTTTTATGGCCATGTCGCGAGAATACTAGTAAACCCTTATCTCGCTGAATATTCAGTTTAGCCACACTCATTTCTAACTTTGAACCAATCAGCTTACTTGATGTAATTTATTCCTACAATTTCATAAATTGAATGTCAAACAGTGTAGATCCTGATCAGATGGCTTCTTAGAAGCCATCTGATCAGGATCTACACTGTTTGCAAAGATAGTGGTTGTCGTGAACAGCAAGATAAGGGTTAAGAGGCACTGAATTATCCAAACAGCGACCCAGATTGCACGAATGTGCAGGTTAACATCACGTGAACAAGTCCGTGAAATGAAGACCCCCTTATACCACTCTTTATATAGAGAAAACTGGGGTTTACGGGGTATACATTATTTTTCTTATTGTTGCTCCAAGACATAGGTTGTTGGTACTCGTTAGAACCGCCTCAATGAGGCGGTTCTAACGAGCACCCACAACCTATGTTTGCAGTGTGAATAAGAAATGGATTGGATTTGCATCCGAAAAGTAGCCATTTTGGAGATGTGAAAAATTAACTATGTTGCACGGGTAATGGTAGCTCACAAATGCAATGAAACAGGTTATCTTATGCAGCACATATAATTTTATTTATTGCAATTTCCTTTAAGGGGTCTGGATACACCTAGAAAAATTTTTCGCGACAGTTTACAATTAAACAACTTACGGGACTTTGTGGATGCAATCAACTCAGCCCAACTATAAAAGGGTATCTGCTCTACAGGAAAGACTAGAGTTGATCCTTGCTGACATTTGAGACAGGAATAGTTTTACAGGAGTTGTCAATCCTGAAGGTATAGACGGATCCAATGTTTTGACACGTGGCCTTGTTGACATGTTAATTACCTGTCAGCGACCTTAATCACTGGACCACGGAGGCGGTCTTCCATACATACTGAGTATACATTCATGTCATGTGGCCAGTAAACATGTAATTGTTAGGTGACGACACAAATATACATACAAGGGAGTTTAAGACGAAGGAGGAAGAGACATTAAATGTTAACATCTTTTATTAGCAAAGTATAAAAATATTATAAACAAGAGACAACCAAAGTAAACAATGTTACAAATGTTAACGGTTTTTATCTGAAAGTCTAAAAAGAAATAAACAGTATAAAGCTATTTAAGGTGAATCTTACTCTTGATAAAAACTGGACCAATTGACTGTCAGTACGCCGTAAACTTTGTTCATTTATTGGTGGCAGTACCTTCAATATAACTAGAGCTGTCAGTGAAACTGACTGGCGCCCCGGCAGCGCTATCAGAGGAGTAGGAAAATGTTGGTATTAAAAAACTATAAAGAACAAGGAAATGAAAGAACATAGCTCAAAGAATCATTTTGAACATGATAACTCGGTTTTAAAAACCAACCTGGGTTTTGCGCACAACACATCCTCTCATGATGATTAACATTACTGTCAAGTTATTCTAAAATCAATCCAGGAATAAGAAAGATATTGATCGGACACGATAAAAAAAAACGTTTTTCTTACCTTTCACCTCTAAGTATGACCTTGACCTTTGAGGTACGGACCTGGGTCTTGCGCGTGACACACTGTCACATTATGGTTAAAAATTCTGCTAAGTAATATTTAAATCCATCCATCGGATCCAATGTTTTGACACGTGACCTTGTTTACTTATCACTGCGCATGCGCAAAACTACTTTTCCTTTCGATCACGATCTTTCGTGGTTGGCAAAAAGCCGCTGGTTCCATATAAACACATTGTAAATAGGTTAAATATTACGGGCATATTTTAGTTGACTGTTACAGAAAATCGATCAAATTACACTTTAAATGAGTAGATAAATATATTCTAGACTTCATTCCTGCATCTTCCACATTTTTAGTCATACATATCATACATACGTCCAATACTAGAATATGGGAATATCATCTGGGATAATCTAACCCAAGCTGAGGCTGATCTCCTCGAATCTATTCAGCTTGATGCTGCCAGGATAATATCAGGGCTTCGTCGAGGCACATCACATGCTATTCTGTACAAAGAACTAGGATGGATTCCACTTTCTGAAAGAAGAAAAAATAGTAAATTAATCCACTTTTATAAAATATTAAATTATGAGACACCACTATATATAAACAATATAAACAATATTTTAGATAACTATAATGCACACCAAACTGAATATTCGCTAAGAAACAGAAATCTTAAATATCCAACACCCAGAACCTCTGCATTCAAGAACTCATTTTTTTATCAACAACCGACCTCTGGAATAATCTGGATGATGAATTAAACAACTGTACATCACTGTATACTTTCAAACAAACTATTCGAAAAAGAATACCTTCCCCTCCCAAACATTACTCTTTTGGTGATCGGAAAATGAATATAGTTATTTGCCAATTAAGGAACAATAAAAGTCAACTTAATCTGGACCTATTTAATGATCATCTAACTGATAGTCCCACATGCCCTAACTGCAACTGTCAAGAATCTCTTGACCACTTCCTCTTTAGGTGCCCTAAATATGATTGTGCCCGAACAAACCTAATAAACTCTTTAATGTGTCACCCAACAATTTACAGCATCATATCTATTACAGCTGACAGCCTTGTAGCTGGCAATCCTGATTTAACTTACGAAGATAATTGCATTCTTATCTCCTGTGTCGACCAGTACATCAGGGGCACATCAAGATTCCTATGTGAGTAAGGCTGACACGATTAATAGGATAACTGATCGATAAATTCCACAAAAATGGTTGCCATAACTGATTAGCTTGTAAACGATTATTTGATAAGTACAATTTGTTTCCAAAGGTTGTGCCTAAAACAGCTGGATGAGTGGCAAACAGTGCAGATCCTGATGAGCCGCCACATTCTCCGATGCCTCATCTGGGTCTGCGATGTTTGCTCAGGCAGATAACTCCACAAAAATGGTTATCATTACTGATTGGCTTGTAAACAATTATTTTATAAGTACAATTTGTTTCCAAAGGTTGTGCCTAAAACAGCTGTATGAGTGGCAAACAGTGCAAACCCTGATGAGATGCCACATTCTGCGGTGTCTCATCTAGGTCTACAATGTTTGCTCAGGCCTGTATATCCAAATACATATAGTGAAGTACAACATATGGTAGAAGTCGGAATCATAATATTGTTTGCTGGTGACACATCCCTAGACGATCAGAATTCAGAAAAGGTCAAGCACCGATAGAATGGCAGGCAGATAATATTATGACCAAAACCTCAGTGAATACTAATTGATTGCCGATCACGATGACAGTACTGATAATCGATTAGCTTTTCAGCTTGGGCTGCTCCAATTAGCAAGCCCTAGATGTGTCCATATGATTTTTTAGAAAAGTTAAACTTGTATTACTCTAGCTGAATGACCTCAATCTGCAAATAAACCAGCGTAACTAATGGACTTGATAAGACATGAATGACACACTATGCTTGATGACTTTTTCCTACCTGTGGAGACAATTATCTTACGGTAAATGCATGTTTAACTTATTACCTCGTGTAAATCCTAACGGTAACTTCTTCCTGTGCATGTGGTCAGAAACAGTATGTTTCCCGGTCTATAAATTTCTTGACCTACCGACTGACACCAAAGTAGCTCTTTGTGCTGGTAACCAGTCCATAGTGGGGGGGAATATGCCACAGAGCGAGTTCGGCTTATCAACCACAGTTAACTATACTAGTCTCGTGAGCCAAATTTATGTCAACGATACCTCTAGTAAATCGAAAGTATAAACAACATGAATAGATAGATAAAGGGATACAGTAAATAACATGATTTTAAGTTGGTTGTGATTATTCCAACAATTGCCCGTACTCTTTTCCAATAGCCTGAAGTATTAGAATTCTTGATTGCGTTTCAGCACAATTATCCTCCATTGCCCACCATGTTTGTGATTATTGCTGTCTCAACTATACGAGCTGCACACGAGTTAAATTACCCTACTCCTGCAAGCATGTTTTGATCTATCCTTGGTCCTGATGGGTCAACTGAACTCGCTCAAGAGCTATTTGCGCTCTGTCAACTACATAGAGATACACATGACTCGACGTTGTACCGACGTTGTATATCTCTATTATTTTATGTATATCTGTTTGTTCATTAACATGTATGTTCAACAGATTTATATTATTGTTACATGTTCGTACATTTATACTTTTGTGCACTGACTTTGACTCCTGACCGTTAATCTCATGTGGACATATCATGTTAGCGTGAGAAAGAGCTATGCATGTCTCTTCCTTCCGGACTTCCAGTGTTGTGCTGCAACAAGCTGATGCTGGATATGGGTGGGAGAGTCATGCCTGCAAATTAAAAATCTATAAATCAATGCAGACTCTGCCCTCACTTCTATTTTCTCCATCTTTTTTCACTTTCTGGAGTCAAGTGAATGCCGTCAATTAAAGCTTTATCTTGTTTCCAAAACCATATGTCTCTTTCAAACTTCTCCACAGCACAAGTACTTACCACAGTACATTCTTTCTGCTGCTTCTATCTTTCCTTCTAACTGTTGAAAACCATTTGAATTATGTATTATGGAAGCATAATGTCTATATATCTATCACTGTACTGTATTGATGTACTCTATATTACTCTCTGTCAAATGTGGTACTCACGGAGAGGGCATATATAGGCCAAGCCTACGCCCAATCCGAGCCATATATATATGTCTGTATTATGTACATATGTATGATGACTGATAGTTGGAATAAATAAAAACATTTTTAGTCATTCGTTTTGCGCATTTTTATTACAAATAATTAAGACCATCCCGCCCCGTTACCTGCCTAAATTTAACAGATAATTATCATCAAAACATCCTCAAATATTCTAGAAACCAATAATTACTAGCTAAGACATGTCTATTTTAAAAGTTTAAAGGTCAATTTTGTCGTTTCGATTCCTAACAAAATACAAGTTTACAGAAAATAACATCGGGTTTACAATGGCGACAAACGGCCAAAAACGTTTTTTTGCCCACCACCGGTAAGTCCCGGCAAATAGTATTATTGAGCGATGACGTAGTGTTTGGATGTGTCTATAAGAAAGTTATAGATTGGACACAATAAAAAAGACGCTTTTTTGACCTTTTATCTCTAAGTATGACCTTGACCTTTGAGGTACGGCTGTGGGTCTTGCGCGAGACACTCCGTCACATTATGGTTAACATTTCTGCCAAGTAATATTTAAATCCATCCAGGAATAACTTGGAGTTATTGATTGGACACGACAAAGACCTTTTTTGACCTTTGACCTCTAAGTATGACCTTGACCTTTGAGGTACGGACCTGAGTCTTGCGCGCAACACTCCATCACATTATGGTTAACATTTCTGCCAAGTATATATTTAAATCCATCCAGGAATAAGAAAGTTATGGAGGATAAAAATATTGTGGACGGACAGACAGACGAACGGACAGAGTGAATACTATAGAGCACCCACACTTTCAACAAAATCCATCGAGTTTTGACCTTCGAGTGAATTGTAGACGGCTACACAGATGATTTATGAATGTGGTCAGGTAAACTGTATTGACGGTAGTGCTGAGTAGACCGTAACCTAGTGGATAAATTCGCTTCGGTGTTTAGTTAAACTTTCGCACAGAAACGATAGCCCTGTCACTAGACCATCTCTCACTAAACTGGTACCCTGTATTCTATAAAAATATGCGAAAGCTATTGAGCTATAGGGTGAGGGAACCAGAACACCGGAAAAAGCTGACTGTATCTCTGATTTTTGTTTAAAAAACACCTGAGGATCCAAAATAACATAGAAAGAGAAGTCTAAAACCGGAACCACTTTTCCAATCTAACTGGCTTGCAGCCGTCGCTGCAAGCCAACAAACACTGCGATGACAGCTTGAACGATTATTATTTTAACCCTTTTCGTACCAAATCGAATCTTCCTCCTTATATATAGCAGCTGAGGAGTCCATTTCAAAATTAGGGGTGCCAGGCTGTGTTTTCTTCAAAATTGATGAGGAAAATGGCTAAACTTTTAGCAAACAGTGGAGGCTCTGATCAGACGCCGCCTTCCGCAGCGTCTGATCTGGGCCAGCACTGTTTGCCCACTACCCGTTTTGGGGTTCCCGGTACTAAATGGGTATAGAAATAAGATATCGGAGATATACTATATACAAAGCCCGAGGTCGTATTAAGTATAAACACAGTTTGTTTCTTTAGAGGTATTACGTCCCCGTCAACACTATTTGAGTCATTTTGGAAACATTGCTTCCGATAGGTTTTTATCCGACATTGAGATGAAAAGACAAGCCCTAATGCAGTTATGCACACGAACCGTTAAGAATGATTCAATGTTTTCTGTTCAGTTAGTCGAACTGCAGTGGCTTGATCACCTTTGGGATAGGCATCACAAAAACACGCCTATATAATTTTGACCCCCTTGAACCCCACTTTTATATAGTAAAACTGGAGTTTCCGGGGGTATACCATATTTTTCTTATTTCTGCTCTAAAATATAGATTGTGGGTACTCGTTAGAACCGCCTCGATGAAGCGGTTCTAACGAATGCCCACAATCTATATTTTGAGCAGAAATAAGAAAAATATCACAATTTTTCATCATAAAATTTTCATTTTTTCGGCGATATAGGTGGCAATGTATTTGTATAGGCGTGTTCGCGTAATGGACCATGCAAAGTTGTTCGAGACTGGAGTAGTCCGTCTGTCATTACGAAAACACGCCTATACCAATACATTGTCACCTTTATCGCCCCCAAAAATAATAAAAAAAAAATAAAATGAACATGATGTATTTGTGAAACACAAACATGTCCCCGGGCATGGTCATTTTTTTTTAAGATGGGCCCCCGCCTATAGGGGCTTGAAGAAATATATGGGTTGCATGATGCTTCCACGCAGAGCTGAATCCGACCCGCACACTAGTACTGGTAAACCGCTTAGAGGATCTAAGCCTGTCCAGGAACCGCGGTGCGAGGTGGACCGTCCATGCTAATAAACCCTATTGGTTTCATTGGGCGACAGGTCTTGAGATGTCATTTCATCTCAATGTCGGGTAAAAGTCCCACAAAATTGGAAGCAACGTCTCCAAAATGACCTTTACAGTGTTGACGGGGACGTTAAACCTCAAATCAAACAAAACCAAATCAAAACAGTTCAATGTCAAGGTCAAAGGTCAAGATTTTTTGTTTGAGTGGGAAGCCCTTGACACAAGGAACTTGCATGCAAAATATGAAGGCTCTATCTTAAACGGTTAAAAATTATGAACAATCAAAATAATCTTTAAAGTAGGTCATAGGTCATGGTCACAGGTCAAAAAGTTTGCATGAAAGTAAAGCTCTTGTCACAAGGAACCTACATGCCAAATATGCAGGCTCTATCTTAAACGGTTAAAACGTTTTGAACAATTTTATTTTTTCTTTTAAGTAGGTCAAAGGTCAAGGTCATGGCCAAAATTTTTACATGAATATAAAGGTCTTATCACAGGGAACCCGCATGCCAAATATGAAGTCTCTATCCGAAAGTTACGACCAAAATGTTGATTTTTTCTTTTAAGTAGGTCAAAGGTCAAGGTCAAGGTCAAAATGTTTTGTATGAATGTAAAGCTCTTATCACAAGGAACCTACATGTCAAATATTAAGGCTGTATCTCAGACGGTTCAAAATTAATGACTAATGTTAATTTTTTCTTTTATGTATGTCAAAGGTCAAGGTCACAGGTAAAATGTTTTTGTTTGAATGTAAAGCTCTTGTCACAAGGAACCTACATGTAAATTATGAAGGCTCTATCTCAAACGGTTCAAAAGATATGACCAAATTGTTATATTTTTATTTCAAGTAGATCAAAGGTCAAGGTCACATGTCAAAATTTTTTGCATGAATGTAAAGCTTTTGTCACAAGGAAAATACATGCCAAATATGAAGGCTGTATCTCAAGCGGTTCAAAAGTTATGACCAATGCTATTTTTCGTTTAAGTAGGACAAAGGTCAAGGTCAGGGTCACAGGTCATTTTTTTGCATAATTGTGAAGCTCTTGTCACAAGGAACCTTCATGCCAAATATGAATGCTCTACCTCAAACGGTTTAAAGTTATGACCGACGCTAAAGTTGTCCACGTACAAACAAACAAACCAACAAACAAACAAACCAACAGACAGACATAGCAAAAACAATATGTCCCCGCTATCGCTACCGGGGACATAAAATTGTGATATTTCTCTTATTTCTGCCCAAAATATAGATTGTAGGTACTCGTTAGGTTCTAGCGAGTACCCACAATCTATATTTTAGAGCAGAACTCAGGAAAATAAGATTTACCCCTGTAAACACCAGCTTTACTACATAAAAGTTGGTCCCCGCCCATTTGGGCTTGAAGAAATAAATGGGCTGCATGATGCTTTCACGCAGAGCTGAAACCGATCGCACATGAGTATTGGTAAACCGCTTAGAGGATCTAAGCCTGCCCAATTAAAGCGATGCGTGTCGGACCGTCCATGATTTTAAACCCTATTGATTTCAATGGGCGGCAGGGCTTGTGATGTCATTTCATCTCAATGTCGGGTAAATGTCCCACGAAATTGGAAGCAACGTCTCCAAATGACCTATACAGTGTTGACGGGGACGATAAACCTCAAATCAAACAAAAACAAAACAACATAAAAGTGGGTTCAAGGGGTCAAAATAATATAGGCGTGTTTTCGTGATGTGACAATGACCAAACTTAATCACATACGAGGAATGATAATGTTTGTGTGTTCTAAGATGGCTGATGAGACCAATTCTAGCCCTGAACTGTCTGCTGCAGATAGAGCAACAGAGATTAGAGGAAGACAGCTCTGTTGGTGATGCCTTAGCTTGGCGCTGTGCACGTTTCTGTTCGGCTTCACTCATATTTATGAGCACCACTTCTGATGAGGCATCACCACATTGCTCGGACCTGTGCATTACTCCCCACGACTCTGTTGGTATGTTGAAGTCCTTGAGGGAGGTTTTGTGGGTGTCCTTGTAAAGCTTCTTTTGCCCACCATGGGGGCGTTTGCATTTTTCTAATTCTTCATAGAGGATTTTCTTTGGCAAACGTTCCTCGTCTTTGCCAAACGTTCATCGGGCAACCTGGCAACATGGCCTGTTCATCTTAACTGTGCCAGTTTCAGAAGAATATATACACTATGCATCCCTGCCCCTTTCAGGACTTCTATGTCTGAAATCCTTTTCTTGCCACTTAATCTTTAAGAGTTTTCTAAGACACCTTGTATGGAAGTGGTTCAGTCTTTTAGTGTGCCGTTGGTAAACTGTATATGTTTCACAAGCATATATACACCTATGAACAGGAATCCGTTCAAAAGTTGATGAGCTTCATTTCATTTTGATCTGATGTTTCATTCAATATTTCCTTACCTCCTGTCAGTCGACTGCAAGACAGGCATAAATTCAACACACACAGAGTGTTGTACTTTTCATTGTATACCCTGCACTGTCCAATCAGAATACATCTGGAATGCCAGTCAGATCTAAAAATGGAAAACAGTGCTTGCCACAATGAGACCAAGCTTGATCCAATTTAAGACTACTTTGATGAATGACATTTGCTTGTCAAATTAATGTGATGCACAGAGATTCATTGAAAGGTACTTCATCGGAGTTAGAACAGTTTTGTGTCCACAGGTGTAATGGTGTTGGCAGCTCCGAAGATCTGTAGACTTTCAGCTTTGTATCAAGTCAGATTTCACTTCGATCCCAAACAATACCCAGTAGTCGGCCAAATGCTGCACTAGTTTTCGGAAAAATTCTGCACTGACTTCGTCATCAATAGAGTGCTCCCCAAGGTAGGTGAACGTATCTACCACTTGCAATATTTGACCTTTCACTGTGATGATGGGCTCCTTGAAAGGTTTGCCAGGTGCTGGTTGATAAACCATCTCAGTCCTTTTGATGTTGAATGTGAGGTCATATCTTCTACAGGAGTCAGATACTTGATCTTTACATTTTTGCATCTCTTCTTCTGAAGTACTGAAGTAGCACCCATTGCCAGGTCATCAGCAAAGTGGAACTCATCTTGCACAATTTACTTCACCTTTTGATTTAGCTTGCAACTTTCTATGGCTGAAAAGGTTCCCATCAAAGCGATAACTAATAGGTATGTCATTTTCACCATCATGGAAAGCATCTGTGAACATGGCAGAAAACATAATGCTGAACAGTGTTAGGTAATAATAGACATCCTTGTTTGACTCCATTTGCCACAGGGAATGGATCAGAAAAATCACCATCATTTTGAATCCATGCAAGCATACCATCGTAGAACTGCTTCACCATTGCTATGAATTTGGTTGAACAGCCAAACTTCACCATAATTTACCAAAGACCCTCACGGCTGACTGTGTCAAATGCTTTGGTAATATCAATAAAGGTCATGTAGAGGTTAATGTTTTGTACCTGGCATTTCTCTTGAAGCTGCGTTGTTGTGAAGATCATGTCAGTTGTTCCTCTGTGCTTTCTGAACCCACAGAGTGGTAGAATGTTAAACAAGAGAAGATATGACACAAAGAGCCATATCAAGTGACTCGATTGTGATTGCATTGCACTAGTTTGGAAAGGAACAGGCAATGAAATCTTATTATTCAACCGTTCAGTTATAAACTTAAAAACTGGAATTATTTGACCGTGTCGGCATGAAAACTGAATTAGCAGTATCACATTCAACGTGAACGGTTGTCTTGTCAGTTTGATCATGTTTGTTGAAAACTGTGTTGAATTTAACAGTGTAACAATACCTGATCAATGGGCCCAGCGCAATCAACAAAGAGACTGGTTTTCTTTATGCATGTACTTCAGTACTTAGCACCCTCCTTTTCAACACCAAGAACAACAGGAGTCCATTCATTCCGTGCGTGTTTATATATTATAATTATTATTATTACTTTTATCAACTCAATCATCGTTTTCTATGTTTATTATTATTACTGATGAATTGTTTATTCATTTTTTTCCAACACATATATTACAATAATAATAATAATAATAACAATAATAATCAAAATCATAATACTTGTTGTAAAAGTAGCAGTAGCAGTTGAAGTAATGGGTGAAATAGTAGTAAGTATAATTATTATAATCATCGTTTGGATTATTAAAAGTATTATTATTATCATTATTATTGTTGTAGTAGCAGTAGTAATAGAAGTAGTGGGAGTAGTAATAAGTGTAGTATTGTTTGTTTGATATGATATTTAACGTCCCAGACAACACTATTTAGGTCATTTTGGAGACCCCGCTTCCAATTTTACCCTACATTGAGATGAAATGACATCTCAAGTCCTGCCGCCCAATGAAACCAATACATGAATAGGGTTTATATGCATGGACGGTCTGACTCGTGCCACTTTGCCTGAGCCGGCTAGTGGTAAGAGTTGTAGTTAGAGTATGATTATTATTATAATTGTTTTTAGTATTAAAACTATCATTATCATAAGTAGCAGAATTACTAGTAGTAGTTTGTTTGAATCCCCGTCAACACTATTTAGGTCGTTTTGGAGACGTTGCTTCCAATTTTGTGGAGCTTTTATCCCGCATTGAGATGAAATGTCATCTCCAGCCCTGACGCCCAAACAAACCAAAATGTTTATATGTAAGGGCTCTCCGACTCGCACCATTTTGCCTGGGCAGGCTTAGACCTTTTAAGCGGTTTACCAGTACTGATTCAGCTCTGCGTGGAAACATTATGCAGCACATTTTATTTCTGCAAACCCCGATGGGCAGGGAACCATGTAGTAGTAGTAGTAGTTTAATTCTTTTCATCATCGTTTTCATTATTAATATTTTTATCAGTGGTAGTAGAAGTAGTAGTTGTTGTTGTGATATAAGTATTATTATTATTATTATTATTATTATTATTTACATTCCTACAAACATTATTGGCTAGTTTTTATCAAATTTCGTTTTCATCAAGTAAACATGCTCTTGTAGTGCCCTTATAAATCCGATTTTATGTTATTTACATTATTTTGACAATATTTCAACCAACAACCTTCAATTTAATTGCTAGAAAAATGCAATTTTTACAGTCAAGAAACACAGCATTATCTGATTATTATGGACGAATTTTAAATATGTTTTCTGTCCTTATGAACTTCATTTGAAACAAATGAGAAACATAATAAAACGATATCTTGTGGACAACTTGATATTAATTTTTGTGACTAAAGGGCTTATAGCAGGTATATGTCTTCTAAGTTAGACTATCCACAGTCAGGGCACAGTAAAATGTACAAGTTGGTAAGTTTGAAACACAACTTCCCATGCAAAGTGTACACTAAGTTCCTTACGCAACCTTATAATATTCATCACCTGTTTTTTTTATATGGTGCTCGAGTATGTAAAATAATCAGAGTCAATCTTTATACTATTAATCAAAATTGTGATGTGCAACCTTTTGTTGCTGAACAGCTAGAAGATCATGTAAAAATGCTGTATTTCAAAAATTACTTGTGTAAATAAAATGTGTAAGAATTGCCGTGTTGAAGTCTTAATCTCTAATATTAGTGAAATATGAACAGTTAAGGCCAACCAACAGTTTCGAGTCACAAAAACACTCGAGCTATCCCACAGTCAAAACAACTAATACATAGAGGATCTTACATGAGTGTTCATGTATTATTGAATTTATTAAACGAGTTGAGGAAAAGGGATAAAATGCGAGGCCGTTAAGGACGTCGTACATGTAACGTTACGGGACGTATCTACCTAAGTTGCATATTTAATCCACTAGTGGATTATCGAATTTGTAACATGGCGTTATTACACTCTCAGACGCGACGTCATATGATAAAAGTGCTTATTGGACTGCGTAGATGTGAAGTCTGATCTGTCCTTTGTGTTTACAAATGGAACAAAACATGTTCTGTCATGTTGCTGATCAGTTTCGTGATAAGTTTGGTTTGGTTGAACGACCCAGTAAGAACTATTAAATCATTTATCATATGACGTCGCGTCTGAGAGTGAAATAACGTCATGTAATATTTTCGATAATCCAGTAGTGGATTAAATATGCAAAGTGTCTAGATACGCCCCGTAATGTTACATGTACGACGTCCTTAACGACGTCGCGTTTACTAATGGCGGAATATTGACATTTTTGTAAACAATTGTGAATAAAATACGTTTTAAATGTCATATGATAAATAGAATCTTGCATTCGTGCTCATGTGTTATTGAATTTATTAAACTCGTTGAGGAAAAGGGATAAAATGCTCGGCAAAGCCTCGCATTTTATCCCTTTTCCTCAACTCGTTTAATAAATTCAATAATACATGAACACTCATGTAAGATCCTCTATTTTTCATATGACGTCGCGTCTGAGAGTGTAATAACGCCATGTTATAAATTCGATAATCCACTAGTGGATTAAACATGCAAATTAGGTAGATACGTCCCGTAACGTTACATGTACGACGGCCTTAACGGCGTCGTATTCACTAATGGCGGACTATTGATATTCTGTAAACAAACGTGAATAAAATGCGTTATAAATGTCATATGATAAATAGAATCTTGCATTCGTGCTCATGTATTGTTGAATTTATTAAACTCGTAGAGGAAAAGGGATAAAATGCTCGGCAAAGCCGCGCATTTTATCCTTTTTCCTCAACTCGTTTAATGAATTCAATAATACATGAACCCTCATGTAAGATCCTCTTTGTATTAGTTGTTTTGACTTTGGGATAGCTCAGGTGTTTTTTTGACTCAAAACTGTTGGTTGGCCTTAACAGTTCATATGTCACTAATATAAGAGATTAAGACTTCAACACGGAAATTCTTACACATTTTCTTTACACAAGTAGTTTTTGAAATACAGCATTTTTACATGATCTTCTAGCTTATCAGCAACAAAAGGTTGCACATCACAATTTTGATTAATAGTATAAAGATTGACTCTGATTTTTTTACATACTCGAGCACCATATAAAAAACAGGTGATGGATATTATAAGGTTGCGTAAGGAACTTAGTGGACACTTTGCATGGGAAGTTGTGTTTCAAACTTACCAACTTGTACATTTTGCTGTGCCCTGACTGTGGATAGTCTAACTTAGAAGACATGTACCTGCTTTAAGCACTTTAGTCACAAAAATTAAAATCAAGTTGTCCACAAGATATCGTTTTATTATGTTTCTCATTTGTTTCAAATGAAGTTCATAAGGACAGAAAACATATTGAAAATTCATCCATAACAAGCAGATAATGCTGTGTTTCTTGACTGTAAAAATTGCATTTTTCTAGTAATTCAATTGAAGGCTGTTGGTTGAAATATAATGTAAATAACATAAAATCGGATTTATAAGGGCACTACAAGAGCATGTTTACTTGATGAAAACGAAATTTGATACTGTTTGTAGGAATGTAAATAATAATAATAATAATACTTATATCACAACAACAACTACTACTTCTACTACCACTGATAAAATGTTAATAATGAAAACGATGATGAAAAGAATTAAACTACTACTACTACTACTACTACATGGGCCCCTGCCCATCGGGATTTGCAGAAATAATATGTGCTGCATAATGTTTCCACGCAGAGCTGAATGAGTACTGGTAAACCGCTTAAAAGGTCTAAGCCTGCCCAGGCAAAATGGTGCGAGTCGGAGAGCCCTTACATATGAACATTTTGGTTTGTTTGGGCGTCAGGGCTGGAGATGACATTTCATCTCAGTGCGGGATAAAAGCTCCACAAAATTGGAAGCAACGTCTCCAAAACGACCTAAATAGTGTTGACGGGGATACAAACAAACTACTACTAGTAATTTTGCTACTTATGATAATGATAGTTTTAATACTAAAAACAATTATAATAATAATCATACTCTAACTACAACTCTTACCGCTAGCCGGCTCAGGCAAAGTGGCACGAGTCAGACCGACCATGCATATAAACCCTATTCATGTATTGGTTTCATTGGGCGACAGGACTTGAGAAGTCATTTCATCTCAATGTAGGGTAAAATTGGAAACGGGGTCTCCAAAATGACCGAAATAGTGTTGTCGGGGACGTTAAATCTCATATCAAACAAACAATACTACACTTATTACTACTCCCACTACTTCTATTACTACTGCTACTACAACAATAATAATGATAATAATAATACTTTTAATAATCCAAACGATGATTATAATAATTATACTTACTACTATTTCACCCATTACTTCAACTGCTACTGCTACTTTTACAACAAGTATTATGATTTTGATTATTATTGTTATTATTATTATTATTATTATTATTGTAATATATGTGTTGGAAAAAATGAATAAACAATTCATCAGTAATAATAATAAATATAGAAAACGATGATTGAGTTGATAAAAGTAATAATAATAATTATAATATATAAACACGCACGGAATGAATGGACTCCTGTTGTTCTTGGTGTTGAAAAGGAGGGTGCTAAGTGCTGAAGTACATGCATAAAGAAAACCAGTCTCTTTGTTGATTGCGCTGGGTCCATTGATCAGGTATTGTTACACTGTTAAATTCAACACAGTTTTCAACAAACATGATCAAACTGACAAGACAACTATTCACCGTTGAATGTGATACTGCAAATTCAGTTTTCATGTCGACATGGTCAAATAATTCCAGTTTTTAAGTTTATAACTGAACGGTTGAATAATAAGATTTCATTGCCTGTTCCTTTCCAAACTAGTGCAATGCAATCACAATCGAGTCACTTGATACGGCTCTTTGTGTCATATCTATTCTTGTTCAACATTCTACCACTCTGTGGGTTCAGAAAGCACAGAGGAACAACTGACATGATCTTCACAGCAACGCAGCTTCAAGAGAAATGCCAGGTACAAAACATTAACCTCTACATGACCTGTATTGATATTACCAAAGCATTTGACACAGTCAGCCGTGAGGGTCTTTGGTAAATTATGGTGAAGTTTGGCTGTTCAACCAAATTCATAGCAATGGTGAAGCAGTTCTACGATGGTATGCTTGCATGGATCCAAAATGATGGTGATTTTTATGATCCATTCCCTGTGGCAAATGGAGTCAAACAAGGATGTCTATTGTTCCCTAACACTGTTCAGCATTATGTTTTCTGCCATGTTCACAGATGCTTTCCATGATGGTGAAAATGACATACCTATTAGTTATCGCTTTGATGGGAACCTTTTCAGCCATATAAAGTTGCAAGCTAAATCAAAAGGTGAAGGAAAATGTGCAAGATGAGTTCCTCTTTGCTGATGACCTGGCAATGGGTGCTACTTCAGTACTTCAGAAGAAGAGATGCAAAAAGGTAAATATCAAGTATCTGACTCCTGTAGAACATTCAGCATCAAAAAGACTGAGGTGGTTTATCAACTAGCACCTGGCAAACCTTACAAGGAGCCCGCCATCACAGTGAAAAGTCAGAGATTGCAAGTGGTAGATACGTTCACCTACCTTGGGGAGCACTCTGTCAAGAGCCGTGCATATTGATGACGAAGTCAGTGCAGAATTTTTCCAAAAACTAGTGCAGCATTTGGCCGACTACTGGGTATTGTTTGGGATCGAAGTGAAATCTGACTTGACACAAATCTGAAAGTCTACAGACCTTCGGAGCTGCCAACACCATTACACCCGTGGACACAAAACTGTTCTAACTCCGATGAAGTACCTTTCAATGCATCTATTTGCATCACATTAATTTGACAAGCAAATGTCATTCATCAAAGTAGTCTTAAATTGGATCAAGCTTGGTCTCATTGTGGCAAGCACTGTTTTCCATTTTTAGATCTGACTGGCATTCCAGATGTATTCTGATTGGACATAGCAGGGTCTACAATGAAAAGTACAACACTCTGTGTGTGTTGAATTTATGCCTGTCTTGCAGTCGACTGAAAGGAGGTAAGGAAATATTGAATGAAACATCAGATCAAAATGAAATGAAGCTCATCAACTTTTGAACGGATTCCTGTTCATAGGTGTATATATGCTTGTGAAACATATACAGTTTACCAACGGCACACTAAAAGACTGAACCACTTCCATACAAGGTGTCTTAGAAAACTCTTAAATATTAAGTGGCAAGAAAAGGATTTCAGACATAGAAGTCCTGAAAAGGGCAAGGATGCATAGTGTACATATTCTTCTGAAACTGGCACAGTTAAGACGAACAGGCCATGTTACCAGGTTGCCCGAGGAACGTTTGGCAAAGACGAAGAACGTTTGCCAAAGAAAATCCTCTATGAAGAATTAGAAAAATGCAAACGCCCCCATGGTGGGCAAAAGAAGCTTTACAAGGACACCCACAAAACCTCCCTCAAGGACTTCAACATACCAACAGAGTCGTGGGAAGTAATGCACAGGTCCGAGCAATGTGGCGATGCCTCATCAGCAGTGGTGCTAATAAATATGAGTGAAGCCGAACAGAAACGTGCACAGAGCAAAGCTAAGGCATCACCAACAGAGCTGTCTTCCTCTAACCTCTGTTGCTCTATCTGCAGCAGACAGTTCAGGGCTAGAAATGGTCTCAACAGCCATCTTAGAACACACAAACATTATCATTTCTTGCACACCAGACAAGCAAATCCGTGATTTTACCCTGGGATAGAAATTTATGTTCTGACCCTGGTGTTCCGACCCCAAATCGAATATAATCGCGTGTTTGATAAATTCACTGGTTGATTGCAACCTCATGCGTGGTCATGCGTGACGTCACTAAACATTCCTGTTGTGTCATCACAAAATGGCGGACGTCGGTTACCGAAGTGGCAGCAGCATTAAAAATTCGCAATAGAAATGGAAGGTATGCAAGAAAAAGAATCCAATATGGGTGTGAGGGGTGGATAGAAAAATCCGTCCCTCGGGATCACTGTCCGGCATCACTCGGCAAGCCTCGTGATGCCGGACAGTGACCCTTGGGACGGATTTTTCAATCCACCCCTCACACCCATATAAGATTCTTATATCATCAGCCATCTTAGAACACACAAACATTATCATTCCTCGTATGTGATTAAGTTTAGTCATTGTCACATCACGAAAACACGCCTATATTATTTTGACCCCTTGAACCCACTTTTATGTAGTTTTGTTTTTGTTTGATTTGAGGTTGATCGTCCCCGTCAACACTGTATAGGTCATTTGGGAGACGTTGCTTCCAATTTCGTGGGACTTTTACCAGACATTGAGATGAAATGACATCACAAGCCCTGTCGCCTATTGAAACCAATAGGGTTTATAAGCATGGACGGTCCGACACGCATCGCTTTACCTGGGTAGGCTTAGATCCTCTAAGCGGTTTACCAGTACTCATGTGCGTTCGGTTTCAGCTCTGCGTGAAAGCATCATGCAGCCCATTTATTTCTTCAAGCCCAAATGGGCGGGGACCAACTTTTATGTAGTAAAGCTGGTGTTTACAGGGGTAAATCTTATTTTCCTGAGTTCTGCTCTAAAATATAGATTGTGGGTACTCGCTAGAACCGCCTCGATGAGGCGGTACTAACGAGTACCTACAATCTATATTTTGGGCAAAATAAGAGAAATATCACAATTTTATGTCCCCGGTAGCGATAGCGGGGACATATTGTTTTTGCTCTGTCTGTCTGTTGGTTTGTTTGTTGGTTGATTTGTTTGTTTGTACGTGGACAACTTTAGCGTCGGTCATAACTTTTGAACCGTTTGAGATAAAGCATTCATATTTGGCATGAAGGTTCCTTGTGACAAGAGCTTCACATTCATGCAAAAAAATTGACCTGTGACCCTGACCTTGACCTTTGTTCTACTTAAACGAAAAAATAACATAAGTCATAACTTTTGAACCGCTTGAGATACAGCCTTTATATTTCGCATGTATGTTCCTTGTGACAAAAGCTTTACATTCATGCAAAAAATGTTGACCTGTGACCTTGACCTTTGATCTACTTTAAATAAAAAAATAACATTTTGGTCATAACTTTTGAACCGTTTGAGATAGAGCCTTCATAATTTACATGTAGGTTCCTTGTGACAAGAGCTTTACATTCAAACAAAAACATTTTACCTGTGACCTTGACCTTTGACATACATAAAAGAAAAAATTAACATTAGTCATAACTTTTGAACCGTCTGAGATACAGCCTTAATATTTGGAATGTAGGTTCCTTGTGATAAGAGCTTTACATTCATACAAAACATTTTGACCTTGACCTTGACCTTTGACCTACTTAAAAGAAAAAATCAACATTTTGGTCGTAACTTTCGAATCGTTTCGGATAGAGGCTTCATATATGGCATGCGGGTTCCCTGTGATATGATCTTTACATTCATGTAAAAATTTTGGCCATGACCTTGACCTTTGACCTACTTAAAAGAAAAAATAAAATTGTTCAAAACGTTTTAACCGTTTAAGATAGAGCCTTCATATTTGGCATGTAGGTTCCTTTTGACAAGAGCTTTACTTTCATGCAAACTTTTTGACCTGTGACCATGACCTATGACCTACTTTAAATATTTTTTTTATTGTTCATAATTTTTAACCGTTTAAGATAGAGCCTTCATATTTTGCATGCAAGTTCCTTGTGTCAAGGGCTTCCCACTCAAACAGAAAATCTTGACCTTTGACCTTGACCTTGAACTGTTTTGATTTGTTTTTGTTTGATTTGAGGTTTAACGTCCCCGTCAACACTGTAAAGGTCATTTTGGAGACGTTGCTTCCAATTTTGTGGGACTTTTACCCGACATTGAGATGAAATGACATCTCAAGACCTGTCGCCCAATGAAACCAATAGGGTTTATTAGCATGGACGGTCCACCTAGCACCGCGGTTCCTGGACAGGCTTAGATCCTCTAAGCGGTTTACCAGTACTAGTGTGCTGGTCGGATGGAAGCATCATGCAGCCCATATATTTCTTCAAGCCCCTGTGGGCGGGGGCCCAACTTAAAAAAAATGACCATGCCCGGGGACATGTTTGTGTTTCACAAATACATCATGTTCATCTTATTTTTTTATTAATTTTGGGGGCGATAAAGGTGACAATGTATTGGTATAGGCGTGTTTTCGTAATGACAGACGGACTACTCCAGTCTCGAACAACTTTGCATGGTCCATTACGCGAACACGCCTATACAAATACATTGCCACCTTTATCGCCGAAAAAATGATAATTTTATGATGAAAAAATTGTGATATTTTTCTTATTTCTGCTCAAAATATAGATTGTGGGCATTCGTTAGAACCGCCTCATCGAGGCGGTTCTAACGAGTACCCACAATCTATATTTTACAGCAGAAATAAGGAAAATAAGGTATACCCCCGGAAACCCCAGTTTTACTATATAAAAGTGGGGTTCAAGGGGGTCAAAATTATATAGGCGTGTTTCCGTGATGCCTATCCCAAAGATGATCAAGCTACTGCAGTTCGACTAACTGAACAGAAAACATTGAATCATTCTTAACGGTTCGTGTGCATAACTGCATTAGGGCTTGTCTTTTCATCTCAATGTCGGATAAAAACCTATCGGAAGCAATGTTTACAAAATGACTCAAATAGTGTTGACGGGGACGTAATACCTCTAAACAAACAAACTGTGTTTATACTTAATACGACCTCGGGCTTTGTATAGTATATTTGCCGATATCTATTTTCTATACCCATTAGTACCGGGAACCCCAAAACGGGTAGTGGGCAAACAGTGCAGGCCCAGATCAGACGCCGCAGAAGGCGGCGTCTGATCAGGGCCTCCACTGTTTGCTAAAAGTTTAGCCATTTTCCTCATCAATTTTGAAGAAAACACAGCCTGGCACCCCTAAATTTTGAAATGGACTCCTGCTATATATAAGGAGGAAGATTCCATTTCGTACGAAAAGGGTTAAACTAATAATTGTTCAAGCTGTCATCGCAGTGTTTGTTTTTAGATGCAATCGGAATACTATTTGTTTGAATTTAACCCTTTTTGTACCCGTGAATGGAATCTTCCTCCTTATATATAGCAGGAGTCCATTTCAACATATAGTGGTGAAAGGTTGTGTTATCTTTAAAATTTATTTGGAAAATATCTTAACTTTTTTGCAAATCGTGTAGGTCCTGATCAGACGCGTCTTATCTTGATCTGCACTGCCTGTCAGGGTACCCGTTACAAAATTGTTTAAGACGCAAGAACATAGACTCATACAGTGTATAACCCTTTCTCGAGGGGCGACAATGGTGTGTGTTAGTTTAAGACGCAAGGATATAGGCTCATACGGTTTATAACCCTTACTCAAGGGGAATGCGTACTCCCTGAGGGGCGACAATTCTTTCCAAAATATTTCATTATCTTTCATTCAAACAGGAGTATACTCTTCAAGAAAAAATGTAGAGCCCTTAATCAATAGGCATGGGTCAGAAGAGAATACGCCTTTATAATTTCGATATTTGAATAGGCATGTTTTTGTAGCGCCAATGGTGTTCTTTAAATAAAATGACGCAAAGTGTGATGATTATCTCTGTTCACCAAAACACTACGTCATCACTCAATAATACTATTTGCCGGGACCACCGGTGATTGGCAAAAACATCTTTGGACGTTTATTGCCTGTTATTTTCTTTAAACTTGTATTTTGTTTGGAAATTGACCTTTAAAATTTTATAATAGACATGTCTTAGCTAGTAATTATTGGTTTCTAGAAGATTTGAGGATGTTTTGATGATTAAATTACCAGTTAAACTTATGCAGGTAACGAGTTGGGACGATCTTAATTATTTGTCATAAAAATGCGCAAAACGAATGACTAAACGCGGAAGATGCATGAATGGACTCTAAAATATGTTTAGCCAGAGGCTTTTTGCCAACCACGAAAGATCGTTATCCAATGGCAAAGTAATTTTGCGCATGCGCATTAACATGTAAACAAGGCCACGTGTCAAAACATTGGATCCGGCTATACCTTCAGGATTGACAACTTCTGTAAAACTATTGCTGTCTCAAATGTCAGCAAGGATCAACTCTAGTCTTTCCTATAGAGCAGATACCCTTTTATAGTTGGGCTGAGTTGATTGCATACACAAAGTCCCGAAAGTTGTTTAATTGTTAACCGTCGCGAAAAAATTTTCTAGGTGTATCCAGCCCCCCTTAAAGGAAATTGCAATAATTAAAATCATATGTGCTGCATAAGAAAACATGTTTCATTGCATTTGTGAGCTACCGTAAACCTGCACATTCGAGCAATCTGGTTCGCTGTTTGGATAATTCAGTGCCTCTTAACCCTTATCTTGCTGTCCACGACAACCCCTATTTCTGCAAACAGTGTAGATCCTGATCAGATGGATTCTTCACAAACAGTGTAGATCCAGATCAGATGGCTTCTGAAGAAGCCATCTGATCAGGATCTACACTGTTTGACCTTCAATTTATGAAATTGTAGGAATAAATTACATCAAGTAATCTGATTGGTTCAAAGTCAGAAATGGGTGTGGCTAAACTGAATATTCAGCAAGATAAGGGTTTAGTAGTGTTCTCGCGACAGTGGCCATAAAGTAAATGATTTTCATTCACAGAGGTTTATATGTGATTCAGCATGAAAGTGATAAATCTTCGCCAAATGATTCCACATATCTGTTTGATGGTTTTGCAAGTAATTCTCTTCTTCGTAATTGTGGATTACACTACAAAAACTAGTCCATTCAAGTTAACAAGTAATGGATCGGAAAATGAGATAGACTGGCGGAGAACTTGGCGTTTCCGGGCAAACTCCGGTCAAGCTGGAGCAGCTGGGACCATCAGAAAGGGGACAGTAGTAATCGGAATCCTTTCAAACACTCAAAACTTATGTCAAAGACAGGCTCAGAGAAAATTATTCATACCAAGAGCTAAAGCGTATGCAGCCCTGGATGTTAAAGTTTTCTTTGTTCTGGACGAACGTACTAAGATGCTGGATAGAGAGCAAGGGATTAATGGTGACATTGTATTTCTAAATACATCTGTTCATGGTTGGGGCAAAGGTTTTGCCAGAAAACTACACGTCTGGTTGAAATATGTCACTGTAAATTTTCCGGATGAACTTTTGATCGGGCGTATGGATGACGACGTATTTGCATGTACTCCACAAATTTTCGACAGACTAAATAAGGTTAAACATGAACTTTTATATTATGGCTACCCGACAGGATATCCCCATGCCTGTTCGATAGACTGTGTTGACGAAATGTTTCTGGTAATAGGGATAGAGCTAGCTCGGAGAGTGGCACGTAGGAATTTCTGTGATGTGGTTAAAGAGAATGGTTGTTTATATGACGGTAATGGCGGCCACATGTTTAGACGCTGGATAAACAGTTATGATGATTTTGTTTTCGTGGACGAAAAAGCAAACGACAAAATGATCTGGTACTATTTTGACAGTGCAAATCAAAGCGAATACAGAAGGTACATGACACCTATGTTCTGCAAGAAGTATCTTCTTTTCCATAAAGCTACACCAAGTGAAATTCATCGATGGGACCAGTATAACAGATTGCTTCTTGATGATGGCTTAATGGCAAATATATCTGAACAAGACATCATTGATGCAGACACGTGTTCCAAGGACAGAGGAGCGGTTATGACCAGGCAATAGAAAAACTGGCACTTGTAAGATAATGAGAACCTTTTATGAGTATGGGTTCAATAAAGGCTGTTTTAGGTCGATTATGTATCAATCAACCAAAACTTACTAAGCGCAATAACTTTACTTACTGATGTCCACGTGTCGGCCTCTGTAGCTCAGTCGGATGCGCGTCTGAACAGTGATCAGGAGGACGCGAGTTCGATATCTGCCGGGGTCGGCAACATTCTTTCGTGGAGATTGATCATGGAATCTTTTCTATGGTCATTCTCTCCCTTGCGCTGATTCAAGAAGGGCAGTTGTCAGTTTCTGTCGAAAGAATGTGCACTGTACTGGTTAACCGCTTACGTATAAGCTTGCCCAGGAAAAGTGTGGGTAGGTAAACTGACCCGCTCAAAAATGACCTAAATAGTCTTGACTGGGCCATTAAACCCCAAAACAAACAAATATCAAAATTAACCTCCTCTATTTTGTAGACATGATCAATGAATTAAAGTCACAGATAAACACATTTTATGTACCATAAAAATAACAGTGATTATTCATTCCATGAAAGGTTATTTTGACAAAAAGACAAATTCTCTGATCAGTCGGATGGTGACCAGGAGGACGCGGGTTCGATACCTGCCGGGGTCGGCAACATTCTTTCGTGGAGATTGATCATGGAATCTTTTCTGTTGTCAGTCTCTCCCTTCCGCTGATTTTAAGAAGGGCAGTTGTCAGTTTTTGGCGAAAGAATGTGCAATGTACTGGTTAACCGCTTACGTATAAGCCTGACCAGGAAAAGTGTGGATAGGTAAACTGAACGGCTAAAATATGACCTAAAATAGTGTTGACTGGGCCGTTAAACAGTCTAAGTATCAATGCAGAATCATTTTTCAGAATGCTTTCAGGGACAATCGACCCATCGGTACTGTAAGTGCTTTGATTAATTCTCGGGATTTGTTTGTTTGATTTGAGGTTTAGCGTCCCCGTCAATACTGTAAAGGTCATTTTGGAGACTTTGCTTCCAATTTTGTGGGACTTTACCCGACATTGAGATGAAATGACATCTCAAGCCCTGTCGTCCAATGAAACCAATAGGGTTTATTAGCATGGACGGTCCGCCTCGCACCGCGGTTCCTGGACAGGCTTAGATCCTCTAAGCGGTTTACCAGTACTAGTGAGCGGACCGAGTTCAGCTCTGCGTAGAAGCATCATGCAGCCCATATATTTCTTCAAGCTTCAAGCCCCTATGGGCGGGGGCCGGGAACTGAGTCGATTGTCACTACGTGTAGGATGGAGAACATTATGGAAACCCGCCTATTTAAATATATTGGTAAAATCTGATATTTTTCATATTTCTCTTCAAAACATAGATTGTTGGTACTCGTTAGAACCGCCTCGGCGAGGCGGTTCAAACGATTACCCAAAATCTATGTTTTTGAATAGAAATAAGAAAATAGTGCATACCCCTATAAACCTCAGTTTTATTAGATCAAAGTAGGGTTTGATGGGATCAAATTTTCGTGGTGTGGTCCTGAACGTGGACTAAAACTCTTTCGTCTAATCCACAAGCAAAACAGTACCTGATCAAACGCCGCTTTCTGTTGCATCTGACCCTGATATTTCTGTACTGTTAGCAAACAGTGTAGACCCTGATCAGACACCGCGATCTGTGGTGTCTGATCTGCGTCTGCACTGTTTGCCAAACCTAACACATAATTCCAGTCCAGATTGTTACTCTTTCGCATCGCGATAAGTTTACATCACGAAAACACGCCTATATAATTTTGACCCCCTTGAACCCCACTTTTATACAGTAAAACTGGGGTTTACAGGGGTATACCTTATTTTTCTGATTTCACATCACGAAAACACGCCTATATAATTTTGACCCCCTTGAACCCCACTTTTATATAGTTAAACTGGGGTTTACAGGGGTAAACCTTATTTTTCTTATTTCTGCTCTAAAATATAGATTGTGGGTACTAATTAGAACCGCCTCGATGAGGCGGTTCTAATTTAGGTTTACCTTTTATGAGTATGGGTTCAATAAAGGCTGTTTTAGGACGATTATTTATCAATCAATCCAAAGTTACTAAGCGCAATAGCTTTACTTGCTGATGTCTACGTGTCGGCCTCTGTAGCTCAGTCGGATGCGCGTCTTACAGGTGATCAGGAGGACGCGGGTTCGATACCTGCCGGGGTCGGCAGCATTCTTTCGTGGAGATTGATCATGGAATCTTTTCTGAGGTCATTCTCTTCCTTCCGCTGATTCAAGAAGGGCAGTTGTCAGTTTCTGGCGAAAGAATGTGCAATGTACTGGTTAACCGCTAACGTATAGGCCTGCCCAGGAAAAGTGTGGATAGGTAAACTGAACGACTCAAAAATGACCTAGAATAGTGTTGACTGGGCCGTTAAACAGTCTAAGTCTCAGTGCAGGATCATTTCCCAGACTGCTTTCAGGGACAATCGACCCATCGGCGAGGCGGTTCTAACGATTACCCAGAATCTATGTTTTAGAATAGAAATAAAAAAAAAAGTGCATACCCCTATAAACCGCAGTTTATACAGTAAAACTGGTGTTTAGAGGGGTATGCCTTATTTTTCTGATTTCACATCACGAAAACACGCCTATATAATTTTGACCCCCTTGAACCCCACTTTTATATAGTAAAACTGGGGTTTACAGGGCTAAACCTTATTTTTCTTATTTCTGCTCTAAAATATAGATTGTGGGTACTCATTAGAACCGCCTCGATGAGGCGGTTCTAATTTGTACCCACAATCTATATTTTGAGCAGAAATAAGAAAAATATCACAATATTTCATCCTAAAATATTCGTTTTTTTTTCGGCGGTAAAGTTTGCAACGTATTTGTGTAGGTGTGTTGTCGTAATGAGATGTTTTCTATAAATAGCCATCATCTGGATTTCCTACAAATCATGCTAGTCAAGCTGACAACAGCAATGAAGAGCTTATGTTCTTAGTAACTTTGGAATGACTGACAACAATCGACCCAAAAATGCATCGCGAATGTTTTACTAGGTATAAATGCTTTTAAACATACACAATATCTCTCTTCTTAAAGGGACACATTTAAACTAAAAATGCAGATAGCAATGTTTCACAGAAAAGCTTTATCTGTGTGGTTATGAGGCATCACGAAAACACGCATATATATTTTTTTGACCCCATTAAACTCCACTTTTACATTGTAAAACTAGGGGTTTACAGTAAACATTTTCTTATTTTAGATTGTGGGTACTCATAACCCCTTCGTCAAGGCGGTTCGATTTCTTACAATATAATCTATATATATTTTTTAAGCAGTATTATGAAAAATATCAGATTTTTTATCTGAAAATTTTCATTTCTGGTGCTAAAAGTTTCAGTATATAATTGAATAGGCGTGTTTTCATAATGTCAGAAGTCAAAAGTGGTAGGACCACAAATGGGAATATCTTAATTTCTAGCTTATTAAATCATAAATAAGAGGATATAACCCGAGTTTGATTACTTTTTCTTGCACACCAGACAAGCGAATCCGTGATTTTTTCCTGGGATAGAAATTTATGTTCTGACCCTGGTGTTCCGACCCAAAATCGAATATTTGGTTTGGTTTTGGTTTTACGGCCTTTTCAAGAATATTTCACTCATATCGAGCGGATCGTTAATCAGAGGTAGGCGAAAACCGGTGTCCCCGGAGAAAAACCACCTGGCCTTCCGTTGCAGAACTTGGCGTCTCACATGTGACCCGAGCGAGGCTCGAACCACAGCGGTGAGAGACCGAATGATCAAGAGTCAGCGCTCTTTACCACTAGGCCACGGAGGCCCGTTCCAAAATCGAATATACGAGTAATCGCGTGTTTGATAATTGCACTGGTTGATTACGACCTCGTATGCGCCGTCGTTAAGGTTCACGTCACAGCACGTTACGTGACGTCCCTAAATATTCCTGTACTGTCATCACAATACGGCGGACGTCGGTAACCGAAGTGACTGCGGCATTAAAAATCCGCACTAAGAAATGGAAGGTATGCAAGAAAAAGAATCCTATATGGGTGTGAGGGGTGGATAGAAAAATCCGTCCCTCGGGATCACTGTACGGCATCACTCGGCAAGCCCTGTGATGCCAGACAGTGACCCTCGAGAGGGATTTTTCCATCCACCCCTCACACCCATATAAGATTCTTATATTCTTGCACACCAGATAAGGAAATCCATATGTTAGACTGGGATAGGAATTCTGTTCTAACCCTGGTGTTCTTACCCAGGGACAGGCTAAAAATCGAACATTTGCGCGTGTTTCATTATTGCATTGGTCGAATACGACCTCATATGCACCGCCGTTAACAGTGATGTCACAGCCAATTTCGTGACGTCACTTAACATCACTGTAGTGTCGACGCCGGCAACCGAAGGGACTGCAGTAGTAAAAATCCACGCTCAGAAATGGAAGGTATGCAAGAAAAGGAATCCTACATGGGTGTGAGGGGTGGATAGAAAAATCAGTCCCTCGGGATCACTTTCCGGCATCAATCGCTAATCTTCGTGATGGCGGACAGTGACCCTCGAGACGGATTCTTCCATCCACCCCTCACACCTATGTAAAATTCTTATAGTCCTATCCGGCACTGAAAATGAAATGACATACACTATCTGTAAAGAGACTTTGCACCCACTATATTGTCCTTTTCAAAACCACTTTTGGGCCCCCCGCCCATTTGGGGCTTGAAGAAATAAATGGGCTGCATGATGCTTCCACGCAGAGCCGAAACCGACCGCACACGAGTACTTGTAAACCACTCCTCGAAAACACGACCATATAATTCTGACACTCTTGAATCCCACTTTTATTTAGTAAAACCTGGGCTTACAGGGGTAAACCTTATTTTTCTTATATCTGCTCTAAAATATATTGCGGGTACTTGTTAGAACCGCCTCATCGAGGCGGTTCTAACATGTACCCACAATCTATATTTTGAAAGGAAAGAAGAAGAATATTACAATTTGTCATCTGAAAATTTTCGTTGTTTCGCCGTAAAATTTACACTGTATTTGAAAATGCATGTTTTTCTAATGAAGAACCAGATCAGTCCGTTAATGCTGTTTATGATCAGCGAAGAGACTTGTCACTGTTATTACTTTTCCATCACGAAAACACGCCTATATAATTTTGAACCAATAGACCCCACTATTATTATAGTAGTAGAAATGGGTTTGTTTGTGTGTTGTTGTTTTTTTTTTTTAGTGTGTGTGTGTGTGTGTGTGTGTGTGTGTGTGTGTGTGTGTGTGTGTGTGTGTGTGTGTGTGTGTGTTTTTGTTGTTGTATTGGTGTTTAACGGCCCAGTCAACACTATGTTAGGTCATTGTTGAGCCGGTCAGTTTACCTACCCACACTTTTCCTGGGCAGGCTTATACGTAAGCGTTGCTGATGCGGCTCTAACGAGTATTCACAATATATGTTTTGTGCAGTAATTAAAAAAATTCAATTTGTTTCATCTGAAAGGTTTCATTTTTTGGTTTGTTAGTTTGTTTGTTTGCATTGGATTTTAACGGCCCAGTCAACATTATTTTAGGTCTTTGTTGAGCCGGTCAGTTTACCTACCCACACTTTTCCTGGGCAGGCTTATACGTAAGCGGTTAACCAGTACAGTGCACATTCTTTCGCCAGAAACTGACAACTTTCCTTCTTGAATTAGCGTAAGGGAGAGAATGACCGTAGAAAAGATTTCATGATCAACCTCAAAAGAATGTGGCCAACCCAGGCAGGTATCGAACCCGCGTCCTCCTGTTCACCAGTCAGACGCGCATCCGACTGAGCTACCGAGGCCGGCAAAACTGGGGTTTACAGTTGTATGCATTTTTTTTCTTATTTCTGCTCAAAAACCGTTAGATTGTTGGTGCTCGTTAGAATCGCATTGCCGAGGCGGCTCTAACGTGTATTCTTGCATAAATACCTATGCGCAAGGCTGTTCGAAACCATTATCAAATGGACCGAAAGCCGTGCTCAAACAGCAAAAAACATGTTCAAATCATGAAATTCGCGTGCTGTTTGAACATGGATTTTGAGCTTTTGATATGACAAGACGGGCTTTGCTTTGTTTACGTTACGTTAAGCGACGTAACATTATCGCCCTGAATGTAGCGTTTTGGGGTTCTATGATGACGTCAGAGAGTAACTGCATGACAACGTCATTGTAAACAACATTCTGAACTGGCCGCCATTTTGGGTTGTCTGTCGCATTTGAAGAGTTTATATGGAGCCTTTGGGCGTTTTGGTCAAATTTGCTGTCGGATTCGAAAGTTATGCAAGAACAACGATCAACCATGGTTATTTCATTGCATTAACATTTGCCGGATCCCTCGGAAGATATTTGAACATTCGGCCTAGCGGCCTCATGTTCAAACAGCTTCCTCGGGGCCCGGCAAATGTTAATGCACGAAAACCCATGGTTGATCCTTATATTCACAATTTATGTTTTGTGCAGTAGTCTAATTTAAAAAATATCCAATAGGCATATTCTTACACAGCGCGCCTATACAGGCAATGGAAAATAACTGTTTTATTCTACAACAAATCACGGCAAGGAAGAGGGTGACGAGTGACGTCATTAAAAACTGCCAATTTATGACGTCATTAGTCGATTTCCTTGACGTTGGACTGTGTGACGTCATTTTCTCGCATCGAAAACGTCAGAAAAGGATATATATGCATGTGTTTCAGCCGATAATTTTAGACAATGGCGAAAAATTGTGAGATTTTGAAGGAAACAACAGCATTATTGCCGATTTTCAGCCTGTTAGAATCGAAAAAGATCAGCTCTAGTTTGTGATTTGTTGAGTAATAAATCACAGTTTGTCGGTCAGTTGTAAAACAGACAAATCACGAGCAACTGACCGACAAACTGTGATTTATTACTCAACAAATAACAGCTAGAGCTGATCTATTTCTTAATTTTCATCTGAAAGGTTTCATTTCTTGATGGTAAAATTTTAATACATTTGAATAGGCATGTTTTAGTAATGGCACCGACAATTTACCCTTCTCAAAAACACCGAGAACAATAATAGTCCATTAATGTTGTCTTTAATATCACCGCCATCATCATTATGATAATAATTATGATTATTTTCATGTTTTTATAGTTCATCAAGAAAACATGCTTATATAGATTTGACTCCCCTGGAACCTTATTTTTCTTATTTCTGCACTAAAAATAGAAAATACATGGTAAGTGTCTTTAATAATAAAATATAATCGGTAACAATTTATAGGGGGCGAGCTTTAGCGAGCCCCGATAAAATTGTCGCGGCGAACCGATTATATTTTATTATTAAAGACACTAATCATGTATTTAATTTATGCCGCAATTAAAAAATCAAGGGGCTTTGCAACAATTTAGCAAATTTAAGTAAAAAAGACAGCAGACAGTGTGGCATGTTAAACGACATTCAGTGCCATGGCGCTCGCGCGTAGTATAACGTGACGTCAACGAGTGCAAAGTTTCTGACGCCACCACGCCACAAAGACGTAGGAAGCAACATGGACGCTCGAATAAAAGTTTCTCAGCAGTTTACAGTCTGTATGAAAATCTGCAAATAATGAGTTTATTTTAGCTTTAGAAATTATTTTCGAGGTTGAGACTCAACTGCAGTAGCAGTGCGCAATTATTCCAACAGGCCATTCAAACAGGAAAGGCCGAGAAGGTAAGAATTTAGCTGAAATTTCTTAAAATCTGTTCAAATAAATATTGCAAAGATTTTAACTTGCAGTTTCGTTGTTTTCCCATGTATAACAGGTTGCATGTTATTGTTTACACTTGTAAATTAGTGACATGAAAAGTAGGTCCGGTCTATAAACGGTCACTAGACGTATAATAGGTCAGTAGAAGGTATTATAGATCACTACCAATTATAGCGTGCAGTTATTCGACCCCCTTTATTAGGGTACTAGAATGCCTGATTGCGGTATAAAAATGATTGTGGGTACCCGTTATAAGCACCGCCTCCATGAGGCGGTTCTAACGTGTACCCTCAATCTATATTTTGAGTAGAAATAAGAAAAATATCACAATTTTTCATCTGAAAATGTTCTACTTTTCGGCGGTAAAATTTACAATGCATTTGAATACTCAATAGCCGTGTTTTCGGAATGCTAATTACTGTTTGTAATTTTTCACAATCACAAGTTTATTGAGTAAATGAAGGCCACCGTTTGAAACAGCCAAATTTCATTTGGAAATTTCATTATTGTAAAAAAAAATAAAAAAATTAGCTTCAGTTATGCTTTGGACCATGAGTGCTATGGTGCTATTACATCACGAAAACACGCCTATATAATTTTGACCCCACTTGAACCTCACATTTTTATAGTAAAACTGGGGTTTACAGGGGTATGCCTTATTTTTCTTTTATAGAGCAGAAATAAGAAACATATCACACTTTTTCAGGTTTAAATTTTCCTTTTTGTGGCAGTAAAGTTTACAATGTATTTGCATAGGCATGCATTCGTAATGAGAGGACACACGTATTTATATTCCGGTGCAGTTCTAATCGGTTTACCGTTATCGTCCAGGATTCATAGTCTCGTAGCGGACACCCGTGGCTGAAGACAATAATTTCGATGAGGCTTAATTGGCCGACACTAACTACTCTGGCCCATGCCCCCGCCCATAGGGGCTTGAAGAAATATATGGGCTGCATGATGCTTCCACGCAGAACTGAATCCGGCCCGCACACTAGTACTGGTAAACCGTTTAGAGGATCTAAGCCTGTCCAGGAACCGCGGTACGAGGAGGACCGTCCATGCTAATAAACCCTATTGGTTTCATTGGGCGACAGGGCTTGAGATGTCATTTCATCTCAATGTCGGGTAAAATTCTCACAAAATTGGAAGCAACGTCTCCAAAATGACCTTTACAGTGATGACGGGGACGTTAAACCTCAAATCAAACAAACTAGTCTGGCCCAGAAAATGTACACTCCATACTTTTAAGTTATGTGGTGTATTCTTTGCTCCTGAAGGTTAACCCTGTAATAAAGCATATTGTTTAGATTCACGGTCATATTTGTTTCTTGACAAAATTGAAATATAAGATATAGCTGTCTTTGCAATCTAACCCTAGAGTCCGCACTATTCGCCATATCAGTAACAATACACCAATAATTAAGACTGGCTACACCAGAGTGGACATTTAACAGTATGTATCGTAATTATTTATCTTTTTTTTTCATAACTAATTAGACTCCGATACTCCTTTTAAAAGGCACTTTGATAACCTTTTTAATGGGTAACATTTACCATTTTGCAATGGTAATGCTTGTGTTTCTGTAAAACGCTAGTGTAAAATGTTTTACTTTCAATTAGATTTTGTATAAATTGTTTATCAAACAAAAATTGTATTTATACTGAAATAGAATTTATCTCATTTTAATATCAATTACTGGGATTTTCATCACGCATGAAACAAAACTATAATCAATATTAATAATTATATAATTAAATTATTTGTCTGATATGTATGCCGTTTTGAGGTATATGACATGAAAGAGGAACAAAATAACATATGTTGTACATGTGACGTATCTTGAATGACTTGTTACACGATTTGACAGGAAACGTTAACTTTAGTTCAGGTAAAACAAAACACCAGTATAAGTGTAAACACAACACCGATAAGCTGGAAAGATAACGTTTTCAAGGTGTAATTACTTTTTTACACTGAACATAAGGAAATATTATCCATCATTCGAAGGAATATTACACCGATATTTCATTACACTGAAAAAAGTGTATTGTTCACAGTTACACCGCCCTTAAAAAAATTTAATGTTACCCTGAAGTATGACTAAAATTACGCTATTAAGTAGCAAACCTTACACCATAAATAGTGTATCATTTCATACACGGAACGTAACTTTTGTTTTGTAGAATTGTTACACCAAACACCAACCTTGCAGTGCTATACCAAAGTTTGAGTAATCTATACAAGTTATCAGTGTATTGTTACTCAAAAGTAACACTTAAGGAGGGTCGCGCATAATTGACTCTGCCGTAATCAGGTTCGAATTTTTACCTCAAAATGATATTTGTTTCTATTTAGTTTTCAAAGTGTTTTCTGAAGTTTTTGTAACATTTAATAACCATTGCAATGTGCATTTTGTTATAAATTATTTTGCGACTTCATATACTACTTTCCGGTATAGTCCGCATGGCTGGAAGCACAGGAAAATAGAGGGATAAACAGACTAACCCTGTATTTTTCTAGCTACTGGTTTGTTTCCTCCGATTGCAGCCCATCAGCTGTCCATGGCAAATCTGAACTCTCTTTAACGCACGATGTTTACTTTATCTTTCAATTGGTGTCAAAAATATAGCCTCGAAGAGTCTATCAGTTCACATATTCCACGGCCATACTTTGTGAACACAAACAAAACAATGAATCAATAGTGACGTTTACTTTAGTTTGCGTGACGTCATATATATGGAAAGAAAACACTGCCATATTTGATAACTAAAAGTGCAGACTGTAATGCCTGGCAGCGCACAATATTCTTTTAACTGTCAGTCGCAGTCTCAGGTTCAATTACTGTTAAGCCATCTCAGTGAACAAATAGCCTGTGCCAGCACCCATAATTAGGATCTTGCACTCAACAGGTGTAGGCCTACTGGCAAACTGCTTAGAGGATCTAAGCCTGCCCAGGCAAAGCGGTGCGAGTCGGCCTGTCCATGTTAATAAACTCTATTGGTTCAATTGGCGGCGGGGTTTTAATTGACATTTCATCTTAAGGTCGGGTAAATGTCCCACAAAATTGGAAGCGACGTCTCCAAAATGACCTTTACAGTGTTGACGGGGACGTTAAACCTCAAATCAAACAAACAAACTCACTGAATCAAACAAACAATAATCAAGCATAAGCAAAAGGGTGTACAAGAAAAAATCCCTTTGATCTGTTTCGAATATAAAGATGATGGTTTAGGTTGTGCCACACGGAGCCTTTGTATGCCCACACATCCACCATCATAACAGAATTTTGTCAATGTACCGGCTCCAGCCAATCGGGCTGCATGATGCTTTCACGCAGAGCTGAAACCGACCGCACGTGACAACTAGTAAAACCGCTTAGATTGTCTAAACCTGCCCAGGAAAATGGGTCCGAGTCGGACCGTCCATGCATATAAACCCTATTGGTTTCGTTGAGCGGCAGGGCTTGAGATGTCATTTTAACGTCAACATAATATTGGTCATTTTGGAGAGGTTACTTCCCAATTTGTGGGTCTTTTTACCCGACATTGAGATGAAACCTGACAGCCAGTGAAACCAATCTATATGTTTATAAGGACCGTCCGTCTTGCACCACTTTACCTGGGCAGGGCGGTCTACTCGTACTCATGAGTGATTGGGTTAGTATCATGCAGCACAATCTTTTTCTTCAAGGCCAGTTCGGGGCTATCATGCATTGTAGAGACTATATATATGAGAAGTTTTTGGGCGACGCCTTTGAAGTGGTGTAGCACACTGAATTGATTCAGCTATGATTACAAAGCCACCCCCCACCCTCCCCCCCCACAGAACAGAACTCGCATGACAAGACATAAAGCACAATGATGAAATGCATCAGGCTGAGAAAAGAGCCTTGAGGAACACCGACCTTCAATTCGAATTCTTCAATGGAACCAACACAAAAACGCATACGGCTCTGCGAATTAGCATACACCCACTGGACAATTCGAACATTCCACTCCTCCACTTCAAATTTTCTCTGTGCCTCCCAGATGACTTTCCGAGACACTCAACCAAATGCCTTCTCAAGGTCCACGAAAGCCACTATGTGGGAATGCAACTGCCATTTTGGCTTTCCGCTAGTGACGTTTCCATTACGGTCTAGTTATTCACGTTCGTGGTTCTTTCCCTTTGGTGTGTCTGATCGGAGGTGTTGGGTAATTGTATCGATTCCAGGTCATTGTCATCGCTTCTAGCTACTTTCGGAAAGTAAAAGGATAACTTATCTCACCTCCCTTTCACAGTTTGCATAAACAGGCAATAGATAATTAAATAGCGTTTCCGGTCAATATGGCATGAACAAAAAAAACTTGTCAAAATTATAGAAAAAAAAATAATTAGAAGTGTTTCTACTTTCCCTATAACGTTGGCAGAAACTTAAATGGGAAAAAGGAAATTTTTATATTCTTTTGCATCAGCTTATTGTATTTTTTTTTTTTTTTTTTTATCAATTTCAACCCATTTCATTAGGGGGTGGGGTAATAAATTGTCAAAAAAGAAAGCTAAAAATGTATAATAATGTTTCCAAGGTATATTAATAACATACATCTGACATTGTTTGAACGTCTGCGACAATGTTAATGGCTTCATATCTTTTAAACATGAACAAAACGACAATATGGCTATATCAGAACATGCATTTTTGACCAGAAAAATCCATTTTTCACACCATAAAACTTATAAATGGAATTGTGTTTCAATTCTAATGAAATACTTTGATTCATATCACATTGAGGAAGCAAAAGTATGTGCAATAATAAAGGTATAATCCTTGTTTTTGTCATTTAAACAATATCTTAATGCTTTTTTAGCCATTTTTATTGGGGGGTGGGGTAATTTTTTCTGCAATATTTCTCTCAGATGCCTGGTGACATGGTCAAATTTCACGCCTATTTCGTGTATCTAATATTACTACACAATATATGTGAAAATAAGAAAAATCTAAAGACGAAAAATGCATTATTTTTTCAAATATAGCGAAAATTGCATCTCAAAACAGCAAAACATGCAGAAAAGGACATTTGCAAATAGGTGTTTCGACAAAAAAATGTGAAGAGTTTGTCTTTCACACATAGGTACGCAAACATGACATTATCCTGCATTGTGTTTTTTGTAACCAAACTTGGAAATATTGTTTTAAACAATTGTTATCGACAATTTGTCAATGATTGGGGTAATTATTGAAACATTCGATAAATTCGAAAACAGTACCCATCTTTAAGGCTAAAAAGCTCGTAAAAAAGCCTGGTGTGCCTATATTTTTATACCGGCAAACGAGTGAAGAGATTTCAAGCTACAAAATATAAGCAATTAAAAAAATCTAAAGAGAAAAGAATTACTCCCCACCCTCCTTAACACCCAAAATGGTGTAAGGTTCTAGCTCACACGAGTTTTAGTGTAAACTTTACTCTGTCTGTACGTCGAGTTAACACTAGTATCCAGAATGGCTACTTTTCTGGTGAAAATCTGTGATATTCTTCTTATTGATATTGCAAACATATGTTGTTGGTACTCGTTAGAACCGCCTCATTGAGGAAGTTCTAACGAGTACCCACTACCTATGTCTTGGATTTATTTGATTTGAGGTTTAACGTCCCCGTCAACACTGTAAAGGTCATTTTTGAGACGCTACTTCCATTTTATGGTTCTTTTACCCGACATTGAGATGAAATGACATCTCAAGCCCTGCCACCAAATGAAACCAACAGAGTGTATAAGCATCCGACTGAGCGACTGAATAAAGAAGGAGATTTATTTGTTTTTTCACAGTGTTGTTAATGTAATGTCGCTGTTTATCTTTAAAACAAAATGCTCTCCGCTACCCTTATTACCACACTTCCTATCAAAGTTATTCTTGCCAGCCACTGGCTGGTTCCCAACGTGGTCCACTGACCGATCTTTTGCCACTTTAAGCTGAAACTCAACGCCACAGTTAGGTTCATCCCCGACGTCGCTATATCCTTCCTTTTTTCTGTTATATTCCGGCGACCTGGCTAGACACATAAAGGTTGCCCTTAGATTATCATGAAAGATTTTACTCATGAAATTATAGATAAAAGGATTCGCAGCTATACAAAAGTGTGGCATCAGAGGGGCAAACATTTTTAGCTCATGGACTGCCTCTGAAAATTCGGTTCCGTACGCCAGTAACAACTCCAACACGTAGATGGGGAACCAGCAAATCATAAAAGTGACGGTCACTATGGCCGACATCTTCACAACACGGCGAACTTTTCGCACTTTACGTTGTGCATTTCCCTGCAGTAAGGCAGTAGTACTTGGTGAAATCCAAAGTCTATGTCCAATCCGAGAGTAGCAGATCGCTAAAATGAGCTGAGGTAGAGCGTAGAGAAATACAAACGCCGCTGTGGTGTACGCCTTGTAGATCCATTTTTCCGTCCAAATGTACATACAGACTTCGTGTCCCATAATGTCTATACTCTGAGCGATCACAAAGGTGGGAGAGCAAACCGCACAGGAAAACAACCAGAATGTAACTATCACAATAATTGCCCTTCGTATTGTTCTGAAACAAATATGATAACATTACGATTTCAAGTCCGTGTGATGAACACCAATCTAAACCTCACTTTAAAAAGAGAAAAGTGGGGTTTACGGGGATATACTTTATTTTCTTTATTTCTGCTCCAAGACATATGTTGTGGGTACTCGTTAGAACCGCCTCATTAAGGCGGTTCTAACGAGCACCCTCAACCTCTGTTTGGAATGACAATAAGAAAACTGCCACAAATTTTCATCAGAAAAATGTCCGTATTTGAGATATGAAAAATGTACTATGCCAGAGTTATTCTAATAAAGTTGAACTTCAACAGCTCGAGCACCTTTTGGAGGATTAAAATTTGTTCGAGATATGGAGAGTTCGAATTACCAAGGGTTAATATAGCGCCAGGTCAGATACAAAAGATAATTTAGGGATATTATAAGAATCGTATATGGGTGTGAGGGGTGGATGGAAAAATCCGTCCCGAGGGACACTGTCCGGCATCACGAGGCTTGCCGAGTGATGCCAGTTAGTGATCCCGAGGGGTGAGGGGTGGATGGAAAAATCCGTCCCGAGGGATACTGTCCGGCATCACGAGGCTTGCCGAGTGATGCCGGAGTGATCCCGAGGGACGGATTTTTCTATCCACCCCTCACACCCATATTGGATTCTTTTTCTTGCATACCTTCCATTTCTTGGCGCGGATTTTTACTGCTGCAGTCACTTCGGTTACCAACGTCCGCAATATTGTGTTGACACTGCAGGAATATTTAGTGACGTCACGTAACGTGCTATGACGTGCTATAACGACGGCGCACACGAGGTCGTAATCAACCAGTGCATTTATCAAACACACGATTATATTCGATTTTGGGTCGGAACAGCAGGGTCAGAACATAAATTTCTATCCCAAGGTAAAATCACTGATTTCCTTGTCTGGTGTGCAAGAAATTTTGCTCTTCCATCAACTAATACAAGAATCTTACAGGGGTTGATAGAAAAATCCGTCCCGATGGATTTGATAGAAAAACACTGTCCGGCATCACGAGGCTTGCTGAGGGGCGGAAATCAACCCCTTTCATACATGTGAGATCCTTTTTCTTCAATACCTTTCTTTTTCTGAGAGTGGATTTTTTTTATAATGCAGCCACTTTGATTGTCGACGGCCACCATATTTTGATAACAATAAAGCAGCGGTTTTGACGTCACTGAACGTGCGGGTGTAGATCCAGTATCTGATTCTTTGGACAGCTTTGACCTCACAATCAGTTTATCAACCAGCACCAGGCATACCTTACAAGGAACCCATCATCACGATGAAAGGTCAAAGATTGCAAGAAGTAGACAAGTTCATCCGCCTTGGAAGCTTATTGACAAGAGTCGAGCACATTGATGATGATGTCAGTGCCAGGATTGCTAAGGCTAGTGTAGCACTTGGCCGTTTGTGATCGACGTGGGACCCTGTTTGACTCAAAGCTGAAAGTCTACAGAGCTATGGTGTTGCCAACACCATTAAATGCATGTGAAACGAGGAAAAGTTGCCAACGGCACGCCAAAAGACTGAACCATTGCTATACAAACTGTCTCAGAAAAAAAAAATAAAGATTAAGTGGCAAGACAGAATTTCAGACACAGAAGTCCTGAAAAGGGCGGTGATGCAGAGTGTACAAACTCTTCTGAAACTGGCAAAGTTAAGATGGGCCGACCATGTAACCAAGATGTCTGAGGAATGTTTGCCATCACGAAAACACGCCTATATAATTTTGACTCCCTTGAAACCCACTTTTATATATAGTAAAACTGGGGTTTACAGGGGTACCTTAATTTTCTAATTTTTGCTCTAAAATATAGAGTGTGGGTACTCGTTAGGCTTGGAGAAATATATGGGCTGCATGATGCTTCCACGCAGAGCTGAATCCGGCCCGCACACTAGTACTGGTAAACCGCTTATAGGATTTAAGCCTGTCCAGGAACCGCGGTGCGAGGCGGACCGTCCATGCTTATAAACCCTATTGGTTTCATTGGGCGACAGGGCTTGAGATGTCATTTCATCTCAATGTCGGGTAAAAGTCCCACGAAATTTGAAGCAACGTCTCCAAAATGACCTTTACAGTGTTGACGGGGACGTTAAACCTCAAATCAAACAAACAAAAACAAGTTAGTTCGCCGGCCTCGCTAGCTCAGTCGGATGCGCGTCTGACTGGTGATCTGGCGGACGCGGGTTCGATACCTGTCGGGATCGGCAACATTCTTTCGTGAAGATTGATCATGGAATCGTTTCTAAGGTCATTATCTCCCTTCCGCTGATTCAAGAAGGGCAGTTGTCAGTTTCTGGCGAAAGAATGTGCACTGTACTGGTTAACCGCTTACGTATAACCCTGCCCAGGAGAAGTGTGGACAGGTCTCAAAAATGACCTAAAATAGTGTTGACTGGGCCGTTAAACTCAAATACAAACAAATTAGTTCGAGATAAAGGTAGTTCGGACTACTGATCGTTAATCATAACAACAAACCATAAGCCATAGCTGGGTGGTTTTAAGGGGAATGGAAACACCTGGCAGATTTTTCCGCAATCTGTCAAAGGGAGACAACTTTCGGGACTTCCTTTTGTTTTTCTATAAGCCCTGCCGCACTGTAAAAGGGGTCTACTCTTAAAGGAAAGAATTTGCTCCCGATGAGCAAATTTTTCCTTTAAGAGTGGTCCCTATTGACATGGGAGACAAAAATACTTTTGCATGAGTTGCCTACCCTCATGAAGGCGTTCCCATTCCCGTTAAGATATATTCTGATCTTCTATAAATTACGACCAAAGGTATACTGTGTTTACTCATTAGAATCGCCTCATTTAGGCGATTCTAATGAGTACATACAACATACCTTTCAAAATACAAAATGGGCGAAATCCTTATTATTTTGACATGCATGGATATCTCAAGTTATAGGAAAAAATCTCTTGGGACTAAAAAAACTAGTTCGAATTATCAATGACAACTGAGGCGTTCGTACGTAAGTAAGTACGAAAGTAATTTTGATTCCATTGTGGAGTTTTGAAAATGTTTGAGGGTCACTGATGAGGCCTAGTTGGAAGAAACTAGCTATTCTGACCCAGAAAATATTTGAGGGTCACTGATGAGGCCTAATTGGGAGAATCTAGCTAGCCTAACCCAGGAAAACTTGTACAGTCCACACTTTTCAGTTCTGCGGTGTATTTTTGCTTCCAAAGGATAACCCTTATATATAATATATATTAAGGACAGCGTACGACAGCTTTCTAATCTTCGGCTTTGTCCAATTAACTGTTGTACTTACCTGTGACTACGTGACCAGACGGGGTATAGCACTGCATTATGCCTATCCACGCCGACGGCGGTGAGCGTGAGAATACCAAGCGTCATCGAAGTGTTCATGAGGAACCCAAGAAATTTACCTGAAATGAGACACCGCAATAAACAACAGTTTGAACTACGCTAGCGCGATAGTTTTTTATTTCACATGAATAGCACTACGCCACGCCTCCACCCCCCCCCCCCCCCCCACACACACACACACACCACACACTTTTTTTTTTTTTTTGGGGGGGGGGGGGGTACGGCCCTTTCAAGATTATTTGGCATATGTCGAACAAATCGTAAATCATAGGTGGGTGAAAAACCGGAGAACCCAGAGAAAAACCGTTTTTTTTTTTTTTTTTTTTTTTTTTTAAACTATTTCTTCTTCTTCTTCTAAACTAAGTGTCATATATATAGTACCAGCCCCCGCTTAAAGAAATAGATGGGCTGCATGATGCTTCCAAGCAGAGCTGGAACTGACCCGCACTCGAGTAGTTGTAAACCGCTTATAGGATCTTAGCCTGCCCAGGCTAAGCGGTGCGAGTCGGACCGTCCATGTTCATAAACCATATTGGTTTCATTGGGCGGCAGGGCTTGAGATGTCATTTCGTCTCAATGTCGGGTAAAAGTCCCATAAATTGGAAGCAACGTCTCCAAAAAAACCTTTACAGTGTTGACGGAGACGTTAAACCTCAAATCAAACAAAAACATATATATAGTACGTATTTTGACAACAACTGTAAAATATATAGTTTATCAACGACCTTTGAGAGTTCAAAGTTCAAGCGTGACGAGTCGATTCCTTTTTTTAGGGGAAGCAGGTTTCGGATACCTTTTTTTTTCTCGGAATTTTAAAGATATAAATCAATGTTTGTACAGCTTCTACCTAGAAATCCTGGCCGAGTGGTTAATGCGATGTACTGCGAGTCACACTAAAACTTTTTTTTGGCTACGGTTCGAGTCCCAGTGGCACATTTTTTATATTTAATGTTTCATTTTTATTTTATCTTTTTTATGTTAAAGTTATTTTCTTTATTTTTTATATTTACATCCTTAATATTTTGTTTCCTTTGTTTCATGTTCAACAATTATATTTTTATGTCATTGTAAATCTTTTGGATGCCGGCCTCGGTAGTTCAGTCGGATGCGCATATGACTGGTGGTCAATAGGACGCGGGCTCGATACCTGCAGGGGTCAGCAACATTCTTTCCCATGGAGATTAATCATATAATCTTTTCGATGGCCATTCCCTCCCTTCCGATGATTCAAGAAGGGCAGTTATTAGTTTCTGGGGAAAGAATGTGCACCGTACTGGTTAACCGCTTACGTATAAGCTTGCCCAGGATAAGTGTGGATAAGTAAACTGACCGGCTCATAAATGACATAAATAGTGTTGCCTGGGCCGTAAAAGCCCAATACAAACAAACGAAACTCTTTCAGATTCATTTCAACTGCGCATTTGCCTTCACTGACGGCTGTGAACGTACGTTCAATCATAGTAACATTTTTCGATAATACCTCTTGAATCCGAGCTACAACGATTCGCTTGTGCTCGTCCCATCCTTTCAATAAAATGAAAATACATTTAATCGGGGCTTGGAGAAATAGTTCGAGCTGCACGATGCTTTCAAGCGGACCTGAAACCAACGACACATGAGCAATGGTAAACCGCTAAGTAAGTCCGAGCCTGCCCAGGCAAAGTGGTGGGGTTGGACCGTCCATATTTATTAAACCCGTTTAGTTTTATTGGGTGACAGGGCTTGAGATGTCATTTCATCTCAAAGTCGGGTAGAAACCCCACAAAACTGGAAGCAACTTCTCCAAACTTGACGGGGACAATAAACCTCAAACCAATCGAACAAGCAAACAAACAAACATCTCCTGTGCTCCAATTTTATAGGTACGAAAAAATGTTAAGAAAAAGTAAAAAAAAAAAAAAAAAAAAAACATCCTGCCTAAGATTCGAACCCTAGATCTCCAAGATGGGAGACGTGTTACTAGACTGTCTCGACTGGTGATCAATCTGGTTAAACAGCGCGCAAGTTTAAGAATTTGACGGTAACTATCGCCCATTGTAAAAACTACCCACTGCAGGCGACTTACCTAAAACACGGACGAGTCCAAAATTAAAAGTGCAGTCACGTCTCACTGCGTTTTGAAAGACTATAGTAAATGTACATAGGCAACATACAGTCAAACTTCAATGGCTGGAACACCTTAGGGACCTCGAAAATCTGTTCGAGACAGGGATAGTTCGAGCCACTGATGGTTACAGCAAGGAGGCATAACGAGATACTTTTGGATATATTTTCGGTGTTCTAGAATAAAAATGTATGCTGTGTGTACTCATTAGAATCGCCTCATCGAGGCGATTCTAATGAGTACACACAACATACATTTGCAAGATAAAAGACTAAAATCTCCTGAATTATCCCTGACTATTTCTTATGTAGGGGAGTTCCCTAGGGACTCAAAAACGGGTTCGACTCAGCCATGGTAAACGAGCTATCGGTGTTCGAGCCACCGAAGTTCTACTGTAAATGTTTCTGCTTACAACATCGTATCCAACTGCATATTATAACCGGTAAACCGCTTAGAGGTTCTATGCATGCCCTTGGAAAGTGGTGCGAGTTGTACCGTCCATGCATATAAACCCTATTGGTTGCATTGGGCCGCAGGACTTGAGATGTCATTTCATCTCAGTGTCGGGTAAAAGTCCCACAAAATTGGAAGCAAGGTCTCCAAAATGATCTATACAGTGTTGACGGGAACGTTAAACCTCAGATCAAACAAACAAACAAATATACAACATCGTGATGGAGAGGATAAATATAGGCTGAGCCTACATCCAATCCTTTGACATTTGTATGTATATTTGTTGTACAGATGTATGTATTCATGTCATGAAGTTATGAATACTTAAAAAAAAAAACATCTCACCTTCCATGCAGAACTTGGCGTCTTACGTTTGGCCCGAGCGAAGCTCCAAAAACAGAGCATTCTCTCATATATCAATTTGTTTTGTTTGTATAGGAGTTGAACGGCCCAGGCAACACTATTTAGGTCATTTTGAGTCGGTCAGTTTAACTATCCACACTTTTCCTGGGCAGGCTTATACATAAGCGGTTAACCAGTACAGTGCACATTCTTTGGCCAGAAATTGATAACTGCCCTTCTTGAATCAGCGGAAGGGAGGGAATGACCGTAGAAAAGATTTCAGGATCAATCTACACGGAAGAATGTTGCCGGCCACGGCAGTTATCGAACCCGCGTCCAGACGCGCATCCGAATGAGCTACCGAGGCCGACTCTTTCATATATCTAATCAAAGCGCCAAAGGCACTCAAATGACAGATTCAATCAGAAATTTCAGATAGATCTCAACTTACTTAAGGCCTTTATAAAAAGGTTCCATATTTTTAAAACAGTACTACAAAATTTCTGTAAAGAAATGTTTGCAAATGTTTATATTGTTCTATGAAGTGCCATTTATTGTTTCGAATTCATTCTTCGAATTCAAACGAAACATTTTAAGTTAAATTGTGTACATTTTAAATATCTAACTAATATTGCTAGTTTTCAAAATATTTATGATATTTTCACACTGTGAAAAATAGCATGACCTTGCTATTTCACTGTAGCATCCCGGACTACTTTTTCACCATATAAAATAAAATGAAAATAATCTTTACTATTTTTTGATAAATACCAAAAGGCTATTTCATCGTGTGTGTTGAACATATCCGAATTTTCACGAGTGCGAAGCAAGAATACCAAACATATTTCATTGAGAAGTTCTGATATTTTCAACACACTCTGTGAAATATTTTTGCTTTTCATCTAAAAAAAAGTAAAATATTCTCTGGTGTATGTTATGATAAAACATATAAGTTTGCAGAATGACATTACGAAAACACACTTATACAAATACATTGTAACCTTTATCTCCGAAAAAAAGAAAATTTTACGATGAAATATTGTGATATTTTTCTTATTTCTCCTCAAACTATAGATTGTGGGCACTCGTTAAAACCGTCTCATCCAGGCGGTTCTAACGTGTACCCACAATCTATATTTCAGAGCAGAAATAAAAAAATAAGGTCTACCCCTGTAAACCCCAGTTTTACTTTATAAAAGTAGGGTTCCTGGGGGTAACAATGATATAGACGTGTTTTCGTGATGCGAGGATGAAAAACGTAATTGCAGGGCCCGTAAATTACTAGTTATTTGTTTATTTGTTTGATTTGAGGTTTAACGTCCCCGTCAACACTGTAAAGGTCATTTTGGAGACGTTGCTTCCAATTTTGTGGGACTTTTACCCGACACGGAGATGAAATGACATCTCAAGCCCTGTCGCCCAATGAAACCAATAGGGTTTTTTAGTATGGACGGTCCGCCTCGCACCGCGGTTCCTGGACAGGCTTAGATCCTCCAAGCGGTTTACCAGTACTAGTGTGCGGGCCGGATTCAGCTCTGCGTGGAAGCATCATGCAGCCCATATATTTCTTCAAGCCCCTATGGGCGAGGGCCGAATTTGCTAGTTTAAGTAATTTATAAGTTTTTCAGATATTTAACATACAACGGCCTATATCACCTAGAGAAGTACACTCGGTCCAAAAAGTTCCTATACGTGAAAATGCTTCTGTTCCCATAGTTACTACAACGAAAAATACACAAAATTTGTTTTGTTTTGGATAGAGGACTGATTTGTCCATGCAAAAGCCCAAACTGTTTTTGTTTATGTAAACTCGCCAACCTGTTTGTTTGATTTGAGGTTTAACGTCCCCGCCAACACTGTAAAGGTCATTTTGGAGACGTTGCTTCCAATTTTGTGAGACTTTTACCCGACATTGAGATGATCTGACTTCTCAAGCCCTGTCGCCCAATGAAACCAATAGGGTTTATAAGCATTGGCGGTCCGACTCTTGCGCACCGCTTTGCCTGGGCAGGCTTAGATCCTCTAAGCGGTTTACCAGTACTCATGTGCGGGTCGGATTCGGCTCTGCGTGGAAACATCATGAAGCCCATATATTTCTTCAAGCCCCGATGAGCTGGGGCCAGCCAGTGCTATCGTTTTAAACACCCGAGGGGTCACTGCGACAATTTCGCAGACTAAATCATTACAAAAGCCGAGATTTAACACCATAAAAATTACACTTAGCACAAGATTTCTAAAATATGATTCATGTAATCTTTTATCTGATACCCTGTGAAAGATTTGGAACTTTAGCTCCATTTGCTAAGAGACACAGACGATCACGTATAGGCCTCTGATTCTTTGAAGGTGTGTGCAAAATGCCGCTTTCAATTAAAACTCCATAGAAACTCGCAATTGGTAGCGTTACACCTGTGGACACAAAAGCGTTCAAACTCTGATGAAGTACCTTTCAATGAATCTCTTTGTATCAAGTTAGTTTGACAAGCAAATGTCATTCATCTAAATAGTGTAAAACTGGATCAAGAAATATACATTGATTGGTCTTATTGTGGCAAGTACTTATTTTCATTTTCGGATCTGATTGACATTCCAGATGTATTCTGATTGGACAGTGCAAGGTCTACAATGAAATGTACAACAAACAGCTGGAGCAGCAGTTTCGGTCCCTGATGAAAACTTGAATATCGAACTCAAAACCAATCCGAGCCTGTCGATATTTACTATTGAACTGATAGCAATAGAACATGCCATTAAATGGATCATCGATAGCAACATCCCGGAGGCAGTCATACTTACAGACTCCCTCAGCTCAATACAAGCCCTCCAATCTGGCCAATCAAAAACAAGACCAGATAAAATAAACAAAATACTTCTACTTTTAGACTCTAAAGACAAAGGCAACAATATCTACCTGGAATGGATTCCATCCCATGTAGATATCCCAGGTAATGAAATGGCAGACTCAAGTGCCAAATCAGCAATGACAAACGGTAAAAACGATCAGACCTTACCGACCAAAACAGAAATATACCCGGTAATTAACCAGGCCATTATGACAAAATGGCAAAAATTATGGGACAACCCACAAGGTAAATGTCGCTTCTACCATAGACTGGAACCTAAGGTTAAAAATACTATCACCCATTACAGCGATAACCGAAAACATGACGCAGTTTACACACGTTTGCGTCTAAACCATAGTAAACTAGGGACCCATTGTGTACTTAACCAAAACCACATCAAATGTAACAGATGTGATAAAGATGAACAAAATGACATCAAACATATCCTTTTTCCACTGTGAAGGAAATGCAGAACCCAGACAGGAATTAAAAGCTGCACTGTTTATATTGGGATACAACACTTTTGATGGACGAGACCTACTTAACCCCCCACGAAACATTAGGCCTCAGATAGTTGAGACAATCATTACATTTCTAAAAGACACTGAGCCATTCGATAAAATATAGACAGCTGCAGTATAAAAGAGTAACCATGTAATACTAATCCAAGTTTATTTCTCTTCCAGCGCTGGAATCCTTTCATGCAGCGATCATTAATACTGCATGTTTCTTTCTCTTACAGACACAGCCTCCAATAACCACCTGGCCCATTTCCAATAACACCATATATCCTTGCCCCCAGGGACTCGGGGGAGAGTGTCCGGAGACAGGATTCCCCCACTCTCTAAACTAGATCATAAAGCAATAGGAATCTCTCAATCTAAATATGCTGGGCGTGGGACTAAGGTTTCTAGGTTTCAATCAGAGAGCCAACCAATGCTGCTAACAGTAGGTTACTGACTGCGGAAGGCAATCTGGTTCCCTGTGCCTTGTTCCATAACCAGTCTTTAATCCAATCATTGCAATAAGGAAGTTTCACTATCTAATTATGCTGGGCGTGGGACTAAAGTTCTAGGTTTCGATCAGAGAACCAACCAATGCTGCTAACGTTAGGTTACTGACTGCGGAAGGCAATCTGGTTCCCTGTGCCTTGTTCCATAACCAGTCTTTAATCCAATCATTGCAATAAGGAAGTTTCACTATCTAATTATGCTGGGCGTGGGACTAAAGTTCTAGGTTTCGATCAGAGAACCAACCAATGCTGCTAACGTTAGGTTACTGACTGCGGAAGGCAATCTGGTTCCCTGTGCTTTGTTCCATAACCAGGGGCGGGGGCTTAACCAACCCACCGGCCCCTCGCTGGCCGCGGGCGCTCGATCGTCGTTGCTGAGTGCGTGATGTTTGGACATTGGTTTCCGCCACATGCTCCTGGCTCCGGGCGTGACAGGCGTGTCGCAGTACGCGTCGGGTACGGATACATATAAATTTCTTTCTAATAAATTGCTCAAATCAACAATTGCGCCTGGTCGTGATCACGTGCTTGCTGGGACATGGGTTGGTTGCAACCTAGGTGGGGGCACTTTCCCAATCAGACCGTGACCGCTTTGTGCTTCTGGCCTGCGCCGTCGCGAACAGGTGAATTATTTTCACTAAGAATCTAACAGTGCTGCTTATGCTACCCAACCCATACATATAGGTCCCACTCTCATATTTCTGCTTCTCCGTGCACCCGGGGGCTTCGGGCTGGTGCCCCTGGGGACATGATTCCCCCACCTTGGGCGGACTGGCCGTTCCCGGGGCGGTGGCCCGGAATCCTTGGTTGCATGGGTGCGGGGGGGGGGGGACACAAAATCCACACATGCTTACATAGTGGTTACATGAGCTCTGCTCCTATACCTTACAGACCCTACCCTACATGACTTGGACTAGAGCCGGTTGAGCTGAAGCGGGGCGCTGTGGTTGCGGCTCATTTGCTTTGCACTTATGAGTGCTCCGCCGACGTAATACATCGGCGATCGACAAGTCTTAACTTAGGCTTATGTAACCCTAACCCTAGCCCTAACCCTAACCCTAACCCTAACTCAAATATAATCATAATTTCTCTTGCAGGTACACGGGGATCCTTGACGGGAACCCCACCATACCTCGTGTAGGAAACCTACCGAGAAGTCATCAGCTGGGTGCCCAGAAGGCTGCCTCGTTGAGCCCCCCTTGGGGACACCCTCCTGATGGAACCCGGAAATATGCGAAGCGAAGACAGCATGACTGTCAGAACGGAGCATACATTCCTGGAATAGGTCAAGTACAGAACAATTTAACAGGCGGGGCAACGGTAAAGACCAAATTTGTTAGGGATTTGGACACAGGAAGACCCTTAAAAAGCCTTTTAGACCGACCGTTCAAAATAAAATAAAAGCGAAATTGCACAAGGGCTGGTTAGCCACATACTCGCCTTTGCCAAATCACACAACTTTTCACCACTAAAAAGACACGCCTATGTGTAAACATTACAAGTCTAACCCATTGATCCTGAACAAAAGAGGGCTACAACATTACCACACACAATCAGAACTAATCCATAATGTATTCCAATCCATATATCCCCAATATGATATCCTCCTTCACGTAGGATGAGATAATGATATGCAAACATGGCGGTCCGGTCCCAATTGACCCACTTACGATTTTATAAGAACTCGACATCCTACGTCGATGAAAGCATCACCTTTTCATAAACTGGAAAAGCTAAGAAGCTAAATAGGATTTACCTCCTTTCGCATCCTCCGCGATAGAAGTCACTAACTACACACTGATTGGCTGGATTAACTACAAACTAAGAGAAAAGCAACAACCAAAACGCCAACATATGACATCCCAACGCGGCGCAATTAGGGGCCAGTAGTACACGGTACCACAAAGATTATCTTCGCAGAGACCTGGGGGGGGGGGGCGACACAGCATAGGCGTGTTTTCAGGGTGGTAGAGCACGGGTACTAGGACATTTTGCAATAGCCGAAATTGGTTGGTCTAATAGTAACCCTTCCTGGCTCACTTTTGGCCGCCGTTCAAAATTCAAAATTACATGCATTATCACCCTTTAACAAGCACCGTGTCCATAGGCGTTTTCTCTACCATGGCAGGGGTGGATGTAGAGACTAATGGAAGCCAAAAACAGATATTGCATGAGAAGCTTTTTTCCTCGGTCAGACAAGGGCTGTGAACTGACACATTTTGCAGCCGGAATTGGCAACGTGTCACCACATTCTAGAGCCCGACCATTGGTCTGCATTTGCATTCAAAATTCGAACACCGCCAGAGGACTGCTCATTTTACAGGACAAACGCTTAACATTTGGTGCGTTCTGTGCCTACATGACATCTTGAGCGGGGTATGGGAGAGGTAGGATTGACCTACTTCTCACGTCCTCCGCGAAAGAAGTCACCTAACTCCCAATCGGCTAGCTGATAACTGTCAAGCAGACAGGAGTCAGCAAATTGGCAGCCTGGGGACAAGAGCAGTACCTACAACTAATCCCAGCTGGCGAACTGGGGGTAGCCCCTATATATGTGCCATTGGCGCCCGGTTACCTTAAAACATCCGTCAGTCAGTCAACACATTGTGTTTTTAATTCATTTCTGTCATACAGTTGACTGATAGGATGTAAGGAAATATTGAATGAAACATCAGATCAAAATGAAATGAAGCTCATCAAAGTTTGAACGCATTTGTGTCCACAGGTGTACATGCTTCATGAATTTTCTACATTATTTTCCATCGTGGTTAACAGCAATGGTGGCAACAAGGCGCTTTTTAAAGAAATTGCAAAAATTGAATGACAGGTATAGAAATAACAACAGTTTGAAAATTGCTTTAGTCTTAATTGAAAGGGAGATAATCTGAGAATTTCACAAATTAAAATATTGATTGTAGTGCAAGATCATGAGAAATTGTAAAGGTAAAGTGAGTTTCGATGTTCAATGGACATGATCTTTCATCTTAGACACAAAACGATCATCTGCGCATGCGCAATGCCAACTTCTTTGCAAAACATAGGCATATATTGCAAGACAACTCTTGGGCAGAATAGTATGGGCAAATGCAAATTCATGCATTATGTAGCTAAACGGCCGATTCACATGTTTACAGCCATCTTTAGCTGAATGGCTACCGGATAGCTAGTGAAATTTCCCGGAAGTTGGTGTAGTTACTTTTTTGACCGAGTATATATAAACATACATCCCTAATGTCTCATAGCATTAACGTTCCCGGGGTAATTTCCTGCACCCAAATATATTGTTTAAATAGTTATATATCGACTACACCATACACAAAATTCATTCCAGTCGCCGTACCAGTAAATGTGCAGCTCAACTCGCAGCCAAGTAATACACATAATATTATATGAGCCCCGCCAAGCGAATTTGTGTCTTCGAGCATTCCGTCATGACAAATTTTAACTGCGCATGCCCAGCCATTCAGAGGGGCCAGGGATATGGCTTTCTGTCTGAAGGTTCCTCTTGATTCACCGCTTGTATGAGCGAGCAGCGAAGGTTCTGGCGAGACTGCGCGGATGCGCAGGCTCGCCTGAACCTTCGCTGCTCGCATAGGCGATAAGTACCAAAATCGCTTGACGGGGCCCATATAACCATAGAGCTATATTGGCTGACGTGGCATTCGCACGTTCTTGGAATCTGCATTAAGTCTGGGCGGTGATAACTGATTAAAAAGTAATATTGCGGACCAAAGAAATGGTCAAAGAAAACTACGGTCTTTTCTCGTGCCACGTCCATTGACATGTTAAAGTGTCTTTTACGCCTGTAGCGGATGTCATTTGTATTGTTTCTCATAGTTTGTTCAAAGAACATCGAATTTCAAGCGAATCATCATTTTACACATTACGAAAACATTCTTATTCAAATACATTGTAAATGTTTCGCCAAAAACGTATATTTTCAGATGAAAAAGACGTGATATTTTTGGTTTGGTCGCCATGAGGCGGGCAAACCGGGTATAATGACCAGATTGTAACTGTTCCATGGAGGGGCACGTGACGCGATCAACCAATCAGCTTTAACGATGATGCAATACTATACTGCAATTACAGGAAACAGCCTGTCTGAATAGCGACACAGACCTAAAAGCAAGCGTTTCAACTCCAACAATAAAATATCTTAAGAGAAATGGATACACCTGGCAGGTGTGGCAGTTAGTCTACCATTGTTACCGTATTTCGAAACACACCTATTCAGAATAGGTGTGTTTCGAAAAACAATTTCAAATACATTGTCATTTTTTGGGTGTTCGAATTATTAGAAAATATCAGGTTGGAAATTTATCAGTGTTAGAACTGTTTGATCTGAAAGAATTCCATGCATTGGATCAGGCTGTGTTCAATATTTTATACAACTACGTTTTTTTCCCGTGGCCCTGTCAATCCGCACGTGATTAGAAGTTATAAATATCACTTATGCAGTGCTGAACCGTTTGATCTATAAATAAGTCAGTGTGTGCAGGGGGTCTTTGAATGCGATACACATTGTCATTAATGACATTTACACCTCTTGAACTGTCACTATATTCCCTTTAAAATGGGCGAGTCAATTTGTGATCTCAGGAATAACAGAAATTGATTTGTTTAGAGCAAATTCTTTTCTTAAGAGTAGCCCATATCTAGGAAAAAGAGGATTTTTCAAAGAATTTCCTTATAGTCTGTAATATTTTTTTTTGTTCTGGCTACACCGCAGCAGACAAGTCCAGCTACATGTATATATGGGATGTTATGTTGAAGCCCGCACTTGCGGCTATTCAGTGGAGCTAGGCGCATAGATACTTCACCCCCCCACCTATATTGTTTAAGCGCATAGTGAAGCCTCAGGCAAGACTGCGCAGCCTTGTTTGTGTGTTCTCTGATTACTAATAAGCAGTCGCAAATCAGCGTAAGCCGGGGGCATGTAGCAATTGTATGCCCATCGAAGTAGTCCGGTGAAGACTGATTAGACTGTGCGGATGCAAAACCATCATGTTATTTAGATAGGCAAGTAACAAAAAAAGAAAATGCGGACATCATACACAAATTTAACACGTGCATGTGTGATCTTCACTTTATGCGCGATGAAACATTTCAAACCTCTTGAACATTGAAGACACAATCCCGATTGCACAACTGCGCAGACTTATCAGTCTTTTCTGTACGCACATGCACAATAAGTATTTTACTCGTGATAGCAGATCTGAACAGACTGATCCTTGCACTTTGTAGCTTAGGATGTGTTTGTAACGTCGCAAGCAGATTTGGCCGGTTAAATGTACACGCCGTCGTTTTAAGCCGGTGCACGGCGAAAAAAAAAAAAGTTTTACACGAAGAACCAGATTAGCCTGCGCCTCTAGCCAATGTGGCCATAGTTTTCACCTGTTGTTCTTTGATTAGCACAGAGACCATGGTAGGCACATACGAACAACGAAGACTGTTCAGACTGCATGCATGTGCAGGCTGACCTGAGTCCCCCCCACACCGAATATGACTTATTTTCTTAATCACGTTCCCCGAAATTACTTCCAATAAAACCTTGTCACCGTGAAATAAATGGGCATCTTCACTTGCTCCTCAGAAAACCAGGGTAGCCCAACAGGTAACCTGAATTAAACTGCCTTTTTGCATGCAACAACCATGAATTTCACTCGCACGTGATAAAAGACGTTCTGTGGAAAAAGGCGGGAAACTCTCAATTAATATTAAAGGGGCGCTTCTGCTATTAAAGAGGCATTGAATCAATGCCACCACACATGGAAAAAGGGTAACACTGTCACACAAATAATAATGAAAGCTGATTTGTTTGTTTGTTTGATTTGAGATTTAACGTCCCCGTCAACACTGTAAAGGTCATTTTGGAGACGTTGCTTCCAATTTTGTGGGACTTTTACCCGACATTGAGATGAAATGACATCTCAAGCCCTGTCGCCCAATGAAACCTAATAGGGTTTACTAGCATGGACGGTCCGCCTCGCATCTCGGTTCCTGGACAGGCTTAGATCCTCTAATCGGTTTACCAGTACTAGTTTGCGGGCCAGATTCAGCTCTGCGTGGAAGCATCATGCAGCCCATATATTTCTTCAAGCCCCTATGGGCGGGGGCCGAATAATGAAAGCTGAAGCTACGCTCCAAAGAGTCTGAGAGCAAAGCGAAAACACTTGCATATGCATAGTGATCCAAGCCTTTGTAGGCCACAATGCTACATCACCGACTAGGATCAGCCTGCACATCGATGCAATGTGATCAGTCTTTACTGAACCCTTAAATCTTATGAAGTCACAAGTCTAAGTGAAACCCTTTGCCTTGCATACCGGTAGTGGGTGCGTATGTGCAGTGTTTGCAGGTCGTTGAGATACCAGCGAAGACACATCTTAGCGTACTCATTCATGCAATCCGATTAGAGTCTTCGCTAATCGAATGAGCCTGACGCAGACGATGGGATTTTCACAACATAAATAAGCGAGTGGCTCATCAAGGTTGATCTAAGCACTTGCAGCCTGCGTTTCTCGCAGTCTAATCAGTATTCGGTGAGGGTATGAACCTTCCATTACCACAGGGCAATCCAAAGTGAGAGAAGCGAAACCCATTTGCCTTACATAGTGCATGTTAATCCGAGTCTTTGGAAGTCGCACATATTTCATGCTAAGTTTTCTTTTTTTTCGTGCGCTAGCTCATATACGACCAGTACGATGTTGTAATGATAAACCCGGGAACGATCCGAAATGCTTGTTCTGTATGCATTTTTCGGCATTTATTTTCTGTGTTCGAAGTATTAAAAATTCTGATTTCTGAAAAATTTGGGAGTTCGAATTAAATGAGAAAGTTTTCAGCCACAAATTCGAAGTAATTTTGGGTGTTCGAACTGCTAGGGTGTTCCAATTAATTGGTCACCTACCGTATTTAACTTCACTACAACTGGTGTGTGGGAATGTGTGGCGGCGGTAAAACGTCTCCCTGCCCTACATCATAGTGTAGATTATATTTTCTTGTCCTTTGGGATCATTGATTCCATTCTGGAATTTGGAAAATATCTTAGGGTCACTGGTGAGGCCTAATTGTCCGAAACTAGCTAGTCTGGCCCAGAAAACATGTGCACACCATATTTTTCAGTTCTGTGGTGTATTCTTTGCTTCCAAAGGATAACCTTTTTATAGAACAGATTAAAGGGGATCACAATTCTATAGGCATGCTTTCGTTATGGAAATACAACTTTAAGGACCCTATGGTTGCTACTCTGTTGGCATTGTCCAACTGAAAAAGGGGTCTACTCTAAAAGGGGAAGAATTTGCTTCTCAAGGGGTCTACTCTAAAAGGGAAGAATTTGCTCCCCAGGAGCAAATTAGTATACCCCTTAGACATATCCAAAGAGCAACTACTTTTGCAGGAGTAGCAGTCATTTTCGCAAATTTTACGTCTTGCAATGCCATTATGGAGTATGTCCATGGGGCCATGGAAACGAAAATCAACAGAACATAACTACTACTACTCACAAAGTGTGGCTGGCTGTTGTAGCTCAGTCGGATGCAGTCTGACTGGCGATAAGGAAGACTCGGGTTCGATACCTACTGGGGTCGGCAACATTCTTTTGCGGAGATTATGAAATCTTTTCTATGGTCATTCTCTCCCTTCCGCTGATTCAGGAAGGGCAGGGGTCAGTTTTTGCGACATAATGTGCACTGAACTGGTAAACCGCTTACGGATAAGCCTGCTCAGGAAAAGCGTGGATAGGTACACTGACAGGCTCAAACATGACCCAAATCAGTGTTGACTGGGCCGTTGAATACAAATAAACAAAACTTGCAAAGTTAACTTAACACAGATAGGAACAGATTATATATTCTGAATATCCTTCGGTACGCTGGTAGCTCTAATAATACGTAAATGTATATGTAAATGTTGGAAAGACAGAGAACGTTATTTTTCCTCATTTATAAAGATCGCTGGGTGTAACGGGCCTCCGTGGCCTAGTGGATAAGAGAGCTGACTCTTAATCATTAGGTCTCTCAACGGTGTATGTTTGAGCATGGCTCAGGTCACATACTATATGATGAGAAGTTCTGCAACGGAAGGTCAGGAGGTTTTTCATCGGGTTCTCTAGTTTTTACTCACCTCCGATTAACGATCGGCTTGATGTGAGTGAAATAATCTTGAAAGGATCGTAAAACCAAACATAAAAAAGATCGCTGGGTGTGTAAAAAACATTTTCAAGTCTTTGCTACTAGAATTAACGTCAGTGCCAAGGTCGAAGGTTCTAACTCTTCCAAATATATAAAATATTTAGGGAGCGAAACAAAGTCATAACGTTGATGAGTCGCTGTTTATTGTTCTTGAGCCCAGCACAGATAGCAATAGTTTCTTTTTAAAAACTTCATGACTACTAAGTGACCTGCCACCAGTTACAGACTGAGTTGTTAAAAGACTTTTTGGCGCATTCGATTGGAGCTATTTTATCTGATTAGCCAAGAGTGGTGGTCTTTATTTCCACTCAATACTTGACGTTTTACTAATCACTTTTACAATTAAATTGTGATCCAGAAAGATACACAAAAGGATAGCAAATTTCAGGTTTTTGCGGAGGTGCCGCTCAAAGAAACTGCCGAGGTTTAAGATACAGTCTGATTCGCAGCACTTTGTCTGGGCAGGCTTAGATCTTCCTAGGCGGTTCAGCAATACTTCAAAGTTCGGTCGGTTTCAGCTCATGCAGTCCAATATATTGCCCCAAGGTCTGATCGGCCCCCGCCCATCGGGGATTGAAGAAATAGATTGGGCTGCATGATGCTTCCACGCAGAGCTGATACCGGCCGCACATGAGTAGTGTTAAATCGCCTAGAAAGTCTAAGACTGCCCATGAAAAGTGGCTCGAGTCGGACCGTTCATGCATTTCAACCATTTAGTTTCATTGGGTGACAGGGCTTGAGAAGGAGTTTTATCTGCCCGTTTTATCTCAGTACTGAGTAAAAGTCCCACAGCATTGGAAGCAATGTCTCAAAAAGACTCATACAGTGTTAACAGGGACGTTAACAACAAATGCAATAGATAACCAAGGCCCTATAGAAGGCCTGATGACTTAGGAAAAATCATTTCATATGCCCGTTTGAAAAAACAACAACAAAAAAAACCGTCGTATTAAGTTACGGGGTTGGTGTCCGTCCGTCCGTTCGTAAACTTTTTTTCGTTGCCGTATAAATCCTACTATACAGTTTTCATCCGATCAAGCCTAAAATTTGTATGTAGTAAGGCTAAGATGTGAAGATATGCCACCAAATATTAATAGAGTTATGACCCTTTGAAAAATTCGGTTAACATTTTCGTTTGGTTAAGTTTTGTGCTATACATGTGCAAACCATATGTAAGTTACATTTAGTTTATACTTGTCATGGCGTTAAACGATTTACCACAGAATACTCGTCACTACCTACTCTTCCTGATACCAAGGTCACAGACTTCGAAATTTTATATACACGTTTTGTATTTAAGTTTATTTTTTGTATTCGAAAAAAATGCATTAAGTGGGATAATGATATCAGCTGGCTCAAATCAGAATGTAGACTGACAAGACCAAACCTATTGGATGCTTTTTGAAAGCAGCCAACTTGTTCTTACACCTGTGGACACAAAACCGTTCAAACTCCTATGAAATAAAACTTTCAATGAATCTCTTTGCATCAAGATAGTTTGACAAGCAAAGGTCATTCGGCACCAAAGAATTCTAAAACTAGATCAAGCAATTGATTGGTCTTATTTTGGCAAACACTTTCTGATTGACATTTGAGATGTATTTTGATTGGACAGTGCAGGAGTCAGCAATGAAATGTACACCACCTTGTGTTTTGAATTTATTTCTGTTTGCCAGTTGACTGATAGGATGTTAGGATATATTGTATGATGTTTCAAGTCATAATGAAATGAAGCTCATCAAAGTTTGAACGCTTTTGTGTCCACAGGTGTATTTCTGCTCAAAATATAGGTTGTTGGTAAGCGTTCGAACCGCCTCATCGAGGCGGTTCTCAATCTATATTTTAGAACAGAAACAAGAAAAATACTATATAATAGTGGGATTCAAGGGGGTCAAAATAATATAGGCGTGGTGTCGTGAAGAGATATCTTAGATGAAAACCTTTTAAGCACGACTTTCTTTGAAAATTGAGAAAAAAATGAATGTCATCTGCTTTATTATTCGCATGGCTTTAAGGATTAGTAGGTTTATTTATAGCACATGTGTGCATAGATAATAATTTGTTTTTGTTTGATTTGAGGTTAAACGTCCCCGTCAACACTGTAAAGGTCATTTTGGAGACGTTGCTTCCAATTTCGTGGGACTTTTACCCGACATTGAGATGAAATGACATCTCAAACCCTGTCGCCCAATGAAACCAATAGGGTTTATTAGCATGTACGGTCCGCCTCGCAGCGCTGATCCTGGATAGGCTTAAATCCTCTAAGCGGTTTACCAGTACTAGTGTGCGGGCCGGATTCAGCTCTGCGTGGAAGCATCATGCAGCCCATATATTTCTTCAAGCCCCTATGGGCGGGGGCTTAGATAATAATTTGTATTTTTAAACGGCACGGTGGATTTTTAACTTTAAAAACTAAGGAAGGCTAAGGAAAGGAAACTTTATTACCGATAGTACGGTATTGAAACAGACTGATCCTGCCATTAATGCCAATCCCTTGATCAGAAGCCACAAAATGCGGCGTCTGATCAGTGTCTTCATTGATTCATAGAATAAACGTGACAACACATCTTGTAATTTGACCACTCCAAAAAATATAAGAATAGAAGCCCAGAGAGATTACAGCCTACCCATCACGAAAACACGCCTATATAATTATTCTGATCCCACTTTTATATAGGAAAACTTGGGTTTACAGGGGTAAACCTTATATTTTGTACTTCTGCTCCAAAATATAGATTGCGGGTACACGTGAGAACCGCCTCGATGAGGCGGTTCTAACGTGTACCGACAATCTATACTTTGAGCAGAAATAAGAAAAATAATACGATATATTTCATCTTTAAATTTTCGTTTTTTGGCGGTATGATTTACAATGCATTTGTATAGGTGTGTTTTCGTAATAAATGGTACCAAGAGGCTGAATAACAAACGATGAGGAAAAAAAGGGGAAAAAAAAAGAATAAAAAATTGCACAGCTACCAGCTCCCTCTTCGCTACAAGAGGTAGTGAAGATGTAAAAGGCACAATTAACCCTTTTTGTGCCAAATGGAATCTTCCTCCTTATATAAAGCAGGAGTCCATTTCAAAATTTATCGTTGTCAGGTTGTGTTTCCTTCAAAATTTATTTGGAAAAAGACTGATTTTTTTTTTTTGCAAACAGTGTAGACCCTGATCAGACGCCGCGTTCTGCGGCGTCTGATCTGGGCCTGCACTGTTTGTCAATTACCCCTTTAGGCGTTTCCGGTACTAAATGGGTTAATGAAAATTAAACAAATAATGATAACAAAACAGCCATACGCACATACAATATGAAGGGCCCCGTCGGAAAATCCGACAAAGCTACATTTAAAATAAACATTACGAGTATTAGACCGGTCAGTAGCGAGAACCTCCGAAATTTTAAACGGGTTCTTTGAGCCCAACCTTCACGCTAGGTTCTACAGTGGAACTTCAATGGCTCGAACACCTTTGGGACCTCGAAAATCTGTTCGAGACAGGGGTAGATCGAGCCACCGAGGGTTACTGTTAAGAGGCATAACGAAATACTTTTGGACATCTTTTCGGTGTTCTATAATGAAAATGTATGCTGTGTGTACTCAATAGAATCGCCTCATCGAGGCGATTCTAATAAGTACACACAGCATACATGTGCAAGATAAAAGACTAAAATCTCTTAAATTATCCCCCACTTTTTCTTATGTAGGGGATTTCCCTAGGGGCTGTAGAATGAGTTCGACTCATCCATGGTAAACGAGGCATCGGTGTTCGAGCCATCGGTGTTCGAGCCATCGAAGTTCTACTGTATTATTATTTACAACACACAAAACAGTTGTTTCACCTCAATCAATAGAATAGAATATCACAGAATAACATACAAATTAGAGCAAACTGTAATAGAAATCAAATTGAATATTTGTGATGAAATAAAGATGAGAGCTCACACTGTAACGGCCCCCGCCCATCGGGGCTTGAAGAAATAGATGGGCTGCATGATGCTTCCACGCAGAGCTGAAACCGACCCGCACACGAGTACTGGTAAACCGCTTACAGGATCTAAGCCTGCCCAGGCAAAGCGGTGCGTGTCGGCCCGTCCACGCTAATAAACCCTATTGGTTTCATTGGGCGGCAGGGCTTGAGATGTCATTTCATCTCAAGGTCGGGTAAAAGTCCCACAAAATTGGAAGCAATGTCTCCAAAATGACCTTTACAGTGTTGACGGGGACGTTTAACCTCAAACTAAACAAACAAACAAAACACACTGTAAACTGGAGCTAAAGATAACCACAAGGTAGACCAGGAAGAGTCAAGCCAAAGACAATTCATCAGGTACTAACTACTAATAAAATGAAAAAAATAAAGTTTTAAGCTGGGGCCCTCATCGAGTCAGAAACATGTTCCCACGTCGTGCAATGAAAGAGAGAAGCATAGTCATCGACAATGACTGGGTTATAAACTAGGCATACTATGTTCGATGTCGGTCAGAAAATAGTTAATAGCCCAATTTTGTTGGTCACTGATAATCAAAGAGAAGCGTGGCTATAAATAATCCTTACTTCGAATCCGTACAAACACTTTCAACCCTGTAGCTCGATGCAAACCTTATAGATCCATATGAGACGGCACGAGCAGTCTGGCCAGGATATACATGTACACCGTTTGCCATCATGCCACTGAACTGGACAAACACCCTTTTCTATAAGAACATATATACCATCACGGAAACACGCCTATATATTTCTGACCCCATTGAACCCCACTTTTATAGGGGGTAAACCTTATTATCCCCACGCTTTTCGAAGAAAAAGTGGGGACATTGTAATTGTCTTCGTCGTCCGTACGTCCGTACGTCCGTCTTACCGGACAACTCCTCCCACACTTTTACAGCTAGAAACATAAAACTTTGGGAACTGATAGGTCTTTGGTCTGAGGAGTGCATGACACTTTCGGAATTTTGATCCCACCCTTAGGGGCCAGGCCAGGGGGTGGGGTGCCCTGGGGGTAAAAAATCAAAGTTTTCAGAATTTGGTCGTGTGACATATCAAATCGAACGGCATAATGAGTGGAATACATAACAATCAAAATTTGACCCCTAGGGTCAGGTTTGAGGTCACCAGAGGTCAAAAACTTGGATTTTCACCCCGATAACCCCTTTTTAACGATTACCGGATAACTCCTCCTACGCCGTTTCAGATAGAAACATGAAACTTTGGGAACTGATAGGTCTTTGGTCTGAGGAGTGCATGACACTTTCAGAATTTTGATCCTACCCCTAGGGGCCAGGCCAGGGGTTGGGGTGCCCCGGGGGTAAAAAATCAAAGTTTTCAGAATCTGGTCGTGTGACATATCAAATCGAACGGCATAATGAGTGGAATACATAACAATCAAAATTTGACCCCTAGGGTCAGGTTTGAGTTCACCAGAGGTCAAAAACTTGGATTTTCACCCCCATAACCCCCTTTTTAACGATTATCGGATAACTCCTCCTACGCCGTTTCAGATAGAAACATAAAACTTTGGGAACTGATAGGTCTTTGGTCTGAGGAGTGCATGACACTTTCGGAATTTTAATTTACCCCTAGGGGCCAGGCCAGGGGGTTGGGTGCCCTGGGGGTAAAAAAAATAAAGTTTTCAGAACCTGGTCGTGTGACATATCAAATTGAACGGCATAATGAGAAGAATATATAACAATCAAAATTTGACCCCTAGGGTCAGGTTTGAGGTCACCAGAGGTCAAAAACTTGGATTTTCACCCCCATAACCCCCTTTTTAACGATTTCCGGATAACTCCTCCTACGCCGTTTCAGATAGAAACATGAAACTTTGGGAACTGATAGGTCTTTGGTCTGAGGAGTGCATGACACTTTCGGAATTTTGATCCTACAACTAGGGGCCACCCATGGGGTGGGGTGCCCCGGGAGTAAAAAATCAAAGTTTTCATAACCTGGTCGTGTGACATATCAAATCGAACGGCATAATGAGTAGAATACATAACAATCAAAATTTGACCCCTAGGGTCAGGTTTGAGGTCACCAGAGGTCAAAAACTTGGATTTTCACCCCCATAACCCCTTTTTTTAACGATTACCGGATAACTCCTCCTACGCCCTTTCAGATAGAAAACTTGAAACTTTGGGAAATGATAGGTCTTTGGTTTGAGGAGTGCATGACACTTTTGCAATTTTGATCTTAAGATTGGGTGGGAGTTGCAATTGAGAACTTATATAGTGGCGTATCTTTAAAAAAGCGTGGGGATATGCGATGTCGTGCCATCGACTGCGCGATTCTACATGGCCAACTATATCTGACATTAGCCCGATGACTTTCAACCGTTACAGTCGCACAGGAAGTCAATATTGGGTTGTCTCCCTTTGACTGAGGCCTCCGATAGATACCTATTCGCGTACCTGTCGTGTAATCAATATTGTGTTTTAATCCGGCCGTGTGTGAAAATGACTCCGGGGGATATTGAATGATAGATACGTCTAGTTAATTTTGATCTGCGTGTTTCGGTACTTTAAGCGAGAAAAATTCTCGTTTTGTCAATCGGTTCAAATTGAGCCTTTTTGTACTTAAAATATTATCGGTTCTCATAAATCCATTTTTTTCTGGAATGTGATATTCCACATTATTTAAAAAAAAAAAAAAAAAAAAACATTTATAGTTAATGGACGTCAGATTGCATTATTTAAAATTACATTGTTTAGTAAAGCAACATGTTCATAAGTCCATGTAATAAAACCCCCTGTAAACCCCACTTTACAATACAGAAGAGAGAGGTTTAGAGGGGTTACAATGTGTATTATCCGCACCAAGACATTGTATTTTTCATCATAAAAATAATGTGCTTTTTTAGATATAAATTAACATTTCGAAGATAGGAAAGAAAACATTGTCACAAGGATATGTTTTCTTAATGGGTTGACAGTTTTGTTTGATTAGAGGTTTAACGTCCCCGTCAACACTGTATAGGTCATTTTGCGGACGTTGCTTCCAATTTTGAGGGACTTTTGCCAGGCACTGAGATGACATCTCAAGCCCTGCCACCCAATGAAACCAGTAGGGTTTATCTGCATGGACGGTCCAACTCGCACCACTTTTCATGGGCAGGCTTAGAGCCCCCATGCAGTTTACTAGTACTCATGTGCTGTGCAGTCAGTTTCAGCTCTGCTTGGAAGCATCATGCAGCCCAATCTATTTCTTCAAGCCCCGTTGGGCGGAGGCCGTAATGGGTTGACAGCAAAGGCCATGATCTAAGCTCGACGTCTGATCTGAGCATGCACTGTTTCCAGAATAAGTGTCCATGTTTGGGCTTTCCCGTCCAAAATGTACTTAAATCTGCTTGACTATCATTATAATGTTAACAAGTCCATGTCACTGATGAACACCCCTTCTAAATCCAACTTTATATAGAGAAAACTGTAGTTTGCTGGAACATACATGTATATTTTTCTATTACTTTCGTTCCAAACATATGTTGTGGGTATTCGTCAGAAGCGAGGCAGTTCTAACAAGATCCACAACCTATATTTAAAGAAGTAATAAACTATGACATATTTTTTTTTAATAACCGTTTTCTGCAACCTAAAGAATGCATTATTTCACATGAATGTGTTATCATAATGGTCGCAATGATTATTCAGTATTGTAACATATCCATGTAAGGTAATGCTTACTTATATTGTTTGAAATTAATTGTGACTAATCAAAAATTTAAAACGAAGAATTAGGTTTTAATTACTCTTTATTTACCTGTAACCATTTTAATTATCTATAATAACATACTGCAAATTCAAACATCAAATATTTATTCTGGAAAGAAAGGTTCATTGATTGTTAATTTGTTTGTTTGATTCGAAGTTTAACGTCCCCGTCAACACTGTATAGGTCATTTTGGAGACGTTGCTTCCCATTTTTGTGTGACTTTTACCCGACATTGAGATGAACTGACATCTCAAGCCCTGCCGCCTAGTGAAACCAATAGGGTTTATAAGCATGGACGTTCCGACTCGCACCGGCTTAGATCCTCTGAGCGGTTTACCAGTACTCGTGTGCAGTCGGTTTCAGCTCTGCGTGTAATTGCATCATGCAGTCCATCTATTTCTTCAAGCCCCGAAGGCGGGGCCGTTATTGATTGTTAATGTAAAGGAATATGTTCAAAATGCCGACAATAACAAACAAAAAATTGGCCGATTTATCAAAAGGGACCAATCACTTACATGTCTGCAAAATACATTACGAAAACACACCTATACAAATGCATTCAAAACGTTACCACCAAAAAAAAAAATAAGATGAAAACTTGTAATATATTTCTTATTTCTGCTCAAAAACATAGATTTTGGGCACTCGACAGAACCGCCTAGGCGAGGCGGTTCTAACGAGCACCCACAATCTATGTTTTGAGCAAAAATATGAAAAATACCACAAGTTTTCATCTGAAAATTTTCATTGTTTGATTTTTAAATTTACAATGTATTTATATAGGCGTGTTTTCGTAATGTATCCGTTGAGACGAGAACCTTGAGTCTGAGTTGTAAGCATAGAATTGCAAAGGAGATACTCTTACTGATTTTAATGCGGATAAATATGTCTTGACACAATAATTGCCGATTATCTATCTATCTATCTATCTTTCTATCTATCTATCTATCTATCTATCTATCTATCTATCTATCTATCTTTCTTTCTTTCTTTCTTTCTTCCTTTCTTCCTTCCTTCCTTCCTTCCTTCCTTCCTTCCTTCCTTCCTTCCTTCCTTCCTTCCTTCCTTCCTTCCTTCTATCTATCTATCTATCTATCTATCTATCTATCTATCTATCTATCTATCTATCTATCTATCTATCTATCTAGTCTCAGTTGCTTCTTAGTGACTCAGTAAGCCTTAAATAGTATATTTATCATGCCATCATTGTGTGAAAGGAGTAAAGATAAACAACTTCAAGTTTTCAGTTGTTCACAAATAATATTCATCTTCCTTTTTTTTCTTCCTTTATTTATTTATTTGAAAATACACATGAAATATTGTTATATTCTCATTTATGCTGATAGCACAGAGTTTGAGCACTCGTAAGACCGCCTCGTCGAGGCGATTCTCATGAGGTCCAACAATCTCTGTTTTAAACAAGCAATAAGAATACTATATTATTCCCTTTCCCCCCGAGAAGAAGTATTTGTGGCGGCCTGTGCCGCCAATATCTCTTAGCTAGTTTATATGTTTCTCTTCCTTATTTTGTTCGTGCTAAACGAGTCAATCTTTCTTTCTTTTTTAAATGACGATAAATTCATCATATACGCTCTTTCTTTCTTTCTGCTCAGGTAAACGACGCACGTCAATACATGTATAATCGTTCATGATGGATTGTTAATCGATCAATACATTGAGTAAGCCCACTTCCGACTACCTGTCGATAATCGAATTATCACCAAGTATTGTGACGCGCGCCGTTAATCTTTGCACCAATAGTAGTCACTAGACCAGTAAGTGGCAACTTGACCTGTAGTTGTATTTAAAAAGTAATATCATAAACCTGGGGACGGTAAATAAAAATAATTCAGATAAAATGAACAATTAAGACTCCGGGTCTCATCCGAGATTACGCTTCTTGCTAAAAAGAATCACCGTTTTATCATCACGATAGCAAGTCTGTGTAATGAAAACCCTATAACCCCCACTTTATATAGAGAAAAGTGGGTATACATTATTTTCTTTATTTCTGCACCAAGACATAGGTTGTGGGTACTAGTTAGAACCAATCGCCTCTACTGACCGTGCATTTAGATAATATATTTATTTACAATATTTTTTATTTACTTTGTTTTACGCACAGCCATAGATATTTTTGTCATATCGAGTTGTACGCAAAAATTACAAAATATAGACAATGCGTTTCTGAAAGGTTTTCCTAGACATATTACTGAGCAATTACTGAGTTTCATGTCAGTTTAATCTCTATCTATCTTGGGTGGCAGGGCTTGAGATGTCATTTCCTCTCAATGTCGGGTGAAAGTCCCACAAAATTGGAAGCAACGTCTCCAAACTGACCTATACAGTGTTGATGGGGATAAATAAAGACGTATGTTATCAATGAAATGTTTCCAGCAATCATCCCAAACCTTTTCTTCTGTACAAGACATAGGTTGTGGGTACTCTATAGACCTGTTCTTGCAAATCTTGGATAATATGTATTTGTCTGTTGATTTTGTTTGTTTGATTTGAGGTTTTACGTCCCCGTCAACACTGTAAAGGTCATTTTGGAGACGTTGCTTCCAATTTTGTGGGACTTTTACCCGACATCGAGATGAAATGACATCTCAAGCCCTGTCGCCCAATGAAACCAAAAGGGTTTATTAGCATGGACGGTCCGACTCGCACCGCGGTTCCTGGACAGGCTTAGATCCTCTAAGCGGTTTACCAGTACTAGTGTGCGGGACGGATTCAGCTCTGCGTGGAAGCATCATGCAGCCCATATATTTCTTCAAGCCCCTATGGGCGGGGGCGCATTTGTCTGTTGAAGCAATTAAAATAAATTTTAAAACAACAGTTCTAGCAATAACCCACAACCTATAAGAAGGTACTGTGTCAAACGGATGTATTCTCGTAACTTGGACCCAGTATACATGTATAATTCACGGTCCCCGCCCATCGGGTCTTGAAGAAATAGATTGACTGCATGATGCTTCCACGCAGAGCTGAAACCGACCGCACACCAGTACTGGTAGACCGCTTAGAGGATGGCATCTTTACGGTTATTTTTTTTTATTTACCAGACTGAATTCACAATAGCATTTAAATAATCAAACGCATGTTAGAAAAATAAAAAATAAATAAAAATAAAATAAATATTCCTCTGGTATTCCAACAAAACAATGCGCGAACAACGAAATGTCAGATTAGCCTGTATCTGAGTAATTGGAATAATATATATATTATAACCAAGTTATATAATTTTTTTAGAAATTTCGTGACAAATTCACATGGGTTTCTTTCTTTCTTTCTTTCTTTCTTTCTTTCTTTCTTTCTTTCTTTCTTTCTTTCTTTCAGCTGTAATCATACAAACATACAAAACAAACAAATGTAATCATAAATCTTATTACTAGCAATGTTTATGTAACTTTGCGTAGTAAGTATAAAGAATGCACAAAAATCTAATCAGGTCATGAAAATAAAATATTACGTGAATAAATAAATAAATAAATAAATAAATAAGATGCAGATCAGACACCGCATTCTTAGATTAATTTACATTCCAAGGAGATGCCCAGGCGAAGTTGTGTTGATTTTACAGTCGATTGAAACTGACCCGCTTTAGGATTACACGCGTGTGTAGACGATAAAGCTTTTTCTGAATAAGCACCAAATTTAATTGCAAAATGCCGTTATTAAATATTATTTTGAAATATTGTACTTGCTATCAAAATGCACGATATTGTATACACATTGCGTCTGATACGGACGTTATTTTGCAATATTAACAGAAAGTGTAGATTTTAGCCGTTAAAGTCGGTTACTGTCGTTGTTTTTCCACAGATTTGTATGCTTCAAGTAAGGATTATAGGCTATTAATTTGAAAATAAAAATGCCGGCAGCTAATTAAATGAAAGTTCCACTTATTTGATATCGTTTTGAAGGAATTTAAACGGACAATAAAATTAAATCGGAACATCTTTATCAAATTGAAAAATAAAAAAGTTATATTTGTTTAAATATTGTTTTCCATTAAAGCCCCTGCAATTTCCAACAAGAGATTCTGTACAGGTAAGCCGAGAAGGTCAGCGCACAGTAAAAGGCTTAATCCTTTGCGCCAAAGGCATAAATGTCAATAATAGTTGATTGATTTCTTTATTTCCTCCAAGAAGGAGAGCATGGATATATAAATACAAACAATAATAAAAGCAGAGCACAAAGAACCAAAAAACAAACTGCAATATGTACATATAGTATATGCAATTATTACAAAGTAGAAGTAAAACAAAGATCAGGAATTGATACAATTAACTTACTCCACCCATAAAAGACACCAAAGGGAAAGAAATACAAACATTAAGTGACCAGACCACAATGGAAACCCAAACAAAGGAAGGCCATAAGGACAGTCACTTTCCCACAAAATGGCCATATGGTCATCCGAAACTAAAAGACACAAGTGATACACACAGCAAGTAACAAACAACAACATAAATTAAATCGCCACAGAAGAGCCGCCCCGGAACGGTCAGTGGAAGATTTCCACTGGGGGGCTTAAATCGATTTTACGTGGCCACAATCCACTGTCCTTGGGTAAAATCGACTTAACCCACAATCGCAGCACACGACAGCAATAGTCGCAAACGATTCACATGGCATGTCATGTCCAATCCTCAAAAAAAAGTGTCGTCTGCTACTATTTCACTCGATTCCCTAAGGGTTTAATGGAGTTACTGAAATACATAAAATCAGTCGCTTATACGGAGCGATAACTCTCTGATATCCCCAGCACTCAAATAGTGTTGCAAGCTACTTTTAAGAAATGTAGATGGCGCGCAACAAAGCAATAGAAGTCTGCTTCACGTTCAATTCCTAAAGTATCCGCTATTGGAATAACATTACCAAACAGTACAGATATTAAAGTACTGTTCTCAAAGCTTGCAAGTTTTATATACAGGTCTACACCAAATTTCCGCCAGAAACCATACCACATTTTATGTCTTTGTACAGAATTAACCTGGCACCAAAGTAAACAATGGTAAGTATAATTCATTGTGAACTCACCGCATGCCATACACACCGCTTCAGGAAATACATTGAAATAAAGGGAGATCAGACGAAGAACAGATTTGCATGCATTCAGCAAGTACGGATGTTTCCTAGATAGCTCCCAAAACATGGATGGTTTTATTTCGGGATGAAAGGTTAAGAGAAACTCTAAACCTTCACCAACAATCTGAGTCATAATTTCATTATCAGACAACATTTTCATCTTTGTATTAACAAGCTTTTTCCACCCATATTTGGAAGGAAATCTACCAGAGCTCATGTAGTCAATGAGTACATGTTCCAAATTGTACTCTTTGAGCAAATTAAGTATATCCGGTATAAAGCCATATTTTATGTCATGAAATAAGGACTCTGTTGTTAATCTGAACAAGAAAAGACGTTTGACAGCAAAAGATGTGTCAAGCCTACATAGCTGGCCAAGCAAAGTAAATTTACGTTTATGGATATTAAACTTTAAGCTACTACTACCAAGGAGACTGAGAGCGACACATGTTCGTGTATTTCTATGTATGTTTTGTATTGATTTAATACACACGCGATGAGCTCTCTCTAGAACAAGGATATCAGTGGAGCTTAGATTACTCCAAAACTCGGAGCCATACAAGGCCCTTGGCAAAACTATCGTATCGTAAATGCGTTTTAGTGTCAAAGGATGTAACTCCATTTCATTGTAACCAAAGCTTGAAGCTCCAAAAAATATTTTTCTTATTTTCGAAGCAGCCTCGGTAATGTTCTCCCTCACTTTCATATTGCGGTTACAGATGATTCCCAGATGAGTATATTTATCTGCTTCTTGAATCGCACAATTTCCTAAAACCCATCGTCGCCGTGAGCGTTTATAGGCCGCGTCTGACTCATTAAAAACAATGACCGCGCATTTAAGTGCATTGTAATCAAATCGCCAAAGTTTAGCATATTTTGCACATATATTTATTAAGAACTGAAGTCCATCTTTTGTCAAAGATTGCAATAACATATCATCTGCTACGGTGGGACAGGTAAGGTTAATTCCATTTATACATAATCCGAGGTTAGAGGCACATAGCTCATCAAGCAGACCGTTTATAAAACACAAGAACATAAACGGGGAGATAACTCCTCCTTGCCTGGTGCCCCGTAGGACACAGAATTTAGAGGACTTAAATCCACGGAATAAAACATAGCTAGTCAAGTTCTCATGAAGACTGATTATTACTTTTAACAAGTAAAATTCCACTCCCATCTCGTGCAACTTTAAGAAAAGGCCGTTATCCCATACTTTATCAAAGGCCTTATGGGCATCAAGAAAACAAGTATACAATTTACTATTGTTCTCCTTTGCATAATAAATGCTTTCATGAAGAATAAATGACGTCATGTTGCATCCCATGTGTTTTTGAAAACCTCCTTGAAGTGAATTCAGGGGCTTTTCAAGGCTTGCTACGATTCGTATAAGCAATACTCGTTCGAACAGCTTCAGAATTGAGGACGTTAGCGTAATCGCTCGGTAGCTATTAGGATCGTCTTTACGTTTCTTGCCTCCTTTGTAAAGGGTTATAATAATACCAGTTTTCATGGTTTTTGGAATATATGACATGAATAACATAGAGTTAAACAATGTAGATAGCATGTTCCGAAGCACAGAGCCACTGTAGATTAAATGTTCATTGTCAATTGTATCGTGTCCGCTCGCTTTTCCTTTATTTAGTTCGAGTATAGCATTGCTCAGTTCAGATTCGTCGATGGATTTAATATTATGCCTATTTACCGCTTGCTGCTTAAGTATTACAATACGTTCTTCAACGTCGTTAAAGTGAGCAATATCATAATTTTCGCTGTCGACATTACCGTACAGCTTACTGAAATATTCACCCCACTGATTGCAGATCTCTTCTGGATCTCTAAGGGATGTATTATGAAATTTAATTTCGCAACCTGCATTATTGGAATTACAAGTTTTCCTTTTATTTACAAGTTTCCAAAAGTGTTCACTGTTCAATTCCGCCGCACGGTCAATTTCTTCATTAAGATGTTTTAAATAATTCTCGGCACATTTACGGTGATATTGTCGAAATACACGTTTCGCCTGCTTATAACATTTATATGATTCAAACTGATTTCCACGAGGTTTGTTATCTACAATCCATAGTCTACGCTTTGTCCGCATTATCCTATGTAGATCTTTCAATGTTTGGTCCCAATAAGGTTTCAGAAAGTGTTTAAACCCCTTTCTGTATGGCAAGTGATTCTTGGAGGCAGTATTAATAATGTGAGTTATATCCCTATACATAGCGTCGATCTCTTCAAATGTTCCTGAAACTCGTACCTGCTGATTTCTGGACAGACACTGCGATTCTACGTTTTCTCGGTAATTTATTATCTGCTGCGCTTTGGCACTACGCCACTGAACGGAATTTCTCACGGAAACTTGAATTTCAGCAGTTTGCTCGGCATGCGGAAAGTTTACGTAACAAGACACAGGCCTATGTGATGATACATTCAAAGCATCGTCATCTAGAATTTCGCATTCGGAGACCAAGTCTACCTTCTCAATCGGGAAGAGAATGTGGTCAATCATTGACACATGCTCTCCCGAGTAAGAAACAAAAGAAGACCTGGCGCCAGTGCACAATGGAAGAGTATTTAATGATAGAAGACTATTACTTGTTAAAAAACGAGATAACAGATTACTACGCCTGTCATGAGGCTTTAAAAAGCTTTTCCCATTAAAATGAGCATTAAAGTCGCCCATAACTATTACGGATGTAGTTTTCATATTTCTGCTTGAGCAAAAATAAGAAAAAATATCACAATTTTTCATCTGAAAATTTTCGTTTTTACGGCGGTAAAAATTACAATGTATTTGAATAGGCGTGTTTTCGTGATATCAAAGCTTGAAGAGTCTTTATCAGAAACAAGCCCCCGCCCATAGGGGCTTGAAGAAATATATGGGCTGCATGATGCTTCCACGCAGAGCTGAATCCGGCCCGCACACTAGTACTGGTAAACCGCTTAGAGGATTTAAGCCTGTCCAGGAACAGCGGTGCGAGGCCGACCGTCCATGCTAATAAACCCTATTGGTTTCATTGGGCGACAGGGCTTGAGAAGTCCTTTCATCTCAATGTCGGGTAAAAGTCCCACAAAATTGGAAGCAACGTCTCCAAAATGACCTTTACAGTGTTGACGGGGACGTTAAACCTCAAATCAAACAAACAAACTTTATCAGAAACTCATGTGTGAAGGGCTAATATCTCGAATGACATTTTCAAACCTTTTTTTTAACACAGATATATAGATATGCGCGAGAAAATGTTCAAAATCTAATAAATATTGTTTGAGAAAAAAATGCGCCAAAACCTGAAAACAAGCCGGACTACATTTTTGCACGGACTCATATTTCAACTGAGTGTAGTAGCTAGAAAACGCGTGTGCTAGCTAAGAATGACGGATAGAATCAGTCATTAAATTTGTTATTTGGACTGAGACTTTGTGATATTTTTTCAAATGAGTACTACAAAACATAGGTAGTATAACCTGGCAGGTTTATACATAAGCGGTTAGGCACTGCAGTGCATTTCTTCCGCCGCATTTCTTTCGCCGGAAACTGACAATTGCCCTTCTTGAAGCAGCTGAAGGAAATTTTGATTTGATTTGGGGTTTAACGTCCCCGTCAACACAGTATAGGTCATTTTGGAGACTTTGCATGCAATTGTGTGGGACTTTTACCCGATATTGAGATGAAATGACATCAAGCCCTGTCGCCCAATGAAAACAATAGGGTTTATAAGCATGGACGGACCGACTCACACCGCTTTGCCAGCTGAAGGAAAAGAATGATCACAGAAAAGATTTCATGATCTATCTCGCCTGGGCACATGAAACTATCCTGAGAAAGGTCCCTGATGAACAAGACTCACTAAAACAGAAAATACCAACAACAAAGACACCACCATATAAGAACTCAAATTACAGGAAAATTATATAGGGGCCCGTCAAGCGATTTTGGTACTTATCGCCTATGCGAGCAGCGAAGGTTCAGGCGAGCTTGCGCATCCGCGCAGTCTCGCCAGAACCTTCGCTGCTCGCTCAAACAAGCAGTGAATAAAGAGGAACCTTCAGACAGAAAGCCATATCCCTGGCCCCTCTGAATGGCTGGGCATGCGCAGTTAAAATTTATCATGACGGAATGCTCGAAGACACAAATTCGCTTGGCGGGGCTCAAATCAAACCAGGCAAGATACCTATAACAAGAATACAATGCACCATACGAATGTACTATGTTAAATATCGGTTCAAGTGATTCCGGAACGGGCCTTCGTGGCCTAGTGGAGAAGAGCGCTGAACCATTAGGTCTCTTACCGCTGTGGTTCGAGCCAAGCTCGGGTCACATGCGAGACGCCAAGTTCTGCAACGGAAGGTCAAGTGGTTTTTCTCCAGCTACTCCAGTGTTCGGCCACCTGTGATTAACGATCGGCTCGAAGTAAGTGTAATAATCTGTAAAGGGCAGAAAAACCACCCCTACCACAAAAAGGGGGTTCCGGATAATTATTCCGTAACATTTTGACGTGATAAAGAATTGATGCTATCTTCGATCTAAGTTGAATGGATACACCTTCCGGACAGGCAACACTTGCAAACGTATTTTTGTTTCCCATGCCAATAGGGGTCAACTCTTTAAGGTAAGAATTTGCTCCTGCGGGACTGGTTGGTTCAGATGTAACATCCGCTAAAGTGAAAAAACAATACCAGGTGTTCCCATTCTCCTTAATAAAAATATAAATAGAGGATCTTACATGAGTGTTCATGTATTATTGAATTTATTAAACGAGTTGAGGAAAGGGGATCAAATGCGAGGCTTTGCCGAGCATTTTATCCCTTTTCCTCAACGAGTTTAATAAATTCAATAATACATGAGCACGAATGCAAGATTCTATTTATCATATGGCATTAAAACACATTTTATTCACGATTTGTTGACAAAAATGTCAATATTCCGTCATAAGTAAACGCGACGTTGTTAATGACGTCGTACATGTAACGTTACTGTGCGTTTTTAACTAATTTGCATATTTAATCCACTAGTGGATTATCGAAAATATTACATGGCGTTATTACACTCTCAGACGCGACGTCATATGATAAAAAGGGTTAGTTATACTTACATACAAATCCTCCAAAAGGCCACCGGCTCATCCATGACGTGTTGTAAGGCACTGTGGCGATTAAGTATAACATGTCAACAATGGCCAGGTTGAGGAGATAGGCATTTGTTACCGTTCGTGTTTGTTTGTTTCTGCAAATCACGTAGATAACCAGTCCGTTTCCTATAAATCCGACGGCGAACGTTGCCCAAAACAAGTACGACCACACACTATGATGGACTGGTTCAGATGTAACATCCGGTAAAGTGAAATTGCCGTAAAGTAGGAATGAAAAGTTTGTGAACGAATCATAATCGATGTAATAATCTGTTCTGCCGGAATTATTGCTAGGAAACTCCTTCATTTGAAAGATTTCAAGTCAGCCTGTGGCTTTGCTAAAAAGTCAAGCCCACAAACTGATTTTGCATAGTAATGTTGTCGTTATCGTCTTTTTTATACGTTATTGCTAATTAAAGTTCCAAAGCAAAAGATCACCGTTATTTTTATTCTTTCATTTCTGTTGACGACACAATGACAGTGTGAGTTCTTGAGATGGTATTTATTTAAGACATTAAACGTGCATACTCACGTGAAAAAGGAACGTTCTTAAAAATTATTCATCAAGCGCGCATGCGCGAACACTAAACATGGTAACATGCCTAAGCCCGTGTATGTGTGCGAACAGAGCAGGTACTGGCTGCGCAGTCACGCTAGAACCTTCCATGTTCGCCCGTCAAAAATGTAGTTGTCACATAACCCAGTATGAATAGTAATATGTTTCTGCTTCTGTTAATAAACTGTAGTACGGAGAACAACGGGCTCAGCTGGAGACGGATACTGTTTGCTTTTGAGACAAGAAATGATGCGATGCATTTGAAGAGAGAGCTTTGATGGTCTTCAAGTGCGCATGCGCAGTCAGCTAATAGGACGATGCATGACTTCATGTCTGTGAGCAGTAAAAGGTTCCCAGCAAGCACATGACGTAATTGTGACATCACATCAACGTCTGTACGATGTCATGACGTTCATGCAATGTCACATCAACGTCGGTGTGACGTTGCACCGACGTTGATTTGACGTTGTCCTAGCGACGTGTGCCTGCTGGGGTTCTGGTGAGGCTGTGTTTATGTACATGTATGTCTAGCGTTCCAAAACATGTGCCATTAGCAATCAACGTAGACCAAGATCACAGAGACGCCACCGAACGCGGTGTGCATATACAAATACACTGTTTTAAAATGCAAGAATGTTTGTAAAGCTTACAATAAATGGAAAAATCAAGCCCAAACTGTTAGATGGACCATTCTATGGTCCGCGCATGGGTTCCCTGCGGGCACACAACATATATTCAACGTCGTGTCAATGTCGATGCAACGTCATGACCTTGCATCCACGCTGATGCAACGTTGCTCAGACGGCAGGAGGCAAATGAGTCAAAGTTTTCCATATGTATCAATCAATGACCCGATCATATATGTGAATCAGGTGGCACACAAGAAGACAAGGCGTTTATTTTTCTTTGTGGTGGCGTCCATTCATTCTTGGCGACTTTTACATACACCGCAATCAGCCATGTTGTGAGAAAACAGGTTTCTCTGCAGGTACCCAAGTTGTTTCTTTTCCACTCTAATTGTATTTTTATGCCCCCGCCTATTCGAAGAATAGCGGAAGGGCATTAAGTTTTACCCCTGTCCGTCCGTTCGTCCGTGCGTCCGTTCGTCCGTCCCGACATCGTGTCCGGGCCATAACTCCTAAACCGTATGGAATATATTCATGAAACTTCACAGGTGCATTCATCACACTGAGACGATGTGTCATGAACAAGGAAGACAACTCTTGCATTTTTGGTTTTTGAATTATCTGCCCTTGACTTAGTACCATATAGTAGACCGTGTCCGGGCCATAACTCCTAAACCGTACGGAATATATTCATGAAACTTCACAGGTGCATTCAACACACTATGGCGATGTGTCATGAACAAGGAAGACAACTCTTGCATTTTTGGTTTTTGAAGTATCTGCCCTTGACTTAGTACCATATAGTAAACCGTGTCCGGCCCATAACTCCTAAACCGTACGGAATATAATCATGAAACTTCACAGGTGCATCCATCATACTTGGACGATGTGTCATGAACAAGGAAGACAACTCCTGCTTGTTTAGTTTTTGAATTATCTGCCCTTGACTTACATCCATATATAGTCAAATGGTATGTCGTGCCCGGGCCATAACTCCTAAACTGTACGGAATATATCCATGAAACTTCACAGATGCATTCATCTCACTTAGACGATATGCCATGAACAAGGAAGATAACTCTTGCATTTTTGATTTTGAATTATCTGCCCTTGACTTAGTACCATATAGTAAACCGTGTCCGGGCCATAACTCCTTAAACCGTATGGAATATATTCTTGAAACATCACAGGTGCATTCATCACACTGAGACGATGTGTCATGAATAAGGAAGACAACTCTTGCATTTTTGGTTTTTGAATTATCTGCCCTTGACTTAGTACCATATCGTAAACCGTGCCCGGGCCATAACTCCTGAACCGTATGGAATATAATCATGAAACTTCACAGGTGCATCCATCATACTTGGACGATGTGTCATGAACAAGGGAGACAACTCCTGCTTGTTTAGTTTTTGAATTATCTGCTCTTGACTTACGTCCATATATAGTCAAATGGTATGTCGTGTCCGGGCCATAACTCCTAAACCGTATGGAATATATTCATGAAACTTCACAGGTGCATTGATCACACTTAGACGATATGTCATGAACAAGGAAGACAACTCTTGCATTTTTGGTTTTTGAATTATCTGCCCTTGACTTAGTACCATATAGTGAACCGTGTCCGGGCCATAACTCCTAAACCGTATGGAATATATTCATGGAACTTCACAGATGCATTCATCATACTGAGACGATGTGTCATGAACAAGGAAGACAACTCTTGCATTTTTGGTTTTTGCATTATCTGCCCTTGATGCATATATTTTATGATTGATTTGAAGTACATTTGTAATATTTTTTATAAATGGCATTTGGCGGGGGCATCCGTGTCCTATGGACACTTTTTCTAGTTTTAATTTCTGTTCTGCTATATCTGGAACAGAATTGTCTCTTCTCGGGTTCCGTGTATATCATGAGACAACAATGAGGCCTTGGCAACTAGAGAAACCCCACAGTAACCTATTTTATAAGTCACATGCTCACTCACGTCTTTCCGACTTATTATATATCACACATTAAATGCTGTATACATTAGCATGATTGTGCTGAAGTTAAACCACACTTGTATGTGCTTCAGTGTAGCCCACACGAATTAAAAAAAAACAGTTACCGATTTTCTAGTTGAAGGTATTATATAGCAACAGAGGTTAAAATGGTATTATATAGCAACAGAGGTTAAAATGACCGCAAAAGTATCGCGATACAATACGATTTTAGTGAATCGTTTCACGCCTAGGCGGCAGAGATTGAGATGTCATTTCTTCTCAATGTCGGGTTAGAGTCCCAATTTCTCCAAAATTACCTAAATGGTGTTGACGGAGATGTTGACCTCAAATCAAACAAATAAATCCTGGGCAAGCTTAGACATTCTAAGCGGTTTACCAATACTCATGTGCAGTCAGTTAGCTCTGCATGGAATCACATTGCAGCCACATCTATTTCTCCAAGCCTTGATGGGCACCAGTAGCTTGTTTGTTTATATTGGAGTTTAATTGCCCAGTCAACACTATTTATGTCATTTTTGAGCCGGTCAGTTTGCCCATTCACACTTCCTGGGCAGGCTTATACGTAAGCAGTTAACGAGTACAGTGCACATTCTTTCGCCAGAAACTGACAACTGCCCTTCTTGAATCAGGGGAAGAATGACCGTAGAAAAGATTTCATGATCAACCTCCACTAAAGAACATTGCCGATCGCGGCAGGTATAGAACCCGCGTCCTCCTGATCACCAGTCGGACCGCATCCGACTAAGCTACCGAGGCCGGCCCCAGTAGCTTGTTGACCATGACCTAGTCAAGCCCATTCGAGTGTCCATAGGGAATCTTGGCTGTAGATGAGAAATTTGAAGGGTGAACTGGGAAGACTTTCTCACTTTTATCTTACTAAGTTACTTTTATCTTGAGCATGTAAGTTGTGTGTATGCATTAAAATTGCCTGGATGAGCAATTCTACCAAGTACACACAACATACTGATATTTTATAAAACATCAAAAAGATGTACCTAAATCAGGGCACTTCTTCTCATCACCATAACAAGTCCCTGTAATGAGCCACTTTATTACAGCGAGAATGTGGTTTCATGTTGTAATCCTGATCTTTGTTTTACTTCTACTTTATATATATAAAAACTGGTATTTTAGTTTCGTCATGGGTGTTCGTCTGGATGACCGTCCGTCCTTCCCATCACGTGAACAAGTCCGTGAAATGAACACACCACTAAACATCACTTTATATATAGAAAACTGGGGCTTACGGGGGTATACATTACTTTGCTTATTTCTGCTCCAAGACATAGGTTGTGGGTACTCGTTAGAACCGCCGCATTGAGGCGGTTCTAACGAGCACCCCAACCTATGTTTGCAGTCAAAATAAGACAAATATCACAGATTTTCATAAAAAAAGAAGCTATTTTGGAGACGTGAAATATGTAATATTTTCCCCGGGTGTCGTCATGATCTGTCACAAACCTTGTCAATGTAACTCCTTTTTTTATTTCTTGCCCTATACACATAATGTTTTGCTTAGAAACTGCATGTGTGCATAAGGGCATGCGAATTTTGATCTGTGTATCGCTTAGGAGCGCAGATGTGCATAAGGGTATCCAAATTTTTATCTGAACCCTTGGGGTCACGTAGTGAGGCCAAAAGTCAAATTTTCACGAAAATACTTGTGAATACAGCTACTGCTGTGGCCGCTGTCCATCGGGGCTTGAAGAAATTGATGGGCTGCATGGTGCTTCCACACTGAGCTGAAACAGACCCGCACACGAGTACCGGTAAACCGCTTAACGATACGCCTCTGGACAGCTTGAAAAAAAATGGCGTCATATCGGTCAACAATTGTATGCAAATGAGCTTGTTTCCGGGGAGATACTGGTTTCCGTCGTCTACTATCACAGGCGAGAAAGACGCCAAATAATCGGTAACCATTATTTATGGGCCTAATCATAGACGTTATTTCATTGGATAACGGTTCAATTGGAATACTCGGAATTATTCGCTGTTTGTTAATCATTCGAATTTTTTTCGTACCTTGACGAAAGTTGTTGAGGCCTATGGTATACTCTATCCCATAGTTCCATACGCGTTACCATTTGACGCCACCGCGTGGCTGCTACACAGCCAAAAGACGGTGTCGCTTTTATAATAAGCTTACATGTGTGGGAGGAGTTGATGGAAAAATCCGTCCCGAGGGTCACTGTCCGGGATCACGAGGCTTGCCGAGTGATCATCATGCAAACAAATTCGTGAAATGAACACCCCCTAAACCCCACTTTTAATAGACAAAACTTAGGTTAACAGGAGTTTACATTATTTTTCGTGTTTCTGCTGCAAGACATAGGTTGTGTATACTCGTTAGAACCGCCTCAATGAGGCGGTTGAACCGTTCTAACGAGCAACAACAATCTATGTTTGCAGTATAGATAAGAAAAATATGACGGATTTTCATCAGAAAAGTTATCGATTTGGAGATATGAAAAAATGCACTATGTCGCACGTGGGTGTTATCGTAATGTGCCGGACCGTGATCCCGAGGGACCGATATTTCTATCCACCCTTCATACCAATGTAGGATACATTTTCTTGCATACCTTCCATTCCTTAGCATGGTTTAGAACAGGAATTATATCCCAAGCTAAAACTGGGGATTCCCTTATCTGGTGTGCATGGATATAAGAATATTATATGGGTGTGAGTGGTGGATGAAAAAAGTCGTCCGAAGGTCACTGTCCGGCATCACGAGGCTTGCCGAGTCATGCCGGACAGTGATCCCGAGGGACTGATTTTTTATCCACACCCATAAAAGATTCTTTTTCTTGCATACCTTCCATGTCTCAGCGCGGATTTGAATGCTGCAGTCACTTAGGTTACCGACCTCCGCCATTTTGTGATGACACTACAGGAATGTTTAGTGACGTCACGTAACGTGCTGTGACGTCAACCTTAACGACCTTAAAACATTCGACTTTGGGCAAGAACACCAGGATTAGAACAGAATTTCCAAGTTACTGTTACCTCCCTTCCATTATCTACCTTGGTAGATCATATGCATAGCTTCTAAGTTTATAAACACTCTCTGACAACTGCGTCAGGGAGTCGACTCTTTGGCTCAGGGGTAAGAGCAGTGGACTGTCACCCGGGCGGCCCGGGTTCGAATCCCACCATAGGCGGGGATTTTTTTCAGGCTATGCATCTTTCCTTTGTTACGGCTTTCAGGTCGTAAGATGGGGGCTCGTCCGAAATGCCAGAATTGGCTTGTGCCGAAGTTGGTATCCTTCACGTCATTATAAATGATGACTTCCTTGAAGAGGGGGTGTGTTACCTCCCTTCCATTATCTACCTTGGTAGATCATATGCATAGCTTCTAAGTTTATAAACACTCTCTGACAACTGCGTCAGGGAGTCGACTCTTTGGCTCAGGGGTAAGAGCAGTGGACTGTCACCCGGGCGGCCCGGGTTCGAATCCCACCATAGGCGGGGATTTTTTTCAGGCTATGCATCTTTCCTTTGTTACGGCTTTCAGGTCGTAAGAGTTACTCATTCTCGAGGATCGTTTCCTCTAACGTGTAAGAAACCTCAATTTTATTGGTTCTCTTCCTAGTTATCTGCATAATATTGTATTAAACGGGCTGAAATACCATGCCCCATGTTTGTGCACAGCATCATTATCTATAACATTCTGAAGTTTCAGTGAGTTCTCTATATCTCAAATTTCCCGGTTGCAAACACAGTCAGCTGCAAACAGTCTTATTTCATAGTTAATGACATAGAGGATCTTACATGAGTGTCCATGTATTATTGAATTTATTGAACGAGTTGAGGAAAAGGGATAAAATGCGAGGCTTTGCCGAGCATTTTATCTCTTTTTCTCAACGAGTTTAATAAATTCAATAATACATGAGCACGAATGCAAGATTCTATTTTTCATATGACATTTAAAACGTATTTTATTCACGATTGTTTACAAAAATGTCAATATTCCGCCTTTAGTAAACGCGACGTCGTTAAGGACGTCGTATATGTAACGTTACGGGACGTATCTAGCTAATTTGCATATTTAATCCACTAGTGGATTATCGAAAATAATACATGGCGTTATTACACTCTCAGACGCGACGTCATATGATAAAGTGGAATATTATTCATGTATACAGGGAGAATAACAATGGACCAAGAACAGTCCCTCGTGGGGCCCCAAACAAAACTGAAGCCCATTCTGATGATTGACCATGACGATTTACAACGATGCGCTGTTTTCTATTGCAAAGAAAGGAATCTATCCAGCTGAAAGCATTCTTCCAAATTCTAAAACCAAATAATTTGGAGTTCATGTATGTCGAAAGCCTTCTCGAAGTCCAGAATAAAATGTGTCCATCTGTCCCCTTTTGTCCATGATTTTACCCAGTCTTTAATAACCGTGCTCAACTGAGTTTCACAACCGTGCATTATCCTACATGCACGATGTCTGTCTGACAAAAGACTATACTCAACAAATCGGGCCATAATATTTGAGCAGACTACATGTTATAAACAGTACTATTTTATGCCCCCGGAATCGAGATTCGGCGGGGGGGGGGGAGCATATAGTTTTTGGTCTGTTTGTCTGTTTGTCTGTCTACAAAAACCTTAACACTGGGCATAACTTTTGAATGATAATAGATAGAGCTTTCATATTTCACAGATGTAAACCTTATCGCAAGACCTTTCCGGTGGTATCATAATTTTTGACCTCATGACCTTGACCTTTAAATACATTCTTCATTTTTTTTTAAACATTAACATTGGCCATAGCTTTCGATTGATATGTGATAGGGCTTTCATATTTCACATGTGCATTCCTTGTCACAAAACCTTTCTAATGGTACCAAAATATTTGACCTCTTGACCTTGACCTTGACATCTGACCTACTTTTAAATTTTTTTACATTGGCCATAACTTTCGATTGGTAAGTGGTAGGGCTTTCATATTTCACATGTGCATTCCTTGTAATAAGACCTTTCTAATGGTACCGTATTTTTTACCTCGTGACCTTGACCTCCTTTTAAAAACTTTAACATAGTTCATAACTTTCTATTGGTATGTGATAGGGCTTTCATATGTCACATATGCATTCGTTTTCACAAGACCTTTCTAGTGGTACCATAATGTTTGACCTCGTGACCTTGTCATTTGACCTATTTTTTAAAAACTTTTACATTGGCCATAACTTTTGATTGGTGAGCGGTATGGCTTTCATATTTCACATGTGCATTCCTTTTCACAAGACCTTTCGAGTGGTACCATAATTTTTGACCTCGTGACCTTGACCCTGATGTTTAACCTAATTTTTTAAAACTTTGGCCATAACTTTCGATTGGTGAGTGATAGGGCTTTTATATTTCACGTGTGTATTCTATGTCACATGATCTTTCCAACGATCCCATAATATTTTACCTTGTGACATTGTAGCCCCCGCCCATAGGGGCTTGAAGAAATATATGCGCTGCATGATGCTTCCACGCAGAGCTGAATCCGGCCCGCACACTAGTACTGGTAAACCGCTTAGAGGATCTAAGCCTGTCCAGGAACCGCGGTGCAAGGCGGACCGTCCATGCTAATAAACCCTATTGGTTTCATTGGGCGACAGGGCTTGAGATGTCATTTCATCTCAATGTCGGGTAAAAGTCCCACAAAATTGGAAGCAACGTCTCCAAAATGACCTTTACAGTGTTGACGGGGACGTTAAACCTCAAATCAAACAAACAAACAAAACCTTGTGACATTGACCTACCTTTTTAAGACTTGAACATTGGCCATACCTTTCGATTGCTTAGTGATACTGCTTTCAAGTTTAACATGCGCTGTCCGGGGGCATCAGTGTTTCACAAACACATCTTGTTCTATGTTTAGGAAAAAAGGCAAGGAAATTCTGAAAACTCTGTATGTCATGAAAAATCATAAGACCACCTGTGAAATAACACATAGTTACGACGTGTAACGTCATCACACCGTCCGTGATAACCCTAGGATTTCCTATTAAAATCCGCTTACCATTGAATCTAATTTTAGAATGTGATATTATAAATCTCACACTCATGAATTTTATGATACTCGCCAAAAGCTTGTTTCATAAAGTTCATATGAAATGACTTGTGTAAGATCCTCTTTTTTTATTATTTTTGTACGTTTATAAATGTATTATGATTTTTACTTGGTTGTTCATTACACGGAATCATAAATGGCACGTAGTGCTCCTGTACATTAGTATCGCAAACAAATAGTTGATGCGTACGAGGGGCGTTTGAAAAATATTAGTAGTGGATGCGGCTTGTAAATATACGGGTTACCTGGTCAAAACTAACTTGAGTCTTCCTTAACCTGTACGCACTTTCCCAGTCTTTTGGTCCTTTTTGGGTAAACGGAACTGGAACAACGTGCTGCCCTTGGCATGACAGCTATCAAAAGGACATCCTCGCAGACACCATAAGTTATTTTGATGCTTGACGGGGAACATGGGATCATACCCCCCTCCCCCGAACCCCCCCCACCCCCACCCCCCACCCCTGAGAGCGATAATGTCCCGAGCCGTAAGGCGAGGGCATACAGTATATCACTTTAAGGCGGGGAATAAGAGCCCATGTTTCCAATAAAGAATAAAAAATAACGAATTCGTCATACTGTAAAGTTTTTCATGACATTATTTCCATCGTTCCAATGTTTTATGTTGAAGGGGACGTCGTGAAAAGTGAATGTGTATATGTGATGTCATGAAACCACTACGTTGATCAAGGCGCTCAGTGGGAAATGTTTACATCATTTTAAAATGAAAGTTTTATAACAGAAAACAATGAAATAAAGTATCGAATGCATGAAAATAAATCAAAATTTTCTATTTTATTGTGATTTATAAAAATTATTTTGCTTATTTTTTATCATCTGCAGTAAATCCAAAATGGCGGACATCGCAATTCAGCGAAGGTTAGCGCGAGAAAACCTGGAACCTGGAGTGTATGTAATGTACACCTGCGGTAATGGTCAGATATGACCGACGCAGTATCAGTAGATAGATAGATAGATAGATAGATAGATAGATAGATAGATAGATAGATAGATAGATAGATAGATAGATAGATAGATAGATAGATAGATAGATAGATAGATAGATAGATAGATAGATAGATAGATAGATAGATAGATAGATAGATAGATAGATAGATAGATAGATAGATAGATAGATAGATAGATAGATAGATAGATAGATAGATAGATAGATAGATAGATAGATAGATAGATAGATAGATAGATAGATAGATAGATAGATAGATAGATAGATAGATAGATAGATAGATAGATAGATAGATAGATAGATAGATAGATAGATAGATAGATAGATAGATAGATAGATAGATAGATAGATAGATAGATAGATAGATAGATAGATAGATAGATAGATAGATAGATAGATAGATAGATAGATAGATAGATAGATAGATAGATAGATAGATAGATAGATAGATAGATAGATAGATAGATAGATAGATAGATAGATAGATAGATAGATAGATAGATAGATAGATAGATAGATAGATAGATAGATAGATAGATAGATAGATAGATAGATAGATAGATAGATAGATAGATAGATAGATAGATAGATAGATAGATAGATAGATAGATAGATAGATAGATAGATAGATAGATAGATAGATAGATAGATAGATAGATAGATAGATAGATAGATAGATAGATAGATAGATAGATAGATAGATAGATAGATAGATAGATAGATAGATAGATAGATAGATAGATAGGGGTATATATTTTTGCTCACGTGATAGATGGTATATAATTGCCCTGGCGCTGTGCAATCCAAAGCCTGAAATATCTTTGCAGTTTTTTTAAGTTTTAATATATGGGTTGAGCAAGAAATCACAGATGGAAGGTCTGGTAATGTTTTAATGTTCAACTCCTCCAACGGCTGACCTGTGTGCAGGGCTTATTTCATGAAGAATATGAAGACCGCACTCACCTGCACGTGGGCGCTTTGCAACATAGTGATCCACCACAGCAAAAATATTTTTTCTTTATAAAATAATCCTGTGACACTTCTCAGGTACAGGTACTAGGGCCACAATTCCATCGCAGTCCAAAAATAGAGCATACATGGCATGTCTCGAAGTCATTTCTCCGCGTGATTTGAGGTCCTTCACTGTTTCATCTACCCAAACTACAATGTACTACCAATAATGGCCCTATTATGTTCACTTACTGTTTCCATGACAACCGATCTTATATATTTATCTATGGCATGCAATTAATGAACACAATGTATTTGTTTGAATGAGTTTTCTGTTTAAAGAACATTATTAACCATCTTATTGTGTACAACTCGAAACTCTATATAGACTTCTGTGATCCTTGAACTATATCTGTAGCTTTGCTTGTGTTATAGTTGCTATGGTTATGTTGATTTTATGAGATTCCACCCTGTAATGAATGTATTAGTTGAACATAAGTGTATAACTGATTTGTCTTTAATTCACAAACTTCTGAACTGATACAAATTATACACTTTTATGGGTATGTTCAACATTGCCAGTATCATAGGTCACTTATATACTATGTGGGTGGAGTAAATCAGCATGTCATTTGGTTCTGAAAATTAATCAAAGTACTGAAAGTACTAATAGAAGGTGATGGTAGAAAACTGTTAGTTTTTACATTGGGCCATTTCATTTCATTACCTTTTTTTTGATTTTTCAAACAGTCATGTTTTTATATGATTGTAGTAACACGAGGAGCAGACAAATGAAATGTCAAAAACAAAATTGAGGATCGAACGCTACATGTTGTGAATCCCTTCTTGTGTCAATGAGAATAATTCTGGAGACAATTACATGCATAGTCTCTAGCAAACAAGACTAGAATACTGTCGATGGCGCGCCATCGCAAATCCCCACGCTTTCTACATAGGGGGGGGCCAAGTACCAAAAACCCATCACCCTGGGCCCTAATTTGACCCCAGGGTCAAAATATTACCTGTATTATATTCTACTAATCGTGCCCTTTAATTTGATATGCCACATGACTATGTTCCAAAAAACTTAAATTTTGACCCTTTGACCCCTCCCCCAGGGCTCCAATCTGACCCCAGGGTCAAAATTTTACTTGTATTGTATTCTACTAATCACCCCCTTCAATTTGATGTTCCATATGACAATATTCGGTAAAATTTGAATTTTGACCCCCTGACCCCCCCCCCCCCCCCCCCCCCCCCAGTCCGACCCCTTGGGCATGACCCAGGGGTCGCAGCCAAAATCTCGTCCAATATGTGTTACATATATCATTAATCATTACTTACGCAAAGTTTGGTTTTAAAATCTATAAAATTGACTTTGAAATTGAATTTAATTGATATATGACCTCTTGACCCCCCCCTCCCAAGGCCCCTGGGGACGATGCCAAAAATAAATGTGACGTTGCACGCCCTCATCATGTAAGGAAGCTGTGAACCAAATTTGGTTACATTCTGACCAGTGGTTAAGGAGGAGATAGCCGGACGGACAGACGGACGGACGGACGGAGGCGATAACAATATCCCCACTTTTTCTTCGAAAAGACGTGGGGATAATAATTTACTCAACACTATACGTTCTAGTAGCAAATGGCTTTCTAACACCAATATTCCGGGACACAGACTGGTTTTTTATCTGAGGCTTCGATCAAAAGTTTAAAAGTTTGTTGGTTGCTATGTTTTGTCAAGTGTTTGAAAGACGTCCGTCGACCCAGTGAAACCTGGATTAAACAAGAGGGGCATAATGGCCCTGGAGGTTATGGTCTTCTATTTACATTTCCATAAGCTTACATGTTAATATTTGACCCTGTACCTGATTAATCTGCATTTCAAATTGATTTTCTTACCCCAAAACATGGTAAACAAACTGCCAACTACAAAATTATACAAAAAAACAAGGGTGTCATGTGGCAATTTCAAGCATTCTAACTGTCTAAGGGAGGTAACCCTGCCTCAAAGTGAAAATTCAGTCTTGGAAATTCAGAGATACCACATGTACAATTATTATCACAACAGAAAATTCAGGAGACAGTTCACTTTGTTTTCTTTATGTGTTTAATGCACATATAATACCCTGCAAGAAAAAAAATAACAGCTAAGTATTTCTCATCAGTTTCATAATTATATCCAATCAAATGTGACTATTGTCTAATACATGGCTAAAAGCTGGGTCCACAACCTCCTTTTCCAGGCTCATAACCTTAAACCAAACCTTATTTTCCTTATAATCCATCAAAAGAATTGCCAAATAGAAATTTAGATCATATATAATAATGTAGTCGTGCATACTAAATGTTCAGTGACAAAGAATCTTTCAAGTTTGCAAAAAAGTTATCGCCTTCAGATTTTACGATGAAAGCCGAACAAACCATATTTTGTGAAAAAGCGCAAAGTTTACCTCTTCCTGGACTGGAACCCAGAGACCGGCTTGCATCAGTGGTTCTTCTCATGTGTCTTTGGAATACTTCAGTCCTAAAATGCACTAAATTATGCCTAAATAGCACACCTATGTAGAAGTTATGGTTGTTCCTACACCTATACCCCCTACTTTAAGTAAAAAAAAAGGCATTTTGAGGGTATTTTGAAGACAAAACATTGATGAAAATGGTCATAAATGCCCTAATGCCATAAGAAACAGCTGAAAATATCTGTTCAGATCCAGTAACATGAATATAACCAATTAGAACTTATAACAGATGAGAAAACTTGTCGCGATATTGCAGCGGGCTGTTCGGAGAAATTTTTTTTGAAATTTTGCTTTGGACCAAGCCTGATGCCATATATTCCAGATGGAGTAGATTCTTTTACTTATGTTATGTTCATACACCTACTGCAAGACTCCTTTCCAAACAGACAAATGACAACACTGATTAACATGGCTTTAGAGCAAAGCAACCCCTACCCCCCTCCCCCCCCCCCCCCCCCCTTTATTTACATGGATCAGAAGCACAAAGTTGATCAAATGGCCCAGTTAGACCTAAATTAGCACTAAAGTTACAAATTTTACAGTTTTTGTAGCAAAATACATGTCAGGAAAATCCAGTTTATGACACAGAATTACATAGAACCTTCAAATTTGTGAAAATATTATGTAATGACCAAAAACAGGACAGAGGTGATGATTTTCTACTTTCGGTTTAGGTTATGGTCTTCTATTTACATTTCCATAAGCTTACATGTTAATATTTGACCCTGTACCTGATTAATCTGCATTTCAAATTGATTTTCTTACCCCAAAACATGGTAAACAAACTGCCAACTACAAAATTATACAAAAAAACAAGGGTGTCATGTGGCAATTTCAAGCATTCTAACTGTCTAAGGGAGGTAACCCTGCCTCAAAGTGAAAATTCAGTCTTGGAAATTCAGAGATACCACATGTACAATTATTATCACAACAGAAAATTCAGGAGACAGTTCACTTTGTTTTCTTTATGTGTTTAATGCACATATAATACCCTGCAAGAAAAAAAATAACAGCTAAGTATTTCTCATCAGTTTCATAATTATATCCAATCAAATGTGACTATTGTCTAATACATGGCTAAAAGCTGGGTCCACAACCTCCTTTTCCAGGCTCATAACCTGGAACGCTCACCTAATCCTTATTGTACAGATAAAGTGGTAGGTAATATAAGGTGGAGTGGATGGTTTGAGCCAGTTTGATTGAGAGTGACCAAAGGAACATTCCTGTGAAATTATTTCAAAATCAGTCTACCTATTTAGTACTACATCACGTGAACAAGTCCGTGAAATGAAGAACCCTCTAAACCCCACTTCATATAGAGCAAACTGGGGCTAGGGGGTGGGGGGTTATACATTATTTTTCATAATTCTGCTCAAAGACATAGGTTGTGGGTACTCGTTAGAACCGCCTCATTAAGGCGGTTCTAACAAGCACCCACAACCTATGTTTTGATCATTGTTAAGAAAAAAATCATAGCCATTTTGGGGATGTTAAAAATGCACTATTTCGCATGGGTGTGTTATCGTGATTAGAAGTCTAATTGTTTCGTTTGGTGGCTTTTATGTTCAGTGGAGCGAAACTATTATGAGCAACTTTGTCAGAGGGTCACCCATGAAACATTCCTTCCAAAATTATTTTCTTTCTGCATGAGGATGAAGTCTTTTCAAAGTTCCCTTCTAAAGAGCTGACTTATATGTTACTACCTGGACATTTTCCGGACATTGAGGGTCATGTCCTAGTGAATGGTTATGAATTTGCTCAGCATCACGTGAACAAATCCGTTAAATGACCCCCAGCCCCTTTGTATGGAGAAAACTGCATGGGGTTTACGAGGGTATACATTGTTTTTCTTATTTCTGCTCCACGACATAGGTTATGGGTACTCGTTAGAAACGCCTTACTGAGGCGAGGTTATGGGTACTCGTTAGAAACGCCTTACTGAGGCGGTTCTAACGAGTACCCTCAACCTATATTTTGAACATTAGTATAAAAAATATCAAGGTTTTTCATCAGAAAACTAGCCGTTTTGGAGATGTGACAAATGCTCTGTCACACGGGTGAGTTATCGTAATGGTCTAACTTACAATGCCTCGCTGTGACAATTGGCGGGGGTGGGAGGTGGGGGGGGGGGGGGGGGCAAGAATTGTCGTAAAATGATAGCCATTGGTTCCCTTTGACAATACAGAGCTAACTTGTATGTCACTATCTGGACATATTGTGAACATTGTGGGCACCGAGAGTCAGGCAGGTCCTAGTGCAACAGAGGGAAATGAATAAGTTTTACTAATACTGTCACATGGTGACAAAGGGAGGATGGTTATGTGTCAGTGGTTCCCTTTGACAATACAGAGCTGACTTTTATGTCACTGTCTAGGCACCTTGTGGACATTGAGGGTGCAGCAGAAGGAGATTAATCGGCTTAGTATTAACCCTATATAAAACCAGTGGGCTCCAGGCAGGTCCAGTTTTGACCCGCTGGGGTTATAGTTTGGACAATCTTGGGTAGAGGGCAACTAGAGGAAGTTTCATTCCAAATATCAAAGACTTGGGCCTTCTTGTTTCAGACGAGAAGGTATTTAAAGGTTTTCAGTACGTAAGTCTGTGAAACCAGTGGGCCCTGAGGGCGGGGCCATTTTTGACTCCAGGGCTTTGATTGTATAATCTTGGTAGAGCTCATCCGCATGAAACTTCTAGCAAAATATCAAAGACCCGGGCCTTGGGTGTTTTTAGAAGAACATTTTAAAGGTTTTCCATATATGGCTATGTAAAACCGGTGGGGCATGAGGCGGGGCAACCTTTGGTCCAAGGGCTATAATTTACACAGCATAGTAGAGGACAACCAGATGAAGCATTATACCAAATATCAAAGACCTGGGCCTTCTAGTCCAGATAAGAAGCTTTTTAAAGGTTTTCCATATATAAGAGTCAACATAAAACCAGTGGGCCCCAGGGCAGGGCCATTTTTGACCCAAGGGCTATAATTTTGAACAATCTTGGTGGAGGTCTGCTAGATAAATCTTCACAAATATCAAAGCCTTTGGCCTTGCGTATCCCAATGTAAGAGCAAAGGGCACCGGGGGGGGGGGGGGGATTTTGCACAAGGACTATAATTTGAAACTCTTGATATAGTTCACAAGACGAAGTTACATACCAAATATCTGAGATCTGAGGCTTATAGTTTCAGACAAGAAGATTTTTGAAGATTTTCCCGCGAGATGTCTATGTAAAACCAGTGGGCTACAGGGGGGGTGGCATTTTTGGTCAGAGGGCTATAATTCTAACAATCTTGATAGAGGTCCACTAGACGCAGCTTCATATCAATTATCAAACACCTCAGCCTCCTGGTTTCTGACAAGAAAGATTTTCAAAGGGTTTCCCTGTATAAGTCAGTATAAAACCAAAGTGCTCGGGGCGGGGGCATTTTTGGCTCCAGGGCTATGATTTGAAGTCGGAAAGTTCATTGGACTCGCTCATAGTGTGGCAAGGCTTTAAATGTCATTTCATCACAATGTTAGGTAAGAGTCCAACGAAATTCGAAGCACGTCGGTACAGTTTGTTTGTTTGATTTGAGGTTTAACGCCCCGTCAACACTTTATAGGTCATTTTGGAGACATCGCTTCCAATTGTGTCGACTTTTACCCGACATGAGATGAAATGGCAACTCAGCCTCTGCCGCAAAATGCAACCAATAGAGCTTATATGCATGGGTGGTCCAACACGCACCACCTTTCCTGGACAGGCTTAGAATCCGAACCTTTACGGTGTCTACCAGTACTCGTGCTCGGTCGATTTCAGCTTCTGCGTGAAGCATCATGCAGCCCAATCTGTTTCCCTCAAGTCCCGGTGGGCGGGGCCGTTATAACAGTCTTGACGGGGACGTTAAACGTCAAATCAAACAAATCAAATACACCTCAGTAAAAAAAGCGGAATATTCAGAAACAGAAATAGAGGAAACAAAATCTGATATTTTCTGACCTCGGCTAAAAAAAAAAAAAAGCGCCCACCGCCCGGAATAAAAGTGTATTATCCCGTACTTTAAACGTTAAAGGAGTTTAAGTTATAAAGTATATTTTCCCGATGTTCACAATATATCCATGCAACAGTGAATCGCACCCCCCCCCCATCCCCCCCAACCCCACCCCCACACACACCATCGGGCTTGGAGAAATATATGGGCTGCATGATGCTTTCACACAGAGCTGAATCCGACCCGCACACGAGTACTTGTAAACCGCTTAGAGGATCTAAGCCTACCCAGGCAAAGCGGTATGCACGAGTGCGGACCGTCCATGCTTATAAACCCTATTGCTTTCATTGGGCGAAAGGCCTGGAGATGTCATTTCATCTCAATGTCGGGTAAAAGTCCCACAAAATTGGAAGCAACGTCTCCAAAATGACCTTTACAGTGTTGATGGGGGACGTAAACCTCAAATCAAAACACAAATGCAACAGTGAAGGTAACTTCTCTTTTTCCGCCCCCGCCCATGGAGGCTTGAAGAAATATATGGGCTGCATGATGCTTCCACGCAGAGCTGAATCCGGCCCGCACACTAGTACTGGTAAACCGCTTAGAGGATCTAAGCCTGTCCAGAACCGCGGTGCGAGGCAGACCCTCCATGCTAATAAACCCGATTGGTTTCATTGGCGAGAGGGCTTGAGAGGTCATTTCATCTCAATGTCGGGTAAAAGTCCCACAAATTGGAAGCAACGTGTCCAAAATGACCTTTACAGTGTTGACGGGGTCGTTTAACCTCAAATCAAACAAACAAACAAAACTTCGCTCTATCTGTAGTATAGCAAGTCGTAGTATTCATTCATACTGTCAACTCATTCATTGTATAATTAATCCGCGATCTAGATTTTGAGCGAGTTCAGTTGACGTACTAGAGTAAAACAAGAGTTGACTTGCTCCAAAACGGCGCCATGTAGGAATATTGCGACTGCGAGAGTTAGCTTGTATGAGAGTAGTAGAGTCAGTAGAGTTCTGAATCTGAATCGTTACTGGTGACGCATCAAATGAAATTTGATGCTTCCTGTCGCTTCTAATTGTGGATCGAAAAGTGGGGCGTGGGGTGATACAGTCATTATACAATTTTGTACAAGAGTAAGCCTACTGTCTCCCCTACTTTTCTTGAGTTAACTTTAGTTGGTCAACTGAACTCGCTCAAAGCAAACTAGGTCATGACAAAGCTGCGAATCGGGACCAATTTGAACCATAGGGTTAATTTTATGGCATTTTACTCTGAAGTTAGTTGTTTGTGTAATTGGCTTCCTCAGTTTGACAATCAGCATCATTTTCACTTATCAAATGATACATGCGCGTCTATTGATAAATATATGGAGACATATTTTTCTTGAAGCATAGGAGTTATTCGTCATCGAGGTGGGCTCCAGTGTCGATTGACATAAGAAGGTGAGACCTGAAAGGGCATCACCTTCTAATAAGTTTATATTCATTTAATTAACCTACTATTATCCCCCTGCCGTCGTGGTTTTGTTCTTGCTAGACAGAACTCCCAAATCCCAAAGCAAGCTTGATTGAACTCAAGTTAACTCTAGTAGTGCGGCACGAGCCATAACTCCCGTGTTTTGGTGTAACTATAGTTAACTGTAGAAAGTCAACCGAACTCGCTCTTAATAACTAGGCCAGGTCAGCTGCGAAACGAGACAATTTCAAATCTAGATCAATTTATGACATTTAACTCTGAAGTTCATTATTTGTGTATTTTGCATCACAGTTTTTATTTCAATCTGCATATTATATTCACATATCAAATGATACAAGCGCATCTCTTCACTGATTATGAGGACCTATTTTCTTGAAAAAGAAGTGATGCGGTATCAGGGAATTCCCTGAGTGTTGCCATAAGAAGGTGAGACCTGAAAGTGATCAACCTCCTTTTCCAGGCTCATAACCTGGAACGCTCACCTAATCCTTATTGTACAAGATAAAGTGGTAGGTAATATAAGGTGAGTGGATGGTTTGAGCCAGTTTGATTGAGAGTGACCAAAGGAACATTCCTGTGAAATTATTTCAAAATCAGTCTACCTATTTTAGTACTACATCACGTGAACAAGTCCGTGAAATGAAGAACCCTCTAAACCCCACTTCATATAGAGCAAACTGGGGCTAGGGGGTGGGGGGTTATACATTATTTTTCATAATTCTGCTCAAAGACATAGGTTGTGGGTACTCGTTAGAACCGCCTCATTAAGGCGGTCTAACAAGCACCCACAACCTATGTTTTGATCATTGTTAAGAAAAAAATCATAGCCATTTTTGGGGATGTTAAAAATGCACTATTTCGCATGGGTGTGTTATCGTGATTAGAAGTCTAATTGTTTCGTTTGGTGGCTTTTATGTTCAGTGGAGCGAAACTATTATGAGCAACTTTGTCAGAGGGTCACCCATGAAACATTCCTTCCAAAATTATTTTCTTTCTGCATGAGGATGAAGTCTTTTCAAAGTTCCCTTCTAAAGAGCTGACTTATATGTTACTACCTGGACATTTTCCGGACATTGAGGGTCATGTCCTAGTGAATGGTTATGAATTTGCTCAGCATCACGTGAACAAATCCGTTAAATGACCCCCAGCCCCTTTGTATGGAGAAAACTGCATGGGGTTTACGAGGGTATACATTGTTTTTCTTATTTCTGCTCCACGACATAGGTTATGGGTACTCGTTAGAAACGCCTTACTGAGGCGAGGTTATGGGTACTCATTAGAAACGCCTTACTGAGGCGGTTCTAACGAGTACCCTCAACCTATATTTTGAACATTAGTATAAAAAATATTAAGGTTTTTCATCAGAAAACTAGCCGTTTTGGAGATGTGACAAATGCTCTGTCACACGGGTGAGTTATCGTAATGGTCTAACTTACAATGCCTCGCTGTGACAATTGGCGGGGGTGGGAGGTGGGGGGGGGGGGCAAGAATTGTCGTAAAATGATAGCCATTGGTTCCCTTTGACAATACAGAGCTAACTTGTATGTCACTATCTGGACATATTGTGAACATTGTGGGCACCGAGAGTCAGGCAGGTCCTAGTGCAACAGAGGGAAATGAATAAGTTTTACTAATACTGTCACATGGTGACAAAGGGAGGATGGTTATGTGTCAGTGGTTCCCTTTGACAATACAGAGCTGACTTTTATGTCACTGTCTAGGCACCTTGTGGACATTGAGGGTGCAGCAGAAGGAGATTAATCGGCTTAGTATTAACCCTATATAAAACCAGTGGGCTCCAGGCAGGTCCAGTTTTGACCCGCTGGGGTTATAGTTTGGACAATCTTGGTAGAGGGCAACTAGAGGAAGTTTCATTCCAAATATCAAAGACTTGGGCCTTCTTGTTTCAGACGAGAAGGTATTTAAAGGTTTTCAGTACGTAAGTCTGTGAAACCAGTGGGCCCTGGGGCGGGGCCATTTTTGACTCCAGGGCTTTGATTTGTATAATCTTGGTAGAGCTCATCCGCATGAAACTTCTAGCAAAATATCAAAGACCTGGGCGTTGGGTGTTTTTAGAAGAACATTTTAAAGGTTTTCCATATATGGCTATGTAAAACCGGTGGGGCATGAGGCGGGGCAACCTTTGGTCCAAGGGCTATAATTTACACAGCATAGTAGAGGACAACCAGATGAAGCATTATACCAAATATCAAAGACCTGGGCCTTCTAGTTCCAGATAAGAAGCTTTTTAAAGGTTTTCCATATATAAGTCAACATAAAACCAGTGGGCCCCAGGGCAGGGCCATTTTTGACCCAAGGGCTATAATTTGAACAATCTTGGTGGAGGTCTGCTAGATAAATCTTCACAAATATCAAAGACCTTGGCCTTGCGTATCCCAATGTAAGGGGGGGGGGGGATTTTGGCACAAGGACTATAATTTGAAACTCTTGATATAGGTTCACAAGACGAAGTTACATACCAAATATCTGAGATCTGAGGCTTATAGTTTCAGACAAGAAGATTTTTGAAGATTTTCCCGCGAGATGTCTATGTAAAACCAGTGGGCTACAGGGGGGTGGCATTTTTGGTCAGAGGGCTATAATTCTAACAATCTTGATAGAGGTCCACTAGACGCAGCTTCATATCAATTATCAAACACCTCAGCCTCCTGGTTTCTGACAAGAAGATTTTCAAAGGGTTTCCCTGTATAAGTCAGTATAAAACCAAAGTGCTCGGGGCGGGGGCATTTTTGGCTCCAGGGCTATGATTTGAAGTCGGAAAGTCCATTGGACTCGCTCATAGTGTGGCAAGGCTTTAAATGCCATTTCATCACAATGTTAGGTAAGAGTCCAACGAAATTCGAAGCACGTCGGTACAGTTTTGTTTGTTTGATTTGAGGTTTAACGCCCCGTCAACACTTTATAGGTCATTTTGGAGACATCGCTTCCAATTGTGTCGGACTTTTACCCGACATTGAGATGAAATGGCAACTCAGCCTCTGCCGCAAAATGCAACCAATAGAGCTTATATGCATGGGTGGTCCAACACGCACCACCTTTCCTGGACAGGCTTAGAATCCGAACCTTTACGGTGTCTACCAGTACTCGTGCTCGGTCGATTTCAGCTCTGCGTGGAAGCATCATGCAGCCCAATCTGTTTCCTCAAGTCCCGGTGGGCGGGGCCGTTATACAGTCTTGACGGGGACGTTAAACGTCAAATCAAACAAATCAAATACACCTCAGTAAAAAAAGCGGAATATTCAGATACAGAAATAGAGGAAACAAAATCTGATATTTTCTGACCTCGGCTTAAAAAAAAAAAAAAAGCGCCCACCGCCCGGAATAAAAGTGTATTATCCCGTACTTTAAACGTTAAAGGAGTTTAAGTTATAAAGTATATTTTCCCGATGGTTCACAAATATATCCATGCAACAGTGAATCGCACCCCCCCCCATCCCCCCCAACCCCACCCCCACACACACCATCGGGGCTTGGAGAAATATATGGGCTGCATGATGCTTCCACACAGAGCTGAATCCGACCCGCACACGAGTACTTGTAAACCGCTTAGAGGATCTAAGCCTACCCAGGCAAAGCGGTATGCACGAGTGCGACCGTCCATGCTTATAAACCCTATTGCTTTCATTGGGCGAAAGGCCTGGAGATGTCATTTCATCTCAATGTCGGGTAAAAGTCCCACAAAATTGGAAGCAACGTCTCCAAAATGACCTTTACAGTGTTGATGGGGACGTTAAACCTCAAATCAAAACAAATGCAACAGTGAAGGTAACTTCTCTTTTTCCGCCCCCGCCCATGGAGGCTTGAAGAAATATATGGGCTGCATGATGCTTCCACGCAGAGCTGAATCCGGCCCGCACACTAGTACTGGTAAACCGCTTAGAGGATCTAAGCCTGTCCAGGAACCGCGGTGCGAGGCAGACCCTCCATGCTAATAAACCCGATTGGTTTCATTGGGCGAGAGGGCTTGAGAGGTCATTTCATCTCAATGTCGGGTAAAAGTCCCACCAAATTGGAAGCAACGTGTCCAAAATGACCTTTACAGTGTTGACGGGGACGTTTAACCTCAAATCAAACAAACAAACAAAACTTCGCTCTATCTGTAGTATAGCAAGTCGTAGTATTCCATTCATACTGTCAACTCATTCATTGAATTATTAATCCGCGATCTAGATTTTGAGCGAGTTCAGTTGACGTACTAGAGTTAACAAGAGTTGACTTGCTCCAAAACGCGCCATGTAGGAATATTGCGACTGCGAGAGTTAGCTTGGTATGAGAGTAGTAGAGTCAGTAGAGTTCTGAATCTGAATCGTTACTGGTGACGCATCAAATGAAATCTAATTGTGGGATCGAAAAGTGGGGCGTGGGGTGATACAGTCATTATACAATTTTGTACAAGAGTAAGCCTACTGTCTCCCCTACTTTTCTTGAGTTAACTTTAGTTGGTCAACTGAACTCGCTCAAAGCAAACTAGGTCATGACAAAGCTGCGAATCGGGACCAATTTGAACCATAGGGTTAATTTTATGGCATTTTACTCTGAAGTTAGTTGTTTGTGTAATTGGCTTCCTCAGTTTGACAATCAGCATCATTTTCACTTATCAAATGATACATGCGCGTCTATTGATAAATATATGGAGACATATTTTTCTTGAAGCATAGGAGTTATTCGTCATCGAGGTGGGCTCCAGTGTCGATTGACATAAGAAGGTGAGACCTGAAAGGGCATCACCTTCTAATAAGTTTATATTCATTTAATTAACCTACTATTATCCCCCTGCCGTCGTGGTTTTGTTCTTGCTAGACAGAACTCCCAAATCCCAAAGCAAGCTTGATTGAACTCAAGTTAACTCTAGTAGTGCGGCACGAGCCATAACTCCCGTGTTTTGGTGTAACTATAGTTAACTGTAGAAAGTCAACCGAACTCGCTCTTAATAACTAGGCCAGGTCAGCTGCGAAACGAGACCAATTTCAAATCTAGATCAATTTTATGACATTTAACTCTGAAGTTCATTATTTGTGTATTTTGCATCCACAGTTTTTATTTCAATCTGCATATTATATTCACATATCAAATGATACAAGCGCATCTCTTCACTGATTTATGAGGACCTATTTTTCTTGAAAAAGAAGTGATGCGGTATCAAGGGAATTCCCTGAGTGTTGCCATAAGAAGGTGAGACCTGAAAGGTCATCACCTTCTAAAAATTGGACTACATGTTCATTCTACATGACTCGGGCAATGATAAGAGTCACACTGAAGTTATTAAATTGGTTTTCAAATGTATACGAAGTCCTAATTTCACATATAGCCAAAAAACAATGTATGCTATTTATTCAAAAGGGATTATAGATATTTCGATACTTACAACCTTTGCGTCAAAATGTTGACATCACTCAGACCCCAATAGAGTAAAACAATTTTTTTTTACTATATATCATGCTTGAAATGTTATGTAGCCAAAGCTTCAAGTATTTCTGAAGTGGGGCCATTTTCGGCACTTAATGAACCAACCCTTTATTAGAATTTCCTCACCCAGGCGAGTCTAACACATTTGTTTCTTGGAATAATGATGTAGAAAAGATCTTTTATTACCTACCATACTCCTTACTGGGATTATTTATAATGGCAAATTCTTTATTACGGCACAATAATAGGGAACATATACTGTCGTTATAACGGAGATCCTCTGTATAAATACACTAGCCGTGAAGACTGAATGTGCAGGTTCATATGTGTATTCGACGAGCGACCACTCTGAACAGTCTCCGCATCCGTATACACTGACCAGTTCTTGCTGACATCACGCAAACACGCCTATATAATTTTGACCCCCTTAAACCCCACGTTTATATAGTAAAACTGGTGTTTACAGGGGTATACATTTTTTTTCTTATTTCTGCTAAAAATCATAGATTGTGGCTACTCGTTAGAACCGCCTCGCCGAGGCGGTTCTAACGAGTACCCACAATCTATGTTTTGAGCAGAAATATGAAACATATCAGGATTTTTATCTGAAAGAAAAATGTCATTTTTGGTGGTAAAATTTACCCAATATATTTGAATAGGCATGTCTTCGTAATGTCTCATGGGCAGTCTGAAGCGACAGAACTACCCACAGAGAGAGAGAAAAAAACAGATTTGTTTGATTTTGTTTTATTTGAGGTTTAACGTCCCCGTCAACACTGTAAAGGTCATTTTGGAGACGTTGCTTCAAATTTTGTGGGACTGTTACCCGACATTGAGATGAAATGACATCACAAGCCCTGTCGCCTAATGAAACAAATAGGGTTTATAAGCATGGACGGTCCGACACACACCGATTTTCCTGGGCAGGCTTAGATCCTCTAAGCAGTTTACCAGTACTCGTGTGTGGGTCGGATTCAGCTCTGCGTGGAAGCATCATGCAGCCCATATATTTCTTCAAGCCCCGATGGGCGGGGGCTGAAAAAAAAACAGAGCGGATGAACATCCTGATGTGAGTACCACCGAAAAAACGACAATTTTCAGATGAAAAAATGTGATATTTTTCTTATAATTGCTCGAAATATATATTGTGGGAACACGTTAGAACCACCTCGATGAGACGGTTCTAACGAGTACCCACAATCTATACTTTAGGGCAAAAATAAGAAAAATAAGGGTTACCCCTGTAAACCCCAGTTTTACTATATAAAAATGGGGTTCAAGGGGTAAGGATTATATAGGCCCGTTTTCGTGATGTCCTGGTCTTGCAGGTCGTTTTGTGACAGCGACGACTTGGCTCAGCCTTCACAATCGTTCCGTCTGATCAGAGCCTTCGCCGATCCCACTAGCCTAACATAGGCTTTCCAAACACCGATTTGATCACGGAATCTTTGTATATTGAAGAACGATTTTACGAAATTAAGATTTAAGTTCAACATTGGATTTTGAAACTAAATCGGAATAATGTCTATAAAAAGAATTTTTTAAAGGCTTTACGTAGTTTATGATACAGATAACATCCTGATTAAGAAGCGTAGCAGTTAACAAATTATTACGAGTGTTGAAAACAGTTACATGACTAGACATTCTGGCATATCGAATTTATTGCGAAATATAAACATCGTAGGATGCCGCACGAGCAACATCACCATCCAAGAAAGGAAAAGGAACAACCTCAAAATCAAAATCAACGTAAAAACTAACATTAAATAAATACAGTGTTATCCGTAAACCATTCTGATACATGCATAAGTATAAAGTACGGATGTCAAATAAGATGGCGGAAATGCCTAAAAGGCTAGATATGCGGAAATACCTAAAGCCGGGCTAGATACAGTTTCTAGATACATTTTACAACTTGAGGTCGAACTCAATAATACACCAACTAGACTACTGTACACAAACTTAGACTACAGTACACAAACGTAGACTACGGTACACAAACTTAGACTACAGTGTATGACTACAGTGTACGACTACAGTGTACACAAACTTAGACTACAGTACACAAACGTAGACTACAGTACACAAACTTAGATATAGTGTACGACTACAGTGTACACTAACTTAGACTACTGTACACAAACTTAGACTACAGTACACTAACTTAGACTACAATGTACTACTACAGTGTACACAAACTTAGACTACAGTACACAAACGTAGACTACAGTACACAAACTTATATATAGTGTACGACTACAGTGTACACTAACTTTAACTACTGTACACAAACTTAGACTACAGTACACTATCTTAGACTACATTGTACTACTACAGTGTACACAAACTTAGACTACAGTACACAAAATTAGACTACTGTACACAATCTTAGATATAGTGTACGACTACAGTGTACACTAACTTAAACTACTGTACACAAACTTAGACTACAGTACACTAACTTAGACTACATTGTACTACTACAGTGTACACAAACGTAGACTACAGTACACAAACTTAGATATAGTGTACGACTACAGTGTACACTAACTTAGACTACTGTACACTAACTTAGACTACATTGTACTACTACAGTGTACACAAACTTAGACTACAGTATAAAAAATTAGACTTCTGTACACAAACTTAGACTACAGTACACAAACTTAGACTACAGTGTGTGACTACAGTGTGCACAAACTTAGACTACAGTACACTTTAGACTACTGCCCACAAACTTAGACTACAGTACACTATCTTAGACTACATTGTACTACTACAGTGTACACAAACTTAGACTACAGTACACAAACGTAGACTACAGTACACAAACTTAGATATAGTGTACGACTACAGTGTACACTAACTTAGACTACTGTACACAAACTTAGACTACAGTACACTACCTTAGACTACATTGTACTACTACAGTGTACACAAACTTAGACTACAGTACACAAAATTAGACTACTGTACACAATCTTAGATATAGTGTACGACTACAGTGTACACTAACTTAAACTACTGTACACAAACTTAGACTACAGTACACTAACTTAGACTACATTGTACTACTACAGTGTACACAAACGTAGACTACAGTACACAAACTTAGATATAGTGTACGACTACAGTGTACACTAACTTAGACTACTGTACACTAACTTAGACTACATTGTACTACTACAGTGTACACAAACTTAGACTACAGTATAAAAAAATAGACTTCTGTACACAAACTTAGACTACAGTACACAACTTAGACTACAGTGTGTGACTACAGTGTGCACAAACTTAGACTACAGTACACTTTAGACTACTGCCCACAAACTTAGCCTACATTATACACAAACTTAGACTACAGTAAAACATTGTTTACTCGAACACGGATAGTAGTTTACGAGGACTGTTCAAATATGAATGCAAGTAGAACGTTTTCTCATGCACTAATGCGAAAATCACCTGGAAATAAATACCACAGCGTAGAAAAAACATTTTACCTATACATTGATACCAAACCTGTTAAAATCCGTCCACTTTAGCCATGTATATCGTTCGATAAACACTGTCTACTCTTGTATACTAATACAAAACATGGTTGGAAGAAGGTCAGAGTACGCCGTTGAAACACGGTCCTATATTAAGAATCGTTGTATTCTTGGTATACGGTGCAAAGACATTTTTGATGAAATATGTTCGGTTTATGGGCATAATGAAATGTCTTTTCCGACAGTTGTTCGTTGGTGTAAGAAATTCAGCTGTGGGCTAGGCTCAACAGAAGATGCACCACATGATCGTCGGCCGAAAAGAGCAACATCTGCCAAGATGGTTGCTAGAGTGAAAGAAATAGTTGCTACCGATGCACGATACACCACTAGGCAAATAGCTAGTATGGTTGGCATCCCATTAGGAGCAGCTCATACAATTCTGAAACAGGATTTGAAAATGAGAAAGATCTGTGCTAGATGTATTCCCCATCTGTTGACAGATGAGCAGAAAAAGACACGCGTTCAGTGCGCCAAGAAGTTGCTTAAAAGTTTCCATATTACAATGCACGGTCTTTCGCTAATGTCGTCACAGGTGACGAGACATGGGTTCACTTTTTTGAGCCAAAACGAAAGATTCAGAACAAAATATGGGCAACAAAGTATTGCAAAAGACCATACATTGCAAAGCGGACCATGAGCGTCAAGAAGGTAATGTATGCCATATTCTTTTCAAATCAGGGCCCTGCTATTCAGGTTGCTGTGCCTAAAGGCAAATCTGTAAATGCGAAGTTTTACAAGAATAAAGTTCTTCGAAAATTGAAGACATATTTCAAAGAACGAAGACCCGCCACTGGTTTGGCCAATGTCAGATTGCTACATGACAATGCGTCATCGCACAAGGCGTTCATTGTGCAAGACTATCTGAAGCAGGAAAAGGTTGTTGAACTCCCTCAACGACCCCCCACCCCCCACCCCCACCCCCCCCCCCCCCCCCGTATTCCCCTGACCTTGCCCCGTGTGACTATTTTTTGTTCCCGCGGCTGAAATAGTACCTTTCTGGTCGAAAATTTGTACAGCGCAAACACCTCGGTTCTGCAATATTCCAGTGCCTTCATAGAATACCTCGAAAAGACTACCAAAATGCATTCAATGATTGGATCAGAAGACTGAAAGTTTGTATATCTGTTAAAGGGGAATACTTTGAGGGGACAAAATAAATTTTTCATCGAAATCTATCACGGAAACATTTTTATGTGCTTAGTTGCATTCATATTTGAACAGGCCTGGTATCATGGCTAATTCGAACATGTTTCTCGAATCTCCGGAGAATTCATCCAATAGGTTCACTTATTCATACTTTCGATATTGTTTAAGGTTGTCCTGATTTTTGAAAATGTATGTTGTGTGCACTCATTAGAACCACACCAATGAGGCGATTCTAATGAGTGCTCACAACATACCTTTATTTTATAGAAGATTGAAAGGATTTTTCAAGTCACACCCATTATATCTCATGGTCTGACACTATGATTTACTCTCGGTAGTTCGGCCCCCGCCCATCGGGGCTTGAAGAAATAGATGGGCTGCATGATGCTTCCACGCAGAGCTGAAACCGACCCGCACACGAATACTGGTAAACCGCTTAGAGGATCTAAGTCTGCCCAGGCAAAGCGGTCCATGCTTATAAACCCTATTGGTAGTATTGGGCGACAGGGCTTGAGATGTCATTTTATCTCAATGTCGGTAAAAGTCCCACAAAATTGGAAGCAAGGTCTCCAAAATGAACTGTAATGTGCTGACGGGGACGTTAAACATCAAATCAAACAAATCTGTAATTCGAACTACTTTAATCTCGAACGAGTTTTGGTGTTCGGGATGCTGAAGTTTGGTTGAATCATTACGCAAACACGCCTATACAAATACATTGCCCACAGCCCCCGCCCATCGGGGCTTGAAGAAATAGATGGGCTGCATGATGCTTCCACGCTGAGCTGAATCCTACCCGCAAACGAGTACTGGTAAACCACTTAGAGGATGTAAGCCTGCCCAGAAAAAGCGGTGCGCACGAGTCGGACCGCCCATACTTATAAACCCTATTGGTTTCATTGGGCGACATGGCTTGAGATGTCATTTCATCTCAATGTCAGGTAAAAGTCCCACAAAATGGGAAGCAACGTCTCCAAAATGACCTATACAGTGTTGACGGGGACTTTAAACCTCAAATCAAACAAATAAACACATTGCCACCTTTATCGCCGAAAAAATGAAAATTTTATGATGAAAAGTTGTGATATTTTTCTTATTTCTGCTCCAAATACAGATTATTGGTACTCGTTAGAACCGCCTCCTCGAGGCGGTTGAGGCGGTTTTAACGAGTACCCACAATCTATATTTAAGAGCAGAAATAAGAAAAATAAGGTATACCCCAGGAAACCCCAGTTTTACTGTATAAAAGTGGGGTTCAAGGGGGTCAAATTATATAGGCGTGTTTTCGTGATGCAAGTTTAAGTAGTTGAGTCCTCAACCCTGATTCATTATATTTTTAATCTGTACATAGCCATTTTATTTTGAGTCACTGATGAGCTAGGAAGCCTCCATGCGGACCAATTTGTTATTGTTATTATGCTTGATACTGTACTGCAACTGAGGGCGAGGGTTGAAATTTCATAAAGTCCGGAGTTGAAGTCCCCCAGTAGTTTTACTACTGACCGTCCCAAGGCGGCCGTTCTTTTGCAGCTTCTTATTTGTTAATTGGCTTTGTGTCGGTTTATGTTTCGTCTGTTTCGTGTGTGTGCCTCCATGTCACTTACTTTCTCTAGGTGACTAGCGATGACTGCGTTCTTTGATTGTGGCCTTTCCCGAGTGACCTTTCAAACCAGCAATTTTCATACAAATGTAAGCAATTAAGTCAGATATTGGTTAAAACAATAGTTTTATTTCTGGCTTGTTTGTATTTGTTTGTATGTTTGATTTGAGGTTTAACGTCCCCGTCAACACTATATAGGTCATTTTGTATATGTTGCTTCCAAGTTTGTGGGACTTTTACCCCACAATGAGTTGAAATGACATCTCAATCCCTGCCGCCCAATGAAACCAATATGTTTAATACACACTTTGCCTGGGCAGGCTTTGTCCGTCTAAGCGGTTTACAAGTACTCATGCGCTGTCAGTTTCAGTTCTGCGTGGAAGCATCGTGCAGCCCTATCTATTTCTCCAAGCCCCGATGGGCGGGGGCAGCCCAGTTAGCTGATCAACATACATGTACTCATTACTTGCCATCACATGCAATACTTGAAGCCTCCGTGGTGTAGTGGTTAAGCTACTTGCCTCATAGTCAGGGGCCATCGGTTCCATTCCGGGTTTCTCCGGACTTTCGAATGAGTCTTCAAACCGAGGCCTCGTCTCCGTGTGTTGGGGCATAGCTCACACACACACACACACACACACACACACACACACACACACACACACACACACACACACACACACACACACACTTTCTTTCTGACTGTCCTTCATTGTTGTTACAGTAAGAAGAATACAGAGGACCCTCGTTATCTTCCCTGTTATTGTGTTATTTTAATGAATTTGCCGTTATAATGAATTCCAGTTAGGAGTATGATAGGTTATAAAAGGTCTTTTCTACATCATTACTCCAAGAAAAATGTTATAGACATTTGTTAGAATCGCCTCGGTGAGGCGATTCTAACAAATTTCTATAACGTTTGTTTCTTTGAATATTAAATTACAGGAAATATTATGACTATGGAATTCGATTTGAGCGTTTCCAGCCCAAGGGAAGCCGACGCCGTTCCCAATCGAGGCTAAGCCTTGAGCTAAGAATTTATGCCATTGAAATTGTCGTTATAACGAGTTTTGCCGTTAGAACGAATGTCGGTATAAAGGGGGTTGACTGTATTTAATTCTTGAAAGAATTCATCATGCTGACAGAACAACTTGAGACAGCAGTTTTGTGAGATCAGTTGGGCTTTGTAGGTCTGGTCGGGCCCACCGTAGTCAAACTGTTGGCTTTCTTTTGCTTCATCATTTCGTTGTTTATTGTTATATTCTTTTAAATGTTGCATTGATTTGTTTGTTTGAATAGGCGTTTAACGTCCCCGTCAACACTATTTATGTCATTTTGGAAATGTTGCTTCCAGTTTGGTGGGACTTTTACCCGACATTGCGATGAAATGACATTTCAAGCCCTGTCGACCAATGAAACCAGAAGGCTTATACATGTATGCATTGGGCGATCTGTCTCACGCCGCTTTGCCTGGGCAGGCTTAGTCCTTCTAAGCGGTTTATCAGTACTCGTGTGTGGTCAGATTCAGCTCTGCGTGGAAGCCCAATCTATTTCTGCAAGCCCCGATGGGCGGGGGCGAAAATGTTGCACTGATGAGTTAGAAACAAATTTATCATATGACATCGCGTCTGAGAGTGTAATAACGCCATGTAAGATTTTCGATAATCCACTAGTGGATTAAATATGCAAATTAGCTAGATACATCCCGTAACGTTACATATACAACGTCCTTAACGACGTCGCGTTTACTAAAGGCGGAATATTGACATTTTTGTAAACAATCGTGAATAAAATGCGTTTTAAATGTGATATGATCAATAGAATCTTGCATTCGAGCTCATGTATTATTGAATTTATTAAACTCGTTGAGAAAAAGAGATAAAATGCTCGGCAAAGCCTCGCATTTAATCCCTTTTCCTCAACTCGTTTAATAAATTCAATAATACATGAACACTCATGTAAGATCCTCTATTACCACATCACGCTCATATCTAAAACGTCAAAGCCAATACCGAGGGTACTGAGTACAATACCTCTTACTGACGTTCGTAAAGGCGAGCTAAAACTGAAGATGAGCCCCGCCAAGCGAATTTGTGTCTTCGAGCATTCCGTCATGACAAATTTTAACTGCGCATGCCCAGCCATTCAGAGGGGCCAGGGATATGGCTTTCTGTCTGAAGGTTCCTCTTGATTTACTGCTTGTATGAGCGAGCAGCGAAGGTTCTGGCGAGACTGCGCCGATTCGCAGGCTCGCCTGAACCTTCGCTGCTCGCATACGCGATAAGTACCAAAATCGCTTGACGAGGCCCAGATGGTGACTGCACGTAAAAGCTGCTGAATAGTACGGTACTTACTATGAATAGTAGCCGCCCAGTGGAATTCGTTTCTGGCGGTTCTGTCGCAATTAATTTTTGTTATGATTTGTCTTTGGGTGTTTGTGTCGTTTATATTGTTTTATTTTGGATAGCCTATTGGCAATTTGGTGGGAAAGTACGAGTCCTTGTGACTTTCCGTTATTGATATTTCCATTAGGGTATGTTGTTTCATGTTTGTGTTTCTTTCCCTTTGGTGTCTCTGATGGGAGCTGTGGGTTAATTGTATCGATTCATGATCATTGCCTCCACTTCTATTTTCCTACATGTATGACTGACTGACCGGCCCCGATAGCTCAGTTGGAAGAGTGTCTGCTCCGGGGAACGGGAGGTCACGGGTTCGATCCCGGGCCGCGACATACCAAAGTCGTTAAAATGGTACTAGCTGGTCGACCCAGTGTCAGGATAATGTGACTGGGTGTGGTATCATGTAATGTGTCTGGGACATGATACTTCAGTGAGGCAGCACTATAAAAGTGAGCATTGAGCTCCCTGTCGCAACCAGACACCGTCGTGATATGACTGAAAAATTGTTGAAAGCGACGTTAAACCCGAATTCACACACACACACATGTATGACTGAAATGCTATTAGCCACACGAGTTATAAGGTCAGTCATTCGTCGGTTTGCGATCGACTGTTGCGGGATCGATATTTGCAATGTCTTTCTTAGGGAATGATTGCGATCTAGGGAGGTTCTCTTCATTCCTCTGTTTCAAGAACAGCTCTGGCAAAAGAATAATACTGTGAACTGTTCTGTTTTCCCGGATATGTATTGTGTCTGCACCCGGAAATCGCGGCTCGATTTTCCGTACTGCTTATGGAATTTTTTCACATCTCTGCACATTTGTAGCTCATGCCTACTTTCCTGATGAAAATGCCTGATGGTTTTCTTATTTATACTTCAAAGAAAGGTTGTGGATGCTCGTTATAACCGCCTCATTGAGGCGGTTTTAACGAGTATCCACAACCTTTGTCTTGGAGCAGAAATAAGAAAAATAATGTATACCCCGTAAACCCCAGATTTCGCTATATAAAGTGGGGTTTGGGGTGTTCACTTTACGGACATGTTCACGTGATGTAAATTAGACCTGCTCGACATGATTTTAATACTTCTTACTGGGTCGTTCAACCAAACCAAAACTTATCACACCGGCCCCGATAGCTCAGTTGGTAGAGTGTCCGCTTCGGGAACGGGAGGTCACGGGTTCGATCCCGGGCCGCGACATACCAAAGTCGTTAAAAAATGGTACTAGCTGCTCCTCGCTTGGCACTCAGATTTACGGGGTAGAGCTAGGACTGGTCGACCCAGGGTCAGGATAATGTGTCTGGGACATGATACTTCAGTGAGGCAGCACTATAAAAGTGAGCAATGAGCTCCCTGTCGCAACCAAACACCGCCGTGATATGACTGAAAAATTGTTGAAAGCGACGTTAAACCCGAATTCACACACACACACAAAACTTATCACGAAACTGATGAGCGTCGTGACAGAACATGTTTTGTTCCATTTGTAAACACAAAGGACAGATCAGACTTCATATCTACGCAGTCTAATAAGCACTTTTATCATATGACGTCGCGTCTGAGAGTGTAATAACGCCATGTTATCAATTCGATAATCCACTAGTGGATTAAATATGCAAATTAGGTAGATACGTCCCGTAACGTTACATGCACGACGTCCTTAACGGCGTCGTGTTTACTAATGGTGGACTATTGATATTTTTGTAAACAAACGTGAATAAAATGCGTTATAAATGTCATATGATAAATAGAATCTTGCATTCGTGCTCATGTATTATTGAATTTATTAAACTCGTAGAGGAAAAGGGATAAAATGCTCGGCTCAACCCGTTTAATAAATTCAATAATATTTTGGTTTGGGTTTTACGGCCCTTTCAAGATTATTTCACTCATATCGAGCCGATCGTTAATCAGAGGTGGGCGAAAACCGGAGTACCCGGAGAAAAACCACCTGACCTTCCGTTGCAGAACTTGGCGTCTCACACGTGGCCTCAATAATACATGAACACTCATGTAAGATCCTCTATCTATTAGTTGTTTTGACTGTGGGATAGCTCGAGTGTTTTTGTGACTCGAAACTGTTGGCTGGCCTTAACTGTTCATATGTCACTAATATTAGAGATTAAGACTTCAACACGGCAATTCTTACACATTTTCTTTACACAAGTAATTTTTGAAATACAGCATTTTTACATGATCTTCTAGCTGTTCAGCAACAAAAGGTTGCACATCACAATTTTGATTAATAGTATAAAGATTGACTCTGATTATTTTACATACTCGAGCACCATATAAAAAAAAAACAGGTGATGAATATTATAAGGTTGCGTAAGGAACTTAGTGGACACTTTGTATGGGAAGTTGTGTTTCAAACTTACCAACTTGTACATTTTGCTGTGCCCTGACTGTGGATATGCTCACTTAGAAGACGCGTAACTGCTTTAAGCACTTTAGTCACAAAAATTAAAATCAAGTTGTCCACAAGATATCGTTTTATTATGTTTCTCATTTGTTTCAAATGAAGTTCATAAGGACAGAAAACATATTGAAAATTCATCCATAATAATCAGATAATGCTGTGTTTCTTGACTGTAAAAATTGCATTTTTCTAGTAATTCAATTGAAGGCTGTTGGTTGAAATATTGTCAAATTAATGTAAATAACATAAAACCGAATTTATAAGGGCACTAGAAGAGCATGTTTACTTGATGAAAACGAAATTTGATAAAAACTTGCCAATACTGTTTGTAGGAATGTAAATAATAATAATAATAATACTTATATCACAACAACAACTACTACTTCTACTCCCACTGATAAAAATGTTAATAATGAAAACGATGATGAAAAGAATTAAACTACTACTACTACTACTACTACTACTACTACTACAACTACTACTACTACTACATGGGCCCCTGCCCATCGGGGTTTGCAGAAATAAAATGTGCTGCATAATGTTTCCACGCAGCACTGAATCAGTACTGGTAAACCGTTTAAAAGGTCTAAGCCTGCCCAGGCAAAATGGTGCGAGTCGGAGAGCCCTTACATATAAACAGTTTGGTTTGTTTGGGCGTCAGGGCTGGAGATGACATTTCATCTCAGTGCGGGATAAAAGCTCCACAAAATTGGAAGCAACGTCTCCAAAACGACCTAAATAGTGTTGACGGGGATACAAACAAACTACTACTAGTAATTCTGCTACTTATGATAATGATAATTTTAATACTAAAAACAATTATAATAATAATCATACTCTAACTACAACTCTTACCACTAGCCGGCTCAGGCAAAGTGACACAAGTCAGACCGTCCATGCATATAGACCCTATTCATGTATTGGTTTCATTGGGCGGCAGGACTTGAGATGTCATTTCATCTCAATGTAGGGTGAAATTGGAAGCGGGGTCTCCAAAATGACCTAAATAGTGTTGTCGGGGACGTAAAATCTCATATCAAACAAACAATACTACACTTATTACTACTCCCACTACTTCTACTACTACTGCTACTACAACAATAATAATGATGATAATAATACTTTTAATAATCCAAACGATGATTAAGATAATTATACTTACTACTATTTCACCCATTACTTCAACTGCTACTGCTACTTTTACAACAAGTATTATGATTTTGATTATTATTGTTATTATTATTATTATTATTATTATTATTGTAATATATGTGTTGGAAAAAAATGAATAAACAATTCATCAGTAATAATAATAAATATAGGAAACGATGATTGAGTTGATAAAAGTAATAATAATAATTATAATATATAAACACGCACGGAATTAATGGACTACTGTTGTTCTTGGTGTTGAAAAGGAGGGTGCTAAGTACTGAAGTACATGCAAAAAGAAAACCAGTCTCTTTGTTGATTGCGCTGGGCCCATTGATCAGGTATTGTTACACTGTTAAATTCAACACAGTTTTCAACAAACATGATCAAACTGACAAGACAACCGTTCACCGTTGAATGTGATACTGCAAATTCAGTTTTCATGTCGACACGGTCAAATAATTCCAGTTTTTAAGTTTATAACTGAACGGTTGAATAATAAGATTTCATTGCCTGTTCCTTTCCAAACTAGTGCAATGCAATCACAATCGAGTCACTTGATATGGCTCTTTGTGTCATATCTTTCCTTGTTTATCATTCTACCACTCTGTGGATTCAGAAAGCACAGAGGAACAATTGACATGATCTTCACAGCAACGCAGCTTCAAGAGAAATGCCAGGTGCAAAACATTAACCTCTACATGACCTTTATTGATATTACCAAAGCATTTGACACAGTCAGCATTGAGGGTCTATGGTAAATTATGGTGAAGTTTGGCTGTTCAACCAAATTCATAGCAATGGTGAAGCAGTTCCACGATGGAATGCATGCATGGATCCAAAATGATGGTGCTTTTTCTGATCCATTCCCTGTGGCAAATGGAGTCAAACAAGGATGTCTATTATTCCCTTACACTGTTCAGCATTATGTTCTCTGCCATGTTCACAGATGCTTTCCAGGATGCTGAAAATGACATACCTATTAGTTATCGCTTTGATGGGAACCTTTTCAACCTCCGATAGTTGCAAGCCAAATCAAAAAGTGACGGCAAAGGTGCAATATGAGTCACTCTTTGCTGATGACATGACAATGGTTGCTACTTCAGAAGAGAGAGATCAAGTATCTAACTCTTGTAGAAGATTTGACCTCACATTCAACATCAAAAGGACTGAGATGGTTTATCAACCAGAACCTGGCAAACATTTCAAGGAGCCCACCATCACAGTGAAAGGTCAAATATTGCAAGTGGTAGATAAATTCATCTACCTTGGGAGCACTCTGTAAAGTGCCGTGCATATTGATGACGAAGTCAGTGTAAGAATTGCCAAAAAACTAGTGCAGCATTTGGCCGATGGGATCGAAGTGAAATCTGGCTTGACATAAAGCTGAAAGTCTACAGAGCTGAGGTGCTGCCAAAACTATTGTATGCGTGTTAAACATGTACAGTTTACCTACGGCACGCTAAAAGACTGAAAAACTTCCATACAAGGTGTCTTAGAAAACTCTTAAAGATTACGTGACAGGAAAAGATTCCAGACATAAAAGTCCTGAAAGGGGCAGGGATGCAGAGTGTACATATTCTTCTGAAACTGGCACAGTTATGATGAACAGACCATGTTACCAGGATGTCTGAGGAACGGTGGCCAAAGACAATCCTCTATGGAGAATTAAAAAAGGCAAACGCTCCCTTGGTGGTCAGAAGAAGCGTTACAAGGACATCCTCAAAACCTCCCTCAAGGGCTTAAACATACCAACAGAGTCGTGGGAACAAAATGCACAGGTCCGAGCAAAGTGGCAAGGCCTCATCAGAAGGGTTGCTAGTGACTATGAGGCAAAACGAATAAGCGAAGTCGAATAGAAACGTGCACAGCGCAAAGCCAGAACTAAGGTATCACCAACAGGACTGTCTTCCTCTAACATCTGTTGCTGTATCTGCAACAGACAGTTCAGAGCTAGACTCGGTCTCATCAGCAATCTTACAACACACAAACATTAGCATTTCTCGCATGTGATTAAGTTAGGTTATTTCCAGTCATGACAGACGGACTACCCCAGTCTCGAACAACTTTGCATGGTCCCTATTCCAAAGGTACGGAACCCGGGAAAGAACATAATTTTTTTAATAAGTTGTACGAAAAAGATATTAAGTTGTGCAAACAAGAAAATATCTTGTTCGCACAGCTTAATATCTTGTGCGCACAAGATATTGTCTTGTTTGCAAAACATATATCTTGTGCGGACAACATAATATCTTGTACGCACAACTTATTATCTTGTTCGCACACAGCCCCCGCCCATAGGTGTTTGAAGAAATATATGGGCTGCATGATGCTTCCACGCAGAGCTGAAACCGACCCGCACACGAGTACTGGTAAAACGCTTAGAGGATCTACGCCTGCCCAGGCAAAGCGGTGCGAGAGTTGGACCGTCCATGCTTATAAACTCTATTGGTTTCATTGGGTGGCAGGGCTTGAGATGTCATTCCATTTCAATTTCGGGTAAAAGTCCCACAAAATTGGAAGCAGCGTCTCCAAAATGACCTTTACAGTGTTGACGGGGACGTTTAACCTCAAACAAACAAAACTTGTTCGCACAACATATCTTGTTCGCACAACATATTAAAAATAAAATTTCATGTCCATTCCCGGGTTCCGTACTAAGGTGACCACGCCATTGCAGCTCGACTAACTGAACAGAAACTATTGAATCATTCTGAACGGTTCGTGTGCATAGCTGTATTTAAAGGGCCTGTCTTTTCATCTCAATTTCGGGTAAAAGCCTATCGGAAGCAACGTCTCCAAAATGACTCAAATGGTGTTGACGGGGACGTAAAACCTCTAAACAAACAAACTGTGTTATACTTACTACGACCTCGGGCTTTGTATAGTATATTTGCCGATAACTATTTTCTATACCCATTTAGTACCGGAAACCCCAAAACGGGTAGTGGGCAATCAGTGCAGGCCCAGATCAGACGCCGCAGAAGGCGGCGTCTGATCAGGGCCTCCACTGTTTGCTAAAAGTTTAGCCATTTTCCTCATCAATTTTGAAGAAAACACAACCTGGCACCCTTAAATTTTGAAATGGACTCCTGCTATATATATAAGGAGGAAGATTCCATTTGGTACGAAAAGGGTTAAAATAATAATTGTTCAAGCTGTCATCGCAGTGTTTGTTTTTAGATGCAATCGGATTATTATTTGTTTGAATTTAACCCTTTTTTGTACCCGTGAATGGAATCTTCCTCCTTATATATAGCAGGAGTCCATTTCAAAATATAGTGGTGAAAGGTTGTGTTATCTTTAAAATTTATTTGGAAAATATCTTAACTTTTTTGCAAATCGTGTAGGCCCTGATCAGACGCGCCTTATCTGGGCCTGCACTGTCTGTCAGGGTACCCGTTACAAAATTGTTTAAGACACAAGAACATAGACTCATACAGTGTATAACCCTTTCTCGAGGGGCGACAATGGTGTGTGTTAGTTTAAGACGCAAGGATATAGGCTCATACGGTTTATAACCCTTACTCAAGGGGAATGCGAACTCCCTCAGTGACGACAATTCTTTCCAAAATATTTTATTATCTTTCATTCAAACAGGAGTATACTCTTCAAGAAATAATGTAGAGCCCTTAATCAATAGGCATGGGTCAGAAGAGAATACGCCTTTATAATTTCGATCCCCTTTTAATCCAATTTTATGTAGTAAAACTGGGGTTTACAGGGGTATACATGTACATTATTTTTATCATTTCTACTGAAAACAGAATAATTTGTTTTACTTGAATTTGCTTTATTTTTTGGTGGTAAAATTTTCGATATATTTGAATAGGCATGTTTTTGTAGCGCCAATGGTGTTCTTTAAATAAAATGACGGAAAGTGTGATGATTATCTCTGTTCACCAAAACACTACGTAATCACTCAATAATACTATTTGCCGGGACCACCGGTGATTGGCAAAAACATCTTTGGCCGTTTATCGCCTTTGTAAATGCAATGTTATTTTCTTTAAGCTTGTTTTTTGTTTGGAAATTGACCTTTAAAATTTTATAATAGACATGTCTTGGCTAGTAATTATTGGTTTCTAGAAGATTTGAGGATGTTTTGATGATTAAATTACCTGTTAAACTTATGCAGGTAACGAGTTGGGACGATCTTAATTATTTGTCATAAAAATGCGCAAAACGAATGACTAAACGCGGAAGATGCATGAATGGACTCTAAAATATGTTTATCCCGAGGCTTTTTGCCAACCACGAAAGATCGTTATCCAATGGAAAAGTAATTTTGCGCATGCGCATTAACATGTAAACAAGGCCACGTGTCAAAACATTGGATCTGTCTATACCTTCAGGATTGACAACTTCTGTAAAACTATTGCTGTCTCAAATGTCAGCAAGGATCAACTCTAGTCTTTCCTGTAGAGCAGATACCCTTTTATAGTTGGGCTGAGTTGATTGCATACACACAGTCCCGAAAGTTGTTTAATTGTTAACCGTCGCGAAAAATTTTTCTAGGTGTATCCAGCCCCCCTTAAAGGAAATTGCAATAATTAAAATCATATGTGCTGCATAAGAAAACATGTTTCATTGCATTTGTGAGCTACCGTTAACCTGCACATTCGAGCAAACTGGTTCGCTGTTTGGATAATTCAGTGCCTCTTAACCCTTATCTTGCTGTTCACGACAACCCCTATCTCTGCAAACAGTGTAGATCCTGATCAGATGGCTTCTTCACAAACAGTGTAGATCCAGATCAGATGGCTTCTGAAGAAGCCATCTGATCAGGTTCTACACTGTTGACCTTCAATTTATGAAATTGTAGGAATAAATTACATCAAGTAATCTGATTGGTTCAAAGTCAGAAATGGGTGTGGCTAAACTGAATATTCAGCAAGATAAGGGTTTACAAGTATTCTCGCTACAGTGGCATTAAAGTAAATGATTTTCATTCACAGAGGTTTATATGTGATTCAGCATGAACGTGAGAAATCTTCGCCGAATGATTCCACATAGCTGTTTGATGTTTTTGCAAGTAATTCTCTTCTTCGTAATTGTGGATTACACTACCAAAACTTGTCCATTCAAGTTAACAAGTAATAGATCGGAAAATGAGATAGAATGGCGGAGAACTTGGCGTTTCCGGGCAAACTCCGGTCAAGCTGGAGCAGCTGGGGGCATCAGAAAGGGGACAGTAGTAATCGGAATCCTTTCAAACACTCAAAACTTGTGTCAAAGACAGGCTCAGAGAAAATTATTCATACCAAGAGCTAAAGCGTATGCAACCCTGGATGTTAAAGTTTTCTTTGTTCTAGACGAACGTACTAAGATGCTGGATAGAGAGCAAGAGATTAATGGTGACATTGTATTTCTAAATACATCTGTTCATGGTTGGGGCAAAGGTTTTGCCAGAAAACTACACGTTTGGTTGAAATATGTCACTGTAAATTTTCCGGATGCACTTTTGATCGGGCGTATGGATGACGACGTATTTGCATGTACTCCACAAATTTTCGACAGACTAAATAAGGTAAAACATGAACTTTTATATTATGGCTACCCGACAGGATATCCCCATGCCTGTTCGATAGACTGTGTTGACGAAATGTTTCTGGTAATAGGGACAGAACTAGCTCGGAGAGTGGCACGTAGGAATTTCTGTGATGAGGTTAAAGAGAATGGTTGTTTATATGACGGTAATGGCGGCCACATGTTTAGACGCTGGATAAACAGTTATGATGATTTTGTTTTCGTGGACGAAAAAGCAAACGACAAAATGATCTGGTACTATTTTGACAGTGCAAATCAAAGCGAATACAGAAGGTACATGACACCTATGTTCTGCAAGAAGTATCTTCTTTTCCATAAAGCTACACCAAGTGAAATTCATCGATGGGACCAGTATAACAGATTGCTTCTTGATGATGGCTTAATGGCAAATATATCTGAACAAGACATCATTGATGCAGACACGTGTTCAAAGGACAGAGGAGCGGTTATGACCAGGCAATACAAAAACAGGCACTTGTAAGATTATGAGAACCTTTTATGAGTATGGGTTCAATAAAGGCTGTTTAGGTCGATTATTTATCAATCAACCAAAACTTACTAAGCGCAATAACTTTACTTACTGATGTCCACGTGTCGGCCTCTGTAGCTCAGTCGGATACGCGTCTGACTGGTGATCAGGAGGACGCGAGTTCGATATCTGCCGGAGTCGGCAACATTCTTTCGTGGGGATTGATCATGGAATCTTTTCTGTTGTCATTCTCTCCCTTTCGCTGATTTTAAGAAGGGCAGTTGTCAGTTTTTGGCGAAAGAATGTGCAATGTACTGGTTAACCGCTTACGTATAAGCCCGCCTAGGAAAAGTGTGGATAGGTAAACTGAACGGCTCAAAAATGACCCAAAATAGTGTTGACTGGGCCGTTAAACAGTCTAAGTATCAATGCAGAATCATTTTTCAGAATGCTTTCAGGGACAATCGACCCATCGGTACTGTTAGTGCTTTGATTAATTCTCGGGATTTGTTTGTTTGATTTGAGGTTTAGCGTCCCCGTCAATACTGTAAAGGTCATTTTGGAGACTTTGCATCCAATTGTGTGGGACTTTACCCGACATTGAGATGAAATGACATCTCAAGCCCTGTCGCCCAATGAAACCAATAGGGTTTATTAGCATGGACGGTCCGCCTCGCGCCGCGGTTCCTGGACAGGCTTAGATCCTCTAAGCGGTTTACCAGTACTAGTGAGCGGGCCGAATTCAGCTCTGCGTGGAAGCATCATGCAGCCCATATATTTATTCAAGCCCCTATGGGCGGGGGGCCGGGAACTGAGTCGATTGTCACTACGTGTAGGATGGAGAACATTATGGAAACACGCCTATTTAAATATATTGGTAAAATCTGAAATTGTTCATATTTCTCTTCAAAACATAGATTGTTGGTACTCGTTAGAACCGCCTCGGCGAGGCGGGTCTAACGATTACCCAAAATCTATGTTTTTGAATAGAAATACGAAAATAGTGCATATCCCTATAAACCTCAGTTTTATTAGATCAAAGTAGGGTTTGATGGGATCAAATTTTCGTGGTGTGGTCCTGAACGTGGACTTAAACTGTTTCGTCTAATCCACAAGGAAAACAGTGTAGATTCTGATCAAACGCCGCGTTCTGCTGCACCTGACCCTGATATTCCTGTACTGTAAGCAAACAGTGTAGACCCCGATCAGACATCGCGTTCTGTGGCGTCTGATCTGCGTCTGCACTGTTTGCCAAACCTAACACATGATTACAGTCCCGATTGTTACTCTTTAAGATTACATCACGAAAACACGCCTATATAATTTCGACCCCCTTGAACCCCACTTTTATACAGTAAAACTGGGGTTTACAGGGGTATACCTTATTTTTCTGATTTCACATCACGAAAACACGCCTATATAATTTTGACCCCCTTGAACTCCACTTTTATTTAGTAAAACTGGGGTTTGCAGGGGTAACCTTATTTTTCTTATTTCTGCTCTAAAATATAGATTGTGGGTACTCATTAGAACCGCCTCGATGAAGCGGTTCTAATTTGTACCCACAATCTATATTTTGAGCAGAAATAAGAAAAATATCCCAATTTTTCATCCTAACATCTTCGTGTTTTTTCGGCGGTAAAGTTTGCAATGTATTTGTATAGGTGTGTTGTCGTAATGAGATGTTATCTATAAATAGCCATCATCTGGATTTCCTACAAATCATGCTAGTCAAGCTGACATCAGCAATGAAGATCTTCTGTGCTTAGTCACTTTGGAATGACTGACAACAATCGACCCAAAAATGCATCGCGAATGTTTTACTAGGTATAAATGCTTTTAAACATACACAATATCTTTCTTCTTAAAGGGACACATTTCAACTAAAAATGCAGATAGCAATGTTTCACAGAAAAACTGTAGCTGTGTGGTTATGAGGCATCACGAAAACACGCATATATTTTTTTTTGACCCCATTAAACTCCACTTTTACATTGTAAAACTAGGGGTTTACAGTAAACATTTTCTTATTTTAGATTGTGGGTACTCATAACCCTTGGCTATATATTTTTAAGCAGAATTATGAAAAATAACAGATTTTTATCTGAAAATTTTCATTTCTGGTGCTTAAATTTTCAGTATATAATTGAATAGGCGTGTTTACATAATGTCAGACGTCAAAAGTGGTAGGACCACAAATGGGAATATCTTAATTTCTAGCTTATTAAATCATAAATAAGATATAACTCGAGTTTGATTACTTTTTCTTGCACACCAGACAAGCGAATCCGTGATTTTTTCCTGGGAAAGAAATTTATGTTCTGACCCTGGTGTTCCGACCCAAAATCGAATATTTGGTTTGGTTTTGGTTTTACGGCCTTTTCAAGAATATTTCACTCATATCGAGCGGATCGTTAATCAGAGGTAGGCGAAAACCGGAGTCCCCGGAGAAAAAACACCTGACCTTCCGTTGCAGAACTTGGCGTCTCACATGTGATCCGAGCGAGGCTCGAACCACAGCGGTGAGAGACCGAATGATCAAGAGTCAGCGCTCTTTACCACTAGGCCACGGAGGCCCGTTCCAAAATCGAATATACGAGTAATCGCGTGTTTGATAATTGCACTGGTTGACTACGACCTCGTATGCGCCGTCGTTAAGGTTCACGCCACAGCACGTTACGTGACGTCCCTAAACATTCCTGTAATGTCATCACAATACGGCGGACGTCGGTAACCGAAGTGACTGCGGCATTAAAAATCCGCACTAAGAAATGGAAGGTATGCAAGAAAAAGAATCCTATATGGGTGTGAGGGGTGGATAGAAAAATCCGTCCCTCTGGATCACTGTACGGCATCACTCGGCAAGCCCTGTGATGCCAGACAGTGACCCTCGAGAGGGATTTTTCCATCCACCCCTCACACCCATATAAGATTCTTATATTCTTGCACACCAGATAAGGAAATCCATATGTTAGACTGGGATAGGAATTCTGTTCTAACCCTGGTGTTCTTACCCAGGGACAGGCTAAAAATCGAATATTTTCGCGTGTTTCATTAATGCATTGGTCGAATACGACCTCATATGCACCGCCGTTAACAGTGATGTCACAGCCAATTTTGTGACGTCACTTAACATCAGTGTAGTGTCGACGCCGGCAACCGAAGTGACTGCAGTAGTAAAAATCCACGCTCAGAAATGGAAGGTATGCAAGAAAAGGAATCCTACATGGGTGTGAGGGGTGGATAGAAAAATCAGTCCCTCGGGATCACTTTCCGGCATCAATCGCTAATCTTCGTGATGGCGGACAGTGACCCTCGGGACGGATTCTTCCATCCACCCCTGACACCTATATAAAATTCTTATAGTCCTATCCGGCACTAAAAATGAAATTACATACACTATCTGTAAAGAGACTTTGCACCAACTATATTTGTCCTTTTCAAAACCACTTTTGGGGCCCCCGCCCATTTGGGGCTTGAAGAAATAAATGGGCTGCATGATGCTTCCACGCAGAGCTGAAACCGACCGCACACGAGTACTTGTAAACCACTCCTCGAAAACACGACCAAATAATTCTGACACTCTTGAATCCCACTTTTATTTAGTAAAACTTGGGCTTACAGGGGTAAACCTTATTTTTCTTATTTCTGCTCTAAAATATATTGTGGGTACTTGTTAGAACCGCCTCATCGAACCGCCTCATCGAGGCAGTTCTAACATGTACTCACAATCTATATTTTGAAAGGAAAGAAGAAGAATATTACAATTTTTCATCTGAAAATGTTCGTTTTTTCGCCGTAAAATTTACACTGTATTTGAAAATGTATGTTTTCGTAATGAAGAACCAGATCAGTCCGTTATTGCTATTTATGATCAGCGAAGAGACTTTTCACTGTTATTACTTTTTCATCACGAAAACACGCCTATATAATTTTGAACCAATAGACCCCACTTTTATTATTATAGTAGAAATGGGTTTGTTTGTGTGTTGTTGTTGTTGTTGTTTTTTTATTTATATATTTATTTATTTTTTTGGTTTGTTGTTTTGTTGTTTATTGGTGTTTAACGGCCCAGTCAACACTATGTTAGGTCATTGTTGAGCCGGTCAGTTTACCTACCCACACTTTTCCTGGGCAGGCTTATCCGTAAGCGGTTAACCAGTACAGTGCACTTTCTTTCGTCAGAAACTGACAACTGCCCTTCTTGAATTAGCGGAAGGGAGAGAATGACCGTAGAAAAGATTTCATGATCAACCTCCACGAAAGAATGTTGCCAACCCCGGCAGGTATCGAACCCGCGTCCTCCTGTTCACCAGTCAGACGCGCATCCGACTGAGCTACCGAGGCCGGCAAAACTGGGGTTTACAGGGGTATGCATTATTTTCTTATTTCTGCTCAAAAACTTAGATTGTTGGTGCTCGTTAGAATTGCATTGCCGAGGCGGCTCTAACGAGTATTCACAATTTATGTTTTGTGCAGTAGTCTAATTTAAAAAATATCCAATATTCTAACACAGCGCGCCTATACATAACAATGGAAAATAACTGTTTTATTCTACAACAAATCACGGCAAGGAAGAGGGTGACGAGTGACGTCATTAAAAACTGCCAATTTATGACGTCATTATTCGATTTCCTTGACGTTGGACTGTGTGACGTCATTTTCTCGCATCAAAAATGTCAGAAAAGGATATAAATGCATGTGTTTCAGCCGATAATATATTTTAGACAATGGCGAAAATTGTGAGATTTTGAAGGAAACAACAGCATTATTGCCGATTTTCAGCCTGTTAGAATCGAAATAGATCAGCTCTTGTTTGTGATTTGTTGAGTAATAAATCACAGTTTGTCGGTCAGTTGTAAAGCAGACAAATCACGAGCAACTGACCGACAAACTGTGATATATTACTCAACAAATCACAGCTAGAGCTGATCTATTTCTTAATTTTCATCTGAAAGATTTCATTTCTTGGTGGTAAAATTTTAATACATTTGAATAGGCATGTTTTAGTAATGGCACCGACAATTTACCCTTTACATAAACACCGAGAACAATATTAGTCAATTTATGTTGTCTTTAACATCATCATCATTATAATACTACATGTAATTATGATTATTTTCATCGTTTTTATAGTTCATCACGAAAACATGCTTATAGAGTTTTGACCCCCTTGAAACCTTATTTTTCTTATTTCTGCACTAAAAATAGTAAATACATGGTGAGTGTCTTTTATAATAAAATATAATCGGTAACAATTTATAGGGGGCGAGCTTTAGCGAGCCCCTATAAAATTGTCGCGGCGAACCGATTATATTTTATTATTAAAGACACTAATCATGTATTTAGTTTATACCGCAATTCAAAAATCAAGGGGTTTTGCAACAATTTAGCAAATTTAAGCAAAAAAGACAGCAGACAGTGTGGCATGTTAAACGACATTCAGTGCCATGGCGCGCGCGCGTAGTATAATGTGACGTCAACGAGTGCAAAGTTTCTGACGTCACCACGCCACAAAGACGTAGGAAGCAACATGGACGCTCGAATAAAAGTTTCTCAGCGGTTTACAGTCTGTATGAAAATCTGCAAATAAGTAGTTTATTTTAGCTTTAGAAATTATTTTCGAGGTTGAGACTCAACTGAAGTAGCAGTGCGCAATTATTTCAACAGGCCATTCAAACCAGGAAAGGCCGAGAAGGTAAGAATTTAGCTGAAACTTCTTAAAATCTGTTCAAATAAATATTGCAAAGATTTTAACTTGCAGTTTCATTGTTTTCCCATGTATAACAGGTTGCATGTTATTGTTTACACTTGTAAATTAGTGACATGAAAAGTAGGTCCGGTCTATAAACGGTCACTAGACGTATTATAGGTCAGTAGAAGGTATTATAGGTCACTACCAATTATAGCGTGCAGTTATTCGACCCCCTTTATTAGGATACTAGAATGCCTGATTGCGGTATAGTGTGGGTACCCGTTAGAACCGCCTCCATGAACGTGTACCCTCATTCTATATTTTGAGTAGAAATAAGAAAAATATCACAATTTTTCATCTGAAAATGTTCGACTTTTCGGCGGTAAAATTTACAATGCATTTGAATAGCCGTGTTTTCGTAATGCTAATTACTGTTTGTAATTTTTCACAATCACAAGTTTATTGAGTAAATGAAGGCCACCGTTTGAAACAGCCAAATTTCTTTTGGAAATTTCATTATTGCAAAAAAAAAAAAAAAAGAAAAAAAAATTAGCTTCAGCTGCCAATTTTCGTTATGCTTTGGACCATGAGAGCTATGGTGCGATTACATCACGCAAACACGCCTATATGAGCCCCGCCAAGCGAATTCGTGTCTTCGAGCTTTCCGTCATGACAAATTTTAACTGAGCATGCCCAGCCATTCTGAGGGGCCAGGGATATGGCTTTCTGCCTGTAGGTTCCTCTTGATTCACTGCTTGTATGGGGGAGCAGCGAAGGTTCTGGCGAGACTGCGCGGATGCGCAGGCTCGCCTGAACCTTCGCTGCTCGCATAGGCGATAAGTACCAAAATCGCTTGACGGGGCCCATATAATTTTGACCCCACTTGAACCTCACATTTTTATAGTAAAACCGTGGTTTACAGGGGTATGCCTTATTTTTCTTTTATAGAGCAGAAATAAGAAAAATATCACACTTTTTCAGGTTAAAATTTTCCTTTTTGGGGCAGTAAAGTTTACAATGTATTTGTATAGGCATGCATTCATAATGAGAGTACACACGTATTTATATTCCGGTGCAGTTCTAATCGGTTTACCGTTAACGTCCAGGATTCATAGTCTCGTAGCGGACACCCGTTCCTGAAGACAATAATTTTGATGAGGCCTAATTGGCCGACACTAACTAGTCTGGCCCATGCCCCCGCCCATAGAAGCTTGAAGAAATATATGGGCTGCATGATGCTTCCACGCAGAGCTGAATCCGGCCCGCACACTAGTACTGGTAAACCGTTTAGAGGATCTAAGCCTGTCCAGGAACCGCGGTACGAGGCGGATCGTCCATGCTAATAAACCCTATTGGTTTCATCGGGCGACAGGGCTTGAGAGGTCATTTCATCTCAATGTCGGGTAAAAGTCCAACAAAATTTGAATCAACGTCTCCAAAATGACCTTTACAGTGTTGACGGGGACGTTAAACCTCAAATCAAACAAACTAGTCTGGCCCAGAAAAATGAACACTTCATACTTATAAGTTATGTGGTGTATTCTTTGCTCCTGAATGTTAACCCTGTAATAAAGCATATTGTTTAGATTCACGGTCATATTTGTTTCTTGACAAAATTGAAATATAAGATCTAGCTGTCTTTGCAATCTAACCCTAGTGTCCGCACTATTCGCCATATCAGTTACGTCTCCGGTCAAGCAAGGTGCATAAATCGTTAAAAAAATACACTGTAAAAAATGAAAGGAAACATTACACCAAAACTGGTGGCAGCTGAGCTGCCACCAATTTTGGTGCAACCTATCTCCATTGTATGCTCGGTATCTTTTCATCGATTTGCCGGCTATTAAATCAAATATATGGTGTAATTAAGCTCTCGAAGATGGAAGAAAAGTTTACACCATGGTATAACTTATCTACTACTGGTGTAAATGTACCATTGAAGGAAACGTTTCCGTTGCGAGGAGGGTGTATTGTTTCCTGCGTTAAATCGGTGTAACAATAAACAAATAATTAAGACTGGCTACACCAGAGTGGACATTTAACAGTATGTATCGTAATTATTTATCTTTTTTTCCATAGCTAATTAGACTCCGATACTCCTTTTAAAAGGCACTTTGATACCCTTTTTAATGGGTAACATTTACCATTTTGCAATGGTAGTGTTTGTGTTTCTGTAAAACGCCAGTGTAAAATGTTGCACTTTCAATTAGATGTTGTATAAATTATTTATCAAACAAAAATTGTATTTATACTGAAATAGAATTTATCTCATTTTAATAGCAATTACTGGGATCATTTCATCACGCTATAACCAATATTAATAATTATATAATGTGTCTGATATGTATGCCGTTTTGAGCTATATGACATGAAAGAGGAACAAAATAACATATGTTGTACATGTGACGTATCTTGAATGACTTGTTACACGATTGGACAGGAAACGTTTACTTTCGTTAAGGTAAAACTAAACACCAGTATAAGTGTAAACACAACACCGATAAGCTGGAAAGATAACGCTTTCAAGGTGCAATTACTTTTTTACACTGAACATAAGGAAATGTTATCCATTATTCGCAGAAATATTACACCGATATTTCATTACACTGCAAAAAGTGTATTGTTCACAGTTACACCGCCCGTCAAAAAATTAAATGTTACCCTGTAGTATGACTAAAATTACGCTATTAAGTAGCAAAACTTACACCATAAATAGTGTATCATTTCAAATACGGAACGTAACTTTTGTTTTGTAGAATTGTTACCTCAAACACCAACTTTGCAGTTCTATACCAAAGTAGGAGTAATCTATACACGTTATCAGTGTATTGTTACACAAAAGTAACACTTAACACCAAAAATGGTGAAAGGTTCTAGCTCACACGAGTTTTAGTGTAAACTTTACTCTGTCTTTACGTCGAGTTAACACGAGTATCCAGAATGGCTACTTTTCTGGTGAAAATCTGTGATATTCTTCTTATTTATATTGCAAACATAGGTTGTTGGTACTCGTTAGAACCGCCTCATTGAGGCAGTTCTAACGAGTACCCACTACCTATGTCTTGGATTTGTTTGATTTGAGGTTTAACGTCCCCGTCAACACTGTAAAGGTCATTTGGGAGACGCTGCTTCCGTTTTATGGTTCTTTTACCCGACATTGAGATGAAATGACATCTCAAACCCTGCCACCCAATGAAACCAACAGAGTGTACAAGCATCCGACTGAGCGACTGAATAAAGAAGGAGATTTATTTGTTTTTTCACAGAGTTGTTAATGTAATGTCGCTGTTTATCTTTAAAACAAAATGCTCTCCGCTACCCTTATTACCACACTTCCTATCAAAGTTGTTCTTGCCAGCCACTGGCTGGTTCCCAACGTTGTCCACTGACCGATCTTTTGCCACTTTAAGCTGAAACTCAACGCCACAGTTAGGTTCATCCCCGACGTCGCTATATCCTTCCATTTTCCTGTCACATTCCGGCGACCTGGCTAGACACATAAAGGTTGCCTTTAGATTATCATGAAAGATTATACTCATGAAATTATAGATAAAAGGATTCGCAGCTATACAAAAGTGTGGCATCAGAGGGGCAAACATTTTTAGCTCATGGACTGCCTCTGAAAATTCGGTTCCGTATGCCAGTAACAACTCCAACACGTAGTTGGGCAACCAGCAAATCATAAAAGTGACTGTCACTATGGCCGACATCTTCACAACCCGGCGAACTTTTCGCACTTTACGTTGTGCATTTCCCTGCAGTAAGGCAGTAGTACTTGGTGAAATCCAAAGTCTATGTCCAATCCGAGAGTAGCAGATCGCGGTAGAGCGTAGAGAAATAGAAACGCCGCTGTGATGTACGCCTTGTAGATCCATTTTTCCGTCCAAATGTACATACAGATTTCGTGTCCCATGATGTCTATACTCTGAGCGATCACAAAGGTGGGAGAGCAAACCGCACAAGAAAACAACCAGAATGTAACTATCACAATAATTGCCTTTCGTATTGTTCTGAAACAAATATGATAACATTACGATATCAAGTAGGCCCCCGCCCATAGGGGCTTGAAGAAATATATGGGCTGCACGATGCTTCCACGCAGAGCTGAATCCGGCCCGCACACTAGTAGTGGTAAACCGCTTGGAGGATCTAAGCCTGTCCAGGAACCGCGGTGCGAGGCGGACCGTCCATGCTAATAAACCCTATTGGTTTCATTGGGCAACAGGGCTTGAGATGTCATTTCATCTCAATGTCGGGTAAAAGTCCCACAAAATTGGAAGCAACGTCTCCAAAATGACCTTTACAGTGTTGACGGGGACGTTAAACCTCAAATCAAACAAACAAACATACGATATCAAGTCCGTGTGAAGAACACCAATCTAAACCTCACTTTATATAGAGCCTTGTTAAGTGGGGTTTATGGGGATATACATTATTTTCTTTATTTCTGCTCCAAGACATATGTTGTGGGTACTCGTTAGAACCGCCTCATTAAGGCGGTTCTAACGAGCACCCTCAACCTCTGTTTGGAATGACAAAAAGAAAACTGCCACAAATTTTCATCAGAAAAATGTCCGTATTTGAGATATGAAAAATGTACTATGCCAGACAGATTAGTTATTCTAATAAAGTTGAACTTCAACAGCTCGAGCACCTTTTGGAGGATGAAAATTTGTTCGAGATATGGAGAGTTCGAATTACCCAGGGTTAATCATAGCGCCAGGTCAGATACAAAAGATAATTTAGGGATATTATAAGAATCTTATATGGGTGTGAGGGGTGGATGGAAAAATCCGTCCCGAGGGACACTGTCCGGCATCACGAGGCTTGCCGAGTGTTGCCGGACAGTGATCCCGAGGGACGGTGGATGGAAAAATTCGTCCCGAGGGACACTGTCCGGCATCACGAAGCTTGCCGAGTGATGCCGGACAGTGTTCCCGAGGGACGGATTTTTCTATCCACCCCTCACACCCATATTGGATTCTTTTCCTTGCATACCTTCCGTTGACACTGCATGAATGTTTAGTGACGTCACGTAACGTGCTATGACGTCAGCCTTAACGACGGCGCATACGAGGTCGTAATCAACCAGTGCATTTATCAAACGCACGATTATATTCGATTTTGGGTCGGAACACCAGGGTCAGAACATAAATTTCTATCCCAAGGTAAAATCACGGATTTCCTTGTCCGGTGTGCAAGAAATTTTGCTCTTCCATCAACTTATACAAGAATCTGACAAAAAAAAAGAAAATTAAAAAAAAAACTTATACAAGAATCTTACATGGTGTCAGGGGTTGATAGAAAATTCCGTCCCGATGGACTTGATAGAAAAACACTATCCGGCATCTTGAGGCTTGCTGAGGGGCGGCAATCAACCCCTTTCATACATTTCTTCAATACCTTTCTTTTTCTGAGAGTGGGTTTTTAGCTCACATGTCACGTAGTGACGAGGTGAGCTTTTGGGATCACTTTTCGTCCGTCGTGCGTCCGTCCGTCCGTGCGTCCGTGCGTAAAAAAATTCTTCAAACAACATCTCCTCCTAAACCACTGATCGGATTTTAACCAAACTGCACAAGAATGATCCTTAGGTGGTCCCCTTTCAAAGTTGTTCAAATGGTTCCGGTCCGTTGCACATGTTGGTGACAGAATCCAAAAATAGATTTTTTTTCCACGAAAACTTAAAAAATCTTCTTCTCTGAAACCGCAAGGCCCAGGACTTTGATATTTGGTATGAAGCTTCATCTAGTGGACCCCTACCAAGATTGTTCAAATTATAGTGCTGGGGCCAAAAATGCACCCGCACTGGGGCCCTTTGGTTTTACATTGGGTTATATAGGGAAAATCTTTAAAAATCTTCTTCTCTGTAACCGCATGGCCCAGGTCTTTGATATGTGGTATGAAGCTTCATCTAGTGGACCCCTACCAAGATTGTTCAAATTATAGTGCTGGGGACAAAAATGCCCCCGCCCCAGGGCCCTATGGTTTTACATGGGCTTATATGGTGAAAATTTTAAAAAATCTTCTCCTCTGAAACCGCAAGGCCCAGGTCTTTGATATTTGGTATGAAGCTTCATCTAGTGGACCCTACCAAGATTGTTCAAATTATACTGCTGTGGCCAAAAATGCCCCCGTCCCCGGGGCCCTTTGGTTTTATATAGGCTTATATAGGGAAAACCTTTAAAAATCTTCTTATCTGAAACTACAAGGCCCAGGTCTTTGATATTTGGTATGAAGCTTCATCTTGTGGACCTTTACCAAGATAATTCAAATTATAGCCCTGGGGCCAAAAATGCCCCCGCTCTGGGGCTCTTTGGTTTTACATAGACTTATATAGGGAAAATCTTGAAAAAACTTCTTCTCTGAAACCACAAGGCTTAGGTCTATGATAATTGTTATGAAGCTTCAGCTAGTGGACCTCTACCAAGATTGTTCAAATTATAGCCCGGAGACCAAAAATGCCCCCGCCATGTGGCCCTTTGGTTTTAAATAGACTTATATAGGGAAAATCTTTAAAAATCTTCTTCTCAGAAACCACAAGGCTTAGGTCTTTGATATTTTTTATGAAGCTTCAGCTAGTTGACCTCTACCAAGATTGTTCAAATTATAGCCCTGGTGCCAAAAATGCCCCCGCTCCAGGGCCCTTTGGTTTAACATAGACTTATATAGGGAAAATCTTGAAAAATCTTCTTCTCTGAAACCACAAGGCTTATGTCTTTGATATTTGTTATGAAGCTTCAGCTAGTGGACCTCTACCAAGATTGTCCAAATTATAGCCCTGAGAGCAAAAATGCCCCCACCATGTGGCCCTTTGGTTTTACAAAGACTTATATAGGGAAAATCTTTAAAAACTTCTTCTCTGAAACCAGAAGGCCCAGGTCTTTGCTATTTGGTATGAAGCTTCATCTAGTGGACCCCTACCAAGATTGTTCAAATTATAGTGGTGGGGCCAAAAATGCCCCCGCCCCGGGGCCCTTTGGTTCTACATAGGCATATATAGGGAAAATCTTTAAAATCTTCTTCTCTGAAACCAGAAGGCCTAGGTCTTTGATATTTGGTGTGAAATTTCATCTAGTGGACCTCTTTCAAGATTGTTCAAATTAAATACCTGAGGCCAAAAATGCCCCGCCCCGAGACCCTTTGGTTTCACATAGACTTATATAGGGAAATCTTTAAAAATCTTCTTCTCTGAAACTGATAGGCCATGGTCTTTGATATTTGGTATGGAGCTTCATCTAGTGGACCTCTACCAAGATTGTTCAAATTATAGCCCTCGGGCCACAAATGCCCCCGCCCCGGGGCCCTTTGGTTTTACATAGACTTATATAGAGATAATCTTTGAAAATCTTATTCTTAGAAACAGCAAGGCCCAGGTCTTTGATATTTGGTGTGTAGCTTCATCTAGTAGACCTTTGCCAAGATTGTTCAAATTATAGCCTTTGTTGATATTTGGTATGAAGCTTTACCTTTTTAGACCTCCCTCAACATTATGCACATTATAACCCTGGGATCAATAATGGCCCTCCCCGGGGCCCACTTATTACTCTATGGATCAGGTGAGCGATCCAGGGCTATCATGGCCCTCTTGTGTTTTATATTAGGATCACTTTTTGTCTGTCATCCGTGCGTAAACAATTTCTTCAAATTGCATCTCCTCCTAAACCACTGATCGGATTTTGACCAAACTTCACATGAATGATCCTTAGGTGGTCCCCTTTCAAAGTTGTTCAAATGGTTCCGGTCCGTTGCACATATAGGTCACAGGAGCCAGAAATAGATTTTTCACCGAAAACTTAAAAGATCTTCATCTCTGAAACCGCAAGGCCCAGGTCTTTGATATTTGGTATGAAGCTTCATCTAGTGGACCCCTACCAAGATTGTTCAAATTATAGTGCTGGGGCAAAAAATGCCCCCGCCCGGGGCCCTTTGGTTTTACATCGTCTTATATAAGAAAATCTTCAAAAAAATCTTCTTCTCTGAAACAACACGGCCCAGGTCTTTGATTTTTGGTATGAAGCTTCATCTAGTGGACATCTATCAAGATTGTTCAAATTATAGTGCTGGGGCCAAAAATGCTTCCGCCCCGGGGCCCTTTGGTTTTACATGGGCTTATATAGGGAAAATCTGTAAAAATCTTCTTCTCTGAAACCGCAAGGCCCAGGTCATTGATATATGATATGAAGCTTCATCTAGTGGACCCCTACCAAGATTGTTCAAATTATAGTGCTGGGGCAAAAAATGCCCTCGCCCCGGGGCCCTTTGGTTTTACATGGGCTTATATAAGGAAAATCCTTAGAAATCTTCTTCTCTGAAACTGCAAGGCCCAGGTCTTTGCTATTTGGTATGAAGCTTCATCTAGTGGACCCCTACCAAGATTGTTCAAATTATAGTTCTGGGGCCAAAAATGCCTCCGCCCCGGGGCCCTTTGATTTACATAGGCTTATATAGGGAAAATCTTCAAAATTCTTCTTCTCTGAAACTGCAAGGCCCAGGTTTTTGATATTTGGTATGAAGCTTCATCTTGTGGACCTCTTCCAAGATTGTTCAAATTATAGCCCTGGGGCCAAAATGTCCCGCCGCAGGGCCCTTTGGTTTTAAATAGGCTTATATAGGGAAAATCTTCTTCTCTGAAACTGCAAGGCCGAGGTCTTTGATATTTGGTATGCAGCTTCATCTTGTGGACCTCTACCCCCAACCCCCCCCCCCCCCCCCCCCTCCGGGGCCCTTTGGTTTTACATAGACTTATATTGGGAAAACCTTGAAAAATCTTCTTCTCTGAAACCACAAGGCCTAGGTCTTTGATATTTGGTATGAAGCTTCAGCTAGTGGACCTCTACCAAGATTGTTCAAATTATAGCCCTGAGGCCAAAAAAGCCCCCGCCTCGGGGCCCTTTTGTTTAACATAGGCTTAAATAGGGAAAATCTTTAAAAAATTTCTTCTGTGAAACCACAAGGCCCAGGTCTTTGATATTTGGTGTGAAACTTCATCTAGTGGACCTCTATCAAGAATGTTCAAATTATAGCCCTGGGGCCAAAAATGCCCCCGCCCCAAGACCCTTTGGTTTTACATATATATAGACTTATATAAGGAAATCTTTAAAAATCTTTTTCTCTGAAACTGTAAGGCCCATATCTTTGATCTTTGGTATGGAGCTTCACCTAGTGGACAATTATAGCCTTTGTTGATATTTGGTATGAAGCTTCACCTTTTTAGACCTCCCTCAACATTATGCACATTATAACCTTGTGGTCAATAAGGCCCTCCCCGGGGCCCACTTGTTACTCTATGGATCAGGTGAGCGATCCAGGGTCATCATGGCCCTCTTGTTTTATAATGCAGCGACTTTGATTGTCGACGGCCACCATATTTTGATGACAATAATGCAGCGGTTTTGACGTCACTGAACGTGCGGGTGTAGATCCAGTATCTGATTCTTTGGAAAGTTTTGACCTCACAATCAGTTTATCAACCAGCACCAGGCATACCTTACATGGAACCCACCATCACGGTGAAAGGTCAAAGATTGCCAGAAGTAGACAAGTTCACCCACCTTGGAAGCTTATTGACAAGAGTCGAGCACATTGATGATGATGTCAGTGCCAGGATTGCTAAGGCTAGTGTAGCACTTGGCCGTTTGTGATCGACGTGAGACCCTGTTTGACTCAAAGCTGAAAGTCTACAGAGCTATGGTGTTGCCACCACTATTAAAGGCATGTGAAACGAGGAAAAGTTGCCAACGGCACGCCAAAAGACTGGACCATTGCTATACAAACTGTCTCAGAAAAAAAATAAAGATTAAGTGGCAAGACAGAATTTCAGACACAGAAGTCCTGAAAAGGGCGGTGATGCAGAGCGTACAACCTCTTCTGAAACTGGCACAGTTAAGATGGGCCGGCCATGTTACCAAGATGCCTGAGGAGCGTTTGTCATCACGAATACACTCCTATATAATTTTGACTCCCTTGAACTCCACTTTTATATATAGTAAAACTGGGGTTTACAGGGGTAAAACCTTATTTTCTTATTTTTGCTCTAAAATATAGATTGTGGGTACTCGTTAGAGCCGCCTCGATGAGGCGGTTCTAACGTGTACCCACAATCTATATTTTGAGCAGAAATAGAAAAATATCACAATTTTTAGCTTAAAATTTTCCTCTTTTTTCGGCGGCAAAGTTTACAATGTGTCTGTATAGGCGTGTTGTCGTAATGCAAAGAAAATCGTGTATGGAAAACTAGAAAAGGGCAAACGCTCACATGGTGGTCAGAAGAGGCGATCCAAGAACCTCTTCAAAGTCTTCCTCAATGACTACAACATACAATACGGTGTTCGTACCTTCTTTCTGTTTTGCGCGTGCAGCCAAACTTCAAAGCTCGAATACTTTTGGGACCATTATAAGTTAGTTCGCCGGCCTCGATAGCTCAGTCGGATGCGCGTCTGACTGGTGATCTGGTTGACGCGGGTTCGATACCTGTCGGGATCGGCAACATTCTTTCGTGAAGATTGATCATGGAATCGTTTCTAAGGTCATTATCTCCCTTCCGCTGATTCAAGAAGGGCAGTTGGCAGTTTAACCGCTTACGTATAACCCTGCCCAGGAGAAGTGTGGATAGGTCTCAAAAATTACCTACAATAGTGTTGACTGGGCCATTAAACTCAAATACAAACACATTAGTTCGAGATAAGGGTAGTTCGGACTACTGACAGTTAATCATAGCAACAAACCATAAGCCATAGCTGGGTGGTTTTAAGGGGAATGGAAACACCTGGCAGATTTTTCCGCAATTTGTCAAAAGGCGACAACTTTCGGGACTTCCTTTTGCTTTTCTATAAGCCCTGCCGCACTGAAAAAGGGGTCTACTCTTAAAGGAAAGAATTTGCTCCCGATGAGCAAATTGTTCCTTTAAGAGTGGTCCCTATTGACATGGGAGACAAAAATACTTTTGCAGGAGTTGCCTACCCTCATGAAGGCGTTCCCATTCCCGTTAAGATATATTCTGATCTTCTATAAATTACGAGCAAAGGTATACTGTGTTTACTCAGTAGAATCGCCTCATTTAAGCGATTCTAATGAGTACATACAACATACCTTTCAAAATACAAAATGGGCGAAATCCTTATTATTTTGACATGCATGGATATCTAAAGTTATAGGAAAAAATCTCTTGGGACTAAAAAACTAGGTCAAATTATCCATGTCAACTGAGGCGTTCGTACGTAAGTAAGTACGAAAGTAATTTTGATTCCATTGTGGAGTTTTGAAAATGTTTGAGGGTCACTGATGAGGCCTAATTGGAAGAAACTAGCTAGTCTGACCCAGAAAATATTTGAGGGTCACTGATGAGGCCTAATTGGGAGAATCTAGCTAGCCTAGCCAAGGAAAACTTGTACAGTCCACACTTTTCAGTTCTGCGGTGTATTTTTTGCTTCCAAAGGATAACCTAACCCTTATATATAACCAGTGCTTCAGCTGAAGTGCACGACCCGCCGGATGCTTTTAGCTTTATGAGTGTTACCATATATGGGTATGGCGGCCATTTTTGTCATGTGACCTGGACCTAAAACGGTTCCCCCAATAAATGCGCCTTATCGTAAGGAGCAAAAATATATCTTATACTTTAGTACTGTATTCTGAATCATTTGCAGGATAAAATGCATTCTCACTTTTCCAATACAAAAGCATGTGTGTCAAAGTTTGACCTAGGCACAAAGAAGGTCAAGGTCAACCCAGGGTCACCATTTTAGCAATTTATGATGGGCCTTCGTCCCAGATGCTATTAATCAAGTTTCGTGGAAATCTGCCCAGTGGTTCTGGAGAAGACTATTTTTGAAGGGTTTTTACCATATATGGCTTGGCGGCCATTTTGGTCATGTGACCTGGACCCCATGAGCAAATGTTGGTTTCCCCCATCCCATAGAGGCTCCATATGAAATTTGACTTCAATCGGCCCAACGGTTTCCGAGGGGAAGCAGTTCGAAAATTTTCACATTTTTCGCCTCGGCGAGGCTTTACTAAATGGAATGTAATATTTCGCAAGCTCATTGGTTAGATCTCATTGATATCTATCAGTATGCCAAAAATTGTTTAAATATTCCAAGCGGTTAAGTCACTATCACCAATTTTCACAAACGGGTTATGGACGGACGTCAGACAGACCATATATGGCTTGGCGGCCATTTTGGTCATGTGACCTGGACCCCATGAGCAAATTTTGGTTTCCCCCATCCCATAGAGGCTTCATATGAAATTTGATTTCAATCGGCCCAAAGGTTTCCGAGGAGAAGCAGTTCCAAAATTTTCACTTTTTTCGCCTCGGCGAGGCTATACTAAATGGAATGTAATATTTCGCAAGTTCATTGGTTAGATCTCATTGATATCTATCAGTATACCAAAAATTGTTTAAATATTCCAAGCGGTTAAGTCACTATCACCAATTTTCACAAACGGGTTACGGACGGACAGACAGACAGACCATATATGGCTTGGCGGCCATTTTGGTCATGTGACCTGGACCACATGAGCAAATTTTGGTTTCCCCCATCCCATAGAGGCTTCATATGAAATTTGATTTCAATCGGCCCAACGGTTTCCGAGGAGAAGCAGTTCCAAAATTTTCACATTTTTCGCCTCGGCGAGGCTATACTAAATGGAATGTAATATTTCGCAAGTTCATTGGTTAGATCTCATTGATATCTATCAGTATGCCAAAAATTGTTTAAATATTCCAAGCGGTTAAGTCACTATCACCAATTTTCACAAACGCGTTACGGACGGACCCAAAGAAGATCAAGGTCTACCCAGGGTCACCATTTTTTAGCAATTTGTGATGGGCCTACGTCCCAGATGCTATTTATCAAGTTTCGTGGAAATCTGCCCAGCGGTTCTGGAGAAGACTATTTTTGAAGGGTTTTTACCATATATGGCTTGGCGGCCATTTTGGTCATGTGACCTGGACCCCATGAGCAAATTTTGGTTTCCCCCATCCCATAGAGGCTCCATATGAAATTTGACTTCAATCGGCCCAACGGTTTCCGAGGAGAAGCAGTTCGAAAATTTTCACATTTTTCGCCTCGGCGAGGCTATACTAAATGGAATATAATATTTCGCAAGTCCATTGGTTAGATCTCATTGATATCTATCAGTATGCCAAAAACTGTTTAAATATTCCAAGCGGTTAAGTCACTATCACCAATTTTCACAAACAGGTTACGGACGGACAGACTGACAGACTGACAGAATGACCGATTGACCGAATGACAGAATGACACGGTGATTTTAGGGCACTCTTAGAAATCAACCGACTTCAGTCGGTTGCTTTTTCTGCGGGTCGTGCAATATATATTTAAGGACAGCGTACGACAGCTTTCTAATCTTCGGCTTTGTCCAATTAACTGTTGTACTTACCTGTGACTACGTGACCAAACGGGGTATAGCACTGCATTATGCCTATCCACGCCGACGGCGGTGAGCGTGAGAATACCAAGAGTCATCGAAGTGTTCATGAGGAACCCAAGAAATTTACCTGAAATGAGACACCGCAATAAACAACAGTTTGAACTAAGCTAGCGCGATAGCTATTTATTTCCCATAAATAGCACTACGCCACGCCTCCAACCCCCCCCCCCCCCCCCTCCCCCCCCCCACACACACTTTTTTTTTTGGGGGGGGGGGGGTGGATTCGGCCCTTTCAAGATTATTTCGCATATGTCGAACCGATCGTAAATCATAGGTGGGTGAAAACCGGAGAACCCGGAGAAAAGCCTTATGTTTTTTTGTTTTTTTTTTAACTATTCCTTCTTCTTCTTCTAAACTTAGTGCCATATATATAGTATCAGCCCGCGCCCATCGAGGCTTGAAGACATAGATGGGCTTCATGATGCTTTCACGCAGAGCTGAAACTGACCCGCACTCGAGTAGTTGTAAACCGCTTAGAGGATCTAAGCCTGCCCAGGCAAAGTGGTGCTCATAAACCATATTGGTTTCATTGGGCGGCAGGGCTTGAGATGTCATTTCATCTCAATGTCGGGTAAAAGTCCCATAAATTGGAAGCAACGTCTCCAAAATTACCTTTACAGTGTTGACGGGGACGTTAAACCTCAGATCAAACAAACAAACACAACGTAAAGGAGAGGATAAATATAGGCTGAGCCTACATCCAATCCTTTGACATTTGTATGTATATTTGTTGTACAGATGTATGTATTCATGTCATGAAATTATGAATAAATAAAAACAAAACATCTCACATTCCATGCAGAACTTGGCGTCTTACGTTTGGCCCGAGCGAAGATCCAAAAACAGAACATTCTCTCATATATCTATTTGTTTTGTTTGTATAGGAGTTGAACGGCCCAGGCAACACTATTTAGGTCATTTTGAGTCGGTCAGTTTAAGAGGATCAATCTACACGAAAGAAAGAATGTTGCCGGCCCCGGCAGTTATCGAACCCGCGTCCTCATGATCACCATTCAGACGCGCATCCGAATGAGCTACCGAGGCCGACTCTCTCATATATCTAATCAAAGCGCCAAAGGCACTCAAATGACAGATTCAATCAGAAATTACAGATATATCTCAACTTACTTAAGGCCTTCATAAAAAGGTTCCATATTTTCAAAACAGTACTACAAAATTTCTGTAATGAAATGTTTGCAAATGTTTATATTGTTCTATGAAGTGCCATTTATTGTTTCGAATTCATTCTTCGAATTCAAACGAAGTTTAAGTTAAATTGTGTACATTTTAAATATCTAACTAAAATTGCTAGTTTTCAAAATATTTATGATATTTTCACACTGTGAAAAAATAACATGACCTTGTTATTTTCACTGTAGCATCCCGAACTACTTTTTCACCCTATAAAATAAAATTAAAAGAATCTTTACTATTTTTTGATAAATACCAAAAGGCTATTTCATCGAGTGTGTTGAACATATCCGAATTTTCACGAGTGCGAAGCAAGAATACCAAACATATTTCATTGAGAAGTTCTGATATTTTCAACACACTCTGTGAAATATTTCTGCTTTTCATCTAAAAAATAAAAAGGGAAATATTCTCTGGTGTATGTTAACCCTTGTCCTGCTAATCCCGGATATGCCTTATCTTTGAAACAATGTAGATCCAGATCAGATGGCTTCTGACGAAGCCATCTGATCAGGATCTACATTGTTTGCCATTCAGATTGTGAATTTGTTGCAATAATTTGCATCAAGTAATCTGATTGGTTGATAATCGGTAGTGGGTGTGGCATATAAAAATATTCAGCAGGACAAGGGTTAAGATAAAACATATAAGTTTGCAGAATGACATTACGAAAACTCACTTATACAAATACATTGTAACCTTTATCGCCGAAAAAATGAAAATTTTACGATGAAATATTGTGATATGTTTCTTATTTCTCCTCAAACTATAGATTGTGGGCACTCGTTAAAACCGTCTCATTGAGGCGATTCTAACGAGTACCCAAAATCTATATTTGAGAGCAGAGTTAAAAAAAATAAGGTTTACCCCTGTAAACCCCAGTTTTACAATATAAAAGTGGGGTTCCAGGGGGTAACAGTTATATAGACGTGTTTTCGTGATGCGAAGATGAAAAACGTAATTGCAAGGCCCGTAATTTGCTAGTTATTTGTTTGTTTGTTTGATTTGATGTTTAACGTCCCCGTCAACACTGTAAAGGTCATTTTGGAGACGTTGCATCCAATTGTGTGGGACTTTTACCCGATATTGAGATGAAAAGACATCTCAAGCCCTGCCGCCCAATGAAAAAATAGGGTTTATTAGCATGGACGGACCGACTCACACCGCTATGCCAGCTGAAGGAAAAGAATGATCACAGAAAAGATTTCATGATCTATCTCGCCTGGGTACATGAAACCATCCTGAGAAAGGTCCCTGATGAACAAGACTCACTAAAACAGAAAATACCAACAGCAAAGACACCACTATATAAGAACTCAAATTACAGGAAAATTATATAATTGGGCCCCGTCAAGCGATTTTGGTACTTATCGCCTATGCGCGCAGTCTCGCCAGAACCTTCGCTGCTCGCTCATACAAGCAGTGAATCAAAAGAAAACCATATCCCTGGCCCCTCTGAATGGCTGGGCCAGCGCAGTTAAAATTTGTCATGACGGAATGCTCGAAGACACAAATTCGCTTGGGGGTGGGGAGGGGGGGGGGGCTCATATAAAACCAGGCAAGATACTTATAACCAGAATGCAATGCACCATACGAATGTACTATGTTAAATATCGGTTCAAGTGATTCTGGAACGGGCCTTCGTGGCCTGGTGGAGAAGAGCGCTGAACCATTAGGTCTCTTACCGCTGTGGTTCGAGCCAAGCTCGGGTCTCATGCGAGACGCCAAGTTCTGCAACGGAAGATCAGGTGTTCGTCCACCTGTGATTAACGATCGGCTCGAAGTAAGTGACGTAATCCGTAACGGGCCGAAAAACCACCCCTACCACAAAAAAGGGGGTTCCGGATAATTATTCCGTAACATTTTGACGTGATAAAGAATTGCTGCTATCTTCGATCTAAGTTGAATGGATACACCTTCCGGACAGGTAACACTTGCAAATGTATTTTTGTCTCCCATGCCAATAGGGGTCAACTCTTAAAGGAAAGAATTTGCTCCTGCGGGACTGGTTGGTTCAGATGTAACATCCGGTAAAGTGGAAAGAAATGCCAGTAGTTCCCATTCTCCTTAATATAGAAATGAAGAGGGTTAGTTATACTTACATACAAACCCTCCAAAAGGCCACCGGCTCATCCATGACGTGTTGTAAGGCACTGTGGCGATTAAGTATAACATGTCAACAATGGCCAGATTGAGGAGATAGGCATTTGTTACCGTTCGTGTTTGTTTGTTTCTGCAAATCACGTAGATAACCAGTCCGTTTCCTATCAATCCGACGGCGAACGTTGCCCAAAACAAGTACGACCACACACTATGATGGACTGGTTCAGATGTAACATCCGGTAAAGTGAAATTGCCGTAAAGTAGGAATGAAAAGTTTGTGAACGAATCATAATCGATATAATAATCTGTTCTGCCGGAATTATTTCTAGGAAACTCCTTCATTTGAAAGATTTCAAGTCAGTCTGTGGCTTTGCTAAAAAGTCAAGCCCACAAACTGATTTTGCAAAGTAATGTTGTCGTTATCGTCTTTTTGTACGTTATTGCTAATTGAAGTTCCAAAGCAAAAGATCACCGTTATTTTGATTCTTTCATTTCTGTTGACGACACAATGACAGTGTGAGTTCTTGAGATGGTATTTATTTAAGACATTAAACGCGCATACTCACGTGAAAAAGGAACGTTCTTAAAAATTATTCATCAAGCGCGCATGCGCGAACACTAAACATGGTAACATGCCTAAGCCCGTGTATGTGAGCGAACAGAGCAGGTACTGACTGCGCAGTCACGCCAGAACCTTCCCTGTTCGCCCGTCAAAAATGTAGTTGTCACATAACCCAGTATGATTAGTAATTTGTTTCTGCTTCTGTTAATAAACTGTAGTACGGAGAACAACGGGCTCAGCTGGAGACGGATACTGTTTGCTTTTGAGACAAGAAATCATGCGATGCATTAGAAAAGAGCGCTTTGATGGTCTTCAAGTGCGCATGCGCAGTCAGCTAATAGGACGATGCATGACTTCATGTCTGTGAGCAGTAAAAGGTTCCCAGCAAGCACATGACGTAATTGTGACATCACATCAACGTCGGTACGAAAAGACTTTCATGCAATGTCACATCAACGTCGGTGCAATGTCGTGCCTTCCAAAACATGTGCCATTAGCAATCCATGTAGACCAAGATCACAGAGACGCCGCCGAACACGGTGCATACATATACACTGTTTGCTTGCAATGCAAGACTGTTAAGTTTACAATAAATGGAAAAATCAAGCCCAAACTGTGAGATGGGCCAGGCTGTGGTTCGCGCATGGGTTCCCTGTGGGCACATAACGTATATGCAACGTCGATGCACGTCATGACGTTGCATCGACGCTGATGCGACGTTGCTTAGTCGGGTCAAGGTTTTCCATATGTATCAATCAATGATCCGATTATGTTTGTGAATCAGGTAGGCCAAGGCGTTGATGCTTCCATTCATTCTTTTTGAGAATAGTCGGTGGATAGCAATCCACACCCGCAATGAGCCATGTTGTGAGAAAACAGATTTCTCTGCAGGCACTCAAAGTTGTTTCTTTTCCACTCTAGTTGTATTGTTTTAATTTCTGTTCTGCTAGATACGTGAACAGAAATGTCTCTTCCCGGGTTCCGTATATATCATGAGAAAACAATGAGGCCTTGGCAACTTCGATTGAATAACTAGAGAAACCCTTATAAGTCACATGCTTACACACGTCTTTCCGACTTATTATATATCACACATTGAATGCTCAGTTGTGCTGAAGTTAAAGCAACCGTGTATGTGCCTCAGTGTAGCCCATGCGAATTCAACAAAACAGTTATCGATTTTCTAGTTGAAGGTCTCGTAGCAACAGAGGTTCATTTCTAAAAAAGAAAATAAATATTTGCATCCTCATCTCGAAAACATGCAACGATCTGCGATAAACACGCCGACAACTCCAAGTGTATTTGCTATACCAGGCCCCGAGGTTATAAAACTTTTTTTTCATGCTCAACTCAGCTGAGCATGAAATTTATCCTGCTCATAAATATTAAAATGCCAACAAATGTTGGCATTTTAATATTTTTGAGCAGGATAAATGACCTGTGCTGATCTGAGCAGGAAAATTGCCTGTTTTGTTTGTATTCAGTAAATTATGAGCATACCGAATTTCATACTCAGCTGAGTTGAGCATGAAAAATGTTTTATAACCTCGGGCCCAGGTAATCTACATGTCAATAACTCATGTTTTTTCCACACTGGATGTATAGCTCTGAGAAGTTTGGACAAATGAGCTGAATTTTTGCAAAGTGGAACATTTATCCTGTTTGGTTATCAAGTCGGTCTAACAGTTACACCTTTTGGTCACAGTTTAATACCGATTTAGTAACCTAGTTCCTGTTGTTGTCGACAACCCTACCTTTGCAAACAGTGTAGATCCAGATCAGACGGCTTCTGAACTGGATCTTCACTGTTCATCATTCAGTTTATGAATTTGAATAAAAACATTAGATCATGTAATCTGATTGGCTGATAGTCAGCAATTAGTGTGGCTAATTCAAATATTCAGCAGGATAAGGGTTAAATCCCGAGCCCCAATCGATCCCATTACGTTAATATGATTTGAGGACACGTCAACCCTAGAAGTTCATTATTTGTGACAGACAGAAAAAGGGTACACGAGGCAGTAGAGAAGACACAAACAGAGGGACAGGACAGTTCAAGGAAAAAGGGATACAAGTGATGAAAAAGAAAATTCCTTCTGTGTGCTGCAGGGGCAGCCGGGCCTGTCCGACTGTTAAATAGTATCAGTTGGCCGCCTAGGTCTAAATATACACTTCCATTGACTCACCGGAGTCCAACTTGTTCCAGCATTTCAGTTATGTCCTGCTGCCGAGTCTTCATCATTGTTTCATCTCTGTATCCATTTGATTTTTATGTTCTTGGTGATTTTGAAACTGATGAAATCCTTCATTTGGACTGAAACAAATTATTTGTCTAAGATTAAACATATTTTATTGCATATTCATAATTACAATGGGATTGGACACAAGTTATACAACATTAGATAGTCCTCTCCTGAATTTTGACAAGATAGTACAGATGGTACAGTGGTGAAAGTGCAACTACTTTTACATAAACGAATATAAGAAATGAAACGTATATATACACACACATACACACATACATACATATACGCAATACACATATATATGCATATACAATACATACACACACATATACACACATACATACACGCATATACATATTGATATGTATCGTACACTTCGTCATGAGCAATGGCGACAGCCCTGTCCAGTATTTAGTCTGAAAATATAACCAAACCTTTAAACTAAAACTAACGGAGAACGCCTTTATTCGAATCTATGAATATCTTTTATGAAAGCTATAACGGCATTTATGATAAGTTTGTTTCTTTCGTTATTATATGTTATACATCCATTTAATAAAACATCCAAGTTTATGATAGAAACGAAACTTAAATTTCTAATAAGTTTTCGGTGTTGTATTTCAAAATATACACAGTCAAAGAAATAGTGTTGCGCGTTTTCGATTTCAGCACCACAGTTGCAGGCTGGGGAGGGAACTATATTTTCTCGATGAAGATCGGCGTTTAAATTACTGCAGTTATGTCGAATTCTTGTTTATATTATGCTAAATTTTCTTTCTCCTATACCAAGAATATCTTTTGCCTTGTCATTGTAGTTTCATAGCTTTGTCTTAAACGCTGATAATGTTACAGCGTTACGGATCGGTAGATCCAATTCATTCCATAGTCGTAACGTAGACGGAAAGAAGGAAGAATCGAAGGTGCATAAACGTGAAAAGGGTACTTGAAAATTTTGATTGTTTCTAAGATCATAATTTGTTGTTTCATTTACTCTGTTTGGAAGAATATCTGATAAGTATGATGGAGCTTCGTTGTGAACAATTTTGTACATTAAATTTAATTTCTTTCGTTTCCGTCTCTCTGCTAACGTGTTCCAACCCGTTACAAAGTATAAGGAGTTAATAGATGAAAACATTGCGATATTTTGTGTTATATCCTCATGTATTGCCTTTGTGTGATGTGAGTGTAATAAATAGAGGATCTTACACGAGTGGTCATTTCATATGAAATTTATGAAACGAGCCTTCGGCGAGTTTCATAAATTTCATATGAAATGACCACGAGTGTTAGATTCTCTTTATCATATGACTACTTTAAATTGGATTTTATCGCCTTTTAATTCGACAAGTTTTCTACGAAAAATGCATTGTTGACACGGACGTCGTCATGACGTTACTTAATCCCGCCAAAGTGTTATTACACGTGTGGTCATACGATATTTATTACACGACGTTATCCACTGCTTATCAACGACGTCATATGATAAAGGATGTTATGTTATGTTATGTTATGGTAGTCCTGTTACAATTCTGGCGGCATTTAATTGAACTTGCTCTAATCTGTTAGCATCTGTCTGGTTGCAACCATCCCAGACTTCACAAGCATATTCCAATAAGGGTCTAATATAAGTGCAATATACCTTGTTCAGCGTTTCTTTTGAAAATCTGTATTTCAGTTTCCTGAGGAAAGATACCTGCTTAGCAGCTGACTGGATAATTGCATCAATGTGGGCCGACCACTTATTATTTGACGCTAGTACTACTCCTAAATGTTTATGAGTTTCTACATTTTTTAGTAAAGTGTCATCCATTTCTAGCTTTATATCATAATTAAAATAGATGTTAGAAGTGATCATTACTTCGGTTTTTGTTGCATTAAACAGAACAAGCCACGTTTTAGCCCAAGTACTAAGTTTACTTAAATCTTCGTTCAGTATTCTTACGATTTCGGCCGGATCAGTAGAAGAGAAACTAAGTGATGTTTTTGTCTAAGCCACGACAGTACCAAGGGCGAGGATTGCGGCCAAGTAAAATCTATTTTAGCCCCCACTCCACCCAGTAAAATCTATTTTAGCCCCCACTCCACCCAGTAAAATCTATTTTAGCCCCCACTCCACCCAGTAAAATCTATTTTAGCCCCCACTCCACCCAGTAAAATCTATTTTAGCCCCCACTCCACCCAGTAAAATCTATTTTAGCCCCCACTCCACCCAGTAAAATCCTCTTTACTGATCGTTCCTAGGCAGTTCTTCTGTTGTGGTTTATTATTATTAAAGTTAGTCCTTTAGAAAGTACAATATCTAAAATTTTAATATTTTTGCATTTGCAAAAGCTCCTCACATTTTTTCTGCAAAAATACTAGTATATTAGCCATACAGACAGTATAATAGCCATACAGACTAGTATATTATCAAAAATACTAGTATATAAGCCATATTAAATGATCAATATTTTAACGATACGTTAACTAACGACATCATTAGTTTTGAACAACTGGCCCCTGGTCACAAACACTGTAAACACGTTTTCCCGTGACGGGCTCAACTTTTGTTGCTTATTTATTTATTTTATTTTTTGTATTTATGCTTTTTTTATTTTTTTATTTCTATGTTTTTGTTTTCTTATTTTATTTATTTTTTGGTTTGCTGTTGTTTTGGTTTGGGTTTAACGGCCCTTCAAGATTATTTCACTTATTTGGAGCCTATCGTTAATCAAAGGTGTGCGAAAACCGAAGTAACCCAGAGAAAAACCAACTGACCTTCCGTTGCAGAACATGGCGTCTCACATGTGACTCGAGTTATGCTCGAACCACAGCGGTGAGAGAGTCATCTGCAAGCACTTTTCCATACAACCATAAAATATGGCAATACCAAATGAACAGATAAATGTTAATTTAGATAAAATATTTTGTAGTAGTGATAGATATAAGATACACTTGTACTGCTTTGCGGTACAAGCCGGCTTTCATAGCGACGCGGTAGAGTGTTGGCCTGTCGATCTGGCAGACCGGGTTTTATCCACGGCCGGGTAAAGGTGATTAGCATTTTTTCACCTGTTACATTTGGCACCCAACGTAAATGACCCACAGAGACTCGGACCACATCCGTGTACCGGCGAGTTTCGTTGGAAAGTTTGAGAGATTCGAGGACGAATCTTAAATAGGAGGGGGAATATGTAGTAGTGATAGGGATAAGATACACTTGTACTGCCTTGCGGTAAAAGCCGGCTTTTATAGCGACACTGTAGAGTGTTGACCTGTCGATCTAGCGGACCGGTTTCGATCCCCGGCGGGGTAAAGGTGTTTAGAATTTTTTTTTCATCTGTTACATTTTCTCGCACAGAAGATAAGGAAATCCATAGTTTCAGCTTGTGATAGAAATTCTGTTCTAACCCTGGGGTTCTTACCCACCGAAACGTGTGTTTCATAAATGCACTGGTTGAATACGACTCCATATGCACCGTCGTTAAGGTTGACGTCACAGCACGTTACGTGACTAAACATCACACCATGGTCATGACAATATGGCGGACGTCGGCAACCGAGGTGACTCTATTATCAAACTTCCACGCTCAGAAATGAAAAGTATGCAAGAAAAAGAATCTTACATGGGTGTGAGGGGTGGATAGTAATATTCGATCCTCTGGATCACTGTCTGGCATCACTCGGCAAGCCTCGTGATGCCGGACAGTGACCCTCGGGCGGATTTTTTTCATCCACCCCTCACACCCGTATAAGATTCATTTTATGGTCGCATAGAAAAGTGTTTGTTTATCAGTGTTTATCAGGAATTAGGGGTGCAACATCCTTTGGTCAGACGAATCGTTTTTCAACGTTGAGTGCGGCCCCGTCCATCGGGGCTTGAAGAAATAGATGGGCTGCATGTTGCTTCCACGCAGGGCTGAAAACGACCGCACACGAGTACTGGTAAACCGCTTAGAGGACCTAAAGATCTAAGCCTGCCCAGGCAAAGCGCTGCAAGTCGGGCCGTCCATGCTTATAAACCCTATTGGTTTCATTCAGCGACGGGGTTTGAGATGTCATTTCGTCTCATTGTCGGGTAAAAGTCCCACAAAATTGGAAGCAACGTCTCCAAAATGACCAATACAGTGTTAGCGGGGACGTTAAACCTCAAATCAAACAAACAAAATCGACGTTGAGTAAACGTGTTAATCATATGACGTCGCATCTGAGAATGTAATAACGGCATATAATAAATTCGATAATCCACTAGATGATTAAATATGCAAATTACAGTAGGGCGGCATCTAAGGCCGTTGCTATGATTCATAATTGGGTATGAAATAAGAATGGGAGCAACAAAGGACTAGTCTCCATAAGGGGGTTTTCCTGGTACCTAAATTTTTCAATAATATTTTGGGAAAATATAGCCACACAGGGGGGACATTCATCCCTGGTAAGTTTGAATCAAACAGAACTCTAGTTTTGTGATGAGGGTTTATCAAAAGTGGGTGGGGTAATTCCATATCAGTAATTTTGACCCTAGCTGATACCAATTTAGTCTCTGCTACAATAGTACAACCCTTTTACACTATAAATACATTAAAATTTAACTCCTGTAAGCATTTCTCGCCAGTAAACTTATAGCAAAAAGGCAAAACAAAAATTTGATAATTTCATCACATTTTACTGCAATGTTCTCTTTTCAAGGGCACATAACTCATGTCACAGACCATTTATCAAAAAATCCTTATAATTCTGCAATGGCCAAGCATTGATAAGTATTTTCTAGAAATGAGGTAAGAATGTGTTGCTTAATAGAGAAATGTTCAACTTTTTGGCAAAGTTGGTAGATGAAAAATTAATGAAAATCCGCAAAGTGCAAATAAATTATTATATTTTACCAAAGTTCAATAAAATATACAACCACCCTATTTCAAATTAATATGTACCCACAGTCTATGCATTACATGGCAAAAAGTTTTGTCAGTGTGCTGTTTGAATATAGCCAATTGCTGATTAATTGTCCTTGGTAGAACTGATATGGAATTACCCCACCCACTTTTGATAAACCCTCATCACAAAACTAGAGTTCTGTTTGATTCAAACTTACCAGGGATGAATGTCCCCCCTGTGTGGCTATATTTTCCCAAAATATTATTGAAAAATTTAGGTACCAGGAAAACCCCCTTATGGAGACTAGTTCTTTTGGAAGTAGTCCCATCGAATTGACGCACGAGAATTTTGTTTTTAAATCTACCTACGCTGGCCATTCTGATGCCCTACTGTTAGTAAGATACGTTCTGTAACGTTACACGTGCGGCGTTCTTAACGACGTCGCGTTTGCAAATGGCAAAATATTGACATTTTTGCTAAACAATCGTGAATAGAACATATGATAAAAAGAATCTTGCATTCGTGCTGATGTATTATTGAATTTATTCAACTCGTTGAAGTAAAAGGGATAAAATGCTCGGCAAAGCCTCACATTTTATCTTTTTTTCCTCAACACGTTTAATAAATTCAATAATACATGAAACTCTTTGAGCATTATGTTCCTCTAACATAGCAGATAATAACAGATAGGGCAGAGGCAGCGTTTTGGTTTGGGCGGCTGTAAGTTACAACCACAAGACCTTCCTTCGTTCAGGGAAACACGATGGTTTGAAATACCGTGGTGTCACGCTTATCCCAACTGTTCAGCCTCTTGTTGCTCAAACTGGACTGAAGTTTCAAGATGATAGCACCCGTCCTCATAAGGTCAGAATTGTTACGGATTACGTCCAGCACCAGGGACTGAGTATCTATCCGTAAAATATTTGTGATGTATTCATGTGCGTATCCATTACTGAACAATGTCCAGCAAGAAATATAATGCGTAACTTTTACTTGCAGCATTTGAATAAATATCTGCAACTGGAATTGGGCCTCACTGACCTAGTGGATAAAAGCGCTGACTATCCCGGCTGTGGGTTCGAGCCTGGCTCGTATCACGTGTAAGACACCAAGTTCTTTAACGGAAGGTCATGTGTTTTTTCTCCAGGTACTCCGGTTTTCACCCAATTCTGATTAACGACCGGCTCGATATGAGTGAAATAATCTTGAAATGGCTGTAAAACTAAATCCAAAACAAAAAAGAAGCAACTAGAATTATTCAAATTCGCTAAATGAACATATAATTCACTCCTTCACATCAATTTTAGCAACCATTTACTTACAACAAAACTGTTCAGGTAAGAACCTTTAAGCATTTCAAGAACTACTTTTGTAAAAAAAATGTGTACGAATTGATCCGTGTTAATGTAGGCAACTATAAATATAGTGACTACTGTATAGGTTAGGTCAATGTCACGTACGAGTCACAAACAACGAGTATTAAGATATTTATTTAAAGATGAATTTGACGCAAGGCAAAGATCGGGGTCTTAGGTTGTGACTGGTTATTTATGAAAGTCATAATACACTCTTAGGAACTACAACGCTGGTGTTAGAGCTACCTCAATAGTCAACGCGACAAAAAATTTCAAGAATAATTCTTTCTTTACAATGAACATGGTTAATGGCATTTAACGTCACAATGATATATTGTGGCCAATTTTGTCAGGTTTAGAGTCAAATCCTTTGATACTCATGGAAAATTGAAAATATAAAACAATGTATGTGTGCTGTCAACTCACTGAGAAAAAGCAGATCCCTGGTCGACTTTTCGCGGGTCGTCCTTTTCATAATGGTTTGTTCGGTCTATAGGGGTACCTAAATCATATTAAAATTGAAAAGCATTTCCGGAATTCTAAGTGATTCGCTCATTCTTTTTATACCATACCAAGAACAGCAAAGGACCCACATTTGTTTACTAAACATTTGACGTTGTTATGGATGTGGCGTGGGAACAAATTCGTGTAAACGCAATTTCGAGGTAGTTCCCCTGATTTGCCCTCGTGTGAAGAACCATAACACTAGAATAAAAGACCTGGAAGCTGTTACCAACTTCAGTGTAAGTGTTTAATGAAGACATAAGGGTACAGGTAGAGCATACATTTTCAGACACCGCGGTGTCTAAAAATGTTTGCTCTGCCTATACCCTTACCCCATGGGATAGGAAATCGGATTAAGTATTCTTCAAGAACTGAGAATAAAGTTTTGTACAGCCTCGTTATTTTGAGTAGCTTCATTCTCTCAGACAGACCCATTTATTGGAGGTATTACATTCAAGGGAAAGAAACAGGTAAATTAATAAAAAGTTTACCTCCCTTGTATAAAATGGCGGAACGTATTTCGGGGTCAACACTCCTTTAAGGGTCTCATCCTGCTGAATAAATTATTTAGGCCGCACCCATTTTTGACGATTCACCAATCAAATTATTTGATATAATATATTCATTGAATCCACAAACTATCTGACAAACAGTGTTGATCCTGATCAGATGGTTTATCTGGACGTACACTGTTTGCCAGGGTAGGTCTTGTTTTTTGTCGCAAGATGGGGGTGAACGAGTACTGTCAGAGCATTGGACACTGTGATTATACGTATAGATAGATCGATGTAATTTCCTCTTTGGTATCAAGAAATCTGATGCTAATTTGTAATTATTTTCGTTCAATTTCCTCCCTACATAATGGAATCACGACCCTTTCATATCTCTATAATGGCTTTTTTAATATTCTAAAAAAAAATAAGGAGTGTTTTTCCCTTTATTTTTGTCTTATTTCAGAACAAGCCCTTTATGAAGTCCCCTTTTTCTATATAAAACGGGTATATAACGTTTTTCCTTACACGGGCGTGTTGCGTAATTAAGATGATGCCCGGGTCGATTGGAAAACAATCGACCCGGGCATCATCTTAATTACGCAACACGCCCGTGTAAGGAAAAACGTTATATACCCGCTTTTATATAGAAAAGCACACGTTTTTCGTTGTTGATGTCCACGTGGCTATCGCTGATTTATGGGAAATCAAGGTAGTGGTTATTTACAGAAAACAGCCGTGCAAAGGTCAGAGTGTTGCGTAAGAGGGTCACCTATAGAATCTGGACTGGAATCACGTGTTGGGTTTGGCAACAGTGTCGCGGGGTCTGATGAGGGTCTGCAATGTTTGCTTCAGTACAGTACAGGAATTTAACCTTTATGACGTCAAGAAAAACTACATCTGTAAATGTCGTCTGCCTTTGTCGTCTGCCGTATTTTTTTTTTTTTTTATTTTCGTTTTACAAACTTTTTAAAAATATTTTTGCATACAGGCAAATAGTGTGGGTCCGGATCGGACTGCTCCTATAGGGTGATCTGGGTCCACACTGTATGAGAAAACTACTTTCAAGGGAACCGGTAGACGACAAAGAAGACGACAATTGTCGTGATTGGCGTATCATGGGTTAAGGGCTGAACGCAACAATCTAAGTCCCCGTTCAGGACCATTTCTCCAGCCTACAATCTGAAACTATCAACCCACCGGTGCTGTCAGTGCTTCGGTTTTATTTGCACCCAAAGTCTATCAGATAATCTCTAATTATGAAGTGATCTACCGAAGATCTACTTTTGACAAAACTCCTAGTGCACGTCTTGCTCGTGTGGTGCGGGTGTGGTGGGGCAGTCGGTGCTTGGTCGGCAAATTCATGTGTGGGGGATGAAGGGGTGCGTGGGAGTGGGTAAGTGTCACCGACGCTTTCGGTCACTTCAGGTGACTGTTTTCAGTAACCTTAGCTCCTCCTGAGCCCACACCCCGAGTAATCTATATAGAAAATTAAAGAATTGATTAACTACGGAAGGCTTCCTGTGAAAAGTATTTACCTTATGTCCATCAAAGTTTTGTTTCCTTTTGTTATACTAATACATCTAGTCATTAGAAATCTAATCTATCAAAGCCAGATAGTCAGGAATATTTTTTGCCATTTAATTATCAGGGGGAACAACCTACGTCAGAGCAGTGACGTCATAACCATTCTTAGGTTTGCCGGCGTTTACTACACAAAAGGCATTTGTCACAACACGTAGGCGCAGTCGGTGCATTTGATCATAAAAGAATCAAACATACTGAAATCTGTCCCAGAAAGTGGCCTTTTGTTTAAATAATTCGACACAAGCTGATTTGTCAATGATGTGTTTACAGCGCCGAATCAAATCTTGTGGCGAAGCTATCGAAGCCTTTTCAATGTTTCTAGGTGGAATTAGCTCACTGATGGGATGCAAATATTGTTCGTTACCAGCTGAAGTATGTTTTCTGAAGACTCGTAATGAATAAATCCAGTTTGAAGCATTTTATTTACCCTATTTACACAAATATGGCCGCTTCTGAAATGGGTACGACATCTCTGCTATGACGTTGGTTGTTACCCCTGTTATGGCAAATGATACTTTGTTGATGTCTGCATTAATACTCAAAACCAGTGCTTCAGCTGAAGTGCACCATGAGCAAATTTTGGTTTCCCCCATCCCATTGAGGCTCCATTTGAAATTTGACTTCAATCGGCCCAACGGTTTCCGAGGAGAAGCAGTTCGAAAATTTTCACATTTTTCGCCTCGGCGAGGCTATACTAAATGGAATGTAATATTTCGCAAGTTCATTGGTAAGATCTCATTGATATCTATCAGTATGCCAAAAATTGTTTAAATATTCCAAGCGGTTAAGTCACTATCACCAATTTTCACAAACGGGTTATGGACGGACAGACAGACAGACCATGTATGGCTTCGTGGCCATTTTGGTCATGTGACCTAGACCCCATGAGCAAATTTTGGTTTCCCCCATCCCATAGAGGCTTCATATGAAATTTGATTTCAATCGGCCCAACGGTTTCCGAGAAGCAGTTCGAAAATTTTCACATTTTTCGCCTCGGCGAGGCTATACTAAATGGAATGTAATATTTCGCACGTTCATTGGTTAGATCTCATTGATATCTATCAGTATGCCAAAAATTGTTTAAATATTCCAAGCGGTTAAGTCACTATCACCAATTTTCACAAACGGGTTACGGACGGACCCAAAGAAGGTCAAGGTCAACCCAGGGTCACCATTTAAGCATTTTATGATGGGCCTACGTCCCAGATGCTATTTATCAAGTTTCGTGGAAATCTGCCCAGTGGTTCTGGAGAAGACTATTTTGAAGGTTTTTTACCATATATGGCTTGGCAGCCATTTTGGTCATGTGACCTGGACCCCATGAGCAAATTTTGGTTTCCCTATCCCATAGAGGCTCCATATGAAATTTGACTTCAATCGGCCCAACGGTTTCCGAGGAGAAGCAGTTCGAAAATTTTCACATTTTTCGCCTCGGCGAGGCTATATTAAATGGAATGTAATATTTCGTAAGTCCATTGGTTATATCTCATTGATATCTATCAGTATGCCAAAAATTGTTAAAATAACCGAAGCGGTTAAGTCACTATCACCAATTTTCACAAACGGGTTACGTTCGGACAGACAGACAGACCATATATGGATTGGCGGCCATTTTGGTCATGTGACCTAGACCCCATGAGCAAATTTTGGTTTCCCCCATCCCATAGAGGCTCCATATGAAATGTGACTTCAATCGTCCCAACGGTTTCCGAGGAGAAGCAGTTCGAAAATTTTCACACTTTTCGCCTCGGCGAGGCTATACTAAATGGAATGTAATATTTCGCAAGTTCATTGGTTAGATCTCATTGATATTTATCAGTATGCCAAAATTTTTTAAATATTTCAAGCGGTTAAGTCACTATCACCAATTTTCACAAACGGGTTACGGACGAACCCAAAGAAGGTCAAGGTCAACCCAGGGTCACCATTTTAGCATTTTATGATGGGCCTACGTCCCAGATGCTATTTATCAAGTTTCGTGGAAATCTGCCGGTGGTTCTGGAGAAGACTATTTTTGAAGGTCTTTTACCATATATGGCTTGGCGGCCATTTTGGTCATGTGACCTGGACCCCATGAGCAAATTTTGGTTTCCCTATCCCATAGAGGCTCCATATGAAATTTGACTTCAATCGGCCCAACGGTTTCCGAGGAGAAGCAGTTCGAAAAGTTTCACTTTTTTCGCCTCGGCGAGGCTATACTAAATGGAATGTAATATTTCGTAAGTCCATTGGTTATATCTCATTGATATCTATCAGTATGCCAAAAATTGTTAAAATAACCGAAGCGGTTAAGTCACTATCACCAATTTTCACAAACGGGTTACGGACGGACAGACAGACAGACCATATATGGCTTGGCGGCCATTTTGGTCATGTGATCTGGACCCCATGAGCAAATTTTGGTTACCCCCATCCCATAGAGGCTCCATATGAAATTTGACTTCAATCGGCCCAACGGTTTCCGAGGAGAAGCAGTTCGAAAATTTTCACATTTTTCGCCTCGGCGAGGCTATACTAAATGGAATGTAATATTTCGCAAGTTCATTTGTTAGATTTCATTGATATCTATCAGTATGCCAAAAATTGTTTAAATATTCCAAGCGGTTAAGTCACTATCACCAATTTTCACAAACGGGTTACGGACGGACAGACTGACAGAATGACAGAATGACCGAATGACACGGTGATTTTAGGGCACTCTTAGAAATCAACCGACTTCAGTCGGTTGCTTTTTCGGCGGGTCGTGCAATGGTCTTAGAAATCCATAACTGAATTAATGAAACATCTTCCCTCAAAAGCTTACCTGGTATTCCCCGGTAAAAGTCTTCTTAAATGATCTTAAAATCATTTTCATTTAAAATACACGCACACGAAAAGCCGCGAATATTTTAATATAAGTACAAACGATACGAGGACTGTTCAAATATGAATGCAAGTAGAACGTTTTCTCATGCACTAATGCGAAAATCACCTGGAAATAAATATCACAGCGTAGAAAAACATTTTACCTATACATTGATACCAAACCTGTTAAAATCCCCTCACTTTAGTCATGTATATCGTTCGATAAACACTGTCTACTCTTGTATACTAATACAAAACATGGTTGGAAGAAGGTCAGAGTACGCCGTTGAAATACGGTCCTATATTAAGAATCGTTGTATTCTTGGTATACGGTGCAAAGACATTTTTGATGAAATATGTTCGGTTTATAGGCATAATGAAATGTCTTTTCCGACAGTTTTTCGTTGGTGTAAGAAATTCAGCTGTGGGCTAGGCTCAACAGAAGATGCACCACATGATCGTCGGCCGAAAAGAGCAACATCTGCCAAGATAGTTGCTAGAGTGAAAGAAATAGTTGCTACCGATGCACGATACACCACTAGGCAAATAGCTAGTATGGTTGGCATCTCATTAGGAGCAGCTCATACAATTCTGAAACGGGATTTGAAAATGAGAAAGATCTGTGCTAGATGGATTCCCCATCTGTTGACAGATGAGCAGAAAAAGACACGCGTTCAGTGCGCCAAGAAGTTGCTTAAAAAAGTTTCCAAATTACAATGCACGGTCTTTCGCTAATGTCGTCACAGGTGACGAGACATGGGTTCACTTTTTTGAGCCAAAACGAAAGATTCAGAACAAAATTTGGCATTAAAGTATTGCAAAAGACCATGCATGGCAAAGAGGACCATGAGCGTCAAGAAGGTAATGTATGCCATATTCTTTTCAAATCAGGGCCCTGCTATTCAGGTTGCTGTGCCTAAAGGCAAATCTGTAAATGCGAAGTTTTACAAGAATAAAGTTCTTCGAAAATTGAAGAAATATTTCAAAGAAAGAAGACCCGCAACTGGTTTGGCCAATGTCAGATTGCTACATGACAATGCGTGGTCGCACAAGGTGTTCATTGTGCAAGACTATCTGAAGCAGGAAAAGGTTGTTGAATTCCCTCACCCCCCGTATTCCCCTGGCCTTGCCCCGTGTGACTTTTTGTTTGTTCCCGCGGCTGAAAAAATGCCTTTCTGGTCGAAAATTTGTACAGCGCAAACACCTCGGTTCTGCAATATTCCAGTGCCTTCATAGTATACCTCGAAAAGACTACCAAAATGCATTCAATGATTGGATCAGAAGACTGAAAGTTTGTATATCTGTTAAAGGGGAAAATTTTAAGGGACAAAAGAAATTTTTCATCGAAATCTATCACGGAATCATTTTAGCTCACCTGTCACGTAGTGACAAGGTGAGCTTTTGTGATCACTTTTTGTCCGTCGTCCGTGCGTGCGTGCGTCCGTGCGTAAACAATTTCAAATAAGTATATCTCTAATACCACACGGCCAATCTTGATCAAATTTCATGTGAAGCATCATCAGGTAGGGGGAAAGGCTGCATAAGGGTTTTGGGCTGATCAGATTGGAATTCTGGTTGCCATGGCAACATATAGCTCCCATAGACTTATAATGAGAAAAATTTAAAAATCTTCTTCTCTGAAACCACAGGGCCCAGAGCTTAGATATTTAGCATGTAGCAACGGCCAGTGGTCACCTACATAATTCCTGCCAATCATGCCCCTGGGTTTCAAATGGGCCACGCCCCTGGCCCCTACGCTCCCATAGACTCATAATGGAAAAAAAGCTTCAAAAATCTTCTTCTCTGAAACCACAGGGTCCAGAGCTTAGATATCTAGCATGTAGCAACGGCAAGTGGTCACCTACAAAATTCCTGCCAATCATGCCCCTGGGGTCCAAACGGGCCACGCCCCAGGGCCCCTTAGTTCGTATAGACTCATAATGGAAAAAAGCTCCAAAAAGCTTCTTCTCTGAAACCTAAGGGCCCAGAGCTGAGATATTTAGCATGTAACAAAGGCAAGTGGTCACCTACATAAATCCCGCCAATCATGCTCCCGGGGTCCAAATGGGCCACGCCCCGGGGGCCCTTAGCTCCCATAGACTCATAATGGGAAAAAAAGTTTCAAAAATCTTCTTCTCTGAAACCACAGGGCCCAAAGCTTAGATATTTAGCATGTAGCAACGGCAAGTGGTCACCTACATAATTCCTGCCAATCATGTCCCTGGGTTTCAAATGGGCCACGCCCCGGTGCCCCTTAGCTCCCATAGACTCATAATGAAAAAAAAGTTTCAAAAATCTTCTCCCCTGAAACCACAGGGCCCAGAGCTTAGATATTTAGCAAGTAGCAACGACAAGTGGTCACCTACATAAATCCTGCCAATCATGCCCCTGGGGTCCAAATGGGCCACGCCCCGGGGCCCCTTAGCTCCCATAGACTCATAATGGAAAAAGCTTAAAAAATCTTCTTCTCTGAAACCACAGGGCCCAGAGCTTAGATATTTAGCAGGTAGCAATTGCAAGTTTTCACCTACATAAATCCTGCCAATCATGCCCCTGGGGTCCAAATGGGCCACGCCCCGGGGCCCCTTAGCTCCCATAGACTCCTAATGGAAAACAAGCTTCAAAAATCTTCTTCTCTAAAACCACAGGGCCCAAAGCTTAGATATTTAGCATGTAGCAACGGCAAGTGGTCACCTATATATTTCCTGATAATCATGCCCCTGGGGTCCAACTGGGCCACGCCCCGGGGCCCCTTAGCTCCCATAGACTCCTAATGGAAAAAAGCTTCAAAAATTTCTTCTCTGAAACCACAGGGCCCAGAGCTCTGATATTTAGCATGTAGCAACGGCAAGTGGTCATCTACATAAATCCTGCCAATCATGCCCCTGGGGTCCAAATGGGCCACGCCCTGGGGCCCCTTAGCACCCATAGACGCCTTATGGGAAAAAAGCTTCAAAAATCGTCTTCTCTGAAACCACAGGGCCCAGAGCTTAGATATTTAGCATATAGCAACGGCAAGTGGTCACCTACATAAATCCTGCCAATCATACCCCTGGGGTCCAAATGGGCCACGCCCTGGGGCCCCTTAGCTCCCATTGACTCCTAATGGAAAAAAGCTTAAAAAATCTTCTTCTCTGAAACCACAGGGCCCAGAGCTTAGATATTTAGCATGTAGCAACGGCAAGTGGTCACCTACATAAATCCTGCTAATCATGCCCCTGGGGTCCAAATGGGCCACGCCCCGGGGCCCCTTATCTCCCATAGACTCCTAATGGAAAAAAGCTTAAAAAATCTTCTCCTCTGAAACCACAGGGCCCAGAGCTTAGATATTTAGCAGGTAGCAACAGCAAGTGGTCATCTACATAAATCCTGCCAATCATGCCCCTTGGGTCCAAATGGGCCACGCCCCGGGGCCCCTTAGCTCCTATAGACTCCTAATGGAAAAAAAAAGCTTCAAAAATCTTCTTCTCTGAAAACACAGGGCACAAAGCTTAGATATTTAGCATGTAGCAACGGTAAGTGGTGACCTACATAAATCCTGCCAATCATGCCCCTAGGGCCCAAATGGGCCAAGCCCCGGGGCCCCTTAGCTCCCATAGACTCCTAATGGAAAAAAGCTTCAAAAATCTTCTTCTCTGAAACCACAGGGCCCACGTCACCTACATACATCCTGCCAATCATGCCCCTTGGGCCAGAATTGGCCACACCCATGGTCCATTAGCTACCATGGATGGACTTAAAATGGACTAAAACTTAAAATGGAAAAAAAAAACTTGAAAAATATTCTTCTGTGAAACCATAAGGCCCAGAGCTTAGGTATTTAGCATGTAGCAACATGGAGTTGTTGCCTACATGAATCCTGCCTGAGTCTTGCCCCTGGGGTTCAAATTGGCCAAATTCTGTGGCTTCTTAACTCCAATAAACTTATAATGGAAAACAAAAAGCTTTAAAAATCTTCTTCTCTGAAACCATGAAGTATGGACCTTAGATATTTAGTATATAGCAACCTAAAATGGTCGCCTACATAAATCCTGCCAACCATGCCCTTTGGGTCAAAATTGACCTATGGACTTATACTGGAAAAAAAAATCAAAAATCTTCTCCAAAGCCATAAGGCCCAGAGCTCAGATATTTAGTATGTAGCAATGTCAAGTGGTCTCCTACACTTATGATTTTCTGGTACACAGGTGAGCGATATAGGGCCATTGGGCCCTCTTGTTATGTGCTTAGTTGCATTCATATTTGAACAGTCCTCGTACATGTGTATAAATACTTGAGTCCACCACCAATTAAAAATTACATAAACATTATCTCAGTAAAAATCCAACACCAATCTGGCTGTACACAATCATAATGTGTTTTGTTGAACCTGTGTGTGTCGCTTTCCACCAGTTGCAGTTTTCTGTATCCAACTGTACGCAGCCTGTGTATACATGTACTAAGTGTCCATAAGAGCCATTACGTACAGCATTGTGGATAGTTTGGCTATACAACTGTATGACAGAGATGCCGCCTATTGAGAGGTCGCCCCGGCGCAATCCAGGTTGTGTGTGTGTGTAGGATGGGGGCAGGTTGGTGTCACTGACTGTCTTATCATAAGGAACAAGAATATATATGGTTTAGGGGTGGGGATATGTAAGATTTCCTAGATATTGTGCCCTTTATGAAGCGTAGAGGTGGGGCAAGGCCCCGCCGCATCTCGGGGCCCCCAGGTTGGTGTCACTGAATCCGTCTTATCATAAGGAACAAGAATATATATGGTTTAGGGGTGGGGATCTGAATGGTTTCTGAGATATATGGCCTTTTATGACGTGGAGGGGTTGGGACAGGGCCCCAGCAAAACCCCCGTACCCTCAGATTGGCATAAAAGCATATGGCTGAGAGAAGTTTACTCAAGAAACATTTCTATAAAAGTTTTGTCAAAATATCTGCAAAATGCCATTTTTCAATTTTCCCCATTATAAGTCTATGGAAACTCTCAGTTGCCATAGCAACCAAACTAATGAGCTGAATTTCATAAAAAAACAAACTTTCTATTCCCAACCCAAGGATGCTACAGATGATATTTGAGCCCAATCAGCCCGGCGTTTCAGAGGAGATGTCGTTTGACAGTGTTGACGACGCAGACGATGACGGACAATGTCCATCCCATAAGCTCAACCGTAGCCTTCGGCTCTGGTGAGCTAAAAATGAGCAAAGACCTAAAATCATATGGCAGATGGTAGATGGTAGATTGCATAAGGAACATTTCTACGAAAGTTGTGTCAAAATATCTGCAAAGGTTTGGCAGTTAACGCCATTTTTTCAATTTTCCCCCATTATAAGTCTATGGAAAATCTAAGTTGCCATAGCAACAACTCTTAAGAGCCGAATTTCATAAAAAAAAAACACAAAACATGTAAAGGCAAATATTGTGAATACAGTACAATTTCTCTATTAAGACCATCTTTGGGACTGTTCAAAAGTGGTCTTAAAGACCACTTTTGAACAGTACCAAAGGTGGTCCCTGACCAGAGGACATTGTATGCAAAAAAACACAAAAGAAAGAATATCACAAACCTACTAAAAACGGTTTTTAAAGCAGAATTAGTCGTAATTTTAGGCGGTCTTAATAGCGGAATTTTACTGTATTTCCATAAACTTTCAACCTCACAGAGCATATGGTTTCTGAAAGATGATTTTTTAAGTATTTTATCTTTTTTTCTTTTTTTTTTTTGTGTGTTTTCATTTTGATTTCCATGGGAACCAGTAAAAATGGGCAATAGGCCTAAAATCATATGACAGGTGGTAGATTGCTTAAGGAACAGTTCTATGAAAGTTGTGTCAAAATATCTGCAAAGGTTTGGCAGTTATTGCCATTTTTCAATTATCCCCATTATAAGTCTATGGGAAATCTAAGTTGCAATAGCAACCAAACTAAAGAGCCGAATTTCATTAAAAAACACAAAACCTGTGAAGGCAAACATGGTGAATATTTTCATAGAGCCTCTGTCTCCTAGAGCATATGGTTTCTGAGGAGACGTTTTTTTAAGTATCTTTTTTTTTCTATTTTTGGCATTTGGGTTTCCAGGGCAACCAATCAAAATGAGCAGTAGGCCTAAAATCATATGGCAGACAGGAACATTCCTATGAAAGTTTTGTCCAAATATCTGCAAAGGCTTAGCAGTAAATGCCATTTTTCAATTTTCCCCATTATGTCTTTGTTTGATTTGAGGTTTAACGTCCCCAGAAACCCTATAAAGGTCATTTTGGAAAGTTTCTTCCAATTTTGTTGGACTTTTACCCGACATTGAGATGAAATGACATCTCAAGCCGTGCCGCCCAATGAAACCGATAGGGTTTATAAGCATGGATGGGCCGACTAATACCGCTTTGCCTGGGCAGGCTTAGATTCTCTAAGCGGTTTACCAGTACACGTGTGCGGGTCGGTTTCAGCTCTGCGTGGAAGCATCATGCAGCCCATCTATTTCTTCAAGCTTGTTTGATTTGAGGTTTAACGTCCTCGTAAACACAGTATAGGTCATTTTGGAGACGTTGCTTCCAATTTTATGGGACTTTTACCCGACATTGAGATGAAATGACATCTCAAGCACTGTCGCCCAATGAAACCAATAGGGTTTATAAGCATGTACGGTCCGCCTCGCACCGCGGTTCCTGGACAGGCTTACATCCTTTAAGCGGTTTACCAGTACTAGTGTGCGGACGGTTTTAGCTCTGCGTTGAAGCATCAAGCAGCCCATCTATTTCTTCAAGCCCCGATGGGAGGGGGCGGATCCCGACGGGCGGGGGTCACATTATAAGTCTATGGACACTTTAAGTTGCCATATCAACCAAACTAATGAGCCGAATTTCATAAAAAAAAACACACACACAAACTTTCAACCCCCCGGCCCAAGGATGTTACAGATAAAATTTGGCCCAATCGGCCCAGTGGCTGCAGAGGAGATGTCGTTTGAAAGTGTTGACGACGGACATACGACGCAGACGCAGAGAACGACGACGGACAACTGCCTTCGGCTCTTGTGAGCTAAAAATTCGCATACCTTTAGGACTTGCTGTAATTCTCATAAAAGTGTAGCTTTGTTTCACGATCCAGCAAGGAGTCCAGAAAGTGCAGACAGAGTGACAAACAGTGTAGACCCTGATCAGACTGCTCCTTCAGGAGCAGTCTGATCTGGGTATACGCTGTTTGCTTAGACCTGTCTGTCCCAATACTAAGGATCATTAAATGTTTCATGGAAAGGTGACCCTTAGGAATGAAGGACTATAATACAAAACTGAAGAAAAAAAAACAGTCTGGGCCAGACAAGCTAGTTTTTACCAGTTAAGCCCCATCAGTGACCCTAAAATATTATCAAAATTCTGCAGAGGAATCAATGATACCAAAGGACCAGAAAATATAAAGGGCGGGGAGACTTTTTACGGCCGCCACACATTCCCTCATCACCAGCTGTAAAGTTGATGACTATGAAGAAAATTGCGTTATATTATTTCACATTGCCTCCATTTAGGACTGAAGGTTTTGTTTGATTTGAGGTTTAACGTCCCCGTCGACACTGTAAAGGTCATTTTGGAGACGTTGCTTCCAATTGTGTGGGACTTTTACCCGACATTGGGATGAAATGGCATCTCAAGTCCTGTCCCCCAATGAAACCAATATGGTTTATAAGCAGGGGCGGTCCGACTCGCACCGCTTTGCCTAGGCAGGCTTAGATCCTCTAAGCGGGTTACCAGTACTCATGCACGGGTCGGTTTCAGCTCTGCGCGGAAGCATCATGCAGCCCATATATTTCTTCAAGCCCCGATTGGTGGGGGCCGTTTTAGGACTGAAGGAGACAATCGTCTGTTAAGGGGAATGGATACACCTTACAGATGTTTCCGCTAATTTTTAAAGTGGACATCTTTCGGGACTTCCTGTTCGCTTTTTCTTTAAACTCTGTCCCACGGAAAAAAGGAGGTCTACTCATAAAGGAAAGAATTTGCTCCTATGGAGCAAATTCTTTCCTTTAAGATCTAACCCCTATTGACATGGAAGACAAAAGTACTTTTAAAGGAGTTGCCTTCCCGGAAGGTGTATACACACTCCTTTAGTGAAAAAAGATACTCATAAGCACATCGGCAAGTTACTCATAGAACTGAAGAAGCCATGGTTCTGGTTTCCGGCCCACTCCTCAACTGCCGCCAGGACTTCTTCGTTGGAGCCTAGGAGGCAGTAGGAATAGGCGGGATGCGGTATTAGCCCGTACCCATTCCGCTTAACAGCATCGATTGCAATTTTGCGAGTGTGGACTCTTGCATTGTCCTGTTGGAGCAGAATCCCTTTTCTTGCACACCAGACAAGGAAATCCGTGATTTTACCCTGGGATAGAAACAACCAGTGCACATCAAACACGTGAAAATTCTTGATTGTCATCCTTTCCATGGGTAGGATAACCTAGGTAGGATACCCTGGGTAGGATTATAAGTCCTATAAAGTTTGAATGAAATTGGCCTTAAGGTACAGTTGTCGTTTAAAGATTTTTCTATTTTTTGCTCTAGTGGCCATCTTGTTCAGCAGAGCGGAACAATTTTAGCTATTTTTGTAGAGGGTCACCTCAGCAATATTCCTATGAAGTTTTATTGAAATTGGCTCAATGGTTAAGGAGGAGTTAGCATTTAAAGCAAATTGTTGACGCCACACGACACATGACGCACAACGGACATTGACCGATCACAATAGCTCACCATGAGCACTTCATGCTCAGGTGAGCTAATAATATGCACTGTTCCACATCATGGTCTTACTATATATAAAGTTTCAGGTTCATCAGATGTAAAATATAGGAGGAATTATTCGGAAATGCAATAACTAGAAAAATCTGTGAAAGGGGTATAACTCTGGTAATATTTGGCGGACAGTAACCTCAAAATAATATGCACTGTTCCATATCACGGTCTTTCTGTACGTAAGTTAAAGCATCATCGGATGCAAAATGTAGGAGGAGTTATCTGGAAACAAAATGATTACAAAATTTTTCAAATAACTTTTATCATTTGGTGGACGGTAACCTCGAAACAATATGCACTGCCCCGCATCATGGTCTAACTATATATGAAGTTTCAGCTTGCTCGGATGTAAAATGTAGGAGAAGTCATTTGAAACAAAAAGTTTACAAAAAAATTTCAAAGGGGCATAACTCTATTATTGTTTGGTGAACAGTAACCTGGAAACAATATGCGCTGCCCCACATCGTGGTCTATGTATGAAGTTTCAGCTTGATCGGATGTAAACTGTAGGAGCTATCCAGAAACGAAAAGTTCACAAAAAATTTCAAAGGGGCATAACTCTATTATTATTTGGTGGACCAAAACCTCGAAGCAATATGCATTGCCCCACACCATGGTCTAAATGTGTATGAAGTTTCAGCTTGATCGGATGTAAACTGTAGAAGTAGTTATACAAAAACTAAAAGTTTACAAAACAAGAGGGCCCGGAGGGCCCTAATCGGTCACCTGAGTATCATTATCTCTAGTGCATTCTATAGGACTATGATTTCTCTTCATATGACTGTATGTATAAAAATTGTCAAAAATAAATGTGTTGGGATGACAACTGAAGGTTTAAGAACTATGTTATACAGGCCTTGGGAGAAGGAATGTGATGGTGCTTGGCAGATTTTGGGCCTTTCACCAACTAAGGATTATGTCAGCTGCGGTCAGTTAACCTAACAGCACTATTCCTGGGCAGGCTTAGACCCAGGGGGGTGGGGGGTGGGGGGGGGGGGTAACCAGTAATAAGTACATGATTGTACTTTCGCCAGTAACTGACAACTGCCATTCTTGAATCAGCTGAAGGGGGAGAATGATGGTAGAAAATATTCCATGATTAATTTCCATGGAAGTACATGTATGTAGCCATATTGGGTCTAAAATCCACAACCTCTAGCTTCTCAGTCAGATGTGCTTCCAACAGTTACTATGATGAGCAGCCCGGCTCCCTACCTATATGCCAAAGGACACAGAAATGAATGTTGTGAGCCCCTAAGTTCTGAGAAACTAGACAAAGCTGTGTACCAAATACCAAAGGCCTGGGCCTTCTGGTTTCAGACCAGAAGCCAGTTTTTTTAAAGTTTTCCCTATGTAAGTCCATGTAAAAATATGTGGACCCCTGAGCGGGGAACATTTTTGGACGCAGGGCTATAATTTGAACAATCTTGTTCAAAGGACAACAACAACTCCAAAAGTAAGCACAGGTCCACTAGTTGAAGCTGTGAACCAAATATCAGAGGCCTGGGCCTTCTGGTTTCAGTCAAGAATATTTTTAAAGGTACTGCCTATGTAAGTCTATGTAAAACAAGTGGGCCCCTGTGCAGGGCATTTTTGGCCCCAGGGCTGTAAGTTGAACAATTCTGGCAGAGGTCCACGAAGCTTTGTTGTACAAAATATCAAAGGCCTGGGCCATCTGGTTTCAGACAAGCATATTAGATTTTTCCCTATACAAGTCTATGTAAAAGTAGAGGGTGAACAAGCTTTTAATGCAATTTGACCTTGTGACCTACTTTTGACCCAACATGACCCATATTCAAACCAGACCCAGATAGTCCGGTAAAGTCTCATGAATATTGAAGCAAAATTATGGCCTCTAGAGAGTGAACAAGGTTTTAAAGAAAACTGACCTAGTGCCCTAGTTAAAGTTTTTGAACTGACATGACCCATATTCAAACTCGACCCACATATCATAAAGGCAGACATTCTGGTAAAGTTTCATGATGATTGTAACAAAATTATGGCCTCTAGAGATTGAACAAGGTTTTAATGCAATTTGACCTAGTGACCTAGTTTCTGACCCAACATGACCCATATCCAAACTTGACCCAGATATTTTCAAGGCAAATATTCTGCTTAAGTTTCATGAAGACCGAGGCAAAATTATGACCTCTAGAGGGTGAACAAAGGTTTCAGTGCAATTTGACCTAGTGACCTAGTTTTTGACTATTTGAACTCGAACCAGATATCATCATGGCAAACATTCTGTTTAAGTTTCATGAAGATTGAAGCAAAACTGTGGCCTCTAGAAGGCAAAAATGGTTTTAAAGATATTTGACCTAGTGACCTAGTTTTTGACCTGACATGAACCATATTCGAACTTGACCTCGATATCATCAAGACAAACATTCTGGTAAAGTTTCATGAAGATTGAAGCAAAATTATGGTCTCTAGAGGGTGAACAAGGTTTTAATGCAATTTGACCTAGTTGTTGACCTGACATGACCCATATTCAAACTTGACCCAGATATCATCAAGGCTAGGATTCTGTAAAAGTTTCATGAAGATTGAAGCAAAACTTAAGCCTCTAGAGGGTGAACAAGGTTATTTGACCTAGTGACCTAGTGTTTGACCCAACATTACCCCTATTTAAACTTGACCTTGATATCATCAAAACAAACATTCTGGTAAAGTTTCAGGAAGATTGAAGCAAAATTGTGGCCTCTAGATGGTGAACAAGGTTTTAATGCAATTTGACCTAGTGACCCAGTTTTTGAACTGACATGACCTATATTTGAGCTCGACCCAAATATCATCAAGGCAAACATTCTGGTAAAGTTTCTTGAAGATTGAAACAAAATTACTGCTTCTAGAGGGTGGACAAGGTTTTACAAGAAATTTGACCTAGTGACCTAGTTTTTGACCTGACGTTACCCATATTCGAACTTGACCTAGATATCATCAAGACAAACATTCTGGCAATGTTTCATGACAACTGAAGTAAAACTGTGGCCTACAGAGGGTGAACAAGGTAAATGTTGACGACGCATGACGCACATAGGACAGACACAGGGTGATCACAATAGCTCACCTCCTGAGCACAAACAGCACTTTGTGCTCAGGTGAGCTAAAAATTCAAAGGGGCATAACTCTATTAATATTTGGTAGACAGTAACCTCCAAACAATACGCGCTGCCCCACATCATGATCTAACTACGTACAAAGTTTCAGCTTGATCGGATGTAAACTATAGGAGTTATCCGGAAACGAAAAGTTTACAGATGGACGGACAGACAGACGGAAGCCATGGGGTATAACATAATACATCCCATTTTTCAAACGGGTGTATAAAAAGGAAATTACACTGAAGGCAATGTAACACGCCAAATCTGAGAAATGGAGTTTACACTATGGTAAACAATAGGGCTGGAGTAGAGTAAGAAACACACAAATAGACTGGAAAAGAAATTACTATATTGTGCCATACTAAAAGTTTGATGAATACTTCTGAAGATGCATTTGAAAAATTGGAAAAAAAAAATCACAATCTAAAAATAAACAACAGAAATATGTACAGTAAATTACACTAGCTTCTCTACCCTTAAACTGTTCAGCAGAAGATCTGCAGGTGACATTTTCGTTGTTTAGAGAAAATAAGGCTTGTCATTTCATGTGAATCATCTGCCAGCAGACAATTCACATGAAATGTCAAGCCTTATTTTCCTTTAAAAGTAAAGTGAAACTATGATAATGCCATCTGCTGCATTTTTGCTGGTTAATTAGGGTCAGCACATGATATGTACACTATTTGTGACGTAAAAAATTAGTTAATTCATATGATACTTGTACAATGTGCAGCAGAATAAACAAGAGGGTCCAGAGGGCCCTGATTCGCTCATCTGAATGTCACTATCTCTTGTACATTCTATTTTTAGCTCTGGTGGCCATCTTGTTCATCAGAGCAGAACAATCTCAGCTATTTTGGTAGGGTGTCACCTAGGCAACATTTCTGTGAAGTTTGAATCAAACTGACCCAAGGGTTTAGGAAGAGTTCGCGTTTGAAGAAAATTTACAATGTTTTTTCTATTTTTAGCTCTGGCTGCCATATTGTCCATCGCAGCGGGATCATTTTACCTATATTGGTAGAGGGTCATGTGAGCAACATTCCTATGAGGTTTGAATGAGATTGGCCGAAGGATACAGGAGTAGTTGTTTTTTGAAGATTTTTTTCTATTTTTAGCTCTGGTGGCCACCTTCTTCATCAGAGCCGAAAGATTTTAGCTATTTTGGTAGGGGGTCACCTAGGCAATATTCCTGTGAAATTTGAATCAAACTGGCCCAAAGGTTTAAGAGAGTTCGCGTTTGAAGCAAATTAATGACATTTTTCAATTTTTAGCTCTGGCCGCCATTTTGTTCATCGGAGCAGGATTGTTTTAGCTATTTATGTATTTGGTCATCTAAGTAACATTCCTATGAAGTTTGAAGGGTAAAGGAGGAGTTGTCGTGTGAAGATTTTTTTTCTATTTTAGCTCTGGTGGCCATCGTGTTCATTAGAGTGGAAAGAGTTTAGCTACTTTGGTAGGGAGTCACCTACGTAACATTCCTGTGAAGTTTGAATCAAATTGGCCCATGGGTTTCGGAGGAGTTTGTGTTTGACGCAAATTTGCCATGTTTTTCTATTTTCAGCTATGGTGGCCGTTTTACTCATCAGAGTGGGATCATTTTAGCTATTTTGTAGAGGATCATCTGAGCGACATACCAATGAAGATTGAATGAAATTGGCCCCAGGGTACAGGAGGAGTTGTCGTTTAAAGATTTTTCTATTTTTAGCTCTGGTGGCCATCTTGTTTGTCAGAGCTACTTTGCTAGAGAGTCACCTGGGCAACATTCCTGTGAAGTTTGAATCAAATTGGCCCTAGGGTTTAGGAGGAGTTTGCATTTGAAGCAAAGGGGGTCTTTCATTTGTGCCCATGCATGTTTTTTCTTTAAACTTTGTATATTAATAACTCAGCATATACGACCTATAAAAATGTATTTAATAAATTATATAAATCAAAGTAGGACTCAGGAGGCCACTCTAACTGACTCCCTCCATGAGCTGGTGTCTGCCTCTAAATAAGTGCGTCTTAAATCTTATGTTTTATTTAGTTTCAAGATCTGTGAACTGGATTGAAAGCAGAACTCCATAGGCATTCCTTTGATACTAAAAAACCTTTTGAATTAATTAAAGTTTACATTTTCTGATAAAATAATTATCAAAAATCTCATTTTTTAATTAAAATTTTAAAAAATTATCAAAATTCAACCCCTTAGATAAATATGTTCTAGTCTTTGTCAAGATTTCATTTTGCTAGGAAAACTTGCCATATGTATCTTCTTTAGCTATGCCAAAATTCATGAAAATCCGAAACCGGTAACACTGTAGTTTTACACCTTTAATGGATGTAAGTCGTTTCTGCAAAATTTACTATTTTATTGAAAACATCCAAGAACCTTACAAAAAGGCAATTCGTAACACTTACGTAATAAAAATGAGATTATACAAATCAAAATGAATACATATTGAGCTGATCTAGCTTAGAAACTATTAAAATATCATGAATTTATGATATTTTTCTTTCATTTATACACTATGATCTATCCAAAATAGTAGATAGTAAAACATTAAATCAAAAGGTATTCTAATCAATAAATTAGGCTTAACAACATTATATTGCTTTTTTATTAGCAGCAAAATTATTGTGAACACGTGCAACTTTATTTAATGACTTTGCATAAGTCATGCTACTCAAATAGGTGTAAGGCATGGAGATCCATTATTTTCATTTCCATACCAAGCTGGTATGCCAGGACGCAATGGTCAGTGGTTTGTTGTTACTAGTAAAAATAGTTCTGTTGATAAATCCATGGCCAGATTAAGCCTTAGATATACTGTCTTTATGAACACTGGATTATTATCCTAATAAAATAGTTACAGTAATTATTGGTTAGTATTTCCAAAAATCGAAATGTCACTGATATTGAGTTTCTGTTGCAAAAGATATCATTGATGGATGAGGCGCAGAATATTTGGTGTAAACAAAGCTGTTCCATGACCTAGAGAAATTGTGCTATTAGACAGGGAGAGAAACAGTTTCCTTCCTTATAGTACACATACATAAATATGTCTCTTTTTCTGCATTGGTATTGTAATTGTTGACGTTTCTTTAGTGTCTTAGTTTTTCTATTTACTTTGTCAATATAGTGGTTAATTTATCGGAAGTGAGCTTTTAGTATTTTTTCTGGTTGTAAAACTTTCAACCACTTCTTGAATGTTTCTGCTGAATGCAAGTTCACTGTTTTTTAAGCACTTTTTAAGTTTTTTTAATAATTACAAGTACATTTCTGTGCAATGTCTCTCTCAGCTAAGAAAGAGCATTGCAGTGTTTGGACAGAAAAAATCATCACAATGTATTTAATGAAAATAATTTAAAATCCTATGAATAATGCGATAACTACTCACAGATTGAATAATTATTATCAACAGTTTAAATGCTTCTTGATATCTTACATAAATGGCTTTGTAATTACTGCAACAACTGCTGAGATGGGTAAATGAAGTGAAAGACCTTTACAAATATATAGACAACACAATCATGATCACATAAGTTTTGGAACACTGACAAATGTACGACCATGTGAATTCTAAAAGCAAATTCAAATGGCTTTGCAATACAGCTTCAGGAAGCCGTTTGATTTCGTTCATAGGGGCTATACAAAAAAGATAGATTGGCTAGTGCCTATGCAGATACAAATTCTGAAAACTTAATGTCCAGGAAAAGTAATCTAAAGCGTTATTGATTTTCCCTAGAGTAAACCTTTCTTTTTAAATGGACAGTTAGGGTTAAATAAACAAACAACAGTTTGACTTGAGAGTCATTTATCTCGAGTCGGATAACAAATCTCACAAAATCTGAAGCAACATCTAAAGTGACTGGTATGTTGTTGATTGGAATGTTAAATCTAAACATCACGTTAGCACCATTGCCAAATTAAACAAGAAAGACAGAAAGAAAACTGTGCACATGATTACATGGGTGCGTTTGATGATGTTTGTCATCAAAACGTGTGCGGTATAGTTCTGTAGACAAAATAGTTTGTTCCATAGGGGCCACGTTTACCGAAATGGATGTTTAGAAATAATACTTATAATTATGCTATGAACTACTTACACAAACCATACAATACTATAGCCATCCAAATTGAAAGCAATAGTAAAGTATTATTAAACAGCATGACCAAAACATGATAATCATATAATTTCACATTTTGCTGAATCAGGACTATCAGTATTCGGTCTGTTAAAACACAATGTTACCGGTCCTCAATTTCCATTAAAATTTGTCAACATGTTCCTAAGATATGTGGGTAGTTTTTATGCCAAAATGGTGTCTTGACAAAAATTGGAACATGGTAAAAATGCATATACAATTTTAATGAATACAAAAATAGGAGCTGAAATATGGGGACACCATCAAAGAAAACTGAATGCCAAACCACTATTACTAGACATATGATGTCATTCATAGTATCAACTAACTCATCAATTATGGCTTTAATTCATAAAACATATCAGCATTAGATATATGAAACTCTGAATACTGTAGGCAAGTTTATATGAGAGTACTCTCTGTTGTGTTAGAGGCTTCATAAAATATGTAATGAATTTACTACGGAAATAAAATTTAAAAGTGAATGCATCGTAATTATAATGGTTATACCCAAGGCAATTATTGTGCATAGTTTCATGAGAATCCAAGCGTGGGCAGAAACCAATGCAAATTTCCTATACCTTGAAAGACCCCCTTTAAGTCTTTCTTTATTTAGCTCTGGCGGCCATTTTGCTCATGGGAGCAGAACCGTTTTAGCTATTTTAGCAGAGGGTCACTAAATCAACATCCCTATGAAGTTTGAATTCATTTGGCCCAAGGGTACAGAAGGAGTTGTCGTTAAAGAATTTTCTATTTTTAGCTGTGGTGGCCATCTTGTTTATCGAAGCAGAACGATTTTAGCTATTTTGGTAGGCAACATTTCTGTGAAATTTGAATGAAATTGGCCCAAAGGTAAAGGAGTAGTTTTTGTTTAAAGATTTTTCTGTTTTTAGCTCTGGTGGCCATCTTGTTTATTGGCGCAGAATGATTTTAGCTATTTTGGAAGAGGGTCACCTAAGCAACATTCCTGTGAAGTTTGATTGAAATTGGACTAAGTGTTAAGGAGGAGTTTGCATTTAAAGCAAACTGTTGACGCTGCACGACACACCGACGGACATTGACCGTTCACAACAGCTCACCATGAGCACTTCTTGCTCAGGCGAGCTAAAAGCAGCTTCTTAATTCACAACAATGTAGGTTTGACCTTTAATGGCTCAACCAGGCTTGGAACAAAAATTGTTCAAGATATGTACAGACATTCTTAACCCTTATCTTGCTGTTCACGACAACCCCTATCTTTGCAAACAGTGTAGATCCTGATCAGATGGCTTCTGAAGAAGCCATCTGATCAGGATCTACACTATTTGGCATTCAGTTTATGAATCTGTAGCAATAAATTACATCAAGTAATTTGATTGGTTGATAGACAGAGATGGGTGTGGCTTAAATGAATATTCAGCAAGATAAGGGTTAACACTACTGTGCTCCAAGCATCATGCCGACTGCTGGACCATGAAATAAACATTCTGCAATAAAACTTACTACAAAATCATATACACACTCATTGATACATTAAGTTCTAAAATACATTCCAATTATCATCCAGTTACCAACTAGTGTAACCAGCTGCAGTTCTGTTTGTTTGAATTGTGGTTTAACAACCCCACCAACACTATTTAAGTCATTTTGGAGATGCTGCCTTCAATTTTGTGGGACTTTCACACAACACAGAGATGAAATGAAAGCTCAAGCCCTGCCACCAAATGAAACCAATAGGGTTTATAAGCATGGAAGGTCCAACTGGCACCACATTGCCTTGGCAGGCTAAGACCTTCAAAGCAATTTACCAGTATTCATGGTCAGTCGGTTTCAGCTCTGCGTGGAAGCACCATGCAGGCCTATCAATTCCTTCATGCCCCGATGGGCGGAGGCAATATACACAAAATCCTGACTTGACAATACATGTACATGACGCATATAATTGATTTTATCATATGATGTTGCGTCTGAGAATGTAATAACGCCATGTATCATGGTTGGTTATCCACTAGTAGATTAAATAGGCAATTTAGTAAGATAAGTCCCCTAACGTTACACGTACGACGTCCTTAATGACATCGCATTTACTAATGGCAGAATATTGACAAATGTCTTATGATAAACAGAATCTTGGGTTTGTTCTCATATATTATTCTAATGAGTACATAAAACAAAGCTTTTCAGGATAACAGTTATAGATGTCATAAATTATCCAAAACATATGGAAATCTAGAGCTATGGAAAAAATTCTCTAGGGACTCCAGAACAAGGTTCAAATTAGCCATGGCATTACGATAACACACCCATGCGATATAGTGCGTTCTTTCTCATCTCCAAAATGGCTATTTTTCCAATGAAAAATTGATATATTGCTTATTTATACTCCAAACATAGGTTTTGGGTGCTCGTTAGAACCGCCTCATTGAGGCGGTTCTAACGAGTACCCACAACCTATGAGGAGGTTCTAACGAGTACCCACAACCTATGTCTAGGAGCAGAAATAAGCAAATTAATGTATACCCCTGAAAACCCCAGTTTTCTCTATATAAACCGGGGTTTAGTGGGGTGTTCATTTCACGAACTTATCATAACGGTAAATGAGTCATCCGTGTTTGAGTCATAGAAGTTTCAGTTTTTGTTTGTGTTGAGATTTTACGTCCCAATTAACACTATTGTGGACCTTACTGCAGATTTTCCAGATTTTTTTATCAGACATTTAGATGAAATCACGTCTCAAGCCCTGCTGCCCAAAGAAACTGCTGGGATTTAACGGATGGTCTGACTTGCAAGACTTTGCCTGGGTAGGCTAAGGCCTTCTGAGAGGTTTACCAGGACTCAAATGTTCTATCTGTTTCAGACCTTACATCACAATCCACCTCTCCAAGCCACGATGGGTGGGGGCACAGAAGTCAGAACTGTACTTTGTATGTAATAAAATAAATATATCCAAATTATCAGCCGGCCTTGGTGGCTCAGTCGGATGTGCATCTGACTGGTGATACCTGCCGGGTTCGGCAACGTTCTTTCGTGGAGATTGATCATTAAATCTTTTCTATGGTCATTGTTTCCCTTCCGCTGATTCAAGAAGGGCAGTTGTCAGTTTCTGGCGAAAGAATGTGCAATGTACTGGTTAACCACTTACGTATAAGCCTGCCCAGGAAAAATGAGGATAGGTAAACTGACCGGCTCAAAAATGACCAAAATAGTCTTGACTGGGCCATTAAACCCCAAAACAAACAAATATCAAAATTAACCTCTTCTATTTTGTAGACATGATCAATGAATTAAAGTTACAGATAAACACATTTTATGTACCATAAAAATAATAGTGATAATTCATTCCATGAAAGGTTATTTTGACAAAAAGACAAGTTCTCTGATCCTTCTCATATAGCAACTCTTAAATAGGATGAATTTCATATTTTGCACTTATTATACATAAAGCCCAACTCTAATAACATATTTACAACATGTATTCAGACAACAAGGCCGGGGCAAACATTGTAAACCCAGATGAGACACTGCAGAACATGACATCTCGTCAGGGTCTACATTGTATGCCACTCATCCAGCCATTTTTAGACACAAAATTGGTAAGAAAATTGTACTACCGGTCGTTCAAAATTTACAATATGCATGATAAGGAGGTGAGGTGTATAAATAATTACAGTAACCATCCTAAGTATTGGGGCATGTTGGCCTAGACCCAGATCACACGGCTCCTAAAGGAGCAGTTTGATCAGGGTATTCACTGTTTGCCTTTCTGTCTGCACCTTTTGGACTCTTTGCTCGATTGTGAAACTATTTTATTAATATTTTAGGAGCATTACAAGTCCTCAAGGTGTCCGAATTTTCTGGCTTTTTATCTTAGTTCAAATTTAACAAGTATGATAAGGAGTTGAGGACTTGAGGACTTAGGGTAAATATGGTAAATTCCTGTTACTTATGCTGTTAATTGTGCTCCTTCAAAAGAGTCAAGAGAAATTCTTTCATACAATGTAGACCCCTATGGATATTTGTGATCAAGTGGTCTTCCCTGAAGATAAAGTCAACCTTCTTTAAACCAACATTTCAAATAATGACAAAACTTGATAGAACTACAATTTCAACAGCCGGAATCCTTATTTCAAACCAAGACTGATTACCATAGGGGTATGCAAAAGATATTCAAGAATATTACATTTTAATACTCCAAGAAGGCGATTCTGACAAATGCTGTCTACATTTGCTAGAATCACTTCATTCTAACCAGACTTTTCGTTTCTTGAAGAAAAAATAGCCATCGGAAGAGATGGCAAATCCCCCGACCTAAAGCCAATATGGCCTTCAGAAGATTGTTCACCAATAGAAAGTGCACCAGAATTAAACCAGCAATATATCACAAAAGTATTGCAGTCATGGCCATCACAAGATTATACTGTCAGGGGAGATAACTAAACAAGAGGCCCATGGGCCACTATGCTCACCAGAGCTCAGGTGGGCACTGCCCATCCTGCCCAATGGCAGCCATGTATTTTAACATGATATCATTTTAATCCACCAAATGAACCCCCATGTCCAAATGAGCACCCATGTGGACTCAGCATCTGAACAGTTAGGCCTTTTATGAAGTAGAGGGGGTGGGGCATGGACCCAATGGAGCCCTGGTTGGTATCACTAAATGCGTCTTATCATAAGAAACAAAAATATATATGGTTTAGCAGTGGGGATCTGTAAGGCCTCTTTAACAGTTGAGGGGTTGGGGCATGCCCTGTTGATCCCAGGAAAGCCCAAACTGTTGTCCCTAAATGTGTCTTATCATAAGGACCAAGTATATATATGGTTCAGTGCTGGGAATCTGACCGGTTTCAGAGATTTGAGGCCCTTTTATGAAATAGGAATGGCCCCTGCGGACCCCGCTACAGTAGGTGTGCTAATAATAAGAAACAAGAACATATATGATTATGGGGTGGGGATTAGAATGGTTTCTGAAATATAAAGCCTTTTATGAAATGGAAGGGCGGGGCACATTGCCTCAGCACAAAGAGACCTCCAGGTTGGTGTGATTGAACGAGTCTTATCATAAGGAACAAGTATATGGTTTAGGGGTGGGGATCTGAACTATTTCTGATATATACATGTATGGCTTTTAATGAAGTAAAGCGGTGTGGCATGGCCTGGGCGTGCCCCGGGGACTCCCAAGCTGGTGTCACTGAAAGCATCTTATCATAAGAAAGATGAATATATATGGTTTAGGGTGGGGCTAAGAACATTCTCTGAGATATAAGGCCTTATGTGAAGTGGAGGGGTGGGGCAAGGCCCAGGGAGACTCCCAGGTTGGTGTCAATGAATGTGTCTTATCATAAGGAACAAGACTATATATGGTTAAGGGGTGGCCATCTGTAGGGTTTCCGAGATATTGTGATAATATGAAATGGAGGGGGTGGGGCATGGCCCCAGCATATCCCTGGGAACCCCCAGGTTGGTGTTACTGAATGCGTCTTATCATAATGAACAAGAATATATATGGTTTAGGGGTGGGGATCTGAACAGTTTCTGAAATATATGGCCTTTTTTGAAGTGGAGGGGTGGGGCAAGGCCCCAGCGCATCTCTGAGGACCCCCAGGTTGGTGTCAATGAATGTGTCTTATCATAAGAAGCAAGCATATATATGGTTTATGGGCGGGGATCTGTAAGGTTTCCGAGATATTGGGCCGTTTATCAAATGGAGGGGGTGAGGCATGGCCCCGGTGCATCCAGGGGACTCCCAGGTTGATGTCACTGAATGCGTCTTATCAAAAGGAACAAGAATATATATGGTTTAGGGGTGGGAATCTGAATGGTTTCCGAGATATTGGGCCTTTTATAAAGTTGAGGGGGTGGGGCCTGACCTGTGCGCATCCCTGACGACCCGCAGGTTGGTGTTACTGAATGCGTCTTATCAATAGGAACAAGAATATATATGGTTTAGGGGTGGGGATCTGAACAGTTTCTGAGATATATGGCCTTTTGTGAAGTGGAGGGGTGGGGCAAGGCCCCAGCGCATCTCTGAGGACCCCCAGGTAGGTGTCAATGAATGTGTCTTATCATAAGAAGCACGCATATATATGGTTTAGGGGCGGGGATCTGTAAGGTTTACGAGATATTGGGCCTTTTATGAAATGGAGGGGGTGGGGCATGGCCCCGGCGCATCCAGGGGACTCCCAGGTTGATGTCACTGAATGGGTCTTATCATAAGGAACAAGAAAATATATGGTTTAGGGGTGGGGATCTGAATGGTTTCCGAGATATTGGGCCTTTTATTAAGTGGAGGGGGCTGGGCATGACCTCGGCGCATCCCTGAGGACCCCAAGGTTGGTGTTACTAAATGCGTCTTATCAATAGGAACAAGAATATATATGGTTTAGGGGTCGGGATCTGAAATGTTTCTGAGATATATGGCCTTTTATGAAGTGGAGGGGGTGGGGCATGGCCCCGGCACAACCTGGGGGACCCTCAGGTTGGCATAAAAGCATATGGCTGAAAGAATTTTACTCAAGAAACATTTCTATAAAAGTTTTGTCCAAATATCTGCAATGACTTGGCAGTAAATGCCATTTTTCAATTTTCCCCATTATAAGTCTATGGAAACTCTAAGTTGCCATAGCAACCAAACTAATGGGCCGATTTTCATAAAAAACACAAACTTTCAATCCCCCAGCCCAAGGATGCTACAGATAAAATTTGGGCTGAATCGGTCCAGTGGCTTCAGAGAAGAAGATGTTTAAAAGTGTTGACGTCAGACGACGACAACGACGACGACGACAACGCCGGACAACTGCCTATCCTATAAGCTCCCCCGGAGCCTTCGGCTCTGGTGAGCTAAAAACCAGGGCACTCAGAATTGTGGTTCTTGCACATGACATGCCTGCTTAAGCTCATGTATTTCTGAACAAAGTACCATCAATATGTCTCAATAGGGTATTGGAGATATGGTGATCACAAGCTGGTCATACTGTTATATTGGAAGGGTAGATAACTCAAATACCACAGCACCAACAGTTGTGTTTCTTGCACATGACACCCCTTCTGTACCTTGTATACAATTGTGCCAAGTTCCTTCAATATATCTCAAAGGGTGTTGGAGTTATGGCCATCACAAGATTATATTGCCAGGGGAGATAACTAAACAAGAGGACCAAGCTAGCTTGGTCCTGTATCGCTCACCTGAGCTAACAGATTCAAAGTTTAAGGAAGTGCCAACCTTTACTGAAGGCTTTATGGGAGGACATGGTGATGACAGGGTAAGCATTTTCTGAAAATCAAGTAGAATGTAACTCTATGATAGACAGGCTGACCTCACCGGTTTTCAAACTCATTCAAGCTTTTACTCCTGACTTGCTAAGAAGATCCGATCTAAACTGAAGTGGCTATGGTGATGACAAGTTCAAAAACAAGAGTTTTCAAACTCCTCCAAGCTTTCTGCCTGACTTCCTTGTTTGTAAGTTTCATGAAGATCCGTTCAAAACTAAAGGGGCAGCAGTGATGACAATGTAGAAAATAGGCATTTTCAGCAATCAAAGGCACGTCACTCTATGATAAATGTGCCGACTTGGCCGGTATTCGAACTCACCTGAGGTTTTATTCCCAGTCACCTTACATGTAAGTTTCAGAAAGATCCGATCAGACTTGGCCAGTATTCAAACTTATCCAAGATTTTATTCCAAGCCACCTCACATATAAGTTTCAGAAAGATCCGATCAAAACTGAAGGGGCTACGGTGATGACAAGGTCAAAATTTTGCATTTTTAGCAATCAAAGGGATGTTACTCTATAATAAATGAGCCGACTTGGGCAGTTTTCGAACTCATCCGAGGTTTCATCCCTAGCCACCTTACATATAAGTTTCAGAAAAATCCGATCAAACTGAAGGGGCTACGGTAATGACAAGGTCAAAAATCAACATTTTCAGCCATCAAAGGGACATAACTCTACGATAAATCAGCTGACTTGGCCTGTTTTCGAACTCATCCAAGATTTCATCCCCAGCCACCTTACATATAAGTTTCAGAAAGATCCGATCAAAACTGAAGGGGCTATGGTGATGACAAGGTCAAAAATCGGCATTTTCAGCAATCAAAGACACGTAAATCAATGATAAATGGGCCAACTTGGCCGGTATTCAAACTCATCCTAGGTTTTATCTCCAGTCACCTTACATATAGGTTTCAGAAAGATTCGATCAAAACTGAAGGAGCTACGGTGATGACAAGGTAAAAAATTGACATTTTCAGCCATCAAAGGGACATAACTATATAGTAAATGGGGCAACTTGGCCGGTTTTCGAACTCATCCGAGGTTTTATCCCCAGCCACCTTACATATAAGTTTCAGAAAGATCCGATCAAAACTGAAGGGGCTACAGTGTTGACAAGGTCAAAAATCAACATTTTCAGCAATCAAAGGGACCTAACTCTATGATAAATAGGCCACCTTTGCCGGTATGCGAACTCATCCGAGGCTTTATCCCAAGCCACCTTGCATATAAGTTTCAGAAAGATCCGATCAAAACTGAAAGAGCTACGGTGATGACAAGGTCAAAAATCGGCTTTTCAGCAATCAAAGGGATGTTACTCTGTGATAAATGGACCAACTTGGCTGGTTTTCGAACTCATCCGAGTTTTTATCCCCAGCCACTTTACATATAAGTTTCAGAAAGATTCAATCAAAACTGAAAGGGCTACAGTGATGACAAGGTAAACAAGAGGGCCCAGAGGGCCCTGGTTCGCTCACCTGATCCAAAGCATAACAAGTGGGCCCCGGGCAGGGTCAATTTTGGCCCCAGGGCTAAAATTTGAACAATCTTGGTAGAGGTCCACAAGATGAGTTTTATCTAATATGAAAGACCTGGGCTTTCTGGTTTCAGAGAAAAAGATTTTAAAGGTTTACCCTGCATATAGAAGTCTATGTAAAACAAGATTTTCCCTATATAAGTCTATGTTAAACCAAAGGGCCCCGGAGCGGGGGCATTTTTGGCCCCAGTGCTATAATTTGAACAATCTTGGTAGAGGTCCACCAGCTGAAGCTTCATAACAAATATCAAAGACCTAAGCCTTGTGTTTCAGAGAAGATGATTTTTAAAGATTTTCCCTATATATATAAGTCTATGTAAAACCAAAGGGCCACATGGCGGGGGCATTTTTGGTCTCAGGGCTATAATTTGAACAATCTTTATAGAGGTCCACTAGCTGAAGCGTCATAACAAATATCGAAGACCTAAGCCTTGTGGTTTCAGAGAAGAAGATTTTTCAAGATTTTCCCTATATAAGTCTATGTAAAACCAAAGGGCCCTGGAGCGGGGGCATTTTCGGCCCCAGCACTATAATTTGAACCATCTTGGTAGAGGTCCACAAGATGAAGCTTCATACCAAATATCAAAGACCTGGGCCTTGCAGTTTCAGAGAAGAAGATTTTTAAAGATTTTCCCTATATAAGCCTATGTAAAACAAAAGGGCCCTGGTGCGGGGGCATTTTTGGCCCCAGCACTATAATTTGAACAATCTTGGTAGGGGTCTACTAGATGAAGCTTCATACCAAATATCAAAGACCTGGGCCTTGAGGTTTCAGAAAAGAAGATTTTTCAAGATTTTCCCTATATAAGCCCATGTAAAACCAAAGGGCCCCCATGCGGGGGGCATTTATAGCTCCAGCACTATAATTTGAACAATCTTGGTAGGGGTCCACTAGATGAAGCTTCATACCAAATATCAAAGACCTGGGCCTTGCAGTTTCAGAGAAGAAGATTTTTAAAGATTTTCCCTATATAAGCCTATGTAAAACAAAAGGGCCCCCGTGCGGGGGCATTTTTGGCCCCAGCACTATAATTTGAACAATCTTGGTAAGGGTCCACTAGATGAAGCTTCATACCAAATATCAAAGACCTGGGCCTTGCGGTTTCAGAGAAGAAGATTTTTAAAGATTTTCCCTATTTAAGCCTATGTAAAACCAAAGGGCCCCCATGCGGGGGCATTTTTGGCCCCAGCACTATAATTTGAACAATCTTGGTAGGGGTCCACTAGATGAAGCTTCATACCAAATATCAAAGACCTGGGCCTTGCGGTTTCAGAGAAGAAGATTTTTAAAGATTTTCCCTATATAAGCCCATGTAAAACCAAAGGGCCCCCGTGCGGGGACATTTTTGGCCCCAGCACTATAATTTGAACAATCTTGGTAGGGGTCCACTAGATGAAGCTTCATACCAAATATCAAAGATCTGGATCTTGCAGTTTCAGAGAAGAAGATTTTTAAAGATTTTCCCTATATAAGCCCATGTAAAACCAAAGGGCCCTGGTGCGGGGGCATTTTTGGCCCCAGCACTATAATTTGAACAATCTTGGTAGGGGTCCACTTGATGAAGCTTCATACCAAATATCAAAGACCTGGGCCTAGCAGTTTCAGAGAAGAAGATTTTTAAAGATTTTCCCTATATAAGCCCATGTAAAACCAAAGGGCCCCCGTGTGGGGGCATTTTTAGCTTCAGCACTATAATTTGAACAATCTTGGTAGGGGTCCACTAGATAAAGCTTCATACCAAATATCAAAGACCTGGGCCTTGCGGTTTCAGAGAAGAAGATTTTTAAAGATTTTCCCTATATAAGCCTATGTAAAACCAAAGGGCCCCCGTGCGGGGGCATTTTTGGCCCCAGCACTATAATTTGAACAATCTTGGTAGGGGTCCACTAGATGAAGCTTCATACCAAATATCAAAGACCTGGGCCTTGCGGTTTCAGAGAAGAAGATTTTTAAAGATTTTCCCTATATAAGCCTATGTAAAACCAAAGGGCCCCCGTGCGGGGGCATTTTTAGCTCCAGCACTATAATTTGAACAATCTTGGTAGGGGTCCACTAGATGAAGCTTCATACCAAATATCAAAGATCTGGGCCTTGCAGTTTCAGAGAAGAAGATTTTTAAAGATTTTCCCTATATAAGCCCATGTAAAACCAAAGGGCCCCCGTGCGGGGGCATTTTTGGCCCCAGCACTATAATTTGAACAATCTTGGTAGGGGTCCACTAGATGAAGCTTCATACCAAATATCAAAGACCTGGGCCTTGCGGTTTCAGAGAAGAAGATTTTTTAAGTTTTCGGTGAAAAAAATCTATTTTTGGCTACTGTGACCTATATGTGCAACGGACCGGAACCATTTGAACAACTTTGAAAGGGGACCACCTAAGGATCATTCCTGAAAAGTTTGGTCAAAATCCGATCAGTGGTTTAGGAGGAGATGTCGTTTGAAGAAAAGTTTACGGACGCACGCACGGACGCACGCACGCACGGACGCACGGACGCACGACGGACGACGGACAAAAAGTGATCCCAAAAGCTCACCTTGTCACTACGTGACAGGTGAGCTAAAAATCAGCATTTTCAGCAATCAAAGGGACGTTACTCTACGATAAAAGGGCCGACTTGGTTGGTTTTCGAACTCATCCGAGGTTTTATCCCCAGTCACCTTACATATAAGTTTCAGAAAGATCCGATCAAAACTGAAGGGGCTACGGTGACGACAAGGTAAAAAATCGGCATTTTCAGCAATCAAAGGGACGTAACTCTATGATAAATCGGCGGTCTTGGCCGGTTTTCGAACTCATCCGAGGTTTTATCCCCAGCCACATTACATATAAGTTTTAGAAAGATCCGATCAAAACTGAAGGGGCTACGGTGATGACAAGGTCGAAAATGGGCATTTTCAGCAATCAAAGGGACGTAACTCTATGATAAATCGGCGGACTTGGCCGGTTTTAGAACTCATCCGAGGTTTTATCCCCAGCCACATTACATATAAGTTTCAGAAAGATCCGATCAAAACTGAAGGGGCTACGGTGATGACAAGGTCGAAAATGGGCATTTTCAGCAATCAAAGGGACGTAACTCTATGATAAATGGGCCGACTTGGCCGGTTTTCGAACTCATCCGAGTTTTTATCCCCAGTCACCTTACATATAAGTTTCAGAAAGATCCGATCAAAACTGAAGGCGCTACGGTGATGACAAGCATTTTCCCATAGTAAGTCTATGGGACCTTGTCGTTGCCATAGGAACCAAAGTTTTAGAGCGATTTCAAAAAAATGTTTATGTCATCAATGCCCCACCAGAGGCATGCTACAGGTGAGAAATGATTGAGATCAGCCTGCAGGATACAGAGATATAGCTGCTCAAAAGTGTGGACGGACGACGGACGGACGGACGGACGGACGACGGACGACGGAGGACCCACTATACTATAAGCTCCCCTGGAGCCTTCGGCCCAGGTGAGCTAAAAACCAGAGCACCCAGAGTTGTAATTCTTAAGCATGACACACCTGCTTAACCTCATGTACATCTGCATCAAGTACCACAAATTAGTCTCAAAGGGTATTGGAGGTATGATGATCACAAGGTTTTCATACTGTTATATTGGAAGGGGAGACAACTCAAATATCATAGCACCCAGAATTGTGTTTGTTAGGCATGAAGCGCTATCTCAACGTTGTATACAATTGTGCCAAGTACCATCAATATATCTCAAAGGGTATTGGAGTTATGGCCATCACAAGGTTATATTGTCAGGGGAGATAATTAAAAAAACCAGGGCACCCAGAGTTGTGGTTCTTGCACATGACACACCTGCTTAACCTCATGTACAACTGTACCAAGTATCATCAATATATCTCAAAGAGTGTTGGAGATGTGGCCATCACAAGGTAGTGATTCCATATTATTGGAAGGGGAGATAACTAAAACACCATGGCACCCAGAGTTGTGATTCTTGTGCATGACACACCGTCCCGGCCTTGTGAACAACTGTGCCACGTATCATCAATATATCTTAAAGGGTATAGGAGTTATGGCCATCACAAGGTTGTCACTATATTTTATTGGAAGGGGAGATAACTCCAAAACCATGGCAACCAGAGTTGTGGTTCTTGTGTATGACACCCCGTCTCAGCCTTGTGAACAACTTTGCCAGGTAACAATATATCTCAAAGGGTATTGGAGTTATGGCCATTACAAAGTAGTCATTCTATTTTATTAAAAGGGGAGATGACTAAAAAAGTATGGCATCCAGAGTTCTGGTTCTTGCGCATGACACACCGTCTCAGCCTTGTGAACAATTGTGCCAAGAACCATCAATGAATCTCAAAGGGTATAGGAGTTATGGCCATCACAAGGTTGTCACTCTATTTTATTGGAAGGGGAGATAACTCCAAAACCATGGCAACCAGAGTTCTGGTTCTTGTGCATGACACGCCGTCTCAGTCTTGTGAACAACTGTGCCAGGTATCATCAATATATCTCAAAGGGTATTGGAGTTATGGCCATCACAAAGTAGTCATTCTATTTTATTAAAAGGGGAGATAACTAAAAAAGTATGGCATCCAGAGTTCTCGTTCTTGCGCATGACACGCCGTCTCGGCCTTGTGAACAATTGTGCCAAGAGCCATCAATGAATCTCAAAGGGTAAAGGAGTTATGGCCATCACAAGGTTGCGTCTACGGACGGACGGACAGACGGATGGACGCCAGGCTGATCGCTATATCCCCCGAACCTATTCGGTCGGGGGATAATAAAATTTCCTATTAAAATTTACTGGGATTTTTTACAGTGTCATTTTTTTTTTTTGGGGGGGGGGGGGGGGGGTACAGCCCTTTCTACATTATTTCACTGAATCCAAGCTGATCGTTAATTGAGGTGGGTGAAAACCAGAGTACTCTGAAAACCACTAGACATTCCACTAGAGATTGGCTTCGCACATGTGGCCTGAGCTTTTAACAATAAACTGTTAGCCCTTATCCTGCTGATCAAGACAACTCCTACTTTTGCAAACAGTTTAGATCCAGATCAGATGGCTTCTTCAGAATCCACCTGATGGCTTCTTCAGACGTCATCTGATCAGGATATACACTGAAAATTTTATTGAATTTATTATATCAAGTAATTTGATTGGTTGAAAGACAGAAATGGGTGTGGCTAGCTTAATTTATGCAGCACGAAAAGAGTTAGGGATCAATACTTTCATTATTACAAGGGTTCTCTGTATATCCCTTCCCAGGAAGAGCTAAACTAAATGAATTCTGTCTTATGAACTGTTGATATAGGTGTATAAATAACTATCCCTGAGAAAACTACAACTTTTTGGCTACAGTAAAATTTACATTATGTTTATATATTATGTACAGTTTAACTTCAACAGGCCAAACATCTTTGGAACAATAAAAATCCATAGCTCCAGATTAGGCACTTTTTTCATCCAAATGTTCTGGTATTTTTTATTTCTGCATGAAAACGTATGTTGTGGGTACTCATTAGGAGAGCCTTGCTGAGGCGCTTCTTATGAGTACCCACAATGTATATTTTTGTGCAAAACTAATAAAAACAATATGTGGGTACCCCCTCTTACCTGGGGCTATGATTAATCTCTTCAAGACAGGGTTAGGCAATGATGAAGGCATAATGTGGATAATCTTTCCATCTTCTATACAATAAAACAGTGAAACTTTTATAACACAGATGGCTCGTTTACCATGGCTAAACACAGATGGCTCGTTTACCATGGCTAAACACAGATGGCTCGTTTACCATGGCTAAACACAGATGGCTCGTTTACCATGGCTAAACACAGATGGCTCGTTTACCATGGCTAAACACAGATGGCTCGTTTACCATGGCTAAACACAGATGGCTCGTTTACCATGGCTAAACACAGATGGCTCGTTTACCATGGCTAAACACAGATGGCTCGTTTACCATGGCTAAACACAGAAGGCTCGTTTACCATGGCTAAACACAGATGGCTCGTTTACCATGGCTAAACACAGATGGCTCGTTTACCATGGCTAAACACAGATGGCTCGTTTACCATGGCTAAACACAGATGGCTCGTTTACCATGGCTAAACACAGATGGCTCGTTTACCATGGCTAAACACAGATGTCTCGTTTACCATGGCTAAACACAGATGGCTCATTTACCATGGCTAAACACAGATGGCTCGTTTACCATGGCTAATTCAAACTCATTCTGAAGTCACTAGAGAATTCTTCTGGTAGTTCCAGATATCCATGTGTTTAAGTTAATTTATGGATGTTTGTTTCATTTTATCTTGATATAGTATGTTGTGTGTACTCATTAGAATCACCTCAATGAGGTGATTCTAACGAGTACACACAACATACCATTACATCGTTAAAAGTTAAAAATATATCCTGAGGTCAACCCAATTATGCCTCACAGCCTGTTGTATTAGAAACCCTCAGTACTTAGAACTACCCTTAACTCCAACAAAATTTCATGGTCCCGGAGGTATTTGAATTATTGAAATTTAACTGTAATATGTTTTTTTTTTTGTTTTACGGCCCTTTCAAGATTATTTCACTCATAACAAGCCATCGTTAATGAGAAGTGGGCGAAAACCGGAGTACCCAGAGAAAAACCACCTGACCTTTTGTTGCAGAACATGGCGCCTCACATGTGACCCGAGCGAGGCTCAAACCCACAGCCGTGAGAGACCTAATGATTAAGAGTCAGCACTCTTATCCACTAGTCCACGAAGGCCCGTCAACCATTACATTGCTAAAAGTTGAAAATATATCCTGAGGTCATCCCAATTACGCCTCACAGCCTGACAGTATTAGAAACCCTCAGTAATTACAACTACCCTTAACTCCAACAAAATTTCATGGTACCGGAGGTATTTGAATTATTGTATTTGACTGTAATATGTTGTATGTACTCATAAGGTGATTCTAATGACTATAAACAACACACATTTTCTCAATCAAATAAGAAAATATCCCCAAAATTATCCCCTAAGTATTTATTTTTTTTTATTTATTTTGTTTCTGTTTTACGGCCCTTTAAAGATTTATTTATTTCAAGCTGATCGTTCATCAGTGGGCGAAAATCAGGAGTACCTGGAGAAAAACGACCTGTAATTCCATTGCAAAAATTGGCATCTCATAAGTGGCCCGAGAGACCCTATTTAGGGCCTAAATATTTATATCTTGAATGATCAGAAAAATTTCCTAGGGACTTAACGGATGTTCAAAACAGCCAAAGAAAATAAGCGATCTGTGTTCAAGCCAGTTAATTTCACAGTAAAAGGGAAACACCAACAAAAATTAACTGTCACTTTAAAATACTGCCTTTGATGAGGCGAACATTTTGGTACAAATTTTATGAAAATCGGTTGAGCAGTTTTGAAATTATGACCTTTTGAACTTTTTACTATTGCTGTCTATGAGGGCCGCCATTTTGTTAATCTAGTCACGTGACCAAAATAGAAAAATAATAATTTACAGCATACTTTTCAGATTTTGTACTTAAAAACAGTAAATTATCATCACATTGAATAAATGGAATGCATAGTGAACTATTTATTGCTGTTTTATTGCATGAGAATCGCTGTAATTCAAAGTTTTCCAATTGTGAGTTTATGACGTCATTTACTCAGAGCCTCGTTCTAGACTAACAAAAATAGAATTTGTGAAATGTTCAAAAGGTCGTAACTTATAAACAACTCAGTCAATTTTCATAAAACTTGTACCAAAAGTTTTGTCTCCTCAAAACCTTTGTTCTGAAGTGACAGTTAATTTTTGTGGTTGTTTTCCTTTAATGTCTACTTGGTGTTTTCCAACATGCACCAGCAATCTACCGTAAAACTCGTAACAATTCTAACACCTTGAGGACTTGCTGTAATTCTCCTAAAATTTTAACAAATTTGTTTCATGATCCAGCAAGAAGTCCAAAAGGTGCAGACGGAATGGCAAACAGTGTAGACCCTGATCAGACTGCTCCTTCAGGAGCAGTCTGATCTGGGTCTGCAATGTTTGCTTAGGCCTGTCTGTCCCAATACTTAGGATCATTACAGTACTTGGTGTTTTCTAACATATACCAACAATCAATGTAATAAAAAAAAAAATTAGCAAAATATCCACATTTGAAACTTCAAACAATTACTTCTGCCAACGGGCCTCCGTGGCCTAGTGGTTAAGATCGCTGACTCTTGATCATTAGGTCTCTCACTGCCGTGGTTCGAGCCTCGCTCGGGTCACATGTGAGACGCCAAGTTCTGTAATGGAAGGTCAGGTGGTTTTTCTCCGGGTATTCCAGTTTTTGCTCACCTCTGATTAATGATCGGCTCAATATGAGTGAAATAATCTTGAAAGGACCGTAAAACAACAACAAAAAAAATTTCTTCTGCTTCTAAACATGTAGGGTACTGGCCTGAAAGGTTTTACCTTTTCTGCAACATACAAACTGCACTCATAAACTAGGACAAAATAAATATATGAATAATCTCTTTCTGAATGTGGCACACAGCGGAACTCCGGTCAACAGTTAAGACAATTTGTGCCACAAGAAGCTGAAAGGTGTATTTGAATGTGTGCGCCCAGTGAAGACAGTTCATTGTTTGTTTGCGGTTTAACATCCCCGTTAACACTATAGGTCATTTTGGAGATGTTGCTTCCAATTTTGTGGGATTTTTACTTGACACTGAGATGAAATGACATCTCAAGCCCTGTGGCCCTATGAAACCAATAGGGTTTATTTGCACAGACAGTCTGACTCGCACTAACTTTTCCTTGGCAGGCTTAGAACCTCGAAGTGGTTTACAAGTACTAATGTGCCGTCAGTTTCAGCTCAGCGTGAAAGCATCATGCAGCCCAATCTATTTCTTCAAGCCCCAATGGGCGGGGGCCTGAGGACAGATCAGCCTGCACATCTGCACCCACTTATCATTCTAATGCGCTTGCATTTGTAATGCGGCCTCTGATTGGATAAAGTCAACAGTTTGCTAGAGTATATTCAGCAAAATACTGTCGGAAATCCCTATGTCATCAGGTAATGTCCCTTTTCATTGGTTGGCATTTGGTTTTTCGCAACTCACTTTGCCTGCCACTTTTGTGCAATATAGGACAAGTTTTTAAACAAAACAGATGAATAAATGCATTAAAACGGAGATAACTATGTTAAAAATTGTCATTTCGTAAAAATTGTCATTTCGTAGGGTAAATCATCAGTTTTACGGCCGCAAATTCTGTTTTACAACTCCGCTTATGCGTCGCCATAAAACAAAATTTCCGACCGTAAAACCTTCCAATTTACTTCCCGAAATGACAATTTTCAATACAGTTATGAACTAAGTCTTTGCTGTACACTACTAGGAACTCATGGACCCAATGAGTATTCTATTTTATAATGGTAGAATCTCCAATTTTTTTTGTATGTTGGGCAAGTCCATTTGTCTTTTAAGGGGAGCTGGGTCAATTGTTTACTATTTAATTTCTATGTTTAACGGAAAATCCCATTAGCAAAACAGTGCAGGCCCTGATCAGATGCCAAAGTGTATCAGTACAGAGGACCCTTGCTATAACGAGTATATGTTCCCTAATAATTTGTCGCTATAGTGAATTTGCCGCTATAAAGAATCCCAAATAGGTAATAAAGGAATTTTTTCCTTAGTTACTCCAAGACACAAATGCTGTGGACATTTGTTAGAATCACCTCGCTGAGGCGATACTTACAAATATTCCAAGAAACAAATGCTCTGGACATTTGTTAGAATCGCCTCGCTGAGGCGATACTTACAAATATTCCAAGAAACAAATGCTCTGGACATTTGTTAGAATTGCCTCGCTGAGGTGATTCTAACAAATATCCACAGCATTTGTTTCTTGGAAACGCTGTGGACATTTGTTAGAATCGCCTCAGCGAGGCGATTCTAACAAATATCCACAACATATGTTTCTTGGAGTATTAAATAATTAAAATAATCTTGAAAAGCTTCATTAATCTTAATTGTCTCTTTCTGAGCTAATGATTCGTTCCATTGAAACGTCATTATTACGAGATTTGTCGCTATATTGAATGTTGGTATAAAGAGGGTTGACTGTATATGGCGTCTGATCTGAGTCTGCACTGTTTGCTGATGTCCCTTTCACAAGTTTCCAGGAAAGAATGGGTGATTCTGATTCAGTGGACACTGGGCGACTTTTGTCTGTTGAGGATACATGCTCCAGGCCTCATACTGACCAAGCTTTTCCATGCCTGAAAGGCCCGATTTTGCAAACACAACAACCATTACCTCTGAAAACAGTGTAGATCCAGATCAGATGGCTTCTGAAGAAGCCATCTGATCAGGATCTACACTGTATGTTATTCAATTTGCGAACCGAATGAATCTTTATACCAAGTAATTTGATTTGCTGATAGTCAGAAATGCCTATGGCTTAATAAATTAAGGTTAAAATAATCATTTTAAACATAATACAGGGGAAAAAATCAAAATCTAAAAGCCTGAAATCAAGAAAAAAATCAAGCTCTAAAAGCCAGAAATCCTGCAAATGCCTGAAAAATATGAGGCCTGATGCTCAAAGGCACCTTCATTGCCTGTTGTGGCTTATTTACAATATACAAGTGTTAAACAGGAGACCATTTACAATATACAAGTTTACTAATTGATTATCCTATATTACACAAGGTCAACCAATATTCAAAAATCATAAATCATGTTTTTATTGCATCAATTAATAAAATTGTCATTAATCAAGTAATTTCGTATTGGCCCAGTTACCGGTCCTCGGTCAACTGTATTGGCCTCGGCCTTCGGCCTCGTGCCAATACAGCAGACCTCAGACCTGTGAGCCAATACGAAATTACTTGATTAATAACATTATAATATAGTATGAGACTAGGGCTGGCTAATCAGAGGTGAAAAGATAATCAATTATTAGTTCTGCCATTATGATCGATAATCGTTTGTTTCTTTGTTTGTATTGGAGTTTAACGGCCCAATCAACACTATCATAGGTCATTTTCAGCCGGTCAGTTTACCTACCACACTTTCCCTGGGCAGGCTTATACATAAGCGGTTAACCTGTACAGTGCACATTCTTTCGCCAGAAACTGACAACAGCCCTTCTTGAATCAGCGGAAGGAAGAGAATGACCGTAGAAAAGATTGCATGATCAATCTCTGCGGAAGAATGTTGCCACCCTGGCAGGTATCCAACCGGCGTTCTCCTGGTCAGACATGCATCCTACTGAGCTAGGAAGGCCAGAGCTCGATATTCGTTCAGTAATCACTTAAGATTGGGTCATAACTTTTCCTTTCTGGCTTTCTATCTGAGCATGACTCTTTCTGAATCATGTTACACATTTCTGTATGCATTTGGACGGACAGGCCTGAGCAAACAGTGTAGGCCCATATGGGACGCTGCAGAACATGCTGTGTCGCCTCATCAGGGTCTACAATGTTTGCCGCTCATCCAGCTATTGTAGGCTCAACATTGGGTAGTGAATTGTACTTAACAAATAATCAGTTACAAACAAATCAGTAATGATAATCATTTTTGTGGAACTTATCGATCAATTAATTGATTATCTGATTAATCCTGCCAGCCTCGTTAACCAATTATAATATACAAGTCTATGGAATAAGACCATTTAGTCTTACTAACTAGTACAAGTATGAGACCATTTACAATATACCAGTATATAGTATGAGATGATTTACAATAGACCAGTATATAGTATCTGCCATGTGTGCAGCAAGCCAGCTATGTGGAAGGGGGCCCACTTATGTGGACATTGCCCCTGTAACTGTACGTTAATCAAAAATCTGTTGATGATAATAATGATGAAAGTATATTGTTAATGGTCTCATACTGTATACAACACTAGTAAGTATATGGTAAATGGTCTCATACTATATACTGTACTAATAAGTATATTGTAAATGGCCTCATACTATATACAACACTAGTAAGTATATTGTAAATGGTCTCATACTATATTCTTGGCAGGTACAGGGGCAATGTCCACATAAGTGGACCCCCTTCCAGGTAGCTGGCTTGCTGCACGCATGGCAGATCTTACAGATCTTCTAGTACAGTATTATGAGACCATTTACAATATACTTACTAGTACAGTATATAGTATGAGAACATTTACAATATACTTACCAGTACAGTATATAGTATGAGACCATTTACAATATGCTTACTAGTACAGTATGTAGTATGAGACCATTTACAATATACTTACTAGTGTTGTATATAGTATGAGACCATTTACAATATACTTTCTAGTACAGTGTATAGTATGAGACCATTTACAATATACTTTCTAGTACAGTGTATAGTATGAGACCATTTACAATATACTTACTAGTGTTGTATATAGTATGAGACAATTTACAATATACTTTCTTGTGCAGTGTATAGTATGAGACCATTTACAATATACTTACTGGTACAGTATATAGTATGAGACCTTTTACAATATACTTTCTAGTACAGTGTATAGTATTAGACCATTTACAATATACTTACTAGTACAGTATATAGTATAAGACCATTTACAATATGCTTACTAGTACAGTATATAGTATGAGACCATTTACAATAAACTTATTAGTGTTGTATATAGTATGAGACCATTTACAATATACTTTCTAGTACAGTGTATAGTATGAGACCATTTACAATGTACTTTCTAGTACAGTGTATAGTATGAGACCATTTACAATATACTTACTAGTGTTGTATATAGTATGAGACCATTTACAATATACTTTCTAGTACAGTGTATAGTATGAGACCATTAACAATATACTTACTGGTACAGTATATAGTATGAGACCATTTACAATATGCTTACTAGAACAGTATATAGTATGAGACCATTTACAATATACTTACTAGTACAGTATATAGTATGAGACAATTTACAATATACTTACTAGTGTTGTATACAGTATGAGACCATTAACAATATACTTTCATCATCATTATCATCAACGGATTTTTTCTTAACAGGGGCAATGTTCACATAAGTGGGCCCCCTTCCACATAGCTGGCTTGCTGCACGCATGGCAGATCTTACAGATCTTCTAGTACAGTATTATGAGACCATTTACAATATACTTACTAGTGTTGTATATAGTATGGGAACATTTACAATATACCTACTAGTACAGTATATTGTATGAGACCATTTACAATATACTTACTAGTAAAGCATATAGTCCGAGGCCATTTACAATATACTTACTAGTACAGTATATGGTATGAGACCATTTACAATATACTTACTATTACAGTATATGGTATGAGACCATTTACAATATACTTACTAGTGTTGTATATAGTATGAGACCATTTACAATATACTTACTAGAACAGTATATAGCATGAGAACATTTACAATATACTTACTAGTGTTGTATAAAGTATGAGACCATTTACAATATTCTTACTAGAACAGTATATAGCATGAGAACATTTACAATATACTTACTAGTACAGTCTACAGTATGAGAACATTTACAATATACTTACCAGTACAGTATATAGTACAAGACCATTTACAATATACTTACTAGAACAGTATATAGTATGAGACCATTTAGAACAGTATAAAGTATGAGACCATTTACAATATACTTACTAGTACAGTATATATTATGAGACCATTTTGCAATATACTTACTAGAACAGTATTTAGTAAGAGACTATTTACAATATACTTACTAGTGTTGTATATAGTATGAGACCATTTACAATATGCTTACTAGTACAGTATATAGTATGAGACCATTTACAATATATTTACTAGTACAGTATATGGTATGAGACCATTTACAATAAACTTCCTAGAACAGTATATAGTATGGGACCATTTACAATATATTTACTAGTGTTGTATATAGTATGAGACCATTTACAATATGCTTACTAGTACAGTATATAGTTTGAGACCATATATAATATACTTACTAGTACAGTATATAGTATGAGACCATTTACAATATACTTACCAGTACAGTATATAGTATGAGACCATTTACAATATACATACTAGTACAGTATATAGTATGAGGTCGAGATGACGAGAGTCAACTGTAGTATGAGACCATTTACAATATACTTACTAGTACAGTATATAGTATGAGACCATTTACAATATACTTACTAGTACAGTATATAGTATGAGACCATTTACAATATACTTACTGGAACAGTATATAGCATGAGAACATCTACAATATACTTACTAGAACAGTATATAGCATGAGAACATTTACAATATACTTACTAGTACAGTATATAGCATGAGAACATTTACAATATACTTACTAGTACAGTATATAGCATGAGAACATTTACAATATACTTACTAGAACAGTATATAGCATGAGAACATTAAGAATATACTTACTAGAACAGTATATAGTAGGAGACCATTTACAATATACTTACTAGAACAGTATATAGCATGAGAACATTTACACAACACCAGTATTAAGTATGAAACCATTTACAATATATTAGTATATAATGTGAGATCATTCACAATATATGAAAACAAATCAAGCAAAAATATTTGAAAATTACATTTTATAAACTCTGATACTGTGGTTCAAAATGAGACAGTTACTTTGTTACATTTGATTTGAATAATACTATTAAAGTGGCTTTAAAAGCTAGAAAAAATTAAACTTCATGCATTAATCCACAAAATGTCAATCATCACAATTGTCATCTGCTTTGTTGTCTGCTGGGTACTTTAAAAGTCATTTTTGGGCAGTGTGGACCCAGATCAGACTGTGACTCTGGTCAGGGTCCACATTGTTTGCTTGTAAGTTGTAAGCAAAAACATTTTTTAAGAGCTTAGCAAGAAGCTTCAGCAGACGACATAAACAGATCATTTTCAGATGCATTTGTTTGATTTGAGGTTTAACGTCCCCGTCAACACTGTAAAGGTCATTTTGGAGATGTTGCTTCCAATTTTGTGGGACTTTTACCCGACATTGAGATGAAATGACATCTCAAGCCCTGTCGCCCAATGAAACCCTTTCTTGGCATCTCAATGATTAAGTGAAATGAATTCATAGGTTTAAGGGGAATGGGAACAGCTGGTAGATTATTCTGCCATTTTTCAAAGGGAGATAACTTTCTGGACTTCCTTTTCACTTTTCTACTATTTCTGTCCCACTGAAAAAGGGGTCTACTCTTAAAGGAAAGAATTTGCTCCTCAGGAGCAAATTCTTTCCTTTAAGAGTTGACCCCTATTGACATGGGAGACAAAACTACTTTTGCAGGAGTTGCCTCCCCTGAAGGTGTATCCATTCCCCTTAAATTTTCATTTCATTTCATGATTAAAATCTCTTTTACTTTGAGTGAATCATAAAAAAATAGACTTTCTGTTCACCATTTTCACATGCGCAACAACTCGCCGCAACTTGAGATCCTCTGTTAACCCTTATCTTGCTGAATATTCATTTAAGCTGCACCCATTTCTGCCTATCAACCAATCAAATTACTTGATGTAATTTATTGCTACAAATCCATAAACTGAAAGACAAACAGTGTAGATCCTGATCAGATGGCATTTTCAGAAGCGAGTGTTTGAATATTACGTCCCACCAACAGTTAAGGTCATACGGAGACAGGACCTCTGTTTAGACTCATCCGAAAGTCTGGAGAAGCCCAGGATGGATCCTGCGATCCCTGGTTTACAAGGCAAGTAGCATAACCAGTACACCACGGAGGCTTCTAGGCTTCTTCAGAAGCCATCTGATCTGGATCTATACTGTTTGCAAAGATAGGGGTTGTCATGAACTTCAAGATAAGGGTTAGGTTTCCTGTAAAATGATTACCCCTGAGTTTCTTGTTCTAGTCTAACAGGAAAGAATTTGCTCCTAAAGAGCATTAATTACAACATTAGTAATATAATGTTATTAATCAAGTAATTTCGTATTGGTCCCAGGCCGAAGGCCGAGGGCCAGTGCAGCTGATTGAGGACCTGTATCTGGGTCAGTACGAAATTACTTGATTAATGACAATTTTATTAATTGACACAATTAAAACAAGAGGGCCCAGAGGGCCCTGGTTCGCTCACCTGATCCAGTGTATAACAAGTGGGACCCGGGCAGGGTCAATTTTGGCCCCAGGGCTATAATTTTAACAATCTTGGTAGAGGTCCACAAGATGAAGCTTCATATCGAATATGAAAGACCTGGGCTTTCTGGTTTCAGAGAAGAAGATTTTAAAAGTTTAGCCTGCATATAGACTATGTAAAACAAGATTTTCCCTATATTATAAGTTTATCTAAAACCAAAGGGCCCCGGAGCGGGCGCATTTTTGGCCCCAGGGCTATAATTTGAACAATCTTGGTAGAGGTCCACAAGATGAAGCTTCATACCAAATATCAAAGACCTGGGCCTTGCAGTTTCAGAGAAGAAGATTTTTCAAGATTTTCCCTATATAAACCTATGTAAAACAAAAGGGCCCTGGTGCGGGGGCATTTTTGGCCCCAGCACTATAATTTGAACAATCTTGGTAGGGGTCCACTAGATGAAGCTTCATACCAAATATCAAAGACCTGGGCCTTGCGGTTTCAGAGAAGAAGATTTTTCAAGATTTTCCCTATATAAGCCCATGTAAAACCAAAGGGCCCCTGTGCGGGGGGCATTTTTAGCTCCAGCACTATAATTTGAACAAGCTTGGTAGGGGTCCACTAGATGAAGCTTCATACCAAATATCAAAGACCTGGGCCTTGCGGTTTCAGAGAAGAAGATTTTTAAAGATTTTCCCTATATAAGCCCATGTAAAACAAAAGGGCCCTGGTGCGGGGGCATTTTTGGCCCCAGCAATATAATTTGAACAATCTTGGTAGGGGTCCACTAGATGAAGCTTCATACCAAATATCAAAGACCTGGGCCTTGCGGTTTCAGAGAAGAAGATTTTTAAAGATTTTCCCTATATAAGCCCACGTAAAACCAAAGGGCCCCCGTGCGGGGCATTTTTAGCTCCAGCACTATAATTTGAACAATCTTGGTATGGGTCCACTAGATAAAGCTTCATACCAAATATCAAAGACCTGGGCCTTGCGGTTTCAGAGAAGAAGATTTTTCAAGATTTTCCCTATATAAGCCCATGTAAAACCAAAGGGCCCCCGTGCGGGGGCATTTTTGGCCCCAGCACTATAATTTGAACAATCTTGGTAGGGGTCCACTAGATGAAGCTTCATACCACATAGCAAAGACCTGGGCCTTGCTGTTTCAGAGAAGAAGATTTTTCAAGATTTTCCCTATATAAGCACATGTAAAACCAAAGGGCCCCCGTGCGGGGGCATTTTGAGCTCCAGCACTATAATTTGAACAATCTTGGTAGGGGTCCACTAGATGAAGCTTCATACCAAATATCAAAGACCTGGGCCTTGCGGTTTCAGAGAAAAAGATTTTTCAAGATTTTCCCTATATAAGCCCATGTAAAACCAAAGGGCCCCCGTGCGGGGGGCATTTTTAGCTCCAGCACTATAATTTGAACAATCTCTGTAGGGGTCCACTAGATGAAGCTTCATACCAAATATCAAAGACCTGGGCCTTGCGGTTTCATCGAAGAAGATTTTTCAAGATTTTCCCTATATAAGCCTATGTAAAACAAAAGGGCCCTGGTACAGGGGCATTTTTGGCCCCAGCACTATAATTTGAACAATCTTGGTAGGGGTCCACTAGATGAAGCTTCATACTAAATATCAAATATCATGTGCCTTGCGGTTTCAGAGAAGAAGATTTTTCAAGATTTTCCCTATATAAGCCCATGTTAAACCAAAGGGCCCCCGTGCGGGGGCATTTTTAGCTCCAGCACTATAATTTGAACAATCTTGGTAGGGGTCCACTAGATAAAGCTTCATACCAAATATCAAAGACCTGGGCCTTGCGGTTTCAGAGACGAAGATTTATAAAGATTTTCCCTATATAAGCCCATGTAAAACCAAAGGGCCCCCGTGCGGGGGCATTATTGGCCCCAGCACTATAATTTGAACAATCTTAGTAGGGGTCCACTAGATGAAGCTTCATACCAAATATCAAAGACCTGGGCCTTGCGGTTTCAGAGAAGAAGATTTTTCAAGATTTTCCCTATATAAGCACATGTAACACCAAAGGGCCCCCGTGTGGGGGCATTTTGAGCTCCAGCACTATAATTTGAACAATCTTGGTAGGGGTCCACTAGATAAAGCTTCATACCAAATATCAAAGACCTGGGCCTTGCGGTTTCAGAGAAGAAGATTTTTAAAGATTTTCCCTATATAAGCCCATGTAAAACCAAAGGGCCCCCTTGCGGGGGCATTTTTGGCCCAAGCACTATAATTTGAACAATCTTGGTAGGGGTCCACTAGATGAAGCTTCATACCAAATATCAAAGACCTGGGCCTTGCGGTTTCAGAGAAGAAGATTTTTTAAGTTTTCGTTGAAAAAAATCTATTTTTGGCTACTGTGATCTACATGTGCAACGGACCGGAACCATTTGAACAACTTTGAAAGGGGACCACCTAAGGATCATTCCTGTGAAGTTTGGTCAAAATCCGTTCAGTGGTTTAGGAGGAGATGTCGTTTGAAGAAAAAGTTTACGGATGCACTCACGCACGCACGGACGCACGACGGACAAAAAGTGATCCCAAAAGCTCACCTTGTCACTATGTGACAGGTGAGCTAAAAACATGATTAGTGGGTTTTTTTACCTGACTTGACCTCAGTTAATATTGTTTTACCTGGTGTTAATACGGATAACCTCAGATCAATACAGGATAGTCAATTAATAACAGCTTTTATAAATTGACTATTCTGTATTGTTCGGAGGTCATCCGTATTAACCCTTGTCCTGCCGAATATTTTAATCTGCCACACCCACTACCGATTATCAACCAATCAGATAATTTGATGCAAATTATTGCAACAAATTCACAATCTGAATGACAAACAATGTAGATCCTGATCAGATGGATTCTTCAGAATCCATCTGATCTGGATCTGCATTGTTTCAATTATAAGGCATAGCCTGGCTCAGCAGGACAAGGGTTAATACTGAGGTCAACAAGTGTACCGCATGCAGGTGCCAACGCTTGGCTGCAAAAATTTTAAGTCGAAAAGGGGCATAACTGTGCCAAAAATATTTTGAGGGTTACCTCACCTATTGGTATGTGTTCCCCTTTTCATAATGAACAACTAGTCCGAGTTTCAAGAAAATATGTTCAGTAATGACAGAGATATTACAAAATGTCCAAGTTTTTGCACGACGGCGCAGATGACCACGCCAGAGCTATGACAATACCTTGTCGTTTTCTTCGAAAACAGCCGAGCTAAAAATCAATAATCATGTTTTTAATGGTGTCAATTAATAAAATTGTCATCTTGGGCCAATACAGCAGACCTCATACCTGTAACTGGGTCAGTACGAAATTACTTAATAACTTTTTATCATCATATAACATCTCTGTTATTTTGTGGATAACATCATGTCATACAAATGGTATGACCACATGTATATTAATCACACATTGTTAGTGCATATAACGTCATGACGCCGTCTGTGATAATCCTATGTTTAATTGTGAAATTCTTTTGACTTCTTCCGCAATAAAATCCAATTTAACTCAGTTTGTACCGGAAACCCGCAGAATGCGTCGTCTGATCAGGGCCTCCACTGTTTGCTACAAGTTCAGTCATTTTCCCCAAAATGGGTACCCAGGCAAACAGTGCAGGCCCAAATCAGACGCCGCAGAATGCGTCGTCTGATCAGGGCCTCCACTGTTTGCTAAAAGTTCAGTCATTTTCCAAATAAATCTCGAAGAAAACACAACCTGAAACCGCTAAATTTTTTAAATGCACTCCTGCTATATATAAGGAGGAAGATTCCATTTGGTGCAAAAAGGGTTAAAATTGTTATATGATAATCTTAATCTTACACTTGTGGTCATTTCAAAAGAAACTCTAAATTTCATAAGAAAAGACCACTCATGTAAGATTCTCTATATTCTTTATTCATTCTTCAAAACACATAACACGTCACTGATCTAGGTCACCATGGCCAGTTCTTGAATTTTTTCGACAGTGATTTCGACCTCCTCAACCGGGTTAGCACGATAGGAGATGGAGTATCATCCTCGTATGGATAGGCACCTTTGTTCTGAAACAATGAAGAAAAGTAGGCTAGCCTGTAAAAGCAGACCTTGACTAGAGCTGTCAGTGAAACTGACTAGGGCCCCGGCAGCGCTATCAGAAATTTGTGGACGGACAGACGGACGGACAGACAGACGGACGGACAGAGTTATTACTATAGGGCACCCACACTTTCAGTGCGGGGCCCTAATAATTCAATACCCTGTGAGCCCATTTTGTACCGGAAACACCAAAACGGGTACCCTGGCAAACAGTGCAGGCCCAGATCAGACGCCGCAAAACGGCGTCTGATCAGGGCCTACACTGTTTGCAGAAGTTCTGCCAATTTCAAAATAAATTTTGAAGAAAACACAACCCGACAGCCCTAAATTTTGAAAATGACTCCTGACATGGATCACGAGGAAGATTCCATTTGGTTAAAAAAGGGTTGAACCAACTGGGCCCCGTCAAGCGATTTTGTGTCTTCGAGCATTCCGTCATGACAAATTTTAACTGCGCATGCCCAGCCATTCAGAGGGGCCAGGGATATGGCTTTCTGTCTGAAGGTTCCTCTTGATTCACTGCTTGTATGAGCGAGCAGCGAAGGTTCTGGCGAGACTGCGCGGATGCGCAGGCTCGCCTGAACCTTCGCTGCTTGCATAGGCGATAAGTACCAAAATCGCTTGACGGGGCCCAACTACAGTCCATAAATTCTTTTGAACTTTCGACTGCAAGTTATAATCTTTGTAATGTTCATTTTAGTCTGATTTTCAGCACAATTCTTACCTTCTCTGGCTTTTCTGGGTTCAATGGTCCGTTGGAATATTTGCGCACTGCTACTGCGTTTGCGTCACAACCTCGAAAATAATTTCTAAAGCTAAAATAAATTATTTGTCTGCAGATTTTCACACAGAATGTAAAGTGCCGAGAGACTTTTATTTGATCGCCCATGTTTCCTACATCTCTGTGGCACAGTGACATCAGAAACTTTGCACTGTTTGATGTCACGTTATACTACGGGTGCGCTCCATGGCACTGAATGGTCTTTTACTATGCCACACTGTCTGCTGTCTTTTTGGCTTAATTTTGCTAAATTATTTCAAAACCCCTGGATTGTTTTGAATTGCAGTATAAACTAAATAAATGATTAGTGTCTTTAATAATAAAATATAAGCAGTTCGCGGAGATTTTATAGGGGCTGGCTGAAGCTTTCCCCAATAAAATTGTCTAAGGCTCACCGATTATATTTTACTTTTAAAGACACTAACCATGTATTTACTATATTCATTATATATTTTGAACCTGACAACTAGTTGGTTTAAAGATATTTTATTACAGCAATAATATCATTGAAAAATAAGACAAGCAATGATACAAGTTGGGATTAGAACAAAAGCATGCAACTTATATAGTTCCTCTCTCAGGGTTGCAGTATACTTCAATGCAATAAAACAAAAATATTTTCCACTCTATTTCCTAAAATTTCTTGCACAGCAGACAAGGAAATCTGTGATTTTACCCTGGGATAGAAATTTATGTTCTGACCCTGGTGTTCCGGCCCAAAATCGAATATAATCGCGTGTTTGATGAATGTACTGGTTGAATATGACCTCGTATGCGCCGTCGTTAAGGTTGACGTCACAGCATGTTACGTGACTTCACTAAACATTCCTGCAGTGTCAACACAATATGGCGGACGTTGGTAACCGAAGTGACTGCAGCATTAAAAATCCATGCTAAGAAATGGAAGGTATGCAAGAAAAAGAATCCAATATGGGTGTGAGGGGTGGATAGAAAAATCCGTCCCTCTGGATCACTGTCCGGCATCACTCGGCAAGCCTCGTCATGCCGGACAGTGACCCTCGGGACGGATTTTTCCATCCACCCCTCACACCCATATAAGATTCTTATATTTCCACCTTTGACAGTATTTCCCAGGATAACATGCAAGGGTAATTACGAGTATTAAGGGGAATGGGAACACCTGGCTCATTTTTCCGCCATTTTTTAAAGGGAGACAACTTTCGGGACTTCCTGTTCGCTTTTCTATAAGCCCTGTCCCAATGAAAAAGGGGTCTACTCTTAAAGGAAAGAATTTGCTCTTTGGAGCGAATTCTTTCCTTTAAGATTTGACCCCTTTTGACATGGGAGACAAAAATACTTTTGCAGGAGTTGCCTCCCCTTAAAGGGAATGGGAACACCTTCAGGTGAGGCAACTCCCATGTCAATCCCCCTCCTGAGGAGCAAATTCTTTCCTTTAAGAGTAGAACCCTTTTTCAGCGGGACATGGCTTATAGAAAAGCGAATAGGCAGTTCCGAAAGTTATCTCCGTTTGAAAAATGGCTGAAAAATCTGCAAGGTGTTCCATTCCCCTTACATTCGGCCACCAGTATTTTCCAACAACCTTGTGCATAGGTCCTGGTACAAGGTGAACGTTGGAAAATTCAAGGGAAATAATTTTCCTTATTTATCCATAAAACGTGGTGTGGGTATTATTGGAATCATTCAAACTAGAAATACAGAGAATTGTTTCTTAAAAATCATGACCCTCAACACGACAACCCCGAACTTTGCAAACAGCGTAGATCCAGATCAGATGTGTGTGTGTGTGAATTCGGGTTTAACGTCGCTTTCAACAATTTTTCAGTCATATCACGACGGTGTCTGGTTGCGACATGGAGCTCAATGCTCACTTTTATGTTGCTGCCTCACTGAAGTATCATGTCCCAGACACATTACATGATACAACACCCATTCACATTATCCTGACACTGGGTCGACCAGTCCTAGCTCTTCCTCGTAAATCTGAGTGCCAAGCGAGGAGCAGCTAGTACCATTTTTAACGACTTTGGTATGTCGCGGCCCGGGATCGAACCCGTAACCTCCCATTCCCCGGAGCGGACACTCTACCAACTGAGCTATCGGGGCCGGTCCAGATCAGATGTCAAACAATTTGATTGGTTGATAGTCAGAAATGGGTGTGACCAAATTTATCCATAAGGATAAGTGTTAATTATCAATGATACTCCTACTAACTTTAAGCATTGACTTAACCCATTGTATACAAGTGGACTCTTCCATTGCTATATGTTGGACAAGTCCATTTGTCAAATAAGGGGTGGTAGGCCTTTGTTTCATTCTTATTCCATTTTTTATGTAAATTCTGTTAGCAAATAGTGTAGACCCTGATCAGATGCCACATTTTGTGGCATCTGATCTGGGCCTGTACTGTTTGCCAAGGTACCCCTTTAGGGGTTTCCCGCATACAATGGGTTAACTGTTATAGTGACCATGAAATACAGGGGGTCAGACTGCCGCACTCCACCCAGGTGTAAATGGGTAGCAGTGGCGTAAAAGCCACTGCCTCTCTCGCGCGGGTCTGTGAAAACTCCCGGAATGCGTGTTCAATAAGCGTGAAGCTTCCATCGCAATCGAATAAAAATGAATTAGTATAAACTAGACATGATACATCACATTCAGCTTTTTCACACCTAGAAGCTACCTACCTGTAACAAGATGGGTTTTGTTTTGATTGGCGTCTTTCTAGGTGTATGTCTGGACAAATCCATTTCACTCAGTGTCTGGCCCCAACTGATAGCAGATGCTTGTTTAGGGGCTGAAATAACATAATAATCAGCTAACAGCAGTGCCATGCAGTATATATGTAATTCCTATCTTCACACATTTTGTACCAGAAACCCCAAAACGGGTACCCTGGTCAATCAACAGTGCAGGCCAAGATCCGACGCCGCAGAAGTGCCTTAACTTTTCGCAAACAGTGTAGGCCCTGATCAGCTGCAGCAGAATGCGGCATCTGATCAGGGCCTACACTATTTGCGATCAGACCGTCTATGCCTATAAACCTATTGGTTTCATTTGGCGACAGGGCTTGAAATGTCATTTCATCTCAATTTCGGGTAAAAGTCCCATAAAACTGGAAGTAACGTCTCCAAAATGACCTATTACGTGTTGACAGGGACGTTAAACCTCAAATCAAACAAACAAATACACTATTTGCGATAAGTTCAGCCACTTCCCAAATAAATTTTTAAGAAAACAACTTGACACCCCTGAATTTTGAAATGAACTCCTGCTGTGTATATGGAGGAAGACTCCATTTGGTACAAAAAGGGTTAAGACCATGTTATTCATGGTGCCATGTCTAGAGGCAAAATGCTTCTATAGAAATAAGGTATGCTTTGTGTACTCATTAGAATAGCCTCCGAGGCTATTTTAATGAGTACACATTACATAAGTTTTCATAGGAAGCCCTATCAGGGCTTGGAGAAATAGATTGGACTGCATAGTGCTTCCATGCACAGCTGAAACTTACCATACAGGAGTACTGGGAAACTGCTTAGAAGGACTAAGCCTGCCCAGGCAGAGATGCGAGTCGGACCGTCCATGCATATAAACCTTTTTGCTTTCAGTGGGCGATAGGGCTTGAGATGTCATTTATCTCAATGTCGTGTGAAGTCCTACAAAATTGGAAGCAATGTCTCCAAAATGACATATACAGTGTTGACGGGGATGTTAAACCTCAAATCAAACAACTACAAATGTTTTGAGTACTGATAAGAATCGCCTCATTGAGGCTATTCTAATGAGTACACATAACATACCTTTTCATAAGAAATCCCTATCAGGGCTTGGAGAAATAGATTGGGCTCCATGGTGCTTCCACGCAGAGATGAAACATACAAAACAGGAGTACTGGTAAACTGCTTAGAAGGACTAAGCCTGCATAGGCAAATTGATACAAGTCGGGCAGTTCATGCATATAAACCTGTTTTGCTTTGCTTGCAATTCACAGCAGGGCTTGAGATGTCATTTCATCTCAATGTCAGGTAAAAGTCCAACAAAACTGAAAGCAACGTCTCCAAAATCACCTAAATTGTGCTGACAGGGACATCAAACCTCAATGCAAACAAACAAAAGAATCATCTCATTGAGGCGATTCAAATGTGTACACACAACTTACCTATTCAGATAATCATAACAAATCTTGTAAAGTTATCCCCAAACATTTCTTACCATGAATTATTGTGATAATTAGAGCCAGCGCATGACAAAATCAACAAGAAGTCTTGGGCAACCAACAAAAACTCAGATCAGCCTGCGCATTTGCGCAGTCTGATCAGAGTCTTCGCTGATCGCATGTACTTACTTTAGGCTAATATCTATGCAAAGAGACATCAGCAAAAGGTCTTGTCATAGTGGATGGGTGCGCAGGTTGATTTGAGTCTCTGCTGGTCACACCCGTCTAATTGTAGGTTTATTTATTTATTAGGGACTCAAAAGTAAGTTAACCCTTGTCCTGCTGAGCCCGGATATGCCTTATTTTCCAAACAATGAAGATCAAGATCAGATGGCTTCTGACGAAGCCATCTGATCAGGATCTACATTGTTTGCCATTCAGATTGTGAATTTGTTGCAATAATTTGCATTAAAGAATCTGATTGGTTGATAATCAGTAGTGGGTGTGGCATATATGAATATTCAGCAGGACAAGGGTTAAACTCAGCCAAGGTAAACATGTTCGAAATTTTACTGTACTGTGAGTACCCAAAGACTGATTGATCACAGCCCAATCACCCCTATAAGACAAAACTAAAATATTAATGACATGTCTGCAGCCAAGAAGAAACTTTTTTCTTGCACACTTGATAAGAAAATCCTTAGTTTTAGCTTGGGATATAAATGATGTTCTAACCCTGGTGTCATTATCCAAAATTGAATATTCCCGCGTGTTTTGATAAATGCACTGGTTGAATACAACCTCGTATGCGCTGTCGTTAAGGTTGAAGTCACAGTGGGTTACGTGACGTCACTTAACAGTCCTGTAGTGTAATCACAATATGGCGGGCATCGATAACAGAAGAAACTGCAGCATTAAAAATCTGCCCTAAGAAATGGAAGGTATGCAAGAAAAAGAATCCTATATGGGTATGAGGGGTGGATAGAAAAATCGGTCCCTCAGGATCACTGTTCGGAATCACTCGGCAAGCCTTGTGATGCCGGATAGCGACCCTCAGGACGGAATTTTCCATCCACTCCTCACACCCATACAAGAGACTTATAATCCTTTCAAACCCAAGTTTCTGAAGAGGACTTCCTCTCTTAATCTGGACATTTCCAATCTTGTAAAACTGGAATAAGCGAAAACCATTAACCCATTGTATGCTAGTGGACTCTTCCAACTCTTAATCTGGACACATCCATTCTTGTAAAACTAGAGCAAGCAAAAACCATTAAGGCATTAACCCATTGTATGCTAGTCCAAGCTCTTCCATTGCTATAAGTTGGACAAGTCCATTTGTCATATAAGGGGTGTCAGGCCTATTTTTTTGTTTTTATTCCACTTTTGATGGAAAATTCTGCGGCGTCTGATCTGGACCTGCACTGTTTGCCAAGGTACCCTTTTATGGGTTTCCCCCATACAATGGGTTAACAGGAAGGCAAACAGAGTGGATCAAGACTCAACATTTCTGGATCTACCCTGTTTGCCAAGGTATCTGTTGTGGCGTACAGGGCTCAAAACAGTTAGTTATCCTTGTTTTGTCTTCTTACATAAGTTACAATATTTGCAAAGTGACTCACTGACCCTCACCATGCTGAACCCGGATACACCATAACCTCGTTATAACATGGTTCATTTTAACACGGTTTTTGGATATAACACAGTTTCAAGATGGATCCCCAAAATGTATAGATAATACAGAAAATGACCATAAATAGTCATTTTTCTGTTTGTTTGTTTGAATTGGAGTTTAACGGCCCAGTCAACACTATTTTAGGTCATTTTTGAGCCGGTCAGTTTTCCTATCCACACTTTTCCAGGGCAGGCTTATACTTAGCAGTTAACCAGTACAGTGCACATACTTTCGCCAGAAACTGACCACTGCCCTTCTTGAATCAGCGGAAGGGAGAGAATGACCATAGAAAAGATTTCATGATGGATCTGCACGAAAGAATGTTGCTGGCCCCGGTCGGTATCGAACCCGCGTCCTCCTGATCACCAGTCAGGCCTGCATTCGACTGAGCTACCGGTCATTTTTCTGTATAATCTATACATTTTTTGGATATAACATGGTTGTTTAACTAACACGGCTTCTGTTTTGGACCCCATTAATAGTGTTATAAAGAGGTTGTGGTGTTTATCTTTTTTTGAAAACAGTGCAGATCCAGATCCATTTTAAAAATTGAAATTGTGCAGCACAAAGGGCTGAAAATGTGGGAGGAGTGTAGTATACATGTACTGAAATTTCTTGCACACCAGACAAGGAAATCCGTGATTTTACCCTGGGATAGAAATTTATGTTCTGACCCTGGTGTTCCGACCCCAAATCGAATATAATCACGTGTTTGATAAATGCACTGGTTGATTACAACCTCATGTGCGGCGTTGTCATGTGTGACGTCACTAAACATTCCTGTTATGTCATCACAAAATGGCGGACGTCGGTAACCAAAGTGACAGCAGCATTAAAAATTCGCAATAGAAATGGAAGGTATGCAAGAAAAAGAATCCAATATGGGTGTGAGGGGTGGATAGAAAAATCCGTCCCTCGGGATCACTTTCCGGCATCAGTCGCCAAGAGCCGAGTGATGCCGGAAAGTGATCCCGAGGGACAGATTTTTCTATCCACCCCTCACACCCATATAGACACATCCAAAGTCTATGTCACACAAGGTCAAAGGTCATTAGCCTCGTTTTATCTGGTGGGCAAAAAACTTCCGGTTCCATACTCTACCGTTTATGTAGCACGAATTGTTTTCTGCAATAATTATTGTTAAATCGTCTATCAAACTGTTTGCCACAAACCATTTTTGACATTAAACTGCTTCTTTTTCGTATAAAATTGGATAGAAAATATACATGCTTTAATCTTATTTCCATTCTTTAAATAAAGCGCATCGACTACGTTTTGGCATGATGGTGGGTACTTTTATAACGCTTTTTAGGCAACAAAATGTGCGATAAAATGTCAGAAGAGACTGGTTCTATATCATTTATTACTTCAAAAACACAAACTGACAAGGATCAGCTAATTTGGTGGAGAAGAAATGAGTTTAATCACACGATAAATATTCAAAATTCTCATTGACACTGTACGGCAACAGTCATGTTTTGCCAACCAGATAAAAGAGTATCTCTGCAGGGGAGGTAATTGGCGCATGCGCAGTGAAATGTAAACAAGGTCACGTGTCAAAACATTGGATCCGTCTATAAGATTCTTATATCCAGCATGTTGAGGGGTAAGGTTAACCATACTCACGTGGATAGTGTTTTACAATCGACTGGGCTTCATATACACTTAGACATCTAACTTTTCTCTTTCCATTGTGAGCTGTGTGTAATATGGTCAGCTGGTCAAATCTGTGGTCAGTCTGAAATCAGTGTCAGTAAACTATCATATATATGTAACAACAATTCCGCCAAAAGCTATGCTGCCCCTCTGGGGGCCAAATCTGACATGAATATTAGAGTTGATGCTGAGGTTGACCCAAGCGTTGAGTCTGGGAGAACAAATGAAGGAATCAAAAACTGGATGCCTATATCCATAGCACCAGATAAGGTTGGTATTTTTTGATAGTTGAATGATAGTTTTCCTTATTTCTCCATAAAAACTTATGTTGTGGGTACTCATTAGAACCACCTCACTAAAGCCATACTAATGAATACCCATAACATAGGTTCAGGAGATATAGTTCTTCAAACAGCCTATACTAACACCAACGCCAACAGGACCCGCACCGAAAACATACTGTCCCCCTCACCTCCGGTGGTGGGGACAAAAATAATTATCACATAATACCAATCTTATCTGTTGCTACATGCATGTATATAATATCACAGGTGCAGCAACAACTATGTTCTTAATCAATCGTATCTTAGACAGGGCCTGACAAATCCATTGCCCAGCTGCCCAGGACAAGTCCAAATTTTGGCTGGGCAAGTGATTTTTTATTTCACTTGCCCAGAAAATGTATAGAATATATAGGAAATATTCTAATTCCGAGCCATTTTCAAGATTCTGTGGACTGCCGGGCAAGTGGTTGAAACTTTGATTTGTCAGGCCCTGTAGTATCTATATGACACTGTTTATCACTACACAGTTTTGTATTTAACCCATTGTATACTAGTGGACTCTGCCATTGCTATGGACCCGGTCTTTTTTTCATTTCAATCTAAACAGCAACAAATACTACTGTATTAGACATTTACTTCCTAGAACAATTACATGTAACAATTCGACCATTAACAAGCTTGCAAAGCTAACGATGCTTTGAACAACTAAGCCTGAATCATCTTCAGAATGATTTCAAAGTGCAAGATTAAATTCAACAGGCATAGCTGAAGTGTTTTTTTCCCATCAATAACAGAATATCAAGATATGTCACCAGACAGTATACATGTAGCTTGCGGCCCCCACCCATAGGGGCTTGAAGAAATATTATATATCGGCTGCACGATGCTTCCACGCAGAGCTGAATCCGGCCCGCACACTAGTAGTGTTAAACCGCTTAGAGGATCTAAGCCTGTCCAGGAACCGTGGTGCAAGGCGGACCGTCCATGCTAATAAACCCTATTGGTTTCATTGGGCGACAGGGCTTGAGATGTCATTTCATCTCAATGTCGGGTAAAAGTCCCACAAAATTGGAAGCAACGTCTCCAAAATGACCTTTACAGTGTTGACGGGGACGTTAAACCTCAAATCCAACAAACAAACAAAACATGTAGCTTGCCTGGAAAAGTGTCCCTGAGGTAATGAGAATGGGTGGGGGTAATGCTGAATAAACCTTTGGACCTACATCTATCATCATACCAAATATAAATCATATCCAGGCAAGCTAAAAACAGACAAAAATGGACTTGTCCACCATATAACCAAGGAAGAGTCCACTAATTACATCTTTGAAATTTAGGGCATAATAAGAAACCCAAAAGGGTGCTGAATATGCAAGTCTGAGTATTGTTTCTTTTTTTGTTTTGTTTTATGGCCTTTTCAAGATTATTTCACTTACTTCGAGCCAATCGTTAACCAGGTCGGCAAAAACCACAGTACCTGGAGAAAAGCCACCTGACCTTCAGTTGCGGAACTTGGCATCTCACATGTGACCTGAGCTTGTTCGAACCATAGGGGTGAGACCTAATGATTGTCAGTGCTCTTATCCACCAGGACACAGAGACCCGTACGTTTGACTACAGTCAGGGCAGAACCTTTTAACTCTGCTGAATATGATAAGATGATAACCCAATCTTTGCAAACTGTAGATCCAGATCAGATAGTTTCTGAAAAAGCCATCTGATCAGGATCTACACAATTTGTCATGCAGCTTGTGAACTGATCCATTCAATCTAACAAGCAATGTGATTGGTTGATTATCAGAGATAGGTGTGGCTAAATTAATTTTTTCAGGAGAATAAGGGTTAACATGGATCTAATGAAATAAAAAGTAAATTCCGCTATTAAGACCACCTAAAATTTAGACTAATTCTGCTTTAGAAAGCTTAATTAACAGGCTGTAGTCATTCTTTCTTCGTATTTACTGCATACAGTGTCCTCTGGTCAAAGACCACCTTTGGGACTGTTCAAAAGTGGTCTTAAAGACCACTTTTGGACAGTCCCCAAGGTGGTCTTAATATAGGAATTTTACTGTAGTCTCTGCATTCTTACTCACCACATCCACACATTTCTCATTTTCCTTCCCATCTGGCTGGGGCTGTTGCAATGTTAGCACAGATTTCTTCAGTTCAGAGCTCTTCTTTGACTGCAAATGAATATTCACCATTTTTGCTTTATTTGCTGTCTCACAGCTTACACATTATCAATATTGAAAAACAGGTAACCAGATCCCACTGACCTTCTAGGGCCGACTTCACCTGGAGCCAATAACTACCTTTGGCTACTTTGGTTGCTGTTCTGTTTACCTACATCACACCTATGGCAAGGGTCAAAGTTAGGCAAATCCAAAAACAGCCAATCACAAACGAAAACTGTAACCTCCATTTTAAATAGTGCTCATGAGTGTGCACGCATGGAAAACCAGACTAACCATACCTCAAGACACCGTTTCATTGGCTTAATTGACATGCCCGAAAGTGATCACATGACCTGCAAACAGTACGGTACTAACCGTCTATGTTCAACTGATAACGGCATTGCTATTTAACGTACTCTGGTTCGAGGTGAAGTCTGCCAAGGTCAGGGGGTTTTGGTTGCCTGTTTTCCCAACACTGATAACCTTCAGACTAGGAACCAGCAGATAATGCAAAAAAAAGGTGAATTTAGGTGACTACATAGCCCAAGATAAGGTAGTACCACATTTCTCAAAGAAAACACATGTTAGCGGTACTCATTAGAAGCGCCTTGCCAAGGCGCGCGCTTCTAATGAGTACCCACATGTTTTCATGCAGAAATAATAAAAATATATCGGATGAAAAAGTGCCTTATCTGGAGCTATGTGACCAGATACAAATAAATTTCTAAAAATAATATTATTCCTTAATTTTTAATAGGACCTATGTATAACTTAAGGGGAATGGGAACATCTTCAGGGGAGGCAATCCCTGCAAAAGTATTTTTGTCTCCCATGTCAGTCCTCCTGAGGAGCAAATTCTTTTCTATAACCCTTTTTGTACCAAATGGAACCTTCCACCCTATAAATAGCAGGAGTTCATTTCAAAATTTAGGGGTCTCAAGGTGTATTTTCTTCAATTTTCATTTTGAAAATGGCTTAAGTTTGTGCAAACAGTGTAGGCCCTGATCAGACGCCTCGTTCTGTGGCGTCTGATCTGGGCCAGCACTGTTTGCCAGGGTACATGTTTTGGGGTTTCCGGTACTAAATGGGTTAAGAGTAGATCCCTTTTTCAGTGGGACAGGGCTTAAAGCAAAGCGAACAGGAAGTCCTGAAAGTTTTCTCCCTTTGAAAAATGGCAGAAAAATCTGCAAGATGTTCCCATTCACCTTAATAAGGCAGACAAAAAGATTTGAATCCGGACATACTGGGTAAAGAGTGGATCGCTCTTGATATGCGAGAAAATAATTATGGAAAAGTTACTTTCCCTCAACAAGTATTTATTTCTCTTGACCCATGTTTTACCAAATGGAATCTAGCAAGAGTCCATTTCAAAATTTAGGGGTGTCCGGTTCTGTTATCTTTATATCCGCTATTCTGAGAACAAAAAATGGGTAATATGTATATTAGTTTTGTAATGAGTGTCTGTTTGAAGTCTGTCATCTGTACGTCCATCATTCCTTCCTTCCATCTGTCACAAACCTTGTGAAAGCAACTACTTTTTTTATTCTTGGCGCATGGTGACCAAACTTGATGCAATGAAGTTATCCAAATTTTGATATGACCCCAGGGGGTCATGGGTTGAGGTTAAAGGTCAAATTATCAAAAAATGCCTATGAAGGCAACTACTTCTTGATTTCTTGGCCTGTGTGACAAAATTTAAAACTTGGCACATGGTGACCAAACTTGGTGCACATATTGCCAAGGGACTGCAGATGTGCATGAAGTTATCCAAATTTTGATATGACCGCAAGAGTTGATGGGCTGAGGTCAAATTATGAAAGGTCAAATGCCTATGAATGCCTTTGAATGCCTATGAATGCCTATGAATGCAACTACTTCTTTATTTCTTAGCCTGTGGTGACAAAATGTAAAACTTGGCACACATATTGCTTAGGGACTGCAGATGCGCACGAGTGTATCCAACTTTTGATCTACACCTTTGGGGTCATGGGGTAAGGACAAAGGTCAAATTTAGAAAAAGCATGTGTTTGTGACTATCACTATCTCTAGTTAAAATTTATTTGGAAATTGGCTGAACTTATTGCAAACAGTGTGGGCCCTGATCAGACGCCGCATTCTGCGGCGTCTTATCTGGGCCTGCACTGTTTGTCTGAAACTTTGCCAGTATCCAAGTCAAGGTGTCTGGTACCAAATGAATTAAATCAGGTATCCTCCTCACCAATATTGTATCACCTTGAATGTTTTATACTGCATTTGACCTTGAAAATATTTTCAAGAGAACCAAAGAGCTGCTGTTTATGGATATGAGACAAGCCTATTTAGTCATGTCGAGGCTGTCAGCCAACGGTTTGAACCCAACACACTTTTCCTGGGTAGGCTCAGTCCTTCTAAGTGGTAAACCACTAACCAGTAGTGTATTCCTTTGCGAGTAACTGACAACTGACCTTTTTGAATCGGCAGAAAGGAGAAAATAATTTTGGAACCACCAAAGTGAAAGTAAACAAATTGGCTATCTCACAATTTGCCTTGCAAAGGAACCAAACCAAGCCTGTCAAAGTGTGTGAAGTGATGATTTGAGAGCACTGAACCAGCAATTAGGCCAGTATCAAGTTGTTCAAAACTGATGATTTTGAAGGTCAAGGCTGGACAATTCCATTCGTCCACTAACCATGACTAGTATTTTTTTGTTTGTATTGGAGTTTAATGGCCCAGTCAACACTATTTAGCTCATTTTAAGTGTTTACCTATACACACCTTTCCTGGGCAGGCTTATACGTAAGCAGTTAACCAGTACAATGCATGTTATTTTGACAGAAACTGACAACTGCCCTTCTTGAATCAGCGGGAGAGAATGACTGTAGAAAAGACTTCATGATCATTCTCAACAAAAGAATGTTGCCCACCACGGCAGGTAATGAACCCGCGTGCTCCCGAACAGCAGTCAAACGCATCAGACTGAGCTTCCAAGGCCGGCAAACATAGTGAGTAAAAATTTTGGAGGGGCAAGTAAAAATTTGTCCAGTCCCTATGAAATTTATCAAAATCAATATGCCTCATGGTTTCCTCTTTTAGATAAGTTTCAAAAGTCAACCATCCAAGAGGTAAGCAAGATTTAGCAGTCAGCATTTCGAATTTTTTTTTTCTCTCTTATTTTTTGGTAAAATCGATTGACATGAAATTCATTGTCAAGCATTCAATAAAAATTAATGAAAAAAAATAAATAAATGCCATATGCTTTATATTTTCTGCAGTACTTGAGGTTAAATGATGATCATGCTTTGACCATGGACCATATTGTCCAATGTCTTCTATGTTACATACATGTACCTGTAGCTCTGACACTGCCTGTTTCTCAGTGTTTGTTCTGTCCTTTAATACCATATCCCTTGTTTCTCTTCTCCCCTTCACCCTCGCCCCAGCCGCTCTCTGTGTATCTATAACTTCAGAATAGTTTTGAAATAGACCTCTAGTTTCCCTTCTCCCTTTCACTCTTGTTCTCTCTTCTTTCTGTGACACAAGGGCTTCAGGATCAGTCTGCATCTGATCCCTAGTTTCTCGTCTCCCCTTCACTCTCACCATGCCATCTCTCTTGTTCCCTGAGACATTAGGATTATTCTGTACTAAATCTGTTGTCTCTAGTCCCATATTCATCCCCAATCTCTCCTCTTTTTCACATAACATTTCAGCAGTATTCTCTTCAGTTGGTAGAGAAGCATGTCTTCTTTGTCCAGACTGGTACTCTTCAGGATTATAATGCTTGCTGCACTGACTTGTTCTCAATTTGTTTTGACTTGATCTTGAAGCTGCAACAGTTGCTTTACCATCTTGTATGTCTGTAGCAACAAGCAATTTGGAACCTGAATGGCCTGCAATTACAAATTGATATACATGTAGGTAATATAGGTTTCATTCAATTCATTGGAGTAGATTTTAATATTTCTTAATCATTCATAGAACTACATACAATGTACATGTATGATGTATAAATTATGCATCTGTTTGAGTGCAATTTTTTCCTTACTGGAAGTGGCTGTTGACAGCCAGCTGTCGATAGCAAACATTCGCTTCATTCTGACTTTTGTGTTCTTATCAAAAACTTCCTGAAATTACTTTTCCTTTTTGCTCAGATGCTATTGAGTTCTTGTTTTTGATTACTACTTTATCTACTTTTTACTTTGCATTGGTGATTCACTCGAATGGGAACAGGCAGCCAAGGAGCACTCTGCCCTTATTGCATCCCCACCCAATCTACATCTACATCATGTTTCTATACAAGCTGCAGTATATATTATGCCAACAAGTTTCCAGTTTTGAAGAACACCATAATATTATTATTTATCCTAGTTGTCTGACCAATGATTAACCAATCACCAGATAGAGATACTTGCACAAACTGATGATAAAATTCGAAGCTAAGTCCAATCATTAATATATTTGTACTTGTTTGTTTGTTTGATTTGAAGTTTAATGTCCCCGTCAACACTGTAAAGGTCATTTTTGGAGACGTTGCTTCCAATTTTTGTGGGACTTTTACCAGACATTGAGATGAAATGACATCTCAAGCCCTGCCACCCAATAAAACCAATAGGGTTTATAAGCATGGACGGGCCGACTCGCACTACATTAATTGTATTGATTCCTGATCCTTGTTTTACTTCTACTTAGATTCTCTAAGCGGTTTACCAGTACTCGTGTGCGGGTCGGTTTCAGCTCTGCATGGAAGCATCATGCAGCACATCTATTTCTTCAAGCCCCTGTTATATTTGTACTTACCACCTTGCAATTTTCTAGTTTTTGCCTTTGCTGTGTAACAAGAGGAAACAACAGTGGTTGAAAAGTCATCTACATTAGTCTCCTTCTTAGGTTGTCTAGGTGCAACATATGTGCCATACTGCAGCATGGAATCATCATCACTTCCTTGCTCAAGAAAAGATGAGCTGTTTAATGAAGCATTATATGTGTTTGAACAGTTAAGTGATGAATTAAAAGCTGCTGAGCCAGTCACTGAGCAGTTTAATGAACTACTGAAAGAATTTTCAAATTCAGGGTCAAAACACGACTCATCTGCGTCGCTAGTGTAAGAATCCAGAATATTTCTACATAAATCTGTTTCACTTATGTTTCTGTTCTTGTGCCGTACAATCTTGGCTGGAGAAAACACTTGTCCAACATGTTTATCAATCCACAGAGCAGATTTCTTTTTTGAAGTATCTGAACTCCCTTTTTCTTCTTTTTTCATTGACAAGTCCAAAGGTCCAAGAGGTGAATCTGTTACATCTTTGATAATATCTGGCTGTATATTTTCTCCGAGTTGACGTTCTGATGTATGTAAATCCAACCCTGACAGTCTGGTTCCTTTAGAACATATGCTGGAACCTGATATATTCAAATCTGACTCAGACCTCATGTGACCTTCAGAACTTTTACTTAAAGGATTCATGTAGTCAGCTATTTTGTCCCTTGTGTCTGAACTAAGAAGTGACATGGTAGAAAGATGTTCTGGAGGCAAGTCAACATATGTGTCTTTCCTCCTACACCCACCAAACCTGTAAGTCGGTAATGCAGATTTGGTTGTTTCTTCAGGTGAATCAAGAAACTGATCATTGAAGTTTATCACTGGTGAGGATGCTGGTGTTTTGCTGATGTTTGAAGGTGCATAATTAACTTCTGGACTTGGGAAGTTGCTCTGAGGGCTGTTCATTGGGAACCGCAAATGTCTTTGAAACTTTGATATGCTAGTATCAAGATATGTAGTCTCCAGACCATCTGCATTCAGTTCTGTATAACAAACAGAATATGGGGACTCTTCTAAATCCCCTTTGCCATAGCTAGCATTTTGCCATATCATTTTTTCTGGTGTACATTCTAAACTAGAACACTCAGAATCTGAGCTTTTATCACTACTGCATGTATTAAAGTCAGTGGGACTAGTATCATCACTTGAAGAATCAGTTCCAACATTAAACTTCTTCTCCTTTTTTCTGGATGAGCATTCTTCAGCACTGCAACCGGAACAAAAGGACAGACAGCTGTCATCACTGCTGTCATCTTCAGTATCACTGTAAAACCAATCTTCTTCATTACCAGCACACAGACCATTATCACGAAATGCTTGCTTATCACTGTCCTCATTGTATTTCTTTGTACCATAAACTTCTGGTACAGGCACTTGCCTTTCAATGGTGGTTTGATATTTGCTACAAAGCAAATCTGATGAATGATTTTCTAATAGACTATCTGTTTCTTCATAAACTATTTTGATCTCGTCATCTTTAACATTTGAAATGGTACTTCCCATTTTCTTACATGCATCAATATTTGATATTTCATCTAGAGTCACTTCATTTAGTAGTTCTTGTTTAGTTCCTGCTCCATATTCAGTAATGTCAATATCACCAGTACTTTCTGGAGTATTACTGTCACATTTTTTCACATCATTTGAAATGGAATGCTCAGAACCTATCAGATTTATGTTTTCATTACAACTTATCCATTTCCAATTTTCTGAAAAGTCTGTGTTTGGTGGTGATGGTGTTTTACTTCTATCACAACAGTGTGGGCTTTCTGATCTATTTTTACAATTGCACATACAGTCTATACTGTTGGCAGAACTACGCTGACTAGGACTCAATTTTAATTTGGAAGTCATTTCACAAATACTGCTAGTAAGTTCTTGGATTGCACTAATAGATCCCTGTGAATGATTAATATTCTCCCTAACCTGGCTATCAATATTACTAATATTGCAGATATCAATGGTATCTTCAAAAGAATGACTGTGCTCTGACTGTAAAGATTCAGTTTCATAGGAGTTTTCAATACTGGTATTAAAATCAGAAATTTCCCAAGAAATAGAGGGAGTATCATACTCTAAAACATTTGTTTCTCCATTATCACATAACAAACTGGTTTCCAAATGAGCAGAAAATGTTGAACAGTCCTGTCCATCTTCCTTATTAACTAGTCTATTTTCCTTGTTTCTCACTAATGGCTGTAACACAGATATATCATTACCTTTACTTGCATTGCATGTATTATCAACTTTAGTATCTTCAACATTCTTTTTCTTTTGACGCAATTTTCCCAGTAGACCTTTTCCTACATCACTTACACTCCTCTTGATGGATTTACATTTTGCAAATGCACTTTTTTCATTCACATAAAGTCTAGCCGGACTAGGTGTGGATGGTAGAATTCTATGATTTGCAGTGGATGCTGCTGAAATCACAGGTGTTGGACTCACTATTAAATGTGGACTATCTATTAACAAACTGTTCACGAAAGAGCTTGCACTGTTTTCAAGTCTCATTCGGGCTTCCGCTGATTTTCTCTCATCGGTTTTGTTGGTATGTAAATAAAGATTAAAGCTTTCTGATGTGACTGCACTTAAGGAATGGTCAAGGGTCAGATTATCAGGAACATTTCTTTCATTCCTGTTTCCACTACCATTTGGATGATTCATTGCATTATTTGTTTCTATATCTGCTATGTTTTCAATGTTAGTTTCACCTGTTTGTTCTACTTCTCCACCATCACTAGCAGTTACATTACCACTAATATTACAAGCCTCAAGTTTTTGTTCAAGAACTGTTCTTAACTCTGATAACAAATTTATATGCTCTTTTGTCTGTTCAATCTGCTCTTGCAATACATTAGATCCCGTTATATTTGAGGAATAATCACTATTTTCAACTGTACCTACATTCTCTGCATCAGTTGTTACACCAAAATCATTCTCTGTCTGTTCTGACAGTCCTTCAGTAACCATTGAGTTATTAATTGACTGCAAATGTTCTAATCTGATTCTTTCTGCTTCTCTCCTTGTAAATTCTTGGAAACGTTCGGGACTACCCTTTTCTGACAATAGAACACTGCAGTCTATTCCACTGTCTGTGCTTAAGTTATTGGATCCTCCAAGACCTAACCTTCTTGCTGCTGGAGAAACTGCATTTCTAATAAGATCTGGGTTATCAAGATATGCTGATCTAAGATTCGAAAATGATCGTCTCTCACTGTTAGGTGTAGAAGTACCTTGTGATTCACCTAAAATATCAAGTTTTTCGTTCAGTTCTACATTATCTTTTCTTGGAGAATCTAAAGATACAGTAGCATCCAGACCAATACTAGGCAAACTATTATTGGACCCATGATTACTTTGTGGCTTATTGTCCTCTTTTACATCTAAGCATACATCTTCCTTTATCTGATTAAGTTTTTTGCTCTTTCTGAAGCTTGGCAGTGACAAAATTTTCCGTGACTTCTTTTTGAAGGTGTTCTTTTCTTTTTCTGACATCTTTCTTGAGTGTCCTGAAAACAATTCAAAGCGAATGGGGAATTATCGTAAAAATCCAAAGAATTGGGACAACTTGAGGCCTTGCTGTAATGCTCCTTAAATTTTAATAATTTTTTTCATGATCTAGGAAGGAGTACAAAAGATGCAGACGGAATGGTGAACAGTGTAGACCCTGATCAGACTGCTCCTTCAGGAACAGTCTGATCTGGGTCTGCACTGTTTGCTAAGGCCTGTCTGTCCCAATACTTAGGATCATTACGGTACAATTTAACCATAGATGATGTAGTCTGCTTTGTTGTATGCCGGCTACTTTAAAAGTCATTTTTGCTAACAGTGTGTATAAACAGTGTTGTAACCAAATCAGACTGCTCAAAGGAGCTGTTCTGGGTCCACACTATTTGCCTGTATGCAAAAATATGTTTGAAAAGTCTGCAAGAAGATTCAGCAGATGACATAAACGGACAAGGATCATGTTTTTCTCTGCATTGTAAGGGATAACCACCACAGGGGAAAACCTTTCCTTACTTCTCAGAGATACACAGTCACAGCAAAGGCCTAGATAAGCCTGAATATTCAGTCTGATCAGAGTCTTTGAGTGAGTGAGTGTTGGAGTTTTACGTCTCGTCAACAGCTAAGGCCATATGGAGACCGGACCTTGGTTTAAAGACTCATCCAAAAGTCTGGAGAAGCCCAGGATCGATCCTGCTACCCCTGGTTTACAAGGCGAGTAGCATAACCACTACACCACGGAGGCTTCTAGGGTCTTTGATATACACTATATGGCTTGCAAATCATCCAATTCTTTGTTCTGCTGAATAAATTTATTTTGCCACACCCATTTCCGACTATCAACCAATCAATTATCAGTTTTCTTGATATAATGTATTCATTAACCCTTATCTTGCTGTTCATGACAACCCCTATTTATGCAAACAGCGTAGATCCAGATCAGATGGCTTCTGAAGAAGCCATCTGAACAGGATCTACACTGTTTGGCATTGAGTATATGAATTTGTAACAATAAATTACATCAAGTAATTTGATTGGTTGATAGACAGAAATGGATGTGGCTTAAATGAATATTCAGCAAGATAAGGGTTAAAATTCACAAACTCAATGACAATGTTTGCACAGGTAGGAGCAAGAATGTGCAAGACATTTGTTTCTTGGAGTGCTAAACGCAATATTACTGATGAGCCTGTACATGTATATGTCTTATCTTTCAAACAATGTAGTTCCAGAAGAAGCCATCTGATCAGGATCTTCATTGACTGTCATTCATTTTATGAATTTGTTGCAATATTTTGCATCAAGTAATCTGATTGGTTGATACCCAGTAATCAGTCGTGGGTGTGGCATATGTAAACACATGTATTAAGCAGGACAAGGGTTAACAAGGCAACGCAAGCGTAGCATCCCCTCGCAACTGCACACCATTCATTAACATGAAAATCCATTGTGACCTTGACCTTTGACCCCTGACCTTGAAATTCAATAGGGTTCATCCTCTGTACATGGTGAACATTTGTGGAAGGTTTGATGCTTCTACGATGAATACTGTGTCTTCTATCCTGCTCACAAGGTTTTCAAGGTCAAGTCCATTGTGACCTTGACCTTTGACCCCTGACCTCGAAATTCAAAAGGGTTCATCCTCTGTACATGATGAACATTTGTGGAAGGTTTGATGCTTCTACGATGAATACTGTGTCGTCTATCCTGCTCACAAGGTTTTCAAGGTCAAGTCCATTGTGACCTTGACCTTTGACCCCTGACCTTGAAATTCAATAGAGTTCATCCTCTGTACATGGTGAACATTTGTGGAAGGTTTGATGCTTCTACGATGAATACTGTGTCTTCTATCCTGCTCACAAGGTTTTCAAGGTCAAGTCCATTGTGACCTTGACCTTTGACCCCTGACCTTGAAATTCAATAGGGTTCATCCTCTGTACATGGTGAACATTTGTGTAAGGTTTGATGCTTCTACGATGAATACTGTGTCGTCTATCCTGCTCACAAGGTTTTCAAGGTCAAGTCCATTGTGACCTTGACCTTTGACCCCTGACCTTGAAATTCAATAGGGTTCATCCTCTGTACATGGTGAACATTTGTGGAAGGTTTGATGCTTCTACGATGAATACTGTGTCGTCTATCCTGCTCACAAGGTTTTCAAGGTCAAGTCCATTGTGACCTTGACCTTTGACCCCTGACCTTGAAATTCAATAGGGTTCATCCTCTGTACATGGTGAACATTTGTGGAAGGTTCGATGCTTCTACGATGAATACTGTGTCTTCTATCCTGCTCACAAGGTTTTCAAGGTCAAGTCCATTGTGACCTTGACCTTTGACCCCTGACCTTGAAATTCAATAGGTTTCATCCTCTGTACATGGTGAACATTTGTGGAAGGTTTGATGCTTCTACGATGAATACTGTGTCTTCTATCCTGCTCACAAGGTTCCGGACAGACACACACACACACACACACACACACAGACACACTAACACACGGACGCACGGCACCGATGCTATATCCCCATTCGCAACGTTGTTGCGAGGGGATAAAAAGGGGTTGGCTGTTTGAACCTTCTACAGCTACCTGGCAACATCTTTAGTCATAGTAAGTGGATGTGGCAGGCTGATCTGAGTCCATTATGAAAACACGCCTATACAAATACATTGTAAATTTTACCGAGGAAAAAAAGAAAATTTTAAGATGAAAAATTGTAATATTTTTCTTATTTCTGCTCAAAATATAAATTGTGGGTACTCGTTAGAACCACCTCATCAAGGTGGTTCTAACAAGCACCCACAATCTATATTTTAGAGCAGACATAAGCGATGAGGCGGTTCTAACGAGTACCCACAATCAATATTTTAGAGTAGAATTAAGAAAAATAAGGTAAACCCGTTTTACTATATATAACTGGTGTTCAAGGGGATCAAAATTATATAGGCGGGTTTTCGTGATGGATATACACCAAGGATACTATATCCACCATAATAAGGGCACATTAACCTACAGAAATTGCTTCTATTAAGAACTACCACGTCTTTGGATATGCTTTGTTACAAAGTAGGCATATTAAACTCACAGTGGCATGCATATATACAAACACAATTAAGGTCCTTAAATAAATGTAAGTCAGCATTTTGTCAGGCAACAACACAAAAACAAAAACAAGAGGACAATGATGGTCCTATATCGCTCACCTGAGCTAGCAGATCTTTACTGTTCAAAAAAGGCTTTATGCTGAGGACAAGGTCAAAATATGAAGGCCATATCTAAAACTTCAAAAGTTATCACCAAGTTATTTTTTTTCTTTTAAGAAGGTCAGTGGTCAAGGTCACAGATCAAAATTTTTGGTTTGGGCATCAAACCCTTGTCACAAGGAACATACATGCAAAATATGGAGTATCTATCTCAAACGGTTCAAAAGTTATGACCAATGTTATTTTTTTCTTTTAAGTAGGTCAAAGGTCAAAGTCACAGGTCAAAAATTTTGCATGAATGTAAAGCTCTTGTCACAAGGAACCTACATGTACATGCCAAATATGAAGGCTCTATCTCAAACGATGAAAAGTTATGAACAATGTTTATGTTAGACAGGAGAAAAACAATAAATATGTTCCCGTTATCACTGCCAGGGACATAAAAAACAACTGGGCTAATAGAAAAGTTAAAAATAATATAAATGAAATAAAATGCAATCAGAACAGACTGATTACCCTTCACAGATGCACAGGCTGATCTGAGTCTCCCCTGGACACAGATTTTTACATGTATTCTAGTTTTTGCAAAGCGCTGAATTTCCCACCTTTTACCAATCACATGCAGTTGCTGCAGTTACCGGTAGTCAGCACCGGCCGAAATTTACAATTAGAAAAGCATGACATGCAAATACTCAAACCTTAACCAGCGTGCAAAATTCTGAATCCTCATAGTCTGGCCAGAGTAGATCAGCCTGCATGTTTGCACAGTCTGATCAGCACCTTTGTTGTTTCAGTATAACGGACAGAACGGTTATTTAAACCTACAAATAATGGAATAGCCTCTCTGAACCATGTTGCCCAGTTATCCTATCTAAATCACACATTAGCATTTATGATTGTATATGAGCTACGCTGGACAAAACTTACCATAAAACATGTGCTAAATATAAGACTCAGATCAACTAAGGCTAAAGTTTCAGCTCACCTCTCACTACTGCTGCTACAGAAGGTTCATGCGATCGGTGAATACTGATCAGACTGCATGGCTGAGCTGAGCCTTTGCAGGTCTTTCAGACTTAGATCAATATTCATCATTAAGTTTTGCCATTAAGTTTTGTAAGGCTAGACACTGACCAGACTGCTTGGATTCACAAGCTGTGTTGTTTCTTTGTCGATCACACTCAACAACCTCCAGAGACACAGATCACAAAACGATGTGCAAAAATTCAGATAAAAAATCCATGTAGGCTCAGCAAAGGCTTTAAACGATTGTGAAGGCTGATTCAAGTCGCCGCTGTCACAAAATGACCTGCAGAGACTCATATTAACTTATAGATTCACTATGACCTTTCTATCTGTGCTTCTGATGGCTCATGGGACCAGCAAAGACTGATCAGTGTACACAGATGCGAAGACTGTTTAGGGTGTTCTCTTGTTGCATACACATAATATGAACCTGCATATCCATTTCAGTTTGGATAGATATATATTTGGGTACAGAACGCTCATGTGATCAGCAAAGATCAGTCTTCGCGTTTGCACAGACTGACCTGCGTCTTTGCTGTTTGCACAGGTTTCGTCTTGTGCTGGATCATGTGTAATGAGCACCTGTGTGAGGAAAATGTGGTTTAAATTTTAAAAAATAGCCATCGGAAGAAATGGCAAATCCCCCGACCAAAAGCCAATATGGCCTTCAGAAGATTGTTCACCAATAGAAAGTGCACCAGAATTAAACCAGCAATATATCACAAAAGTATTGCAGTTATGGCCATCACAAGATTATACTGCCAGGGGAGATAACTGAAAAACCAGGGCACTCAGAAATGTGGTTCTTGCGCATGACATGCCTGCTTAAGCTCATGTATTTCTGTACAAAGTACCATCAGTATGTCTGAAAAGGTATTGGAGATATGGTGATCACAAGCTGGTCATACTGTTATATTGAAAGGGTAGATAACTCAAATACCACAGCACCAACAGTTGTGGTTCTTGCACATGACATCCCTTCTATACCTTGTATACAATTGTGCCAAAGTCTTTTAATATATCTCAAAGGGTGTTGGAGTTATGGCCATCACAAGGTTATATTGCCAGGTGAGATAACTATAAAACCAGAGCACCCAGAGTTGTAATTCTTGAGCATGACACACCTGCTTAACCTCATGTACATCTGCATCAAGTACCACCAATATGTCTCAAAGGGTATTGGAGGTACGATGATCACAAGGTTGTCATACTGTTATATTGGAAGGGGAGATAACTCAAATATCATAGCATATCATATCATAGTTGTGGTTCTTAGGCATGAAGTAGCGTTTCAATGTTGTATACAATTGTGCCAAGTACCATCAATATATCTCAAAGGGTATTGGAGTTATGGCCATCACAAGGTTATATTGTCAGGGGAGATAATTAAAAAAACCAGGGCACCCAGAGTTGTGGTTCTTGCACGTGACACACCTGCTTAACCTCATGTACAACTGTACCAAGTATCATCAATATATCTCAAAGAGTGTTGGAGATGTGGCCATCACAAGGTAGTGATTCTATATTATTGGAAGGGGAGATAACTAAAAAAACCATGGCACCTAGCGTTGTGGTTCTTGTGCATGACACACCGTCTCGGCCTTGTCAACAACTGTGCCAGGTATCATCAATATATCTTAAAGGGTATTGGAATTATGGCCATCACAAGGTTGTCACTCTATTTTATTGGAAGGGGAGATAACTCCAAAACAATGGCAACCAGAGTCGTGGTTCTTATGCATGACATGCCGTCTCAGCCTTGTGAACAACTGTGCCAGGTACCATCAATATATCTCAAAGGGTATTGGAGTTATGGCCATCACAAAGTAGTCATTCTATTTTATTAAAAGGGGAGATAACTAAAAAAGTATGGCATCCAGAGTTCTGGTTCTTGCGCATGACACGCCGTCTCGGCCTTGTGAACAATTGTGCCAAGAACCATCAATGAATCTCAAAGGGTATAGGAGTTATGGCCATCACAAGGTTGCGTCTACGGACGGACGCCAGGCTGATCGCTATATCCCCCGAACCTATTCGGTCGGGGGATAAAAACAAGAATTCCGCAGAAGGCGGTGTCGCACCTGCTGGGGGCAAAAGTCACAGGAGCCACAATCAGAACGCAGTTATTAATTAAGTAAATTTCATTCTTAGCAGTTGATAGTTGATGTAAAATGTATCAAAGTCACTGGACCAAAAAATATAGGCCATGGTCACCAGTTCAAGGTACATGCCAAATCAGTACATCAAGGAGAAGCACTATGCAAGGTTTTCTGGCTGTAGACCATTTATTTTAGGACATATCGAACATTGACGTAAAATGTGTTAAAGTCACTAGAGTGCATAATATAGGTCAAGGTCAACAGGTCAAGGTACCCACAGGTTCAGTACATCTAGGAGCAGCATTATGCAAGATTTGATGGTTGTAGGCCTTTTATTTGCAGAGATCTGGAACTTCGACGTAAAATGTGTCAAAGTCAGTGGAGCGTAAAATATAGGTCAAGGTCACCATGTCAAGGTACCTGTAGAGTCAGTACATCTAGGAGAAGCACTATGCAAAATTTGATGGTTGGGGGCCTTTTATTTGAGGAGATCTGGAACTTCGACGTAAAATGTGTCAAAGTCAGTGGAGCGTAAAATATAGCTCAAGGTCACCATGTCAAGGTACCTGCAGAGTCAGTACATCTAGGAGAAGCACTATGCAAGATTTTATGGTTGTAGGCATTTTATTTGAGAAGATCTGGAACATCGACGTAATTTGTGTCAAAGTCACTGGAGCGTTAAATATAAGTCAAGGTCACCGGGATAAGGTGCTTGCCTAGTCAGGAGCTCAGGTTGATGTTTCATGAAAGGTTTGATGGTTGTTTAGTTTTATAGTTGATTACAATACAAACTTCAATGTAAATGTTGAACTTCGAAGTAATGGTCAAAGTCACAGGAGCGCAAAATATAGGTCAAAGTCACCAGGTCAGGGTGCTTACAAAGTGAGAAGGTCTATGAGATGTTTCATGTAAGGTTTGATGGTAGCTGCAGGGCTTCCGTTTAATAGGCGGACGTATGACGTATATTACGTCAAGAAATCGGTTCCGGATGCCCAAATTAAACATCAAAGGCGTCCCGCGGACTCCCGAAGATTTCTCTGTACGGCCAAAAATCTTTACCGACAGGTTTGTTTGTTTGATTTGAGATTTAACGTCCCCGTCAACACTGTAAAGGTCATTTTGGAGACGTTGCTTCCAATTTTGTGGGATTTTTACCCGACATTGAGATGAAATGACAGCTCAAGCCCTGTCGCCCAATGAAACCAATAGGGTTTATTAGCATGGACGGTCCGCCTCGCACCGCGGTTCCTGGACAGGCTTAGATCCTCTAAGCGGTTTACCAGTACTAGTGTGCGGGCCGGTATCAGCTCTGCGTGGAAGCATCATGCAGCCCATATATTTCTTCAAGCCCCTATGGGCGGAGGCTTCTTTACCGACACGTATAAACAGGGATTCTGCTAGCCCAAAATGCAGTTCAGAAAAATTATCCGGACAGCTCCATCATTTATCGGACATACTGAATTTCATTTGGATGAAATTTTCTTATACAAAAACAGTCAATGTTACCACTGTCAATATTGATCCTGACAACAATATTGATGTAAAGCAGAGCCCAAAATTATTTCAGGACATTTTGTCCGAACTGGCCTGAAATTTTTCGGACAGTCATAAATTCTTAAGGACTATGGCTGATGTCCAGCCTCATCCAAAATCCCTGGTATAAACCCGCCCTCTTTCAGTTTGCTCCGCCTTCTTAGCTGAAACCGCTTTCTGTGTTTATTGATTACTAAGGATGTCCCATTTTCTGCCTGCGCGGTATTATATTGATAGTCAGAATCACGTGCGTCAGCACACCTTTGATCGCCATCGGTGTGTGAAAAACGTGTCGAAGTGATTGCTCGGTGTTTGCATAAAATTAAACAGATTAGTAGTTGAGGATAAACTAATTATCTCATTGACGATAAGTATTTTTTTAATCCTGTAAACTTGTTACTGTTTAAATTAAAGCGGGTCATAATTTAGGTGTTTGGTAGTGAGATTATCATTAGCGATGCAAAGTGTGACAATAGTTTCAAAGATAGATACACATTTTTTTCTGGAGTAAATAGCAGGTGTTCACAAGGTGAAATGACGAAAATAATTTATAAAATCCCAAAATGTTGTCGCAATTGCTGTTTGATTTTGGCGCCTCGAAAATACGTAAAATCGGCGAAAGTGACCAGGCCGGTCCGTCAGGGTCCGAATTGCAGTCTGATCTGTCTGTTAGACAAAAATCAAAAAAAAAAAAAAAAAAAAAACTACCGCTGACTCGTCTAAGTCTGCTCCAGTTGACCAAAGTTGCATGTGTTTCTGCCTGGTTGTCTGAAGCAGTTCCGAGTGTTTAGAGTACAATGAAGACTCGAAGCATATGTTTTGCAAAGTTTGGCAAAAATATTTTACAAAAGAATTTTTCATTATTTCTTTTTAATCCATATATGACAATGGGTGTCAGGTTTGTTTTATTTGTGTTAAGTTCTACAAACAGTGTAGACAGATCAGATTCCATGTTCCGTGGTGTCTGATCTGGGTCTACACGGTTTGCTAATGACCCAAAAATGGGCCACCAGGCATAAATGGGGATGGGTAATGCGATTGTTTTCTTTACTTTTTATTTATTTATTTTTTGTGGAGGGGGGGAGGGGGGGGGGGGGGGGGGGAGAGGGAGTATTACTTGGAAAGTTTTAAAATTTATACAGGCCAAGCAAAAATTATTTTTTTTTGTATGCACTCCTATGCACTGTACTGACCGCATGCATGTCACATAGTTATGAGAGTAGTTTTAACTTCCTCACAGAGCTTTGCTTGATTGTTTCAAGTTTAACGGCCCAGTCAACACTTCAAGTCATTTTTGAGCCGGTCAGTTCACCTATCCGCACTTTACAAGCCATTTAAAAGAATATAAAGGTGATTAAAAATGCAAACAAGAGATTCAGAGATTAAATAATATATATGACTTCATCAAAACAATTTTACGATCCGCAAACACCTTGCTTCAAAATTGGGACTTCCTGAATTTTCCAGTGGGACTTCCAGATTTCAAGGGTAGGAAGTCTGGGACTTCCTGAATTTGGGAGTTAATGGAAGCCCTGGTGAAATTTACTTCAAATTTTACTTTTACTCTTCATTAAATAGTCTATATTTACATAAGCACACATTGTGCAGACCCATTTCAAGTAGCAAAATGAGAATTTTTAGTAAATTTTGCCTCTGCTGAAGAATTGAAAATTACCCAGGGATTGGGGATAAAACTGCAGAAGCAATCCTTTCTATCAGACAGAATTGTGGCAACTTAAATGCTGCTTTATAGATGGAGCCAATGTTTTGACATGTGACCTTGTTTTTGTCATTGGGCATGCGCAAAATTGCTTTTCCTTTCATGGTTGGCAAAAGGCCCCTGGTTCCATATAAACACATTGTAATTAGGTTTGTTATTACGGACATAATTTAGTTGACTGTCACAGAAAATCAATCAAATTACACTTTAAATGATCTATAAATATATTTCAGAGTTCATTCATGCATCTTCTGTGTTTAGTTATTCCATTTGCGCATTTTTATTACAAATAATTAAGAACATCCCGCCTCGTAACTCCCGAATTCAGGAAGTCCCAGACTTCCTACCCTTGAAATCTGGAAGTCTGACTGGAAGATTCAGGAAGTCCCAATTTTGAAGCAAGGTGTTTGCGGATCGTAAAATTGTTTTGATGAAGACATATATATTATTTAATCTATGAATCTCTTGTTTGCATTTTTAATCACCAGTATATTCTTTTAAATGGCTTGTAAAGTGTGGATAGGTGAACTGACCGGCTCAAAAATGTCTTGAAGTGTTGACTGGGCCGTTAAACTTGAAACAATCAAGCAAAGCTCTTTGAGGAAGTTAAAACTACTCTCATAACTATGTGACATGTATGCGGTCAGTACAGTGCATAGGCGTGCATACAAAAAAATAAAAATATTTTTGCTTGGCCTGTATAAATTTTAAAACTTTCCAAGTAATACTCCCTCCCCCCTCCCCCACAGAAAATAAATAAATAAAAAGTAAAGAAAACAATCGCATTACCCATCCCCATATATGCCTAGTGGCCCATTCTTCGGTCATAAGCAAACCATGTAGACCCAGATCAGACACCACAGAACATAGCGTCTGATCTGTCTACACTGTTTGTAGAACTAAACACAAATAAAACAAACCTGACACCCATTGTCATATATGGATTAAAAAGAAATAATGAAAAATTCTTTTGTAAAATATTTTTGCCAAACTTTGCAACACATACGCTTCGAGTCTTCATTGTACTCTAAACACTCGGAACTGCTTCAGACAACCAGGCAGAAACACATGCAACTTTGGTCAACTGGAGCAGACTTAGACGAGTCAGCGGTAGTTTTTTTTTTTTTTTATTTTTGTCTAACAGACAGATCAGGCTGCAACTCGGACCCTGATGAACCAGCCTGGTCACATTCGCCGATTTTACTATTTTCGAGGCGCCAAAATCAAACAGCAATCACAGCGACATTTTGCGATTTTATAAATTTTTTTCGCCGTTTCACCTTGTGAACACCTGCTATTTACTCGAGAAAAAAATGCGCATCTATCTTTGAAACTATTGTCACACTTTGCATCGCTAATGATAATCTCACTACCAAACACCTAAATTACGACCCGCTTTAATTTAAACAGTAACAAGTTTACAGGATAAAAAAAAAACACTTATTGTCAATGAGATAATTAGTTTATCCGCAACTACTAATCTGTTTAATTATATGCAAACACCGAGCAATCACCTCGACACGTTAACGGTTTTTCACACACCGATGACGATCAAAGGTGTGCCGACGCACGTGATTCTGACTGTCAATATAATACTGCGCAGGCAGAAAATGGGACGTCCTTAGTAATCAGTAAACACAGAAAGCGGTTTCAGCTAAGAAGGCGGAGCGAACTAAAAGTGGGCGGGTTTATACGTCTCGGTAAAGATTTTTGGCCTTATAGAGAAATCTTCGGGAGTCCGCGGGAAGCCTTTGATGTTTAATTTGGGCGTCCGGAACCGATTTCTGCACGTAATATACGTCGTACGTCCGCCTAACGGAAGCCCTGCTGAACTCTTTTAGAAACCAATAAGCACTAGCTAAGACATTCTATTTTGTCGTTTAGATTCCAAACAACATACAAGTTTAGAGAAAATAACATCGAATTTACAATGGCGATAAATGGCCAAAGACGGTTTATGCCAACCACCGGTAAGTCCAGGCAAATAGTATTATTGAGTGATGACATAGTGTTTGAAAATGTCTATTGGCAGGCCTCATGGAAACTTGGTTCGTATGTCCTGGATTGTTTGGATTTTAAGTCAAATCCTGCATTTGAAGTGAGGATGAGGATTTTGAGGAGGTAGAAGGCCAGGTATCTGAAACGGACATGCTGAAGTCTCAAATAGAGCAGGGCATACAGAATATGATTTGGCTTGATGGACCGTAATTACATGATTACTGTGTTTGTTTGACTTGAGGTTTAACGTCCCAGTCAACACTGTATAGGACATTTTGGAGACGTTGCTTCCAATTTTGTGGGACTTTTACCAGACTTTGAGATGAAATGACAACTAAAGCCCTGCTGCCCAATGAAACCAATAGGGTTTATAAGCATGGACGGTCCGTCTCGCACCGCATTGCCTGGGCAGGCTTAGAGCCTCTAAGCAGTTTACCAGTACTCTTGTGGGGGTCAGTTTCAGGAATCCGGGACGTTTCGCCCCCAACCGTTTCCTCCCCTAGTCGTTTCGCCCCCAAGACGTTTCCTCCCTGGTCGTTTCCCCCCTAGTCGCTTCGCCCCCCTAGTCGTTTCGTCCCCCTAGTTGTTTCGCCCACCTTTTACTCTAAGGCTAATTTTCAATGTTGAACTTTTATTAGAGGTGAGAAGAGGGTTAAATATTTAAGTAGCATCATCGCCCTGTCACGCCAGCCTAAGTATCTGTATCTGTTCGTTAAGGGACTTAATTCATACTTGAACAGTATGTCTCTGATGGCGCGTGAAAACAGAGAAAGTGGGAAATATTGAAATATTGGAAAGAAAGAGAAATAGTGGATAGACAAGAAAGAAAAGAAAGGAAAGATTCCTGCCTGCTTTTTCAAATCATCATTGGAAACCAGACCTCTCCGGCTACAGAAACGTCGCCCAACCGACACAGGTTCAACTAGAATCGCGCAGTCGATGGCACGCCATCGCATATCCCCACGCTTTTTTAAAGATACGCCACTATATAAGTTCTCAATTGCAACTCCCACCCAATCTTAAGATCAAAATTCCGAAAGTGTCATGCACTCCTTAGACCAAAGACCGATCATTTCCCAAAGTTTCATGTTTCTATCTGAAAGGGCGTAGGAGGAGTTATCCGGTCATCGTTAAAAAAGGGGTTATGGGGGTGGAAATCCAAGTTTTTGACCTCTGGTGACCTCAAACCTGACCCTAGGGGTCAAATTTTGATTGTTATGTATTCTACTCATTATGCCCTTCAATTTGATATGTCACACGACCAGGTTCTGAAAACTTTGATTTTTTACCCCCGGGGCACCCCACCCCCAGGGTGGCCCCTAGGGGTAGGATCAAAATTCCGAAAGTGTCATGCACTCCTCAGACCAAAGACCTATCTGTGAGTTCCCAAAGTTTCATGTTTCTATCTGAAACGGCGTAGGAGGAGTTATCCGGAGATATCGGTAATCGTTAAAAAGGGAGTTATGGGGGTGAAAATCCAAGTTTTTGACCTCTGGTGACCTCAAACCTGACCCTAGGGTTTAAATTTTGATTGTTACGTATTCTTATCATTATGCTGTTCGATTTGATATGTCACACGACCAGGTTCTGAAAACTTTAATTTTTTACCCCCAGGGCACCCCACCCCCTGGCCTGGCCCCTAGGGGTAGGATCACAATTCCGAAAGTGTCATGCACTCCTCAGACCAAAGACCTATCAGTTCCCAAAGTTTCATGTTTCTATCTGAAACGGCGTAGGAGGAGTTATCCGGTAATCGTTAAAAAGGGGTTATGGGGGTGAAAATCCAAGTTTTTGACCTCTTCTGACCTCAAACCTGACCCTAGGGGTCAAATTTTGATTGTTATGTATTCCACTCATTATGCCGTTCGATTTGATATGTCACACAACCAGATTCTGAAAACTTTGATTTTTTACCCCCAGGGCACCCCACCCCCTGGCCTGGCCCCTAGGTGTAGGTTCAAAATTCCGAAAGTGTCATGCACTCCTCAGACCAAAGACCTATTAGTTCCCAAAGTTTAAAGTTTCTAGCTGTAAAAGTGTGGGAGGAGTTGTCCGGTAAGACGGACGGACGGACGTACGGACGACGAAGACAATTACAATATCCCCACTTTTTCTTCGAAAAGCGTGGGGATAAAAAATCCCTCAGACTTTACTTACAGACCGGCCCCTACCTAGCTGTTAAAACAAGAGAGTAGACGGTCCCTGCTTCAAGGATACCAAGTCAGGGGCCTCAGAAACAGATGCTGGTAAAGAGTTCCAATCGGGTATAGTCCTAGGGAAGAAGCTGTACTTGAATGTATCAAGCTAACCGCGTTGCCTGATCAAGGTCTGCACTATTTGCTTACAGTTCAGGAATTACTGGGTCGGGTGCCGCAAATCTGATCAGAGTATACACAGATTGTTGAAAGAACATTGATGAAAGGAATGGACTTGATCATTGCTTCCACTTCTATTTATTACGTTGCATTGGCGTTGACGCGTCGTTGCGTAGACGACATTTGCGGCAATACTAAACCATGTATTACCTAATGGGCACACAATGTGTATGCAACGTCGTATCAACGCCGATGCAACTTTATTACGTTGCATCGGCGTTGACGCGATGTTGCGTAGACGGCATTTGCGGCAATATTCAACAATGATTTACTGGCCGACTCTGTTAACGAACCAACCGACAAATTTAAAACAAAACTGGTAGAGGTGCTTAAGCGATAATTAAAGACAGTTAACTTTGCAAAGACTGCCAAAGAGCTCATGTTTTCACACCTTATCATTAAGGGCATTAATTGCGTGATTAATGTGTCAAACCAAATAAACAATGTGATTAACGGTATTGATCAAAACAGGTAATACTTATCATAATTCCTAATTAACATTTTCATTCAAAGAACAGGTTCTTCTCTCACTCACTCTCTCTCTCTCCCTCTCTCTCTCTCATATATGAATCTTTTATATATATAATATAGTAAAATAGTTTGGGGGCGAAACGACTAGGGTTAGGGGGCGAAATGACTAGGGGCCAAAAAAGGGGGCGAAACGACTAGTGGGGAAACGTCTTGGGGGCGAAACGTCTTGTTACCAGTTTCAGCTCTGCGTGGAAGCATCATGCGGCCCATCTGTTCTTCAAGCCCCAATGGGCGGGGGCTACGATTATTGTGTAGAATTTCATCCTGCAAACCTGGGTCGTATGTAATTTACACCTGCGGGTAATGGTTAAATGTGACCGATCGCGGTATCAGTAGAAAGAAAGGTGAATGAGTCCACAACAAAGGAACAGAAATAAACAAACGGGGAGAAAGTATAATAATTACGAATCTACGTGTCGGTCTGTTGATACACACCATAAACAAATAGACAAAGCTTCGGTACGATCACATTTTTTCGATTTGTTTAGTACATCGAATGTTCTTTCAGCAAATAAATGGTTTTAATTGTCAATTTTTTCTCGAAACAGGTGCCCGCGGCCATTTTCGAATTTCGCGTCATTCCCACAATGCAGTTGTATTGGGAAAGTATAAAACCCGGGATACGAAAGTAAAATCCGGAAGTAAATTTTGACAATAAACATTATCTATCTATCTATCTATCTATCTATCTATCTATCTATCTATCTATCTATCTATCTATCTATTTGATACTGAGTCGGTCAAATTTGGCCACTACCTCAGTTGTGTGCGTAGCTAAATTCTAATAGATAAAAAGAGAGAGAGAGAGAAGTCACTGGATGAGTCCTTAAAACTATTTACAATCTGAATAACAGAGGTATAATAAACGCATACCTCTGAATCTCAATCTTACACTTTACGGGCTTTGAACTCCTCTGCGGTCTTAGCATTCACCACAGATCATCGAATATGAACGTAGCATAGGAATGCATGAAATGTGGAATGCCAAACTTTTCCACATCTCTGTTTGACACTTTATCTTTTATTGACACCCATAACCAATTTGAACCGTTATCAACCCTGTCCGAGCCTGACAGTCCGATACCAGACAATATTGGCCCGCCCACTGCAGCTTCCTCGCCCGTTGTGCAGCAGTCAAAAGAAGCTAAACCAAAGGCCAAAAAGGCGGTCCTTAACCACCCCCTCAGAATATTGATTATGAATTGTCAGTCAATAAAGAACAAAAGGGCTGAACTTCACACTATTATCGACTCAGCTAAGCCGAACATCATTTTGGGCAATGAGTCCTGGCTAACCCCAGAAATTAAAAACTCAGAACTTTTTTCCAGAATCTTTTGAGGCTATCCGGAAAGACAGAGTTGGGGATGCACACGGAGGTGTCTTTGTGGCTTTCAAGCGAGACCTACTCTGTACAGAAACTCAGGAGTTGGACACCAAATGTAAATTAGTTTGGTGTAAATTGAACATCATTGGATGTAGGACTCTGTACCTTGGTTCTTTTTATCGCCCACCAGATCAGATTGACCCAGATTATCTTGAGGCTTTTAATTCATCTTTGTCTAGGATAATGTCAAATGCATATGCCCATATTTTGGTTGGCGGAGACTTCAATTGTGGTGACATTGTATGGAGCAGCATGCAGGTACCCGATGGGGTATCTAAAAGGCAGACACAGCAACAGCTTTTGGATATAATTAAAGTACACTGCCTAGCCCAAGTAATTAATATACCCACCCGACAAGAAAAGACCCTCGATCTATTATTTACGAATTCCCCATCCCCAGTTAATCGAGTTAATCGATCGGCAAAGCTGATCACGAGATACTCCTTATTGAATACGACATAAAAGCAAAACGAATCAGACAAACCCCGCGTAAAATATATCTATATAAACGTGCGGATATGGATGGTCTGCGAGACCATATGGCGCGATTTAGAGATTCGTTCCTTTCCTCTGACCTTTCGCACATGTCAGTTAACGACATGTGGGTCAATTTTAAGACCGAATTAACTGCGGCTATGGAAAGGTTTATTCCAACGAAAATGACCAAAACAAAGCATAGTGCGCCTTGGATCGACAACACGATCAAGCATCTAATTAGAAGACGCAATCGAATGTACTTTCGTGCTCGTAAGTCTAGTAGCCCTGACGTTAAGAGCCATTACAAACGGTTCAGAGCACACGTACAAAAGGTAATAAGAGATGCATATTGGAAGCATGTTTCCAGCATCTTTACCTTTGAGGATGATAATACAGATCCCGACAGTCCCCAGAAGAATGGTAAAGTAAAAAAGTTTTGGTCATTCGTAAAGTCCCTGAAAAAGGAAGCTTTTGGGATCACTTCGGTAAGAGATAACGGTATTCTCAAAACAGATGTGCGCGATAAGGCCAACATATGTAACAAACAGTTTCAATCTGCATTTACGCGTGAAACTGATGGTGAGCTACCAACTAAAGGTAATAGTCAGTTGCCCTCAATGGGGGACATAACAGTTGACCCAAACGGGGTCGCTAAACTGTTAGGTAAGCTCAAAATTCATAAGGCATCTGGGCCGGATGACCTGAATGCCAGGGTGCTTAAAGAATGTGGTGCTGAAATTTCACCTGTGCTGGCCTTTATCTTCAATGAATCACTTGCCCAGGGCACTGTACCAGATGACTGGCGACAAGCTAATGTTACCCCGGTCTATAAAAAAGGAGAAAAATACGATGCAGCAAATTATAGACCAGTGTCGCTAACATGCATCTGTTGCAAAACCCTGGAGCATATAATAGTTAGTAACACCAACAAGCACCTAGCCTTTGAGAGCATTCTTGCTGACTGTCAACATGGTTTCCGAAGTCAAGGTCCTGTGAAACTCAATTAGTTCAGTTTTACCATGACATTGTGAGCAATCTGGATGGGACCACAAACCGTGGCCACAAACAGACTGACTTGATTATCATGGACTTCGCTAAGGCCTTTGACAAGGTGCCTTACAGGAGGCTATTGTATAAATTGGATTACTATGGGATAAGAGGATCCACACACAGGTGGATTATTAGCTCATGGCACTCAGGGCGCTCACAACAAGTTGTACTTGATGGCCAAGCGTCTTATCCAGTCCCTGTTTTATCTGGTGTCCCCCAAGGTTCGGTCCTTAGACCGGTCCTTTTCTTGGTATTCATTAATGATCTCCCTGATAATATCAGGTCATCTGTCCGTTTGTTTGCTGATGATTGTGTCCTTTATAGGAATATATATTCTTCTTCTGACTGTCTTATTCTACAAGATGACCTGAATCAAGGGCATCAAAAGTAAACAACTCACAGTATCACAGGTACCAGTCCTACAGTGATGCCCTGAAAAATTCCTTCTTCCCTAGGACTATTCCCCAGTGGAATAGTCTTCCCTCTTCTGTGGTAAATGCTAAGACTGCAGAGGAGTTCAAAGCCCATACAGTGTAAGATTGAGACTCAGAGGTATGCGTTTTAGTATACCTCTATTATTCAGATTGTAAATAGTTTTAAGGACTCATCCAGTGACTTCTTTTTTTTTAAGCTAAATTCTAAATTTAGCTACGCACCCAACTGAGGTAATGGCCAAATATGACCGACTCAGTATAAGAAGATAGATAGATAGATAGATAGATAGATAGATAGATAGATAGATAGATAGATAGATAGATAGATAGATAGATAGATAGATAGATAGATAGATAGATAGAAGACTATTCCACTTGGGAATAGTGCTAGGGAAAAGGGAATTTTTCAGGGCATCACTATAGGACTGATACCTATGGCATTGTGAGTTGTTTACTTTTGATGCCCTTGTTCGGATTGAAACTGTCGCAGGAGTCAAGTATTTGTCTTTATTAATGGCCACTGTACCTGAATGTATCTTATAGAAGATTAAAGAGGACTGCTCACGACGGCCTCTAGGGACGGTCATTCTAGCTTGTTAAGTATGTCACCGACGCTACTTCTATTGCGCCATCGTCGGCAGATCCATCGAGCAGCTGTCCTCTGCACCTTCCCCACCTGCTGAATCTGAGTTTTAACATAGGGATGCCAAATGGGTGATGCATATTCAAGTTGAGGGCGAACCAATGTTTTATATGCAACATCCTTTGTCTGCCTAGGTGCAAAAGCCCAGTTACGTCTAAGAAATCCTAAAGTCCTAGTTGCTTTTGATGTTATTTCTGAAATATGTTGACCCCAATCAAGATCATCAGTGATTGTGATACCAAGGTATTTGGCGGATTGAACCTGCTCCAAAATTTGCTGGTGTAGCGTATAGTCAAATTTAATTTGTTTGTCTGGAGGGTGTCGTGACACCCTCATTGAATTACATTTGGCCACATTGAACTTCATCTGCCAATCGGCCTCCCACTGTGCTAGTTGATTCAGGTCATCTTGTAAAATAAGACAGTCAGAAGGAGAATATATATTCCTATAAAGAACACAATCGTCAGCAAACAAACGGACAGATGACCTGATATTATCAGGGAGATCATTAATGAATACCTAGAAAAGGACTGAATCAGACGCTTGGCCATCAAGTACATCAAGTACAACTTGTTGTGAGCGCCCTGAGAGCCATGAGCTAATCCACCTATGTGTGGATCCTCTTATCCCATAGAAATCCAATTTATACAATAGCCTTCTGTGAGGTACCTTGTCAAAGGCCTTAGCGAAATCCATGATAATCAAGTCAGTCTGTTTGTGGCCACGGTTTATGGCCCCATCCAGCTTACTCACAATGTGATGGAAGAATTGAACTACAGTAGAACTTCGATGGCTCGAACAACGATGGCTCGTTTACCATGGCTCAGTCGAACCCGTTCTTGAGTCCCTATGGAATTTCTCTGCATAAGAAATAGGGAGAGAATCATTGAGGATATTTTCGCCTTTTATCTTGCAAATGTATGCTGTGTGTACTCATTAGAATCGCCTCGATGAGGCGATTCTAATGAGTACACACAGCATACATTTTCATTATAGAACACCGAAAAGATGTCCTGAAGTATGTCGTTACGCCTCCTTGCATTAACCCTCATTGGCTCGAACTTCCCCTGTATCGAACAGATTTTCAAGGTCCCAAAGGTGTTCGAGCCATTGAAGTTCGACTGTAGTTGAGTTTCGCAAGACCTTTGACTTCGGAAACCGTGTTGACAGTCAATAAGAATGCTAGATGCGTGTTGATGCTGCTAACTATTATATGCTCCAGGGTTTTGCAACAGATGTATGTTAGCGACACTGGTCTACAATTTGCAGCGTTATATTTTTCTCCTTTTTTATAGACCGGGGTAACATTTGCTTGTCGCCAGTAATCTGGTACAGTGCCCTGGGCAAGTGATTCATTGAAGATAAAGGCCAGCACGGGTGAAATTTCAGCAACAGATTCCTTAAGCACCCTGGCATTCAGGTCATCCGGCCCAAATGCCTTATGTATCTTGAGCTTACCTAACAGTTTAGCGACCCCATTTGGGTCAACTGTTATGTCCCCCATTGAGGGAAACTGACTATTACCTTTGGATGGAAGCTCACCATCAGTTTCACGCGTAAATGCAGATTGAAACTGTTTGTTACATATGTTGGCCTTATCGCGCGTATCTGTTTTTAAAATTCCGTTTTCCCTTAACGAAGTGATCCCAAACACTTCCTTTTTCAGGTACTTTACGAATGACCAAAACTTTTTAACTTTACCATTCTTCTGGGGACTATCGGGATCTGTATTATTATACTCAAAGGTAAAGATGCTGGAAACATGCTTCCAATATGCATCTCTTATTACCTTTTGTACGTGTGCTCTGAACCGTTTGTACATAATGGCCTTAACGTCAGGGCTACTAGACCTACGAGCACGAAAGTACATTCGATTGCGTGTTCTGATTAGATGCTTGATGGAGTTGTCGATCCAAGGCGCACTATGCTTTGTTTTGGTCATTTTCATTGGAATAAACCTTTCCATAGCCGCAGTTAATTCGGTCTTAAAATTGACCAACATATCATAAACTGACATGTGCGAAAGGTCAGAGGAAAGGAACGAATCCCTAAATCGCGCCATATGGTCCCGCAGACCATCTATATCCGCACGTTTATATAGATATATTTTACGCGGGACTTGTCTGATTCGCTTTGCATTAATGTCATATTCAATAAGGACTATGTCGTGATCAGCTTTTAAAATATCAAGGGTCTTTTCTTGTTGGGTGGGTATATTAATTACTTGGGCCAGGCAGTGCTCTTTAATTATATTTGAAAGTTGTTGCTGTGTCTGCCTTTTAGATGCCCCATGGGGCACCTTCATGTTGCTCCAGTCAATATCTCCACAATTGAAGTCTCCACCAACCAAAATGTGAGCATTTGCATTCGACATTATCCTAGACAAAGATGAATTAAAAGCCTTAAGATAATCTGGGACAGTTTGATTTGGTAGGCGATAAAAGGAACCAAGGTACAAAGTCATAGATCCAATAATGTTAAATTTACACCAAACTAATTCACATTTGGTGTCCAACTCCGGAGTTTCTGTACAGAGTAGGTCTCGCTTGAAAGCCACAAAGACACCTCCGTGTGCACCCTCAACTCTGTCTTTCCGGATAGCCTCAAAGGATTCTGGAAAAAAATTCTGAGTTTTTAACTTCTGGGATTAACCAGGACTCATTGCCCAAAATGATGTCCGGCTTTGCCGAGTCAATAATAGTATGAAGTTCAGCCATTTTGTTCTTTATTGACTGACAATTCATAATCAATATCCTGAGGGGATGGTTAAGTAGAAGTAAAACAAAGATCAGGAATTGATACAATTAACTTACTCCATCCATAAAAGACACCAAAGGGAAAGAAATACAAACATTAAGCGACCAGACCATAATGGAAACCTAAACAAAGGAAGGCCATATGGACAGTTACTTTCCCACACAATGGCCATATGGCCATCCAAAATTAAAAGACACAAGTGATACACACAGTAAGTAACAAACAACAACATAAATAAATCGCCACAGAAGAGCCGCCTTGGAACGGTCAGTGGAAGATTTCCACTGGGGGGGGGGGGGGCTTAAATCGATTTTACGTGGCCACAATCGTGGCCTCAAGTCTGTCTACTTACGATTTTTCCACTCTTTACACTACACTTCTTCATAATCTTATAAAAGAAAAGCTAAATGATTTAATTAAATGGGCTTTTCACAGAGAAGATTCTCTCTATCTTGCATGTAATGTCAGAAATGCATTTTTCACTTCTAAAGAGCATAAGAATTATACACTTTGGTCATGTTAGAAAGTGTGTGATGTCCTCACCTTTCTACTTGACAATATTTATATTAGATTCGGTACTAAGTTATTTAGACAAATTGTGGGCATTCCGTTGGGTACGAATTGCGCACCTCTTGTGGCTGATCTATTCTTGTATTGTTATGAAAGAGACTTCATGTTGTCGCTTTCCATTAATAACAAATCTGAAATTATTGAAGCTTTTAGCTCCACTTCTAGATAATTAGATGATTTATTAAATATTGATAATACCTATTTCGATGGTTTGATCAGTCAGATTAACCCCCCAGAACTTCAGTTAAATAAAGCAAATTCTTCTGATACCGAGGCCCCGTTTTTGGATTTACATCTATCTATTGTAGATTGGTTTGTTTCGTGCAAAATTTATAATAAACGCGATGACTTTGATTTTGAGATTGTAAATTTTCCTTTTTTGGATGGTGATGTTCCTCGTGCGCCATCCTATGGCGTTTATATTTCGCAATTAATTCGATTTGCTAGAGTGTGTAGTCATGCTGCAACAAGGTCTATCGGAAAATCAAAATCAAAAATGAGTTCCTTTAAGAACCCGAATTTTATGGTGACTTAGTATATAAATTCAGAAAAATATATAACCGCAATGACTTTAGCACCCAATTTCGTAAAATCGTCCTTCGATATAAAAAGATTGGGTACAACATGAATATAATACGACAGACTGCATGCATGGTAGTTAACCCAATCACGGTTGGCAACTTTGCTTCCCTCTTTAATTGCACGACGGTGGGTCAGGCCTCAGATTCTATGACAGTTCCAACGTAAAGGCTTATTGAGAATTAGAGAGATCTAATTCAAAGTAATGTTGGTTGGGGCCTGATGCTCTGTCTCTGGTGCTGAAGTCATTGCGGTTATATATTTTTCTGAATTTATATACTAAGTCACCATAAAATTCGGGTTCCGATAGACCTTGTTGCAGAAGAGATTCAAGTCCAATATTGAATTTTGAAATTAAATCAGAATGGCGTCTATAAAATTTTGAAAATGCTTTGCATAGTTTATGGTACCGATAACCCTGATTAAGAAGTTTAGCCGTTAATAATTTATTACGAGTGTTGAAGTCAGTTACATGACTACACACTCTAGCAAATCGAATTAATTGCGAAATATAAACGCCATAGGATGGCGCACGAGGAACATCTATCTATCTATCTATCTATCTATCTATCTATCTATCTATCTATCTATCTATCTATCTATCTATCTACTGATACTGCATCACCCCCTCGCGGGGATTATGTGCAGGTGTCTGGTGTGCTTCAGACCGGGGGTCAGTGCAGTGAATGGTTAAAAATAGAACAGAATGATAAAAACAGGTGAAGGTGAGATAAAGATGATAGGTTAAAATGTTAAAAGTCTGATGAAGACAAAGTGCAAAGATAAAAAGTTAAAAACAATGCTTCCGGTCTATGGCATGGAGTAGGACAGACTGCTGACTGCCAGTCTGAAAGATTCAAGATCTGGCAGTAATGCTACAGCTGGGGGCAGCCTGTTCCACTGGACAATGGCGAGGGGAAAAAAATGAGAACTTGTAGTAGTCAACAGCTGTGTGAATTTGGATAAATGCTAGAGGGTGTGAACTTGAATGTCGTGTAGTTACTCTTGGATGCACAACATATGGTGGCATTGGCACTGCAACAAGACCGTGCACTATCTTGTAAAATAGGCATAACCGTCACCATCCAAAAAAGGAAAATTTACAATCTCAAAATCAAAGTCATCGCGTTCATCATAAATTTTGCACGAAACAAACCCATCTACAATAGATAGATGTAAATCCAAAAACGGGGACTCGGTATCAGAAGAATTTGCTTTATTTAACTGAAGTTCTGGGGGGTAAATCTGACTGTATCGATTCCTGATCATTGCCTCCACTTCTATTTTGCAGGATGAAACCTACACAGTAATCATGTAATTACGGTAGGGGTCTTTAACATGCACGTGATTCCTGATCATTGGAGAGAGAGAGAGAGAGAGAGAGAGAGAGAGAGAGAGAGAGAGAGAGAGAGAGAGAGTGAGAGTAGATGGTCACGTTCAGGAGAGAGAGAGAGAGTTGAGGTTCTATCATATTGAGCCGAAATCGAGGATTTGCACTAAAAAGAGGTCCGATCCGGTGATTGGGCCCGATCCGATTGTTACTTTTTACGCATCGCGTATTAAAACCTTTCCTGTGCAGGGTAATGGTGCATCATACGAGACAGGCCAATGTTCGAAGAATATGACACGCGCAGACAAATACGGCCTCTGATAATGTCCTCAGCTAAAAGATACTGAAAACAATAGAAATAAACGGATCGGGCCCAATCACCGGATCGGGCCCAATCACCGGATCGGACCTTATTTTAGTGCAAATCCTCGATTTCGGCTCTATACGATAGAACATCAACTCTCTCTCTCTCTCTCCTGAACGTGACCATCTACTCTCTCTCTCTCTCTCTCTCTCTCTCTCTCTCTCTCTCTCTCTCTCTCTCTCTCTCTCTCTCTAATGATCAGGAATCACGTGCATGTTAAAGACCCCTACCGTAATTACATGATTACTGTGTAGGTTTCATCCTGCAAAATAGAAGTGGAGGCAATGATCAGGAATCGATACAATTAACCCACAGCGCCCATCAGAGACACCAAAGGGAAAGAAGCAGAAACATGAAACAACTAGATCAATAGCGGAAAGCCAAAACGACCGTTACTTTCCCCACTAAATGGCCAATTGGCTATCAAAAACAAAATAATATAAGCGATACACACACTCAAAGACAAACCATAACAAAAATAAACCGCAACAGAAGAACAGCCTTGGAACGGTTAGTGAAACGAATTCCACTGGGGGCTTAAATCGATTTTACGTGGCCACAACCCTCGCCCTTATTTTCTTCGCGATTTAGACAAAAGTTTTATTCAGTCCACATGAAGGCCCCTAACTCATCGGTGCAATACTTCCGTGGACACAAAAATCAAACAACCACAGAGAGGAAACAACGGCGAGGGCTCGACAGCAAGAAACCACGGAAATGCGGGAGCAATGAGAGACAACAGTTGGACTCCGATGGGCCCGACTAGAGACAGAGCATCAGGCAGCAACCAACTTTACATAAAACTAGATAAATTCAGAAAAATATATAACCGCAATGACTTAGGCACCCGATTTCTTAAAATCATTCTTCGATATAAAAAGATAGGGTACAACATAAATTTTATACGACAGACTGCATGCATGGTAGTTAGCCCAATCACGGTTGACAACTTTGCTTCCCTTTTTAATTGCACGCCGGTGGGTCAGTCCTCAGATTCTATGACGGTTCCAGCGTAAAGGCATATGTTGGTTGGTATCTGATAATCTGTCTCTGGTCGGGCCCATCGGAGTCTAACTGTTGGTTTTCTTTTGCTCCAGCATTCCAGTGGTTTCTTGTTGTCGAGTCCTCGCCGTTGTTTCATCTCTGTGGTTGTTTGATTTTTGTGTTCACGGAGATGTTGCACTGATGAGTTAGGAGGCCTTCATGCGGACTGAACAAATTATTTGTCTTAATCTCGACGGAAGTAAGGACGAGGATTGTAGCCACGTAAAATCGATTTGAGCCCCGCAGTGGAATTCATTTCACTGACCGTTCCAAGGCGGTTCTTCTGTCGCGCTTTATTTTTGTTATGGTTTGTCTTTGGATGTTTGTGTCGCTTGTATTATTTCATTTTGGAAAGCCTATTGACCATTTTGTGGGAAAATTACTGTTCCTTTGGCTTTCCGCTATTGATGTTTCCAAAGGGTCTGTTTCATGTTTGTGTTTCTTTACCTTTGGTGTCTCTGATGGGCGCTGTGGTTTAATTGTATCGATTCCTGATCATTGCCTCCACTTCTATTTTGCATGATGAAACCTACACAGTAATCATGTAATTACGGTAGGGGTCTTAACATGCACGTGTCACCAGTAACAATTCTGATTCTGATTCTGACAGGGCATGACTCTCCCTGCACATGGGAGCCTCCAGTTAACTACCCAATCCGAAGGACGGTACGTGCACTTTATGACATTCATCCCTGCAAATGATGCCATTGAAGCGTGTTCGGAAACCGAAATTTTATCGCCGCTGCCGGGGATCGAACCCGGTACCTCTAGCACCAGAGGCAAGTGCACTAACCACTGAGCTTTAACGGTCCACTATCTAGTCTGCTAGTTACAATACCTTGTCTATATTGAGCCACACGGAATGGCCCGGTGTTCCGGACTTTATGCTCTCTCGGAATTGTTACGAATTCTTTCGCTATATTGAGCCATGTTACACTTGATTATCGTTATCTCGATACACTGATATCTCATACTATTGCTTAAGTGAAACTAGATTTTGCCGACTTTTCAGTTCTTCTATTTTTGTTTTATTAGATTTCAAATCCTTTTATCTCAAACTACCGTTATTTCAAATCAAAATTTCCTGTCCCTTGGAGTTTGATAATTTGATAATAACCTAAAATAAATAAATAAATAAATAAATAATAATAATAATAAAATAAAAAGGCACATAATAAATTGTCAGTCGATTTTAATTCCGCCAGTTCAAAGCGATTAAAGTATATTTGTAAAAAAAAAAAAACAATAAACCTGAAAGCGTGCTTGAGTAGGTGTGGATAATCTAATTATCTTAGGTGTTGATAAGACACGGTCGGTCTTTCAATTAGGGGTGAAGGAGGTGTAAATGGTCGAACTAACGCACACCAGCTTGGTCGAAATAACGCATGTTAGCTTAACACTTAAAAAAAAGACAGGACATATCTTATAAGTAAATAAACAAAAATAAATAAATGAAGTTGAGAAACAATAGAAATAAATTATTGTCTCAGACTCATATTCTAGACAGGTTTTTAATTATTTGGACCCCATTTTGAGTTATATCAGTCTTTGAATCGACTGCCTATTCGAAATTCGCAAAATTGCAGTATGTTTCCTCTGGCTTTTTTGCCGGATCATTACAGGGTCACTGATGAGGCTTTATTAGCCGAAACTACGTAGTATGACCCATTTTCTTTCTTATGAATGTTTTCATTGCTCTTAAAGGAACTCATTTTCTATTTTTATTTGCCTTCACTGCAGCTGGTGTTGTGCCGTGTGGCGGCCGTAAAACGTCTCCCCGTACATCAACCATAGTGCAGTTTATATTTTACTTTTGGTACTTTGAGATCAGCGTGAATATTCTGAGAAATCAGAAATAAATTATTGTCTCAGACTCATATTCTAGACAGGTTTTTAATTATTTGGACCCCATTTTGAGTTATATCAGTCTTTGAATCGACTGCCTATTCGAAATTCGCAAAATTGCAGTATGTTTCCTCTGGCTTTTTTTGCCGGATCATTACAGGGTCACTGATGAGGCTTTATTAGCCGAAACTACGTAGTATGACCCATCTTCTTTCTTATGAATGTTTTCATTGCTCTTAAAGGAACTCATTTTTTATTTTTAATTGAGATTTAAAAAAAATGAAAGAAAAGAAAAAAACGCAACATGGCTATAGGCATTTCAGATGTGATTTTGGGATGTGTTTCTTATTTCTTCTTTAAACACCGATACACAGACGGTGGGTGTTCGTTAGGAAAACCCAAATGAGAAGGATCTAGTGAGCACCCACAATCTATCGACGGATCCAATGTTTTGACACGTGGCCTTGTTTACTTGTCACTGTGCATGCGCAAAACTACTTTTCCTTTTGATAACGATCTTTCGTGGTTGGCAAAAAGCCGCTGGTTCCATATAAACACATTGTAAATAGGTTTAATATTACGGGCATATTTTAGTTGACTGTTACAGAAAATCGATCGAATTACACTTTAAATGAGTAGATAAATATATTCTAGACTTCATTCCTGCATCTTCCGCAATTTTAGTCATTCCTTTAAAGCATTTTTATTACAAATAAATGATTAAGACCATCCCGCCTCGTTACCTGCCTAAGTTGAACAGGTAATTATCATCAAAACATCCTCAAATATTCTAGAAACCAATAATTACTAGCTAAGACATGTCTATTTTAAAAGTTTAAAGGTCAGTTTTGTCGTTTCGATTCCAAACGAAATACAAGTTTACAGAAAATAACATCGCATTTACAATGGCGACAAACGGCCAAAGGCGTTTTTTGGCCACCACCGGTAAGTCCCGGCGAATAGTATTATTGAGTGATGACGTAGTGTTTGGATGTGTCTATGCTCAACAGCAGAAATGAGACAAAAAAATGCATATCCCACAAATGGGTTAAACGTACCAACGAGAAATAAACAAAAAACAATCATGTTATCAAGTGCATGTAATGAACACTCTGGAAAACCATATTATGGTAGAAAAAAGTGGGGTTTACAAGAATATAAGTTTGATTAATCTCGTCTGAAATAATCTAAAGCAATTCTGTATCACTGTCATACTGCAATGTAACAATGTTTAAGTTTCATAATATTGCACAAGGAAATCAAAGGACTTTCAAAAATGGTATCCATTTAATGATCAACTCAATATGCAGGTGAAAAAAATAAAAAAGTATTAATAAAAATGCATAAATTTGGGAAAAATGGGTTCGTTCCGGTACGTTCCGGTAATTAGGTCCGTTCCGGTAAATTTATGTACCGCCGAATACGGGTCCCCCTACATGCAGACAAGAACCGTCAAGAACCGACAAGAACAGTCAAGAACCGACAAGAACCGACAAGAACCTTTTTTTTTGGCCTATTTATCATAAAATATAATTTAAAATGATATTTTAAACCCATTATGATATATTTCGATGCTATAATATCATTTTTATACATGCATGAGAGGGATAAAATTGTCCACATTATTCTCTTGACGGTAAATTCTCGTTTCGGTAAATTCTCGTGTCGGTATTTATAGAAAACGTCAATTTTTGTCACTAGATGACAGCTATGTATGTTAATCATAAACAAACTTAATACATTATTTAAAAATTTTACCTAGCAAACATCAGTTCCATCATTAGATGTTAGCTACGAACGTGCATCGTAGATATGATTTTTGAACAAATCAACAACAACAACAAATTCTCTTGACGGTAAATTCTCGTGTCGGTAAATTCTCGTGTCGGTATTTATAGCAAAAGTCACTAGATGACAGCTATGTATGTTAATCATGAACAAACGTGATTAATTATTTAAAAAATATACCTTTTTATACATGCATAGGAGGAACAAATTTGTCCACATTATTCTCTTGACGGTTTTTTTTTATTAAATATACATATTTCTTTATTTCTGTTCGAAACCTGGATTGCGGGTACACAATAAAAAGAGCACCCACGATCGATGTTTACAGCAGAACTAAGAATCGCTTCTCGCATGTTGGTAAATACCGACAAGAGTTTCATTACGTTCCCAGGTCTGCACAGCGAGGCAGTTCACATGGGATATGTATTATTATATGCGTTCACAAGTCCTTACAAATAGCAAATAGCACCCCCACTTCCTCCTGCACACAATATTCTCTCATTGTCAGTAAATTCCGACAAGAGATTCTTTACGCTCACAAGTCTGTACATCCAGGCGGTTCTAACTGGTACCCACAATCTATGTATTAGAGAATACCATTTATGCATATCACTTCTCTCCTTGTCAGTAGCGGCCCCCGCCCATCGGGGCTTAAATAAATAGATGGTTTAAGCGGTGCGAGTCGGTCCGTCCATGTGTATAAAACCTGTTGGTTTCATTGAGCGACCAGGTTTGAGATGTCATTTCATCTCAATGTCGGGTAAATGTCCCACAAAATTAATAACACTTCTCTTGTCAGTAAATACCGACAAGAGATTCATTACGTTCACTAGTCTGTACAATGAGGCGTTTCTAACAGGTACCCACAATTTACGTTTTAGAGAATACCATTTATGCACAATATCGCCTCTCTCCTTGTCGGTAAATACCGACAAGAGATTTTTACGTTCACAATTCTGTACAATGAGGCGGTTCTAACAAGTACCTACATTCTGTGTTTTAGATCATAATATATCTGCATGATATCGTCCCTCTTTTTGTCAGTAAATACCGACAAAAGATTCATTACGTTCACAAGTCTGTACAATGAGGCGTTTCTAACGTGTACCCACAATCTACGTTTTATAGAATACCATTTATGCATAGGATCGCTTTTCTCCCTGTCAGTTAATACCGACAAGAGATTCATTACGTTCACAAGTCTGTACAATGATGCGGTCAGTAAATACCGACAAGAGATTCATTACTTTCACAAGTCTGTACAATGAGGCGGTTCTAACGGTTACCCACATTCTATGTTTTAGATCATCATATATATGTATGATATCGCTCCTGTTCTTGTCAGTAAATACCGACAAGAGATTCATTACACTCACAAGTCTGTACAATGAGGCGGTTCTAACGGATACCCACAATCTACGTTTTAGAGAATACCATTTATGCATAATATCGCTTCTCTCCTTGTCGGTAAATACCGACAAGAGATTCGTTACGTTCACAAGTCTGTACAATGAGGTGGTTCTAACGGGTACCCACAATCTATGTTTTAGACATTATTAAATATCCATGATGTCGCTTCTCCTTGTCATTGAATACCGACAAGAAAATCACTCAGTTATTTGGTGAGAAAGTGTTCTTATCGGAAATACCGTCAAGATCAATTTACCGACAAGAGACTATTGGCGGCCCCTAGCTAGAATAATATTTCAGTCAATGTTATGCTCAACTGTTTGTTTGGACTATAAATTTCAAAGAAACAAAATCTGACAAACGCTGTCAAGCCATTTTTCTTGTCGGTAAATACTGGTAAGAGAAATTCTCTATGTTATAGCATAAATGTTATTTGCAAAGTTTTTAAACTTACATTATCCCATTAGCCTGCTGTATAAGTAGTATATCACATATGATAGTCGCAAAAAATATGTTAGATATTCTCATAATTTAAAGTATAGTTATAAGTTTCATCTAGTGACAAAATTGACGTTTTCTATAAATACCGACATGAGAATTTACCGACACGAGAATTTACCGTCAAGAGAATAATGTGGACAACTTTATGCCTCCCATGCATGTATAAAAAGGTTTTTTTTTTTTTTAAATAATTAATCACGTTTGTTCATGATTAACATATATAGCTGTCATCTAGTGACAATATTGACTTTTGCTATAAATACCGACACGAGAATTTACCGACACGAGAATTTGCCGTCAAGAGAATTTTTTGTTGTTGTTGTTGTTGTTGTTGTTGTTGTTTTGTTCATAAATCATATCCACGATGCACGTTCGTAGCTAACATCTAATGATGGAACTGTTGTTTGCTAGGTATATTTTTTAAATAATTTATCAAGTTTGTTCATGTTGAACATACATAGCTCTCACCTAGTGACAAAATTGCCGTTTGCTATAAATACACGCACGAGAATTTACCGACACGAGAATTTACCGTCAAGAGAATAATGTGGACAACTTTATGCCTCTCATGCATGTATAAAAATGGGTCGGGTATGAAACACCCTTCCCGATCCCGATCCGAAAATCCCCGATCCAAAATTTTCTATTTCCCCCAATTCATTCATAAGAATATATTTTAAACACTTTTGTGTTTATTTCATTATTTTTATGTATTTTAATAATTATTTATGTACATTTTGTTTAAATGTGTCCAATTTGTGATTTTATCCAAAATTATTCCTATCTCAGGGGTATGAAAGACCCTGCCGATTTTTCGTAAAAATATTGTATTCTTCCGCCTCTAATAGGGTTCGCCGGCGTGACGTCACTGCCCGTAGCAACCGATAGGCCGCCATTTTTGAGGTGAAAACAATAACAGAGTGACCGGCAATTACCCTTTAGATCGCTATCAATTACATTGAATAAAATCGTTTTTTAACCTGAAAATGCATGTTACTGTAAGTAAAAATGATTAAAAGTAAAGAATAACGAGGCGGGAAATTTCCATTTAGTGAAATAACAGCTGCCTGATAAACGATGTCTACGGACTAGTGTCAAGTGTTGTGTATTCGGAGGTGTCATGGACTCGGGAAATATACTCTATCCAAGTGTCAAGGTAGGTTTGACATTCTGTTTATTGTCAAAATAACACAGATCAGATTGCTAAGAGGAGCTGTCTGATCTGAGTCCACATTGTTTGTCTGTAAAAAATCGTTGACTGCCGGTAGCTTTCAGTCATTTCTGCAAACAGTGTGGACCCAGATCAGACTGCTCATCTGATCTGGGTCCATACTGTTTGCATGTCATATGTCAATTCTGCAAATAGTGTGTACCCAGATCCGAGGTTATGCCAAGGCTAGGGGGACAGGCTAGTTTGTTAGTTCATTTACAAGGCACACATTCTAAAGACCTTGTTGTTGTTTTGACCTTTAGATCAGAGGCATTCATTTTAGGACCCCTGTTCATCTTCTTTAGCACACCCAGTAAGGAGGTTTTTTTTTCTACACTTTAAAGTTAATTACAATCAATTTCTAAATTTAGTCACCCATCCAACACCTGTGGTGATCATCGGTAAGTGCAGAAATGTTGTTGAAAGGGAGAAATACGAGCACTAGAGAGAAATCAACAGACAATTTTACCAATAGAAAGGACAATTTCAGTTCATTATCAACAAAGCATGGCCCAAAGAATAATGTATTGTGAATCAAATACCTGTTATAAAATGTTCACTGCACATGTAAACATATTTTGATGTAGGAATCCAGTCTGAACCATCAGCGTTCTGGCGACTGCAGGCCCTTATCCACCGAGACCGTCTCTCTGGATGTTTTTCTCCATTTGGGAACTGATAGAACGATAGCTTTTTATCCAGTTATAAATGATGATTTGTACAACCACCTGCACTACAGATTTTTGGCATGTTTTATCAAAATTGTAAGAAATATGCTAGTGACTTGGGTTTTATTTACACTATTTGCTTATTCAAAATGGCGTTTGTATTCACCTGCGTGCTCGTTACTATCACGTGACAAACGAAAGTACCCGGATGACCGGCGAACCCTATTAAAAAAATAAGCAATAACTAAATGATAAAATCAACATAACGGAATTGTTTTATACTTTTATGGCTTTTCTAGAATAAAAGAGAACTTAAAAAGAGTTTCGGATGTGTTTTTTGCATATTTTTATCCTAAACGATTACCGATCATTATTGCTATTTATAGTTACGAAAATTGAACCGGATGTGAAATAAATGACTGGAAACGGAACGATTTTTAGTTTTCAAATGTCTCAAAAATCGTGTGTGTGACATATAATGTCCATTGTGCGAGTGATGGAAGTTTCACGATGTCATACCTATCTATTTTTTTTATTTTTGAGACAATGTGAAATCCAGGATCGGTCCGTTTCAGGTCATTTCTTTCACATTCGGTTCAATGTTCGTAACTATAAATAGCAATAATGATCGGTAATCGTTTTTGATAAAAATATGCAAAAAACACCTCCGAAACCTTTTTTTTAAGTTCTCTTTTATTCAAGAAAAGCCATAAAAGTATATAACAATTCCGTTCTGTTGATTTTATCATTTAGTTATTGTTTATTTTCTGAATAAGAGGCAGAAGAATACAATAATTTTACGAAAAAATCGGCAGGGTCTTTCATACCCCTGAGAGAGGAATAATTTAGGATAAAATCACAAATTGGACACATTTATACAACATATACATAAATAATGATTAAAATACTTAAAAGTAATAAAAATAAACACAAAAAGTGTTTAAAATATATTCTTATTAATGAATTAGGGCAAATAGAAAAATTTGGATCGGGCATTTTCGGATCGGGATCGGGATCGGGAAGGGTGTTTCATACCCGACCATAAAAATGATATTATAGCATCGAAATAAATCCTAATGGGTTTAAAATATCATTTTAAATTATATTTTATGATAAATAGGCCAAAAAAAGGTTCTTGTCGGTTCTTGACTGTTCTTGTCGGTTCTTGACGGTTCTTGTCTGCAAATAGGGGGACCCCCGAATGGTGCACACTAATGTCCGGGAATTGTCCGGGAAATGTCCGGGAATTCGCCGGAAAATGTCCGGGAAATTGGAGGTAGTGGTGTGTTGTCGCTAATATCTCCACTTTGGGTTGACAGAAATTAATTAAATTATTATCAAATAAAATTTTTAGCTCTATTATAAAAGATAAAAAAATAATAATTTACTTTTTTAACGTTTTAGGGGTCCATTTTTTAAGTTAATTTGTCCGGGAAATTCTCGGATTTTGTCCTGGATGTTGGGGTATTGATGCGTTAACCCTAATATCTCGACTTTAGGTGGTCAGAAATTAATAAAATTAGTATCAAATAAAAATTTTAGCTCAATTTTAAAAGATAGTTAAAAATATTTTTCATTTTGAATATTTTAGGGGTCCATATCTGAAGTTAATTTGTCCGGGAAATTCCCGAATGTGTCCTGGATCTTGCGGTAGTTGTGCGTTTTCATAATATCTCGGTTTGTGGTGATCACTTATTGATAACAATTGATATATGGTAAAATTTTAAGTTCAATTCTAAAAAAAATATATAAAACATCTCTTTATACACCTCAATGAGGCAGTTCTAATGAGTACCCACAACCCGGATTGTATCCAGGATGCCGGGGTATTGGTTCGTTTTCCTTAATATATCGACTTGTGAGAATGAAAGAAAGACTGCACACCCCTTGTAAATCCTACTTTTCTCTGTATAAAGTTGGATTTACATGGGTTTCCGTTACACAGTTTTTTATGATGTCACATATATTGCTGCACACAAGACGGACACTGCCATTGATTTGATGATGAATTCAGACCTAAACATATTCTATAAAACCAAATTGTGCACTTACGATTTTCACAGCAAATCATGTCATCAATATACTCAGGCATTTTGCAGAATCACCAGACTGGAATTTTTACGATTTTACAAATGAATGAATGAAGTCTTTCTACTATTTCAATCCAGGTAAGCAGCACACGCCAACTTATTATGAGTTAAAGCAATTAACTTAACACATTTTTAATCTCGTTAGAATATTAATGGTCCGTAAAATCGCTCAAAGTCCGTACATCTAATTCATCGTCAGGAAGAAATGGATGCGCTTAGATTTCGTTGTTTAAGCAAACAGTATAGAACCAGATCAGATTTCGCATTTTGCGGCCGAGATCAGACGCCAAGTTTTGCAGCGTCTGAGCATCATGGTCCGTCAAATCAGTCAAAGTCCGTACATCTAATTCATTGCCAGCAAGAATTGGATGCGGTTAAATTTCGTCGTTGATTAAGCAAACAGTGTAGATCGAGATCAGACGTCGCACTTAGCGGCCCAGATCAGACGCCAAGGTTTGCACAGCTACTGATCATAATGGTCCGTCAAAGTCCGTACACCTAATTCATTGCTAGCAAGAAATGGATGTGGTTAAATTTCCTCGTTGTTTAAGCAAATAGTGTAGACCCAGATCAGATGTAGCATTTTGCGGCCCAGATCAGACGACACGTTTTGCAGCGTCTGATCATTTGAGTCTACACTGTTTGACTATGTCCCACAAATGGGACGCTAGGCAAATATGGATTAAATATCTGGATTAAATATCTGATCTGCCAGTGGATCTATACTATCTGCCAATGTCCCACAAGTGGGACTCAAGGCATATATGGGTTAAACCTTTGATCAAGATCTACCCTGTTTGCCAATGGCCCAACAATGGGCCGCTAGTCATATATGTGTTAAACCGTTGACCAAGTTTTACACTGTTTGCCGTAATTAAAGATTCTTTGAGATCTTCTATAAATTAGTCATGTTGTGTGCACTCATTAGAACTGCCTCAATGAGGTGTATGAAAAGATTTTTTTATATTCGTTTAGAACTGAACTTAAAATTTTAATATATATCAATCGTTATCAATTAGTGATCACCACAAACAGAGATACTATGAAAATGCACAACTACCCCAACATCCAGGACACAACCGGGAATTTCCCGGACAACTTCAGAAATGGACCCCTAAAATATTCAAAATAAAAAATATCTTTCAATAATCTTTTAGAATGGGGCTAAAAATTTTATTTGATACTAATTTTATTAATTTCTGACCACCCGAAGTTGAGATATTAGGGTTGACGCACCACTACCCCAAAATCCAGGACAAAATCAGAGAATTTCCCGGACAAATTAAATAAATAAATGGACCCATAAAACGTTCAAAAAGTAAATTATTTTTTAATAATCTTTTAGAATGGAGCTTAAAATTTTATTTGATACTGATTTTATTAATTTCTGAACACCCGAAGTGGAGATATTAGGGATAAGGCATCACTACCCCCCATTTCCCGGACAATTCCCGGCGATTTTCCGGACGATTCCCGGACATTAGTGTTCGCCCCCCCCCCCCCCCGAATACAGATTTCCTCAAGAAGGATAACTCTTGACTTTGTTTACTAGGAAAATTATTGCATAAAGAAGTATGTCAGCCACTTTATTTCAGATTTATGGTGGCATGTAGCTGCCATCGAGATGCGAGATATTAAGTATACTTATTATACAGATAAAACAACAAAAGTACCATTAAGTCTACATAATTTTCTTGTTCATTGAGATATTTTAAGTCTACGTGAAATATGTTCTCTTATATTTAGTCGACATAAAATATGTCGTCTTAGATTTCTGTCATTTTTATCTAAATTTTTGCTAAAAATTAGCGAGATAGTGCTTTAATATGACATACACAAACTTGAAAAAAAATAGCTTATAAGGCGCCTGCGGAACAGGCAAGTCGACTTATTTTAAAAAAGACACTTTATTTATATATCTTTTTAGTTCACTACAAAGTCGTCTCAGTGCTTTAAACTGACATGACAATAAACCATGCAGCATTTAAGGAGTATAAACGCCGGTATTAGGTCGCCGTTAAATTAGAGAATGTAACAGAATAGAATAGATTATATATACCCAAAGTATGGGTTATAGGCAAATCTTCAGAATAACAGAATACGTTCAGAAATGGCGACCTTATGAGTTTATTATACTACGTCCTCGTTGCACCCAACGAAAGTATAAAGACTCTTAAGCCACAGCTCCACTTTCACGTCTTGAGCGTTAGCTTTTATTTAGGAAATAGATTCGTGCTGGTAGTGACTAGTTGCTTAATATATCACTGACAGGAAGTCACTCGTAAAAGTAAAAACACGACGTACGCGAGCGATCTATGCACTTACGACTGACCGACAGACAGCACGGTTTTTTCTAAAAGTTTTTATTGTATGTAAAACAAGTTCATATTATGGGTGTGACATTTTCGAAAGTTAAGTATATGAATGGGTCCCTTTTTTCAGAGTACAAGTATATGATTGGGGTATGTTTTCAAAATCCTGTCCGCTCACCCATACCAAATGACCCTTAGTTCCCCCGCCCTCACACGAGGCTTCAACTCAGGGTTTGGTTTTTAGCAGGCCTTCATGCGGACTGAACAAATTATTTGTCTAAATCGCGACGGAAGTAAGGGCGAGGATTGTGGCCACGTAAAATCGATTTAAGCCCCCAGTGGAAATCTTTCCACTGACCGTTCCAAGGCGGTTCTTCTGTGGCGATTTATTTATGTTGTTGTTTGTTACTTACTGTGGGTATCACTTGTGTCTTTTTATTTTGGATGGCCATATGGCCATTTTGTTGGAAATTAACTGTCCTTGTGGCTTTCCTTTGTTTAGGTTTCCATTATGGTCTGGTCGCTTAATGTTTGTGTTTCTTTCCCTTTGTTGTCTTTGATGGGTGGAGTAAGTTAATTGTATCGATTCCTGATCTTTGTTTTACTTCTACTTTGTATCTGGCTTATTAAAACACGCTCGTTTTCCATAAGAAAACTAGACGTGTAGCGGTCATAGATAGATAAGTCAATTTAAAAATAAGTAAACATAAATAACCTAAGTCGACTTTTTTTGGACCCCAATTTGATTTATATCAGTCTTTGCACGACTGCCTTTTCGAAATTGTATAATTGCAGTATGTTCCCTCTGGCTTTCTTTGCCGGATCATTACAGGGTCACTGATGAGGCTTTATTAGCCGAAACTACGTAGTATGACCCATCTCCTTTCTTATGAATGTTTTCATTGCTCTTAAAGGAACTCATTTTTGATTTTTATTTGCCTTCACTGCAGCTGGTGTTGTGCCGTGTGGCGGCCGTAAAACGTCTCCCCGTACATCAACCATAGTGTAGTTTATATTTTACTTTTGGTCCTTTGAGATCAGCGTGAATATTCTGAGAAATCAGAAATAAATTATTGGTTTAGGCTCATATTCTAGACAGGTTTTTAATTTTTTGGACCCCAATTTGATTTATATCAGTCTTTGCACGACTGCCTTTTCGAAATTGTATAATTGCAGTATGTTCCCTCTGGCTTTCTTTGCCGGATCATTACAGGGTCACTGATGAGGCTTTATTAGCCGAAACTACGTAGTATGACCCATCTCCTTTCTTATGAATGTTTTCATTGCTCTTAAAGGAACTCATTTTTGATTTTTATTTGCCTTCACTGCAGCTGGTGTTGTGCCGTGTGGCGGCCGTAAAACGTCTCCCCGTACATCAACCATAGTGTAGTTTATATTTTACTTTTGGTCCTTTGAGATCAGCGTGAATATTCTGAGAAATCAGAAATAAATTATTGGTTTAGGCTCATATTCTAGACAGGTTTTTAATTTTTTGGACCCCAATTTGATTTATATCAGTCTTTGCACGACTGCCTTTTCGAAATTGTATAATTGCAGTATGTTCCCTCTGGCTTTCTTTGCCGGATCATTACAGGGTCACTGATGAGGCTTTATTAGCCGAAACTACGTAGTATGACCCATCTCCTTTCTTATGAATGTTTTCATTGCTCTTAAAGGAACTCATTTTTGATTTTTATTTGCCTTCACTGCAGCTGGTGTTGTGCCGTGTGGCGGCCGTAAAACGTCTCCCCGTACATCAACCATAGTGTAGTTTATATTTTACTTTTGGTCCTTTGAGATCAGCGTGAATATTCTGAGAAATCAGAAATAAATTATTGGTTTAGGCTCATATTCTAGACAGGTTTTTAATTTTTTGGACCCCAATTTGATTTATATCAGTCTTTGCACGACTGCCTTTTCGAAATTGTATAATTGCAGTATGTTCCCTCTGGCTTTCTTTGCCGGATCATTACAGGGTCACTGATGAGGCTTTATTAGCCGAAACTACGTAGTATGACCCATCTCCTTTCTTATGAATGTTTTCATTGCTCTTAAAGGAACTCATTTTTGATTTTTATTTGCCTTCACTGCAGCTGGTGTTGTGCCGTGTGGCGGCCGTAAAACGTCTCCCCGTACATCAACCATAGTGTAGTTTATATTTTACTTTTGGTCCTTTGAGATCAGCGTGAATATTCTGAGAAATCAGAAATAAATTATTGGTTTAGGCTCATATTCTAGACAGGTTTTTAATTTTTTGGACCCCAATTTGATTTATATCAGTCTTTGCACGACTGCCTTTTCGAAATTGTATAATTGCAGTATGTTCCCTCTGGCTTTCTTTGCCGGATCATTACAGGGTCACTGATGAGGCTTTATTAGCCGAAACTACGTAGTATGACCCATCTCCTTTCTTATGAATGTTTTCATTGCTCTTAAAGGAACTCATTTTTGATTTTTATTTGCCTTCACTGCAGCTGGTGTTGTGCCGTGTGGCGGCCGTAAAACGTCTCCCCGTACATCAACCATAGTGTAGTTTATATTTTACTTTTGGTCCTTTGAGATCAGCGTGAATATTCTGAGAAATCAGAAATAAATTATTGGTTTAGGCTCATATTCTAGACAGGTTTTTAATTTTTTGGACCCCAATTTGATTTATATCAGTCTTTGCACGACTGCCTTTTCGAAATTGTATAATTGCAGTATGTTCCCTCTGGCTTTCTTTGCCGGATCATTACAGGGTCACTGATGAGGCTTTATTAGCCGAAACTACGTAGTATGACCCATCTCCTTTCTTATGAATGTTTTCATTGCTCTTAAAGGAACTCATTTTTGATTTTTATTTGCCTTCACTGCAGCTGGTGTTGTGCCGTGTGGCGGCCGTAAAACGTCTCCCCGTACATCAACCATAGTGTAGTTTATATTTTACTTTTGGTCCTTTGAGATCAGCGTGAATATTCTGAGAAATCAGAAATAAATTATTGGTTTAGGCTCATATTCTAGACAGGTTTTTAATTTTTTGGACCCCAATTTGATTTATATCAGTCTTTGCACGACTGCCTTTTCGAAATTGTATAATTGCAGTATGTTCCCTCTGGCTTTCTTTGCCGGATCATTACAGGGTCACTGATGAGGCTTTATTAGCCGAAACTACGTAGTATGACCCATCTCCTTTCTTATGAATGTTTTCATTGCTCTTAAAGGAACTCATTTTTGATTTTTATTTGCCTTCACTGCAGCTGGTGTTGTGCCGTGTGGCGGCCGTAAAACGTCTCCCCGTACATCAACCATAGTGTAGTTTATATTTTACTTTTGGTCCTTTGAGATCAGCGTGAATATTCTGAGAAATCAGAAATAAATTATTGGTTTAGGCTCATATTCTAGACAGGTTTTTAATTTTTTGGACCCCAATTTGATTTATATCAGTCTTTGCACGACTGCCTTTTCGAAATTGTATAATTGCAGTATGTTCCCTCTGGCTTTCTTTGCCGGATCATTACAGGGTCACTGATGAGGCTTTATTAGCCGAAACTACGTAGTATGACCCATCTCCTTTCTTATGAATGTTTTCATTGCTCTTAAAGGAACTCATTTTTGATTTTTATTTGCCTTCACTGCAGCTGGTGTTGTGCCGTGTGGCGGCCGTAAAACGTCTCCCCGTACATCAACCATAGTGTAGTTTATATTTTACTTTTGGTCCTTTGAGATCAGCGTGAATATTCTGAGAAATCAGAAATAAATTATTGGTTTAGGCTCATATTCTAGACAGGTTTTTAATTTTTTGGACCCCAATTTGATTTATATTAAATAAGAATGAGCTCTATTTGTGTTGTATCTTTATTGACATCTGACAATGATCAAGATCTGAAAATAGACATACAACATATTAAACTAAACGTATAATCCTCTATCTCCCCCCAAGTCTTTTCGTTGAGAATTATTAAACAAAGACTGACCAAAAACTCACAACTTAGAACTAGAGTCACGGCAGTAATGTCTGGATGTACATGGTGTATACCTAAATGTAATAGGTAACCATGATGTGACTGATAATTCACTTGCTGCTGCTAAATAAAGTCTTTTTAACACAAACTCTGTTAAGTACCATGTACTGTCTGTGATGAAACAAATACCGTTCGTATGCTATTTGAATTACAAAAACACATAATAAAGCCTCATTCGGCAATAGTAATTGAATCACCTAATAGTACCCCGTAGTTGGAAAACATTGGTCCTTTCCAAATGAAAACAAAAGGAAAATATAAATGATATAAACTGTCACTGTGAACAATGTTTGAAAGTGAACACAAAAATAACCTAGTGATTTGTCGTCTTCTCCATCCTGTCCATAACATAGTCTTTCTGCCAGTCTGGTGGTCGAGTTGCCCTACTTGACCGACGAGGGGTTGGTGGTTTATCTACACTCTGGACTTTACTGTTGTCAGTAAACTGAGGAGGCCTGGGGCTCTCAGCAGGAATTTGAGCCTGCAATCTGGAATCATTGGGCATGTCAAAACTCAACTGGCGCTTGGCATTCTGACCCACAGAAGACCGTGGTGTGTCAATGCTATGAGCAGGTGTCTGAGCAGGCACAGGTACAACAGGTGTTGGAGTCTGGTGGGATGAAGGGACCATGGAGGGTGTGGCCAGGTCAGAAGAACCAAGGTCTTTGTGCGGACTAGGTTTGGACTCTGAGTTAGATGGTATAGTGGTTGACCGATGGAATCTGAGGTCATTTTCAATTGTAAGTTTATGTGCTGGTAACTGAACAGGAGTATATTTGCGAAGGAATTTTCGGTTACGAAGTGTAACACGCCTGGAACCATCAACACATACCACATACTGATCATACTGACGGACCTCGATTACAACACCTGTCCTGTCCCATTTACGGGGATGGGGACCATTTTGATTCTGGAGGCGGACATGGTCACCAACAACAAGGGGTGGTAGCCGTTTGGTATGTTCCACTAACTTCTCTGCACAACGCATATGTCTATTCCGAAGTGCTTCTTCTCGTGCAAGTGAAGTGGATAGCCAAGTCTCATGTGGTTGGTATTTGCCTGGAGGTATAGGGATGAAATCTCTGATTGGTCGGCCGAATATGCACATGGCTGGTGAAAGTTTCGTATCCCTGTCTGGAGTGTTGCGATATTGTAACATTGCTCGCTGAAATTTGTCAGTATCAATTACACCTGTGTCACTGGTATTGTCCATCAAAAGGCGTTTAACCGTCTTCACTCCAATCTCAGCGCGGCAGTTGCTATGTGGGAATGCTACTGATGATAACCTGTGATGGACACCCCAGTCTTGGAGGAACTGTCGTGTAATCGTGGCAGTAAATTGAGGACCACCATCAGAAGCAAGCTCGTCGGGAATTCCATATGTGACAAAGACCCGTCTGAGACACGAAATAAGCCCTTCAGCACCATGGAGAGACCTTTCCACAATGGGCCAATTGGAGTATCGATCCACAACTACCAGATAATCATGACCTTTATATGTGAAGTAATCAGCACAGATGCACTGGAAGGGGTATTCCGGTGTTGTTGGTGGTATAGGTGGCGCACTTGGGTTCGACGGAGCATTGCGGTTGCAGTGATTACAGTTGACCCGCATCTCAGTAATTGCTGGAGTAATTCCCGGCCAAAACACTGAAGACTCTGCTCTTGCAATCATTGAGGTAACACCTTGGTGTGCAGCGTGAAGACAACTTAGGACTTCCTCCCTCAGAGACTGTGGGATTACAATACGGTCTTTATATAGTATAACTCCATCAACCGTTGAAAGGTCATTCCGAAACTGAAAGAAATCTCGTAAGGCTTTAGGCATCTCATTACGGACTTCTGGCATGCCATTCTCTATGAGGTCAAGCAATGTGAGCATATCTGGTTCACTAGTCGTAGCTGTACGAACTCTATCCCATGTAATGGCTTGAATACTAAGTGCGTTAAGTGTAGAAATAGCCGTTGATATAACAATTTCTTCTGAATCAATGTCAGAGCAGCCGGATGCTACAGTGGCAACATCATCAGGGAGGATAAGTTTCACTGGATCACTAATAGGATGTCTGGATAGGCAATCTGTGGCAAGATGCTTGACTCCTGGGATGTGCATCATGTGAAACCTATAGCGCAGGGTCTTCTCCTTCAAGTTTCGCAGACGTGTATTGGAGATAGCTTCAAGTGATCTGTCATTGAAAATCTTGAGCAGTGGTTTGTGGTCTACAACGATGATGAGATTGGAGCAACCAAGTACAAAGTATCTGGCCTTTTCTAGCGCGTCTGCAACTGCCAGTGCCTCACCTTCTATAGGTGCGTAGCGTGCCTCTGCTGCATGCGTAAATCTGCTACCCACGAGAGTAATCTTCCAGCCCATCGGACAGCAGAATGGCTTGACTTCTTCACAAGAACAGTGCTTCTGTAACAACCAAAATCCTATTCCAGTCTTAGACCAGTCTGTAGCTAGGCAAGTTGGTTTGGATGGATCAAAAATTCGAACACCTTCTTCTATGTCTCTCGTGATCACACTTTTAGACTCTTCAAATATGCTTTGGAGCTCATCATTCCATGTGAAGCGTGTACCTGGTTTCAGAAGTTCACGGAACGGAAGCATGCGTTCTGCCATGCTGAATGCATACGAGACCTGATTTAGTAACCCGAACCATGAGCGAACGTCAGTTATGTCCTTGGGTGTGGGGAAGTCTAGGATAGCACGTAAGTATCGTCGGCATGGTCGGACATCCGTAAGAGAAATTTCGAACCCAGCAAACTCCACAGTATCAGCTCCAAACACAAATTTGTCAGGGTTGAGGACAATACCATTTCTTCCGCACACATCAAGCCACTGTGCAGCCTGGTGGAAGCTCTCCTCCAGTGTATCAGACCACAACAAAGCATCATCCACACATTTGGTCTTGTTGGGGATGTCAGCGACGATTTCGTCGTAGCGTCTAGTGTAGCCATCGCCGGATGCGATGTAGCCTTGTGGTGCTGTCTTGTAACGGTATCTGCCCCAAGGAGTGATGAATGTTGTTAAGTGACGATCTTCCTCACATATCGGAACGCTGTGGTAGCCATTCCATGCATCAAAGACTGTCTTCTTCTTTCCAGCTGGAACAGACCGGGCTTGAAGGAAAGGCGAGGGTGTGTGGTGCGTCTCACGGGTCGCATGGACATTGAGGGCCTGAAAGTCGACCGTTCGTCTTGGCTTCCCAGTCTTCTTCGCACAAACCACCATTCTGTGACACCATGTCACCGGGTCACCAATAGGCACCTGTTCAAGAACTCCTAATCTAACATCCTGGTCAAGGCCTGCCTTAACATCTTCCCGCCAGTGTAATGGTACAGGTACGGGGGTGTGATGAGCAACAGGTTTAGCATTAGGATTAACCATTAACTTCATCGGAGGACAGTCCATTAGTGGTAACTGCTGATGATCACAGGTGTTAAAAGTGCTGGATTTATAGTATTCAAGAAGATACTCCTGTAGTTTACCACGGTTTGTGTCAGAAGCCGGGAATGGTAGGTCACTGGGTAATGGAGGAGGGGGCCGGCGAACAGGGCAACCACATGGGGCAGCGATGTGATCATGGACGTTAGCAGTATTATAAGACTTAGTGTTGATAGCATGTACCTGGGGGAAACTCTCAGATATGATTCCAAGGGCGACACATGCCTCCCTACTTAAAAATAACTTGTCTGTCGAGTCAGTCACATATGTCATTTGTCTGGTCTCTACAGTATGTCCTGTGTGATCCGTGCTAGAAATACCAAGCAAAATGGCTCCAAGGATTTGAATGCCATCATCGTTAGCGGTGTGCATACGCATAGTTACTGGTAGCAAATCAGATTCACGTAAACCAAGGCGGTGAATGACCTTAAGTCCAGCCAAACAGCTCTGACAGCCAGTATCGGCCATTGCAGATACAGAGACAGAAAGAGAACTAATATGCTTATCACCAAAACCTAGCTCAGCATAATCTTGTGAATGAGTTTGAACAGTTACATTTATAAATGGCTGTGGTTTTGAGCTTCTACGGACCCAAGTGTCTGATTCATTATCGTACACATGATGGTCAAGGGGTACGGTGTGATTACTCTTTGTAACAGAGCATACATTGTCCATTGTTGGACCGACGTCCCGTGAAGATAGATCAAACAATTCCATTGTTGGATCGACCTCCCGTGAAGACTGATCAAACAATGTACATAAAGCATCAAACACTGCATTTTCATGATCTGGATCCCTGGGTGGTTGACGACGTGCTTTACGAACTGTGTAGTCTTTACTTCGACCATAGACATCATCTTTGCTACGACATACAGTTTCGAAATGGTGTTCACGCTTACAATGTTCACATCTGTGACCATATGCTGGACACTGAGTACGGCGAATCCTAGCTGTGCTTTGCTTCCCATGTCCACGCTTACCACAATATGTACACAGTTCTGAATCATGATCAGCTTTGTTGGGTTTCTGTTGTTTAGTCTTCTTATATGAACTAAATGTAGCAGCTTCGACAGAATCCAGAAGACGAGAGGCAGACCTTTTACCTGCCTCCTTGGCCTCCACGAATTGAAACACATCCTCCAGTGACATTTCTTGGTTCTTGTCGCCAAGGAGGTCCATCTGAATTTCGGGATCTACCAGGCCCCGGCTTAACACGTCTCGCATAATGGCATCCGTATAGTTCACATCTGCATCACATCCAGGGCACTTGATTGTGAATCTACAAATATCAGCCTGTCCACGAATTCTTGCGCCAAAACTCCTTACAGTTTCCTCACGATCTTGGCGCATATTGTGCAAAGTTACCCTGGCCACCATAGTGTTCTCTTCACGTACAGCTAATTTACGAATGGCTGTCAGAACTTCAGCCTCCGTTTTATCCGTAAGGCTGCCACTTGCTGCCCTAGTGAGGTCCTTTCGGAGTGGCTCATCACAGCACTCCAGCAGTTGAATGACCTTATCGCGACCAACTACTTTTGTGGCATCCACATAGTCCTTCCAACGAGATGTGAAATACGCCCAGTCCTCGCTTGTTCCAGCGGCGGTTACTGTGGGTCGTCGAACTCGTTCTACTTTGGCAGCTAGTGGGGCGGGTGCAGGTGCCGCCAAGTGTGTGGCACTGTGTGCTGTTATAAGCGCTGCTACAATTGCGGCGTCTAGATCTGCAGTCTTGTACTCGCACCCCGGGACTGGGCATGCTACCTCTGGCATTGTGAGTGTATATAGTGTCAAATCGGTATCTTGATCATAAATAAGAATGAGCTCTATTTGTGTTGTATCTTTATTGACATCTGACAATGATCAAGATCTGAAAATAGACATACAACATATTAAACTAAACGTATAATCCTCTATATATCAGTCTTTGCACGACTGCCTTTTCGAAATTGTATAATTGCAGTATGTTCCCTCTGGCTTTCTTTGCCGGATCATTACAGGGTCACTGATGAGGCTTTATTAGCCGAAACTACGTAGTATGACCCATCTCCTTTCTTATGAATGTTTTCATTGCTCTTAAAGGAACTCATTTTTGATTTTTATTTGCCTTCACTGCAGCTGGTGTTGTGCCGTGTGGCGGCCGTAAAACGTCTCCCCGTACATCAACCATAGTGTAGTTTATATTTTACTTTTGGTCCTTTGAGATCAGCGTGAATATTCTGAGAAATCAGAAATAAATTATTGGTTTAGGCTCATATTCTAGACAGGTTTTTAATTTTTTGGACCCCAATTTGATTTATATCAGTCTTTGCACGACTGCCTTTTCGAAATTGTATAATTGCAGTATGTTCCCTCTGGCTTTCTTTGCCGGATCATTACAGGGTCACTGATGAGGCTTTATTAGCCGAAACTACGTAGTATGACCCATCTCCTTTCTTATGAATGTTTTCATTGCTCTTAAAGGAACTCATTTTTGATTTTTATTTACCCTATCATGATGTCAATACAAAGCAAAAATCACAAAAATTACCACGAGTTTATGTCAACATGTAAGTAACACTTCGTTGTAAAAATATCAATGAACTGGGTGTCATTGTAAAGCAGTTTCTGGGCTAGTTTATGAAAATCGAGATATTTTTTATCACAACGATTAACAAACCAAATATGTCGCCTGACACTAGTATGTCAACATAAAATACATCGACTTAGTAAGTAGGATCTCGCGTCTCGATGGCAGCTACATGCCACCATACAGATTGATTACAACAGCAATTTTGCCACCAGAAATAAATGGTTCCAGGAAAGAAAATGGAACTAAATAATATTTTAAACACTTAGAAACAGCGATAGTTTTAAGCCATTAATGGAATATTTTGCTATTTTTTTCAATAACAAGTTGCAGCTTTTGAAAGGCCCTTACCGCCACATTCTGCGATTTTATTATTTTTTTTTTTTTTACATTTGTACATCATTGTTTTTAACCAGAGTTGGGTTTGCAGGATATTAGACAACCAAATAAAGTGGAGCGCTTTGGTGCAGTTGTAGTGAAATCTCCCCGGTACCGTACATCGAGAAGTACCAGGTCCGGTAGTTACCGGGAATTAGTGTTAGAAGGAAAGGAGACAATCAAGTGAGAACTTCCGCCACTGAAATCAAGGCAGCAGGCACAGACCGCATGCACTGATTGTCTGGTAATTATTGAAGATAAAAACCGGGATTTTTGATCGCATGCACTTATTGTTTGGTAATTGACTAAAATCCGGTATCATATTCCGGTATCTTATCACTTTTCCACCTACAACTGTCTACTACTGCTACTACTACTACGACTACTACTACTACTTATAATAAACGCAATGATAAAAAATAAAACGGTTCGTCAGTCAATCTAATACAAGTGTAAGTAAGCTACACCTGTTTTTTCTTATACAGCTACTGCTTATACTACTACTACTACTACTACTACTACTACTACTACTACTACTACTGCCGCTGATTTTAATAATGAAATAACAGCAGCTGCGGCAGTAGTAGTACTTTAGCGTTTACCGGGTCGTCCACGAAGTGAAGCAATGCTGACACCAATCCAGGTAGTACTGACCGCAATTACCGTTGCCTAACTTCGTGAATAAACTAGCCACTGCACAGGCTGTCTAAGTGGTACATATCAATAACTATTACAATCCCATCCCACCCCCTCGTGTGTGTGTGTGTGTGTGTGCGTGCGTGCGTGCGTGCGTGCGTGTGTGTGTGTGTGGTGCGTGCGTGCATGCGCGCGCGTGTGTGTGTGTGTGTCGCCACAGCAACAGCTTAGCTCATACGCAGACGGGAGCGAACCCACAACCCCTGGTTTATGAGGCAAGTAGCATAACCACTACGTCGCGGAGGATTCTTTTGTAGTAGTAGTAGTAGTAGTAGTAGTAGTAGTAGTAGTAGTAGTAGCGGTATCTTATTAGAGAAGGTTGGGGAATACTGTCCACGATGGGCCTTTAAGGTTGGCCGCTCTACTTCGTTTAACACGTCACCGACGCTACTTTTTTGGCCATTGTCGGCAGATCCAACCAGCAACCTTCTTCTGTCATAAAGGGGGTCATCGTTTGTTGGGGCCCCTGTGCGTGAAGACTCAGCCCATGTGTACTTTACGGATCCCTGCCTTAATTAGGCTTTATCATGATAGTGTATGTTTTTAGGACTGCCGCGTCTTTATATTGCGAGCGTCAGTATAGCCATTTGGCCGGATAGAAGTTATCCAGCTAGCAGGATGCTGTATCCGGAGGAGCCTTCTTCCACGCTGACCGAGTCACACAACAGTGATCGGACGGGCTGTCCCTCCAGTTTCCGCTGCTCGAACATCCATACCACTGCCTTATGGAATAGTCATCCCCGTCTGACCGCATAATGGCAGTTATCACGACCTCCCATCCTTCGGAGGATAAAGTGATCAAAGAGACTCGCAATTCATACTGGGTCACACCCAAGTGCTAGGCTTCTGGGCTCAGCCCAGATGGGGAAAAGGGGCAGACTTCACTTCTCACATAGGTTCATCTCATGGTCTTGTATCGCCATCTTGCAGGGTTCACTAGCAGGATCCGGTACCCAGAGGACCCCTCTACCACACAGACATACCATTGCCTTATGCGGCCCCCGCCCACAGGGTCTTGAAGAAATATATGGGCTGCATGATGCTTCCACGCAGAGCTGAATCCGGCCCGCACACTAGTACTGGTAAATCGCTTAGAGGATCTAAGCCTGTCCAGGAACCGCGGTGCGAGGCGGACCGTCCATGCTAATAAACCCTATTGGTTTCATTGGGCGACAGGGCTTGAGATGTCATTGCATCTCAATGTCAGGTAAAAGTCCCACAAAATTGGAAGCAACGTCTACAAAATGACCTTTACAGTGTTGACGGGGACGTTAAACCTCAAATCAAACAAACAAACATCATTGCCTTATGGTAAGTTATCATCATTGGGCAAAATAAAGGTTACTAGTATCCCGGGATACTCATCCTGTGGAGGATAAAGAGGTCAGAGGGACTGGCGACGAACACTGGGAAACAACCAAGCGCTTTACTTCCGGGCTGGGCCACAGGGGGTTCGGACTTCACTTCTCACATTGGTTAACCGCATGGTCTTCGCAATCTAGCCGGATAACAGAGGTTATCCCGCGATACCAACTAGCAGGACCCGTACCAAGAGGGCCCCCAGGATTCGGTACCCAGAGGGTCCGTCTACCACAAAGACCGGGTCACACTTCAGTGCTAGGTATGGCTCTATCTGAAGTTTACGCTGCTCGAACACGCCTACCTCCCGCTTAAAGAATCGTTATCCCCGTGTGGCCACATAATGGAGGTTATCCCAGGATGTTCAGTCCGCGGAAGATAAAGGTATCAAAGGGAATTACAACTCTCACTAGGTCACATCCCAGCGCTAGGCTTCTGGACTCGGCCACCTTCGGGCCAGACTTCACTTCTCATATATGTTCACCCCATGTTCTAGTATCCCTATCTAGCTGGATAACAGAGGTTATCCACACAGATCCAATCACACACCAGTGCTAGGCCTTGCAAACCCTCTAGGTACCGAAGCTCGAACACGCATTCCATTTCGATATGAACAAATTATCCCCACCTGGCCGTATAACGGAGATTATAAAGGGATCGAAGGAACTAACAACTAACACTGGTTCAAACCAAATCGCTAGGCTTCTGGGCTCGACAGCTGGGGGTCGGACTGCTGCTGCCTTGAATGAATTCGGTAATCGATGGTGTAAGCAAGAGTATGTTGAGCATAAAGCCCTTAAGGACTGGAAACTTAGCATTTTAAAACTAGTGGATAAACGCATTTCTTGCTATTGTCAAAAATATTAACTTATTACCTCCTAAGCCTAAGACGTCTTTATGTCATCTTAAACTAGGTATTCAAGAATTTCATAAGAAGTTTGTTTTGGGCTCTGCAGACAAGGCCGCTAACAACGTCGTCGTCGTGTAACGGCTCCACTATGTAACACGCTTAAGCAGGAGCTTGGTGGTACTAAAGTCTATGAACTTCAGCCTTTAGCTGAAGAGAGAGCTATAGTAGATGAACATATTTGTCATTTAGCCACCAAGTTTGCCGTGTGTGTTACAGAAGGCCAAGACAAGCTTCCTACGCTATACTGGTTACCGAAACTTCATTAAAGACCTTACAAAGCACGGTTTATTGCAAATTCTAGCTCTTGCACTACCACTGAACTTTCTAAATTACTAACTTCCTGTCTTACTGCTATTAAAACGCATCTGATTAAATATTGTGATAAAGTCTTTGAAAGATCAGGGAAAAATCTGCTTTGGTCTATAAAAAATTCGAATGAGGTTTTAAATAAATTTAAATCCAGACGTTTTCGTGCTTCAAGTCTGTCTACTTTCGATTTTTCCACTCTTAACACTACACTTCCTCATTATCTCATAAAAGAAAAGCTTATTGATTTATTTGAATGAGTTTTTTCACAAAGAAGATTCTCTCTATCTTGCATGTAATGTCAAAAATGCATTTTATACCCCCGCCATTCGAAGAATGGTGGAAAGGGCATAATAATAATTTAGAAAGTTCAGTGGTAGCGCAAGAGCTCACATTTGCAATAAACCGTGCTTTGTAAGGTCTTTTATGAAGTTTTGGTAACCAGTATAACGTAGGAAGCTTGTCTTGGCCTTCTGTAACACATACAGCAAACTTGGTGGCTGAATGACAAATATGTTCATCTACTATAGCCCTCTTTTCATCTAAAGGCTGAAGTTCATAGGCCTTAGTACCACCAAGCCCCTGCTTAAGCGTGTTAACATAATGGAGCCGACTTGCATTCATAACGATTTTCAGCACTTACCCTGAATTTCCCCTCTTTAGGCCCCATACTAGGGAATGTGACACCAAATCACCCAAAGAACGATCTTGCTCTGACATCAGTCTTTATGGTAAACATAATAAATGAAAGATACAAAGAAATTTGTTGTCATTTTTTAGTCACTTGCATAATTGTCCCCCCCCCCCCCCTATTGGGTCCCATATCAGGGAATGTGACGCGAATCATACCTGTAAGGATTATGTCCAAGCAACTAGGAACATGTTTAACATAATACAATATAGATATTTAGAGGCTTTGATGTGTGAATTTTAATGTAAATGTAGAGGCTGTATTAATTACTTCGATCATTTACACATCCTATATTGATTTCCCCGTAGTTGGTCTCCTTTACAGGGAATGTGACGCCACTTGATCCCTATGAGTAGTATGCCCAATCATTTAGATTTCTCACTGACAGAACGAATTACAGATATTTAGAGGCTGAGAGGCTGAAATTCGAACCCAAGTGTTAAACTTGCATTTATAACGATTTTCAACACTTACACTGAATTTCCCCTCTTTGGGCCCCATACTAGGGAATGTGACGCGAATCATACCCTCTAAGGATTATGTCCAGGCAACTAGGAACATGTGTAACATAATACAATATAGATATTTAGAGGCTTTGATGTGAATTAGAATGTAAATGTAGAGGCTGTATTAATTACTTCGACGATTTACACCACGTATATTGAATTTCCGTCGTCGGTCCCCTTTACAGGGAATGTGACGCCACTAGATCCCTGTGAGTAGTATGCCGAGTCATTTAGCTTTATCGATGGCAGAACGAATTACTGCTATTTAGAAAAAAGTAGAAGTAAAACAAAGATCAGGAATCGATACAATTAACTTACTCCACCCATCAAAGACACCAAAGGGAAAGAAACACAAACATTAAGCGACCAGACCATAATGGAAACCTAAACAAAGGAAGACCATAAGGACAGTAACTTTCCCACAAAATGGCCATATGGCCATCCAAAATAAAAAGACACAAATGCTACACACAGTAAGTAACAAACAACAACATAAATAAATCGCCACAGAAGAACCGCCTTGGAACGGTCAGTGGAAAGATTTCCACTGGGGGGGGGGGGGGGGGGGGGGCTTAAATCGATTTTACGTGGCCACATTCCTCGCCCTTACTTCCGTCGCAATTTAGACAAATAATTAGAGACTAAGAGGCTGAAATTCGAACCCAATTGTTAAACTTGCATTTATAACGATTTTCAGCACGTACACTGAATTTCCCCTCTTTGGGCCCCATGCTAGGGAATGTGACGCTACTTCACCCAATGTACGATTTTGCTCTGACATCGGTCTATATGGTAAACATAATAAATGAAAGATATTAAGAGGCTGCGGTTTCGAAATATTTTCAAACTTGAACGGTATGTGAAATTTGTTATCATTTTTGAGTCAATTGCATAATTGTCCCCCTATTGGGCCCCATATAAGGGAATGTGACGCGAAACATACCCTCTAAGGATTAGATGCATGCCTAGCAGCAAGTTTACTGTGATATTTAGAGGCTTTGATGTGTGAATTTTAATGTAAATGTAGAGGCTGTATTAATTACGTCGACTATTTACACCACCTATATTGAATTTCCCCTCGTTGGTCCCCTTAACAGGGAATGTGACGCCACTTGTTCCCTATGAGTAGTATGTCGAATCAATTAGCTTTATCGCTGATAGAACGAATTGCAAATATTTAGAGGCCGAGATGCTGAAATTCGAACCCAAGTGTTGAACCTGCATTTATAACGATTTTCAGCACTTACATTGAATTTCCCCTCTTTGGGCCCCATACTAAGGAAAGTGACGCCAATTCACCCAAAGTACGATCTTGCTCTGACATCAGTCTATATGGTTAGCATAATAAATGAAAGATATTAAGAGGCTGCGGTTCCGAAATATCTTCAAATTTGAACGGTATGTGAAATTTGTTATCATTTTTGAGTCACTAGCATAATTGTTCCCCTATGCGGCCCCATAAAAGGGAATGTGACGCAAAATATACCCTCTAATGATTATATGCAGTTAACTAGCAACAAGTTTACTATAATACAATATAGATATTTAGAGGCTTTGATTTGTGAATTTTAATGTAAATGTAGAGGCTGTATTAATTACTTCGACTATTTACACCACCTATATTGAATTTCCCCTCGTTGTTCCCCTTAACAGGGAATGTGACGCCACTTGATCCCTATGAGTAGTATGTCGAGTCATTTAGCTTTATCGCTGACAGAACAAATTGCAGATATTTAGAGGCTGAGAGGCTGAAATTCGAACCCAAGTGTTTAACTTGCATTTATAACGATTTTCAGCCTTTACACTGAATTTTCCCTCTTTCGGCCCCATACTAGGGAATGTGACGCCAATTCACCCAAAGTACGATCTTGCTCTGACATCAGTCTTTATGGTAAACATAATAAATGAAAGATATTAAGAGGCTGCGGTTCCGAAATATCTTCAAATTTGAACGGTATGTGAAATTTGTTTTCATTTTTGAGTCACGTGCACAATTGTCCCCCCTATTGGGCCCCATAGCAGGAAATGTGACGCAAATCATACCCTCTAAGGATTGTGTCCAGGCAACTAGGAACATGTTTAATATAATACAATATAGATATTTTGAGGCTTTGATGTGTGAATTTTAATGTAAAAGTAGAGGCTGTATTATTTACTCCGAACATTTACACCACATGTATTGATTTTCCCCTCGTTGGTCCCCTTAACAGGGAATGTGACGCAACTTGATCCCTATGAATAGTATGCCGAGTCATTTAGCTTTATCGCTGACAGAACGAAATGCAGATATTTAGAGGCTGAGAGGCTGAAATTCGAACCCAAGTGTTAAACTTGCATTTATAACGATTTTCAGCACTAACACTGAATTTCACCTTTTTGGGCCCCATACTAGGGAATGTGACGCCAATTCACCCAAAGTACAATCTTGCTCTGACATCGGGATATATGGTAAACATAATAAATGAAAGGTATTAAGAGGCTGAGGTTCCGAAATATCTTCAAATTTGAACGGTATATGAAATGTGTAATCATTTTTGAGTCAATTGCATAATTGTCCCCCCCCCCCCCCCCCCCCTTCCCCTATAGGACCCCATATGAGGGAATGTGACGCGAATCATACCCTCAAAGGATTATGTCCAGGCAACTAGGAACATGTTTCACATAATACAATATAGATATTTAGAGGCTTTGATGAGTGAATTTTAATGTAAATGTAGAGGCTGTATTAATTACTTCGACCATTTACACCACCTATATTGAATTTCCCATCGTTGGTCCCTTTAACAGAGAATGTGACGCCACTTTATCCCTATGAGTAGTATGCCGAGTCATTTAAACTTATCGCTGACAGAACGAATTGCAGATATTTAGAGGCTGAGAGGCTTAAATTCGAACCCAAGTTTTAAACTTGCATTTATAAAGATTTTCGGCACTTACACTGAATTTCCCCTCTTTGGGCCCCATACTAGGGAATGTGACGCCAATTCACCCAAAATACGATCTTGCTCTGGCATCAGTCTATATGGTTAACATAATAAATGATAGATATTAAGAGGCTGGGGTTCCGAAATATCTTCAAATTTGAATGGTATGTGAAATTTGTTATCATTTTTGAGTCAATTGCATAAATGCACCCCTATTGGGCCCCATATCAGGGAATGTGACGCGAATCATACCCTCTAAGGATTATGTCCAGGAATCTAGGCACATGTTTAACATAATACAATATAGATATTTAGAGGCTTTGATGTCTGATTTTTAATGTAAATGTAGTTCGAGGCTGTATTAATTACTTCGACTATTTACACCACCTATATTGATTTTCCCGTCGTGGTCCCCTTTTCAGGGAATGTGACGCCACTTGATTCCTATGAGAAGTATGCCGAGACATTTAGCTTTGTCACTGACAGAACGAATTACAGATATTTAGAGGCTGAGAGGCTGAAATTCGAACACAAGTGTTAAACTTGCATTTATAACGATTTTTAGCACTTACACTGAATTTCACCTCTTTGGGCCCCATATCAGGGAATGTGACGCCAATTCATCCAAAGTACGATATTGCTCTGACATCAGTCTATATGATAAACATAATAAATGAAAGATATTAAGAGGCTAAGGTTCCGAAATATCTTCAAATTTGAACGGTATGTGAAATTTGTTTTCATTTTTGAGTCACGTGCACAATTGTCCCCCCTATTGGGCCCCATAGCAGGAAATGTGACGCAAATCATACCCTCTAAGGATTGTGTCCAGGCAACTAGGAACATGTTTAATATAATACAATATAGATATTTTGAGGCATTGATGTGTGAATATTAATGTAAATTTAGAGGCTGTGTAAATTACTTCGACGATTTACACCACGTATATTGAATTTCCCCTCGTTGGTCCCCTTAACAGGGAATGTGACGCCACTTGATCCCTATGAGTAGTATGCCGAGTCATTTAGCTTTAACGCTGACAGAACGAGTTACAGATATTTAGAGGCTGAGAGGCTGAAATTCGAACCAAAGTGTTAAACTTGCATTTATAACGATTTTCAGCACTAACACTGAATTTCACCTCTTTGGGCCCCATACTAGGGAATGTGACGCCAATTCACCCAAAGTACAATCTTGCTCTGACATCGGGTTATATGGTAAACATAATAAATGAAAGATATTAAACGGCTAAAGTTCCGAAATATCTTCAAATTTGAACGGTATATGAAATGTGTAATCATTTTTGAGTCAATTGCATAATTGCCCCCCCCCCCCCCCTTCCCTTATAGGACCCCATATCAGGGAATGTGACGCGAATCATACCCTCTAAGGATTATGTCCTGGCAACTAGGAACATGTTTCACATAATACAATATAGATATTTAGAGGCTTTGATGTGTGAATTTTAATGTAAATGTAGAGGCTGTATTAATTACTTCAACCATTTACACCACCTATATTGAATTTCCCATCGTTGGTCCATTTAACAGAGAATGTGACGCCACTTGATCCCTATGAGTAGTATGCCGAGTCATTTAAACTTATCGCTGACAGAACGAATTGCAGATATTTAGAGGCTGAGAGGCTTAAATTCGAACCCAAGTGTTAAACTTGCATTTATAAAGATTTTCGGCACTTACACTGAATTTCCCCTCTTTGGGCCCCATACTAGGGAATGTGACGCCAATTCACCCAAAATACGATCTTGCTCTGGCATCAGTCTATATGGTTAACATAATAAATGGTAGATATTAAGAGGCTGGGGTTCCGAAATATCTTCAAATTTGAATGGTATGTGAAATTTGTTATCATTTTTGAGTCAATTGCATAAATGCACCCCTATTGGGCCCCATATCAGGGAATGTGACGCGAATCATACTCTCCAAGGATTATGTCCAGGAATCTAGGCACATGTTTAACATAATACAATATAGATATTTAGAGGCTTTGATGTGTGAATTTTAATGTAAATGTAGATCGAGGCTGTATTAATTACTTCGACTATTTACACCACCTATATTGATTTTCCCGTTGTGGTCCCCTTTTCAGGGAATGTGACACCACTTGATTACTATGAGAAGTATGCCGAGACATTTAGCTTTGTCACTGACAGAACGAATTACAGATATTTAGAGGCTGAGAGGCTGAAATTCGAACCCAAGTGTTAAACTTGCATTTATAACGATTTTTAGCACTTACACTGAATTTCACCTCTTTGGGCCCCATATCAGGGAATGTGACGCCAATTCATCCAAAGTACGATCTTGCTCTGACATCAGTCTATATGATAAACATAATAAATGAAAGATATTAAGAGGCTAAGGTTCCGAAATATCTTCAAATTTGAACGGTATGCGAAATTTGTTATCATTTTTGAGTCATTGCATAATTGTCCCCCTATTGGGCCCCATATCAGGGAATGTGACGCAAATCATACCCTCTAAGGATTATGCCGAGGCAACTAGAAACATGTGTAATATAAAACAATATAGATATTTAGGGGCTTTGATGAGTGAATTCTAATGTAAATGTAGAGGTTGTTTTAATTCGACGATTTACACCACATATATTGAATTTCCCCTCGTTGGTCCCCTTTACAGGGAATGTGGCGCCACTTGATCCCTATGAGTAGTATGTCGAGTCATTTAGCTTTATCGCTGACAGAACGAATTGCAGATATTTAGAGGCTGAGAGGCTGCAATTCGAACCGAAGTGTTAAACTTGCATTCATAACGATTTTCAGCACTTACACTGAATTTCCTCTCTTTTGGCCCCATACTAGGGAATGTGACGCCTATTCGCCCAAAGTACGATCTTGCTCTGTAATCAGTCTATATGGTAACCATAACAAATGAAAGATATTAAGAGGCTACGGTTCCGAAATATCTTCCAATTTGATCGGTATGTGATTTGTGTTATCATTTTTGAGTCAATTGCATAATTGTCTCCCTTTTGGGCCCCATATCAGGGAATGTGACGCGAATCATACCCTTTTACACGGGGGTAATACCATTTTCTATACCGTGTTGTCGACCGAGCCGGTACTGTGTAAAGCTGCTGTCGACCGAGAAATACGGTTTTCGACCGAGCAGTACGGATGTCGACAGAGGAGGGTAGTCGATAAATTCGCTCTAAATGTGTTATTTTTGTGTATGTCTGTCCACTTTTGTGGTGTCAAATCGTTTGTGAAATAGTTTGCTGTTGTTTCAAGTGTTTTGGAAGTCTGACTAATAGCCTGTTTTGACGCTGAGCGGAATTAAACGGGAAAATATATAAAATAAGTACTTCCGGGGAAATGCGTGGCTTTCATTCAGTGTCATGGAATATCGAGGACGAAATGATGCGGATACATCATTAACATACGCGATAACCTTTTATTTGTGTGTCGACATGTCTTTATATGCATCTGTGGAACTGTTTATAGTTTCACCGATACGGCTGTCGATGAAGTGAAAGTTTGCGGGGTACAGTTGTCGACGTTACTGGGTACAAATGTCGATGATTCAACGAGAGTGTAAGGGACAGATTTACTGGAAATTAACCCCGGTTAAACAATAAAATAACTGTTGCATTCTTCGTCAGGCTTTGTTTGTTTGTTTGTTTGAAATGGCTGATTGATAAACTATCGTTGCTTTGTTTTGTTTGTTCGATTTGAGGTTAAACGTCCCCGTCAACACTGTTAATGTCATTTTGGAGACGTTTCTTTCAATTTTGTGGGCGAAAACCGAGTACCCGGAGAAAAACCACCTGACCTTCCGTTACAGAACTTGGCATCTCACATGTGACCCGAGCGAGGCTCGAACCACAGCGGTGAGAGACCTAATGATCAAGAGTCAGCGCTTGTAACCACTAGGACACGGAGGCCCGTTATTTAGGTTTTGAGCTCAGAACTTCAAGCGCATGTGCAGAGACGAATATTTCTCAATAAATGCCATGACAAACAGTAGGGTTGATCAGCAAACATTACGAAAACATGCCTATTAAAATAAATTGAAGATTTTACCCTAAAACAAAAATGAAAATTTTCAGAAAAAAAAAAATATCTGATTCTTTTTTATATTTCTGCTCAAAAATAGATTGTTTGAACGCGCGGTTCTAACAAGTACCCAGAACCTATGTATATGAGCAGAAATATGAAACATAAGGTCTATCCCTGTTTTTTTATTTGTTTGATTTGAGGTTTAACGTCCCCGTCAACACTGTAAAGGTCATTTTGGAGACGTTGCTTCCAATTGTGTGGGACTTTTACCCGACATTGAGATGAAATGACATCTCAAGCCCTGTCGCCGAATGAAACCAATAGGGTTTATTAGCATGGACGGTCCGCCTCGCACCTCGGTTCCTGGACAGGCTTAGATCCTCTAAGCGGTTTACCAGTACTATTGTGCGGGCAGGATTCAGCTCTGCGTGGAAGCATCGTGCAGCCCATATATTTCTTCAAGCCCCTATGGGCCGGGGCGGAGGTTTACCCCTGTAAACTCCAGTTTCACTATATAAAAGTGGGGTTCAAGGGTGTCAAATTTATATAGGCGTGTTTTCGTGATGAGCTCCTTTTCCGACTACCCCAAATTTCCTCAGGAGAAAAGCTCTTCAGTCCACGTGACTATCACAGACTTGTCCGAATAACAATTTTTTATAGAAAACAGCCGCAGTGACTGAGGTCAGAGTGTTGTGTAAGAGGGTTATCTTGGAATCATAGGTTGGGCTTGGCAAACAGTGAAGACCCAGACCAGACGCCACAGAATGCGGCATCTGATCAAGATCTACACTATATACTTAAAAATCGGATTTCAAGGGTAAATTAAGCAGTTTAAATCACAGTCCAGGACTTTTCCGACCTACAGTCAGCGACAATCGACCCACCAATATTCTTAGTGCTTTGATTTTGCGTTTGTTATGTGTGCGCAAGTGCATATTTAAGTAAAGGAGGTATAAATGGTTAACGCTGAGGAGAAATCGGCCGTACATGAGTAGTGGTAAACCGCTTAGTGGGTCTTAGCCTGCCCATGCAGGCAAAGTGGTGCGAGTTGGACCGTCCGTGCATATAATGACATTTTATCTCGATGTCGGGTAAAAGTCCCACAATATTGAAAGCAGCGTCTCCAAAATGACCCAAATAGTGTTGACGGGAACGTTAAACCTCCCTCAAACAAACAAACATAACCAGATAACTGTACCGACATGTTAAGATAGTTTATCAGTTGTCTGTTTGTTTGTTTGATTTGAAGTTTAACGTCCCCGTCAACACTATAAAGGTCATTTTTGAGACGTTGCTTCCAATTTTGTGGGACTTTTACCCGACATTGAGATGACATGACATCTCAAGACCTGCCGCCCAATCAAACTAATACTGTTTATAAGCATGGACGGGCCGACTCGCACCGCATTGCCTGGGCAGGCTTAGATCCTCTAAGCGGTTTACCAGTACTCGTGTGCGGGTCGGTTTCAGCGCTAGCTCTGCGTGGAAGCATCATGCAGTCAATCTATTTCTTCAAGCCCCGATGGGCGGGGGCTGATTATCAGTTGTCTATGTTGAAATTAGAACAGACTTTTGTCATTCCTAACGGGGATGGCATGTTGGTTTTCACTGGGCAATGTCTTGACATGTCCCGTGCTCAGCTGTATTTGAAACAAAAGTCACCTATCAGCGGTAATATGGTTTCTAATAAGTTGTTTGGCATTGTGGGTATACAAATGCTGACGGGTGGTCAATGTCAGTATGGTCGTCGTGATTTCCTCACCAGATGCAGTTTTGCAGCCAGTGTCGGACCCTGGATAACAACGCAGAACTGTTCAAGACCGCTGTATCCTATAACTTGTCCACGGAAGGCTTTCTAAGATTTTTTTAAAAAGCTACACGTGTATATTTAAACGAAATTTGTAATCGGCATAATATGATTTATTAGAGAAGAAGAAGAAGAAGAAGAAGAAGAAGAAGAAGAAGAAGAAGAAGCTAGTATACCTTGCCACACACCTGCGTCACTGTCACCACCAACACTTCCAATATGTCTAGGGATGGCTTTGTTGAACCGTAATTAATAAGTTTCTCATTTCGAAAATTTCACACCCAAATATACATATGGTCAATTTCGAAAAATTTTGATGTCTGAATTTTCTGACGTATAAAGAATTGGTAAGTACTCGTCACACCTGTGAAAAACTAGTGCGACTTTTTATAGGATGTGAAGAATTGGTATCAATTCCTCACACATGTGAAGAATTCGTTGACAATGTCTGACGTGTAAAGAAATGGTAAGTATTCGTCACATCTGTGACCTGTGTTTATACATGTGAGTAATCGGTACCAAATCAACACAGAAGCCTCTGTGGTGTAGTGGTTACGCTATTCGCTATTCGCCTTGTAAACTAGGGGTCGCAGGATCGATCCCTGGCTTCTCCGGACTTTCGGATGAGTCTTTAAACCGAGGTCCCGTCTCCATATGACCTTAGTTGTTGGTGGGACGTAAAACTCAAACACTCACTCACTCACCAAATCCACACACATGTGAAGAATCTCAATTAGTTGGCTACCAACTTTCACTGGCTGTAATAGTTTCTGAAAAATTAAATCTTTTAATTTTTCCTATAGAAAAGGATAGGTTGTAAAATTTGAGCGTGTCTGTAGATAAGTTCGGGGTAATCCTAAGATCATCATTTGAACAACTTATGATGTGCTGGAGTCCTATCTGTTAAGGCAAAGTTTCTTGACTGGTCCTAGAGAAGCTTTCGTATGGTTTACCCATATATGGGTGTGGTAGCCATCTTGGTCATGTGACCCAGATCCCGCGAACAAACTAGCGTTCCCCCTACCCAAAGAAGTTCAAACCATATTGGCTTTGATTGGCCAATCGGTTTTAAGATATTACGAAAACACGTATGGGGCGCCGTTTTACTATTTAATCCGTATTTATAGATAATCCATAAATCGAATTATGGATATCCATAATTCGATTTATGGAAATACATAAATCAGCCGAATAATGGATATCCATAAATCGAATTATGGATACCCATAATTCGAATAATGGATATCATTATTTATGATCGATTTATGGATATCCATAATTCGAATTATGGATATCCTTTATTCGATTTATGGATATCCATTATTCCTCTGATTTATGGATATCCATAATTCGAATTATGAATATCCATAATTCGATTTATGGATATCCATAATCCAGATCGATTTATGGATATCCATAATTCGAATTATGGATACCCATAAATCACCGCCAAAGCTTTTGGTTTAATGATGTCTCCCTAAAACACGTGATTTTTTATTGTAAAAATCTTCAAAATCTTCAAGGTCTTCATCATCGCTGGAAGATGATGGCCGGTCAAAGGGACCTATCTGCCGTGCAGCCTTTTCAGCCCGTAAGGCTTCCAAAGCAACGGACGGCATACGCTGAACTCCCGCCATGTGTGCAGCCGTAAGATTTGGAAATGGAAGCAACGTCTCCAAAATGACCTTTACAGAGTTGACGGGGACGTTAAACCTCAAATCAAACAATAAATACTCTACTTGAGATGTACTTGAGATGTATGGAGAACCAAGCAGATTCAGATATATCTCCTGGACCCCGCCCATAGGGGCTTTGAGAAAAAGATTTGGCTGCATGAGCTGAGAGTACTGGTAATTCGTTTAGAAGGTCTAAGTCTGTCAAAACAAAGTCGTGCTAGTCAATGGGCGACAGGGATTAAGATGTGTGTTTGTTTGTTTGTATTTGAGTTTAACGGCACAGTCAACACTAATTTAGGTCATTTTTGAGCCGGTCAGTTTACCTATCCTCACTTTTCCTGGGCAGGCTTATACGTAAGCAGTTAACCAGTACAGTGCACATTCTTTCGCTAGAAACTGACAACTGCCCTTCTTGAATCAGCGGATGGGAGAGAATGACTGTAGAAAATATTTTATGATCAATCTCCACGAAAGAATGTTGCCGACCCCGGCAGGTATCGAACCCGCTTCCTCCTGATCACCAGTCAGACGCGCATCCGACTGAGCTACCGAAGCCGGCTAGATTGAGATGTCATTTAATCTCAATGAAGGCTTGATGACCAACAAAACTGGAAGCAACGTCTCCAAAATGCCTTAAATGTCATTGAAGGGGACGTTAAACCTCAAATCAAACAAAACATATCTCTCCCACACCATAGGCCATCACTAAGCCTGTCCGACATTACCTCCACCTCCATCCCGGCTTTTATTTAACACCTAAATCGGAAAACTGACGCGAAAAGTCGAGTTTCTTTCTTTCTTTTTTTTTTTTTTTTTTTGCAAGGGAACAGTCATTATTCATTAGGTTTATTTGCAGAGGAGAATTATGGATATCCATAATTCGATTTATGTATATCTATAAATCAGCCGAATAATGAAAATCCATAATTCGAATGAGGGATATCCATAATGCGATTAATGGATATCCATATTTCGATCTAAATTAATGATATCCATAAATCGATTTATGGATATCCATAATTCGATTTATGGATATCCATAATTTGATTTATGGATATCCATAATTTGATTTATGGATATCCATAAATCAGCCGAATAATGAATATCCATAATTCGATTTATGGATATCAATTAATCGAATAATGGATATCCATTATTCGATTTATGTATATCATTAATTCACATCAATTTATGGATATCCATAATTCGAATTATGGATATCCATAATTCGAATTATGGATATCCATAAATAATTATGGATATCCATAAATAATAATGCATATTCATAATTCGAATTATAAAAACGGAATAAATAGTAAAACGGCGCCCCATAAACACGCCTCTCAATATGTGTGTGTGTGTGTGTGTGTGTGTGTGTGTGTGTGTGTGTGTGTGTGTGTGTGTGTGTGTGTTGGTTAGTGTGTGTGTGTGTGTGTGTGTGTGTGTGTGTGTGTGTGTGTGTGTGTGTGAATTCGGGTTTAACGTCGCTTTAAACAATTTTTCAGTCATATCAAGACGGTGTCTGGTTGCGTCAGGGAGCTCAATGCTCACTTTTCTAGTGCTGACTCACTGAAGTATCATGTCCCAGACACATTACATGATACCACACCCAGTCACATTATCCTGACACTGGGTCGAGCAGTCGTAGCTCTACCCCGTAAATCTGAGTGCCAAGCGAGGAGCAGCTAGTACCATTTTTAACGACTTTGGTATCTCGCGGCCAGGGATCGAACCCGTGACCTCCCGTTCCTCGGAGCGGACACTCTACCAACTGAGCTATCGGGACCGGTGCCTCTCAATATGAAATTTTTCGCATGAAAATACTGAATTTTGCTTATTTCTGCTCCAAACATAGATCGACGAGGAGGTTCTAACAAATACCCATAATCTGTTTTTGCTGAAATTAGAAAAATAATATATACGCCTGTAAACCCCAGTTTTACTATATAAAAGTGGGGTTGAAGGGGGTCAATATTACATAGGCGTGTTTTCGTGATGAATGAGATATTTGCAGAATGTGAACGGACGACGACGGATGCCGGAGCATGAATATACTTACTTGCTGAGCTTGCGGCTTGGGTGAGCTAAAAACCTAATGACCAATCTCATTGGTGACGGGCCTCCGTGGCCTAGTGGTTAAGAGCGCTGACTCTTGACCATTAGGTCTCTCATCGCTGTGGTTCGAGCCTCGCTCGGGTCACATATGAGATGCCAAGTTCTGCAGTGGAAGGTCAGGTGGTTTGTCTCCGGGCACTCAGGTTTTCGCCCACAAAATTGGAAGAAACGTCTCCAAAATGACCTTTACAGTGTTGACGGGGACGTTAGACCTCAAATCAAACAAACAAAACAAAGCAACGATATTTTGGTCCCTCAGTAGCAAATTCTTTCCTTTAAGTGTAGACCCATTTTTTAGTTGGAACGGGCCTCCGTGGCCTAGTGGTTAAGAGCGCTGACTCTTGATAATTAGGTCTCTCACCGCTGTGGTTCGAGCCTTACTCGTGTCACATGTGAGACGCCAAGTTCTGCAACGGAAGGTCAGGTGGTTTTTCTCCGGGTACTCCGGTTTTCGCCCACCTCTGATTAACGATCGGCTCGATATGAGTGAAATAATCTTGAAAGGGCGGTAAAACCACAAAAAACCTAAACATGAATGTTAGTCAATATTCAATTTCGTTATGGCCCTTTCAAACAAATTTGAAATGTTTAAGCATTTAAACTTCAAGCGCCTGTGATCTTTCCGACATCATTCTTCAAGAGCATTTGCACAGGTTTACAACATTTTTTTTGCAGTTTAATTTCAATCTGATTTGGCATTTACATGTTCAAGTGTTTACATCAGTGACCAGCCATGTAGCCTGTTGTGTAAACTAAATATGGGAGAATTAATGAAGGCAGGTAAGTATTTGTTAGAGGATACTTTGTTTGTCGCAATAAAAGCTCTACAGAGCTTATGTTATTTGTTTCGAATATGCGACGTTAAATAAAGCTTCTTTATCTTTATCTTTATCTTAATTAAGGATGGAGTTATTCTTGGTGATTGTTTCGACTTTAAGACACCAGTTCGCACAAAACATACATTTTTCTTCATGGCTCCCAGTGAAATCTGCCTTATAGTGATGATTTCAGTAATAATCATAGAATAAATCATGTATTTTAACAGCAGTAGATGAACTGTAGTTTTTATATTTCGTCGACAGGCGTATCAATCAGACGAGGATACCATCGACGGTCGTATTTCTAATAATCGACATCCGTATCCCGACATTTTTCAAAGGTCTATAAAAACTCCAAGAGTGCATGAATTATGTCGAACCCACGTTGTTGTTGAAGCGTAAATGGTAGATAAAATATATATGGTGTTTTATTGCTTTCCTACTTTTCATAAAGCATTAGATTAATGATATTCTGTGAAAACTGATTTTTTTCGAAAGAACCGGTATTTTATAGTGTTTTTCAGACTCACGACTCTCTACAAGTGAACAGACAATTAACAGCTTGCCTCTTTAAAACACCGACATCGTTTGTAAATGTTTAAACTAACGTTTTCGCCTCTCCAAGTGCATCAGAATCGAAGACCCTCCTCTGTCGACATCCGTACTGCTCGGTCGAAAACCGTATTTCTCGGTCGACAGCAGCTTTACACAGTACCGGCTCGGTCGACAACACAGGTATAGAAAATGGTATTACCCCCGTGTTTTAGGATTGTGTCCAGGCAATTAGGAACATGTTTAACATAATACAATATAGATATTTAGAGGCTTTGGTGTGTGCAATTTAATGTAAACGTACAGGCTGCATTAATTACTTCGAGGATTTACACCACACACCGGTTACCGCAGTACAACGAACGCGACAGAGTACAACGAACGCTACAGAAATCGTGACGTCACAGCAGTATTTTCGGTAAGAAAAAGGTTTATTTTAGCCCAGATCCTAATCTTTTTGGGTTGTTATTTTGCATAGCTGCAGAATAATGGTATTGCCATTTACTGATACCGTTGCAGAGAATTCTGTTCATTATAAACGAAAACACAAACATTTTTCTTTCGTTTAGTGTGTTTTCACCAACCCCAGCATACTTCGGTCAATGTTTTTTGACAGTTACACATCTTTTGTGCACATGATTTTGTGATTTATATGTTATTGCGCTTTCAGAGCTTCCATTGATGCATTTGCTTGAGCCCCAGATCATGTCAATACCCACTGAATCCGTGGATGGTTCAATGGTTGATTTTTTGTTAGGGTACACCTTACCACGGGTTATGATACACCACAACGCGGTTAGTCAGCACAATTTGGGAACAACAAACACGGATTATAATCTTCATAAATTGAAATATTTGTTTGAATTGGGGTTTAACGTCCCTGTCAACTCTTTTTAGGTCATTTGGAGACGTTGCTTCCAATTTTGTGGGACTTTTACCCGACATTGAGATGAAAAGACATCTCAAGCCCTGCCGCCCAATGAAACCAGAAGGCTTATATGCATTGGACGATCTGACTCACACCGCTTTGCCTGGGCAGGCTTAGTCCTTCTAAGCTGTTTACCAGGACTTGTTTGTGGTCAGATTCAGCTCTGCGTGGAAGCACCATGCAGCCCAATTTATTTCTCCGAGCCCTGACGGGCGGGGGCGAAATAAATTAAAATAAACTCTTTAATCCGCCAGCGAAGGCATGATACATGATGCTGTTTTTAATTCAAAACGATCCAGTTTGCTGTTGCATACTCTTTAATGCCTTTTTGATTCTCATTATGATCTCCGAACATATACACGTACGAATTTAAAGGGTTAGGTAAAAATCTTGGACAAAGGGGACTAGTGAACACATTTATTCTGGCTTTTCAGAAGGTTTTTACCACATCCCCCACTTATGATCAACTGAAACCCAACTTATTTAGTTTCGGCATTGATGGGAAGGGGAGACTCTTGAATATATAGATTCCTTTCTTTACTACTGAAAATAGTAAGTTTTTGTAAATGGCATGGACCCAATATGAGTTAATGGCGAGTATATGGAATGTGTTCGTGTTTTGTCTGGGTCCCGAATGGGACTTCTCTTAGTCCATTGTTATACTCCCTGTATATGAATCATATTTCCACCGACATTGACTCAGAAATAAGACTGTTCGCAGACGACTGGGTGTGCTGCCGGGAAATTAGAGCTACGGAGGACTAACGTATACGTCGGAACGAAATGGATAGACTAGGATGTTGGGCATGAAAATGTGGCATGACATCATGCGAACAAGTACGTGAAATGAATACCCCTTACTTTATATAGAGAAAACTGGGATTTAAGGGGGTATACATACTTTTTTATTATATCTGCTATAAGACATAGGTTGTGGGTACACGTTAGAACCGCCTCCTTGAGACGGTTCTAGCGAGCAGCCACAACCTATGTTTGCAGTATAAATAAGAAACATATCATGGATTTTCATCAGAGAAGTAGCCATTTAGGAGATGTGAACAAATACACAATGTCGCAGGGGTCTGTTACCGGAATGAGTTTTCAGACCGTTTAATGCAATAAATTAAGCAGATAACTAGACAGAGAACCAATAAAACTGAGGGTTCGTGCATTAGAACTCCTTGAGTATCATTTCACATGATTCCCGGACTTCCAGAAATTCGAGGGCGAATTTCAATGTGGAGGTGGAGAATGCCATAGGGTATAGGTATATAGCACACTTGTACTGCCTTTCGGTACAAGCCGGCTTTTATAGCAACGTGGTAGATTTGCTTATCAATCCGGCGGCCAAAGGTGTGTAGCATTTTTGTCACCTAATACACGATGTCAGTAAAAATGTCATTAATGTCTACGAAGAACAAAACTGGGCCAAAAACGGCACCCTGTGAGACACCAGACAAAACTTGAGCCCAATCCTAAGTTTCACTTTTAGGTTCAGCAATAGTATACATGGTGTTGGGGTCATCTGGATGACCAGCATCGCTAAACTCAAACTCAGCCATAATGTATCTTTCTGAAATAAAGAATATAAGACTCTTACGTGTGTATTCTTACGACATGAATGTCGCAACAATGGAGAGAAGCATAGTTGTAAAAAAGGGGAAAAAATCGACTATGGTGAGATTCGAACCTGGGACGATCGGGTAAAATCAACTGCTCTAAGCACTAAGCCAAAGAGTCAACTGTCTTCCTCAGTTGTCTTCCGCAACCAAGGCAGGTATAATGTAGGTTAGGTCCTGCGGGCCTTAACACCTCACCCCTTTTCTTCAAGTCCGTATGTTGACGCGAGGTAATTTTTGCGAAGAAAGTCAAATCCCGGGCGAGCCACGATCTTCCGACATGACAGCCATAATGAAGGTATGGAGCATAGCTGGAAAAAAAGTAATCGACTCTGTGCCAAAGAGTCGTACCCATGGCGCAGTTTTCATTGGTTATAAACCTGTAGGCCAAGGAAGATAATTCAGGATTAGAAGTTATGGACTGTAATAGTATCAGGGGGCGTAGCTGGAAGAAAATTGTTTGTACGCAAACCAAAGAAAATACTAAAAATAATAACTCCGTTTACCAAATGGGGACCACTCTTACAGGAAAGAATTTGCTCCCATCAGGGAGCAAATTCTTCCCTTTAAGTGCGGTCCCCGTGGCAGAGGAGGAAATCATGCTAGCTAATAAATAGCTTCATCATCATCATCATCATCATCATCATCATCATCATTTTCTTCTTATTTTTCTTCTTCTGCTTCTTTTTTCTTCCTCTTCGTCTTTTTCTACTTTTTCTTCTTTTTCATCTTCTTCTTCTTATTTTTTTTTCTTCTTCTTCTCCTTCCTCTACTTTTTCTTCTTCTTTTTCTTCTACGTCTATTTTTTACGTTTGCAATGTGTACGCAAGTGCGTATCTGCGTACAGGTAGCTACGCCTCTGAGTATGATGGACAAACTTTCCTATCTATCCCTCATACCGATTTCTTTGGCTGGCTTGTTTCTTCGCTTGGTTGGGGGTTTAACAGCCCAGCAAACACTATTTAGGTCACATCGAGCCAGTTAGTTTACCTTGAAGGCTTATCAAACCAGCACAGTGCGTATTCTTACGCCAGAATTTGACAACCGCCCTTCTTGAGTCAGGGTAAGGGAGAGAATGACCGTGTTTGTATTTTCCCAGCAACCCGCTAAGCTTATACAGAGAGGGGACCTCAGTTTAACGACTCGTCAGAAAGTTTAGAGAAGCCAAAAATCGAACCCAGGACCCCTGGTTTATGAGGTGAGTAAAACAGAATGATTACCAAAGAGAACATTTCATGGCACACCCATTTCAGATTCTTTTTCTTGCATTACTTAAATCTTAAAACGTAGATTTTGAATATGCGGTCACTTCGACTGCTAACGTCTATTGTGACGTTTAGTGATGTCGCATTACGGACAGGGTACACGACTTTCTAACCAAATAGCGCACATCAGACACCCTTTGAGTTAAACACCTCAGAATTCTCGAGTTCAATACCATCCCTTCGTAGAAAACCCGGTTAGGATAAAAGTTTCTATCCCAGGGTAAAATCTATGTTTCCTCGTCTGTTGTGCAAGAACTTGTAAAACGGCGCTAGTCTTTCGTTGCTCGCAGAATTTGATTGCTTTCAGCGATCAAACTATGTGCATGCGCAATTTCTGTACTAACAAATTATTTTGCAGATGCTTGTGGTTGCACTGTCAGTCTTGTCTCATTGAAGTTGGTTTAGCTCAGTATAGCTCATTGATGGCTATTTGAATTGTGCCTCTGTAGTTTTATATTGTTTACATGTTTATGTACAAGTTATTCTTGGGCCACATCCACCGCTACTTGGGGAAATCAATGGGCTGCATGATACTTCCACACAGCGCTGAAATCCGTCGCACAGGACTACTGGTTAACCACTTAGAAGGTCTTAGTTTTCCCATGCAAAGTGGGGCTAGTCCGACCGTTCCTTCATATACATGTGAACCCTATTATTCTCCTTGGGCGGTAGGTTTGAGATGTCGTTAAATCTCAATGACGGATAAAAAGACTTGCAAAATGACCCTAATAGTGTTGACGGGGACGTTAAAGCTCAATTCAAACAAACAAACAGGTTATTTTGTATGTGACATTTTTATGGATTATAGCGACTGTTTATTGTGCATCTGTTGTAAAAGGTTGTCTCCATGTCATTAACACACCTTACAGCCCAAAACACTTTTTTTGTTTTAGGAAAGGCCAAGCGCATACTGTACATATTGTAATTTTTCAACTAAAGGACAAACATGTATCATTCCTCTTGGCTATTTCTTGAAAAAATGGCGCTTATAATGGGTAAAAACGTCCAGATTCGGTTTTTCATATCCGTGTGTGTTGTTCCATTTGTTCCGTGTTTAGTGTACCCAAACACAACACACGATCCGTGGTAAGGTGTACTCGTGTTTCAAGGTAGTGTGCCAAGACAAATCGGTATGATTCTGATTTAAAATATTTTTATGAATTATTAAAAATAGTATACTTACTTCGATGCCTAGGGACATGAAAAACCCAAGAATGCTCGTGTATATGTCATTTGTTTTTGATTGATAGACCCTTAAAACTTGAAGTTTTGTTTTTCTACCTATTTTGGCCTAATTTATGGCTTTGATTTCCCTTCTCTGGTCGTGTCATAACTTTAATTTTGGACAAAACAACAAAAACACAATCTGTTGTCATCGCAAAACCAACAGAAAAACGTAAATCGTGATATGTTCGACAAAATAAAGGAAACATTGTACTCACACTTTTCTCCCGTCCAAAAAAAAACAGTAGCGTTTGTTTTACTCAGTCGCGTCACGTTGTACCGCGGTAACCGGTGTGCACCACCTATATTGAATTTACCCTCGTTGGTCCCCTTAACAGGGAATGTGACGCCACTTGATCCCTATGAGTAGTATGTCGATGTATTTACCTTATAGCTGACAGAACGTATTGCAGATATTTAGAGGCTGATGGGCTGAAATTCGAATCCAAGTGTTGAACGTGCATTTATAACGATTTTCAGCACTTACACTGAATTTCCCCTCTTTGGGCCCCATACTAGCGAATGTGACGCCAATTCACCAAAAGTACGATCTTGCTCTGACATCATAAATGAAAGATATTAAGGGGCTGCGGTTCCGAAATATCTTCAAATTTAAATGGTATGTAACATTTGTTATCATTTTTGAGTCACTAGCATAATTGTCCCCCTATTGGGCCCCATAAAAGGGAATGTAACGCAAAATATACCCTCTAAGGATTATATGCAGGTAACTAGCAACAAGTTTATTATAAAACAATATAGATATTTAGAGGCTTTGCTGTGTGAATTTCAATGTAAATGTAGAGGCTGTATTAATTACTTCGACCATTTACACCACGTATATTGAATTTCCCCTCGTTGGTTCCAATAACAGGGAATGTGACGCCACTTGATAACTATGAGTATTATGTCGAGTCATTTAGCTTTATCGTTGATAGAACGAATTGCAGATATTTAGAGGGGGAGAGGCTGAAATTCGAACCCAAGTGTAAAACTTGCATTATAACGATTTTCAGCACTTACACTAAATTTTCCCTATTTCGGCCCCATATTAAGGAATGTGACGCAAATTCACCCAAAGTACGATCTTGCTCTGACATCAGTCTATATGGTAAACATAATAAATGAAAGATATTAAGAGGCTGCGGTTCCGAAATATCTTCAAATTTGAACGGTATGTGAAATGTGTTATCATTTTTGAGTCACTAGCATGATTGTCTCCCTATAGAAAATAGAAGTGAAACAAAGATCAGGAATCGATACAATTAACTTACTCCACCCATCAAAGACACCAAAGGGAAAGAAACACAAACATTAAGCGACCAGACCATAATGGAAACCTAAACAAAGGAAGGCGATAAGGACAGTTACTTTCCCACAAAATGGCCATATGGCCATCCAAAATATAAAGACACAAGTGATACATACAGTAACAAACAACACCATAAATAAACCGACACAGAAGAACCGCCTTGGAACGGTCAGTGGAATGATTTCCACTGGGGGGCTTAAATCGATTTTACGTGGCCACAATCCTCGTCCTTACTTCCGTCGCGATTTAGACAAATAATTTGTTCAGTCCGCATGAAGGTCTCCTAAATCATCAGTGCAACATCTCCGTGAACACAAAAATCAAAGAACCACAGAGGTGAGACAACGCCATATCAGGGAATGTGACGCGAATCATACCCTCTAAGGATTATGTCCAGGCAACTAGGAACATGTTTAACATAATACAATATAGATATTTTGAGGCTTTGATGTGTGAATATTAATGTAGATGTAGAGGCTGTATTAATTACTTCGACGATTTACATCACGTATATTGAATTTCCCATCGTTGGTCCCCTTTACAGGGAATGTGACACCACTTGATCCCTATAAGTAGTATGCGGAGTCATTTAGCTTTATCGCTGACAGAAAGAATTACAGATATTTAGAGGCTGAGAGGCAGAAATTCGAACCCAAGTGTTAAACTTGCATTTATAACGATTTTCAGCACTAACACTGAATTTTCCCTCTTTGGGCCCCATACTTGGGAATGTGACGCCAATTCACCCAAAGTACGATCTTGCTCTGACATCGGTCTATATGGTAAACATAATAAATGAAAGATATTAAGAGGCTACAGTTCCGAAATATCTTCAAATTTGAACGGTATGTGAAATGTGTTATCATTTTTGAGTCACTAGCATGATTGTCTCCCTATAGAAAATAGAAGTAAAACAAAGATCAGGAATCGATACAATTAACTTACTCCACCCATCAAAGACACCAAAGGGAAAGAAACACAAACATCAAGCGACCAGACCATAATGGAAACCTAAACAAAGGAATGCGATAAGGACAGTTACTTTCCCACAAAATGGCCATATGGCCATCCAAAATATAAAGACACAAGTGATACATACAGTAACAAACAACACCATAAATAAACCGACACAGAAGAACCGCCTTGGAACGGTCAGTGGAATGATTTCCACTGGGGGGCTTAAATCGATTTTACGTGGCCACAATCCTCGTCCTTACTTCCGTCGCGATTTAGACAAATAATTTGTTCAGTCCGCATGAAGGTCTCCTAAATCATCAGTGCAACATCTCCGTGAACACAAAAATCAAAGAACCATAGAGGTGAGACAACGCCATATCAGGGAATGTGACGCGAATCATACCCTCTAAGGATTATGTCCAGGCAACTAGGAACATGTTTAACATAATACAATATAGATATTTTGAGGCTTTGATGTGTGAATATTAATGTAGATGTAGAGGCTGTATTAATTACTTCGACGATTTACATCACGTATATTGTATTTCCCATCGTTGGTCCCCTTTACAGGGAATGTGACGCCACTTGATCCCTATAAGTAGTATGCGGAGTCATTTAGCTTTATCGCTGACAGAAAGAATTACAGATATTTAGAGGCTGAGAGGCAGAAATTCGAACCCAAGTGTTAAACTTGCATTTATAACGATTTTCAGCACTAACACTGAATTTTCCCTCTTTGGGCCCCATACTTGGGAATGTGACGCCAATTCACCCAAAGTACGATCTTGCTCTGACATCGGTCTATATGGTAAACATAATAAATGAAAGATATTAAGAGGCTACAGTTCCGAAATATCTTCAAATTTGAACGGTATGTGAAATGTGTTATCATTTTTGAGTCACTAGCATGATTGTCTCCCTATAGAAAATAGAAGTAAAACAAAGATCAGGAATCGATACAATTAACTTACTCCACCCATCAAAGACACCAAAGGGAAAGAAACACAAACATTAAGCGACCAGACCATAATGGAAACCTAAACAAAGGAAGGCGATAAGGACAGTTACTTTCCCACAAAATGGCCATATGGCCATCCAAAATATAAAGACACAAGTGATACATACAGTAACAAACAACACCATAAATAAACCGGCACAGAAGAACCGCCTTGGAACGGTCAGTGGAATGATTTCCACTGGGGGGCTTAAATCGATTTTACGTGGCCACAATCCTCGTCCTTACTTCCGTCGCGATTTAGACAAATAATTTCTTCAGTCCGCATGAAGGTCTCCTAAATCATCAGTGCAACATCTCCGTGAACACAAAAATCAAAGAACCACAGAGGTGAGACAACGCCATATCAGGGAATGTGACGCGAATCATACCCTCTAAGGATTATGTCCAGGCAACTAGGAACATGTTTAACATAATACAATATAGATATTTTGAGGCTTTGATGTGTGAATATTAATGTAGATGTAGAGGCTGTATTAATTACTTCGACGATTTACATCACGTATATTGAATTTCCCCTCGTTGGTCCCCTTTACAGGGAATGTGACGCCACTTGATCCCTATAAGTAGTATGCGGAGTCATTTAGCTTTATCGCTGACAGAAAGAATTACAGATATTTAGAGGCTGAGAGGCAGAAATTCGAACCCAAGTGTTAAACTTGCATTTATAACGATTTTCAGCACTAACACTGAATTTTCCCTCTTTGGGCCCCATACTTGGGAATGTGACGCCAATTCACCCAAAGTACGATCTTGCTCTGACATCGGTCTATATGGTAAACATAATAAATGAAAGATATTAAGAGGCTACAGTTCCGAAATATCTTCAAATTTGAACGGTATGTGAAATGTGTTATCATTTTTGAGTCACTAGCATGATTGTCCCCCTATAGAGCCCCATATCAGGGAATGTGACGCGACTCATACCCTCTAAGGATTATGTCCAGACAACTAGGAACATGTTTAACATAATGCAATATAGATATTTAGAGGCTTTGGTGTGTGAATTTAATGTAAATGTAGAGGCTGTATTAATTACTTCGACGATTTACACCACGTATATTGAATTTCCCCTCGATGGGCCCCTTAACAGGCAATGTGACGCCACTTGAAGCCTATGACTAGTATATCGAGTCATTTAGCTTTATCGCTGACAGAACGAATTATAGATATTTAGAGGCTGAGAGGCTGAAATTCGAACTCAAGTGTTAAACTTGCATTTACAACGATTTTCAGCACTAACACTGAATTTTCCCTCTTTGACTTCGACCATTTACACAGCTTATATTGAATTTCCCCTCGATGGGCCCCATAACAGGGAATGTGACGCCACTTGATCCCTTTGACTAGTATGTCGAGTCATTAAGCTTTATCGCTGACAGAACATATTGCAGATATTTAGAGGCTGAGAGGCTGCAATTCGAACCCAAGTGTTGAACGTGCATTTATAACGATTTTCAGCACTTACAATGAATTTCTCTCTTTGCGGCCCATACTAAGGGAATGTGACGCCAATTCACCCAAAGTACGATCTTGCTCTGACATCAGTCTATATGGTAAACATAATAAATGAAAGATATTAAGAGGCTGCGGTTCCGAAATATCTTTAAATTTGAACGGTATGTGAAATTTGTTATCATTTTTTAATCACTTGCATAATTGTCCCCCCCCCCGCCCACTACTGGGCCCCATATCAGGGAATGTGACGCGAATCATACCCTCTAAGGATTATGTCCAGCCAACTAGGAACATGTTTAACATAATATAATATAGCTATTTAGAGGCTTTGGTGTGTGAATTTTAATGTAAATGTAGAGGCTGTATTAATTACTTCGACGATTTACACCACGTATATTGAATTTCCCCTCGTTGGTCTTCTTAACAGGGAATGTGAAACCACTTGATCCCTATGAGTAGTATGTCGAGTTATTATGCTTTATCGCTGACAGAACGAATTACATTACAGATATTAAGAGGCTGAAAGGCTGAAATTCGAACCCAAGTGTTAAACTTGCATTTATAAAGATTTTCAGCACTAACACTGAATTTCCCTTTTTGGGCCCCATTATAGGGATGTGACGCCAATGCACCCAAAGTACGATCTTGCTCTGACATCGGTCTATATGGTTAACATAATAAATGAAAGATATTAAGAGGCTACGGTTCCGAAATATCTTCAAATTTAACGGTATGTGAAGTTTGTTATCATTTTTGAGTCACAAGCATAATTGTCCCCCTATTGGGCCCCATACCAGGGAATGTGACGCGAATCATACCCTCTGAGGATTATGTCCAGGCAACTAGGAACATGTCTAATATAATACAATATAGATATTTAGAGGCTTTGATGTGTGAATTTTAATGTAAATGTAGAGGCTGTATTAATTACTTCAACCATTTACACCACCTATATTGATTTTTTCGTCGTTGGTCCCCTTTACAGGGAATGTGACGCCACTTGATTCCTATGAGAAGTATACCGAGTCATTTAGCTTTCTCGCTGACAGAACGAATTACAGATATTAAGAGGCTGAGAGGCTGAAGTTCGAACCAATGTGTTAAACTTGCATTTATAAAGATTTTCAGCACTTACACTGAATATCCACTCTTTGGTCCCCATATAAGGGAATGTGACGCCAATTCACCCAAAGTACGATCTTCCTCTGATATCAGTCTATATGGTAAGCATAATAAATGAAAGATATTAAGAGGCTGCGGTTCCGAAATATCTTCAAATTTGAACGGTATGTGAAATTTGTTATCATTTTTGAGTCACTAGCATAATTTGTCCCCCTATTGGGCCCCATATCAGGGAATGTGACGCAAATCATACCCTCTAAGGATTATGTCCAGCCAACTAGAAACATGTTTAACATAATACAATATAGATATTAAGAGGCTTTGATGTGTGAATTTTAATGTAAATGTAGAGGCTGTATTAATTACTTCGACCATTTACACCACGTATATTGAATTTCCCCTCGTTGGTCCCCTTAACAGAGAATGTGACGCCACTTGATCCCTATGAGTAGTATGTCGAGTCATTTAGCTTTATCGCTGACTGAACGAATTGCAGATATTTAGAGGCTGAGAGGCTGACATTCGAACCCAAGTGTTAAACTTGCATTTATAACGATTTTCAGCACTAACAATGAATTTTCCCTCTTTCGGCCCCATACTAGGGAATGTGACGCCAATTCACCCAAAGTACGATCTTGCTCTGACATCAGTCTATATGGAAAACATAATAAATGAAAGATATTTAGAGGTTGCGGTTGCGAAATATCTTCAAATTTGAACGGTATGTGAAATTTGTTTTCATTTTTGAGTCACGTACACAATTGTCCCCCTATTGGGCCCCATATCAGGGAATGTGACGCAAATCAATCTCTCTAAGGATTATGTCCATGCAACTAGGAACATGTTTAACATAAGACAATATAGATATTTTGAGGCTTTGATGTGTGAATATTAATGTAGATGTAGAGGCTGTATTAATTACTTCGACGATTTACACCACGTATATTGAATTTCCCCTCGTTGGTCCCCTTAACAGGGAATGTGACGCCACTTGATCCCTATTAGTAGTATGCCGAGTCATTTAGCTTTATCGCTGACAGAACGAATTATAGATATTTAGAGGCTGAGAGGCTGAAATTCGAACTCAAGTGTCAAACTTGCATTTATAACGATTTTCAGCACTAACACTGAATTTTCCCTCTTTGGGCCCCATATAAGGGAATGTGACGCCAATTCACCCAAAGTACGATCTTGCTCTGACATCGGTCTATATGGTAAATATAATAAAGGAAAGATATTAAGAGGCTACAGTTCCGAAATATCTTCAAATTTAAACGGTATGTGAAATGTGTTATCATTTTTGAGTCACTAGCATGATTGTCCCCCTATAGAGCTCCATATCAGGGAATGTGACGCGAATCATACCCTCTAAGGATTATGTCCAGGCAACTAGGAACATGTTTAACATAATACAATATAGATATTTAGAGGCTTTGATGTGTGAATTTTAATGTAAATGTAGAGGCTGTATTCATTACTTCGACCATTTACACCGCCTATATTGAATTTCCCTTCGATGGGCCCCTTAACATGGAATGTGACGACACTTGATCCCTATGACTAGTATGTCGAGTCATTAAGCTTTATCGCTGACAGAACATATTGCAGATATTTAGAGGCTGAGAGGCTGAAATTCGAACCCAAGTGTTGGACGTGCATTTATAACGATTTTCAGCACTTACAATGAATTTCTCTCTTTGGGCCCCATATAAGGGAATGTGACGCCGATTCACCCAAAGTACGACCTTTCTCTGACATCAGTCTATATGGTAAGCATAATAAATAAAAGATATTAAGAGGCTGCAGTTTCGAAATATCTTCAAATTTGAACGGTATGTGAAATTTGTTATCATTTTTCAGTCACTAGCATAATTGTCCCCCTATAGGGCCCCATATCAGGGAATGTGACGCGAATCATACCCTCTAAGGATTATGTCCAGGCAACTAGAAACATGTTTAACATATATACATATAGGTATTTAGAGACTTTGATGTGTACATTTTTTTTATGTAAATGTAGAGGCTGTATTAATTACTTCGACCATTTACACAGCCTATATTGAGTTTCCCCTCGATGGGCCCCTTAACAGGGAATGTGACGCCACTTGATCCCTTTGACTAGTATGTCGAGTCATTAAGCTTTATCGCTGACAGAACATATTGCAGATATTTAGAGGCTGAGAGGCTGAAATTCGAACCCAAGTGTTCAACGTGCATTTATAACGATTTTCAGCACTTACAATGAATTTCTCTCTTTGCGCCCCATACTAGGGAATGTGACGCCTATTCACCCAAAGTACGATTTTGCTCTGACATCAGTCTATATGGTTAACATAATAAATGAAAGATATTAAGAGGCTGCGGTTCCGAAATATCTTCAAATTTGAACGGTATGTGAAATTTGTTATCATTTTTTAATCACTTGCATAATTGCCCCCCCCCCCCACACACACACACACACTCTATTGGGCCCCATATCAGGGAATGTGACGCGAATCATACCCTCTAAGGATTATGTCCAGCCAACTAGGAACATGTTTAACATAATACAATATAGATATTTAGAGGCTTTGATGTGTGAATATTAATGTAAATGTAGAGGCTGTATTAATTACTTCGACCATTTACACCACATATATTGAATTTCCCCTCGTTGGTCCCCTTAACAGGGAATATGACGCCACTTGATCCCTATGAGTAGTATGTCGAGTCATTTAGCTTTATCGCTGACAGAACGAATTACAGATATTAAGAGGCTGAAAGGCTGAAATTCGAACCCAAGTGTTAAACTTGCATTTATAAAGATTTTCAGCACTAACACTGAATTTCCACTTTTTTGGCCCCATACTAGGGAATGTGACGCCAATTCACCCAAAGTACGATCTTGCTCTGACATCGGTCTATATGGTTAACATAATAAATGGAAGATATTAAGAGGCTACGGTTCCGAAATATCTTCAAATTTAACGGTATGTGAAGTTTGTTATCATTTTTGAGTCACTAGCATAATTGTCCCCCTATTGGGCCCCATACCAGGGAATGTGACGCGAATCATACCCTCTGAGTATTATGTCCAGGCAACTAGGAACATGTTTAATATAATACAATATAGATATTTAGAGGCTTTGATGTGTGAATTTTTATGTAAATGTAGAGGCTGTATTAATTACTTCAACCATTTACTCCACCTATATTGATTTTTTCGTCGTTGGTCCCCTTTACAGGGAATGTGACGCCACTGGATTCCTATCAGAAGTATACCGAGTCATTTAGCTTTCTCGCTGACAGAACGAATTACAGATATTTAGAGGCTGAGAGGCTGCAATTCGAACCCAAGTGTTAAACTTGCATTTATAAAGATTTTCACAACTTACACTGAATTTCCCCTCTTTTGGCCCCATATAAGGGAATGTGACGCCAATTCACCCAAAGAACGATCTTGCTCTGACATCAGTCTATCTGGTAAGCATAATAAATGAAAGATATTAAGAGGCTGCAGTTCCGAAATATCTTCAAATTTGAACGGTATGTGAAATTTGTTATCATTTTTGAGTCACTAGCACAATTATCCCCGTATTGGGCCCCGTTTCAGGGAATGTGACTCGAATCATACCCTCTAAGGATTATGTCCAGCCAACTAGGAACATGTTTAACATAATACATTATAGATATTTAGAGGCTTTGATGTGTGAATATTAATGTAAATGTAGAGGTTGTATTAATTACTTCGACGATTTACACCACGTATATTGAATTTCCCCTCGTTGGTCCCCTTTACAGGGAATGTGACGCCACTTGATTCCTATGAGTAGAATGTCGAGTAATTTAGCTTTATCGCTGACAGAACGAATTACAGATATTAAGAGGCTGAAAGTCTGAAATTCGAACCCAAGTGTTAAACTTGCATTTATAAAGCTATTCAGCACTAACACTGAATTTCCCCTTTTTGGGCCCCATACTAGGGAATGTGACGCCAATTCACCCAAAGTACGATCTTGCTCTGACATCGGCCTATATGGTTAACATAAGAAATGAAAGATATTAAGAGGCTACGGTTCCGAAATATCTTCAAATTTAACGGTATGTGAAGTTTGTTATCATTTTTGAGTCACTAGCATAATTGTCTCCCTGTGATGCGAATCATACCCTCTGAGGATTATGTCCAGGCAACTAGGAACATGTCTAATATAATACAATATAGACATATAGAGGCTTTGATGTGTGAATTTTAATGTAAATGTAGAGGCTGTATTAATTACTTCAACCATTTACACCACCTATATTGATTTTTTCGTCGTTGGTCCCTTTAACAGGGAATGCGACGCCACTTGATTCCTATGAGAAGTATACCGAGTCATTTAGCTTTCTCGCTGACAGAACGAATTACAGATATTTAGAGGCTGAGAGGCTGAAATTCGAACCCAAGTGTTAAACTTGCATTTATAAAGATTTTCAGCACTTACACTGAATTTCCCCTCTTTGGGCCACATATAAGGATATGTGACGCCAATTCACCCACAGTACGATCTTCTTCTGACATCAGTCTATATGGTAAGCATAATAAATGAAAGATATTAAGAGGCTGCGGTTCCGAAATATCTTCAAATTTGAACGGTATGTGAAATTTGTTATCATTTTTGAGTCACTAGCATAATTGTCCCCCTATTGGGCCCCATATCAGGGAATGTGACGCGAATCATACCCTCTAAGGATTATGTCCAGGCAACTAGGAACATGTTTAACATAATACAATACAGATATTAAGAGGCTTTGATGTGTGAATTTTAATGTAAATGTAGAGGCTGTATTAATTACTTCGACAATTTACACCACGTATATTGAATTTCCACTCGTTGGTCCCCTTAACAGGGACTGTGACGCCACTTGATCCCTATGAGTAGTATGTCGAGTCATTAAGCTTTATCGCCGACAGAACGAATTGCAAATATTTAGAGGCTGAGAGGCTAAAATTCGAACCCAAGTGTTAAACTTGCATTTATAACGATTTGAACGGTATTTGAACGGTATGTGAAATTTGTTTTTATTTTTGAGTCACGTGCACAATTGTCCCCCTATTGGGCCCCATATCAGGGAATGTGACGCAAATCATTCTCTCTAAGGATTATGTCCAGCAACAAGGAACATGTTTAACATAATACAATATAGATATTTTGAGGCTTTGATGTGTGAATATTAATGTAGACGTAGAGGCTGTATTAATTACTTCGACGTTTTACACCACGTATATTGAATTTCCCCTCGTTGGTCCCCTTAACAGGGAATGTGACGCCACTTGATCCTTATGAGTAGTATGCCGAGTCATTTAGCTTTATCGCTGACAGAACGAATTACAGATATTTAGAGGCTGAGAGGCTGAAATTCGAACCCAAGTGTTAAACTTGCATTTATAACGATTTTCAGCACTAACACTGAATTTTCCCTCTTTGGGCCCCATACTAGGGAATGTGACGCCCATTCACCCAAAGTACGATCTTGCTCTGACATCGGTTTATATGGTAAACATAATAAATGAAAGATATTAAGAGGCTACGGTTCCGAAATATCTTCAAATTTGAACGGTATGTGAAATTTGTTATCATTTTTGAGTCACTAGCATGATTGTCCCCCTATAGGTCCCCATATCAGGGAATGTGACGCGAATCATACCCTCTAAGGACTATGTCCAGGCAACTAGGAACATGTTTAACATAATACAATATAGATATTTTGAGGCATTGATGTGTGAATATTAATGTAGATTTAGAGGCTGTATTAATTACTTCGACGTTTTACACCACATATATTGAATTTCCCCTCGTTGGTCCCCTTAACAGGGAATGTGACGCCACTTGATCCCTATGAGTAGTATGCCGAGTCATTTAGCTTTATCGCTGACAGAACGAATTACAGATATTTAGAGGCTGAGAGGCTGAAATTCGAACCCAAGTGTTAAACTTGCATTTATAACGATTTTCAGCACTAACACTGAATTTTCCCTCTTTGGGCCCCATACTAGGGAATGTGACGCCAATTCACCCAGAGTACGACCTTGCTCTGACTTCGGTCTATATGGTAAACATAATAAGTGAAAGATATTAAGAGGCTACGGTTCCGAAATATCTTCAAATTTGAACGGTATGTGAAATTTGTTATCATTTTTGAGTCACTAGCATGATTGTCCCCCTATAGGTCCCCATATCAGGGAATGTGACGCGAATCATACCCTCTAAGGATTATGTCCAGGCAACTAGGAACATGTTTAAAATAATACAATATAAATATTTAGAGGCTTTGATGTGTGAATATTAATGTAAATGTAGAGGCTGTATTAATTACTTCGACGATTTACACCACGTATATTGAATTTCCCCTCGGTGGTCCCCTTAACAGGGAATGTGACGCCACTTGATCCCTATGAGTAGTATGCCGAGTCATTTAGCTTTATCGCTGACAGAACGAATTACAGTTATTTAGAGGCTGAGAGGCTGAAATTCGAACCCAATTGTTAAACTTGCATTTATAACGATTTTCAGCACTAACACTGAATTTTCCCTCTTTGGGCCCCATACTAGGGAATGTGACGCCAATTCACCCAAAGTACGATCTTGCTCTGACATCGGTCTATATGGTAAACATAATAAATGAAAGATATTAAGAGGCTGCGGTTCCGAAATATCTTCAAATTTGAACGGTATGTGAAATTTGTTTTCATTTTTGAGTCACGTGTACAATTGTCCCCTTATTGGGCCCCATACCAGGAAATGTGACGCAAATCATACTCTCTAAGGATTATGTCCAGGCAACTAGGAACATGTTTAACATAATACAATATAGATATTTAGAGGCTTTGATGTGTGAATTTCAATGTAAACGTAGAGGCTGTATTAATTACTTCGACCATTTACACCACCTACCTTGAATTTCCCCTCGGTGGTCCCCTTAACAGGGAATGTGACGCCACTTGATTCCTATGAGTAGAATGTCGAGTCATTTAGCTTTATCGCTGACAGAACGTATTGCAGATATTTAGAGGCTGAGAGGCTGAAATTCGAACCCAAGTGTTGAACGTGCATTTATAAAGATTTTCAGCACTTACACTGAATTTTCCCTCTTTGGGTCCCATACTAGGGAATGTGACGCCATTTCACCCCAAATACGATCTTGCTCTGACCTCAGTCTATATGGTAAACATAATAAAAGAAAGATATTAAGAGGCTGCGGTTCCGAAATATCTTCAAAATTGAACGGTATTTGAAATGTGTTATCATTTTTGAGTCTCTAGCATAATTGTCCCCCTATTGGGCCCCATAAAAGGGAATGTGACGCAAAATCTACCCTCTAAGGATTATATGCAGCTAACTAGCAACAAGTTTACTATAATACAATATAGATATATAGAAGCCGTAAAACGTCTCCCCGTACATCAACCATAGTGCAGTTTATATTTTACTTTTGGTCCTTTGAGATCAGCGTGAATATTTTGAGAAATCAGAATTTTATTATTGGTTTAGATTCATATTCTAGACAGGTTTTTAATTATTTGGACCCCATTTTGATTTATATCAGTCTTTGAATCGACTGCCTATTCGAAATTCGCAAAATTGCAGTATGTTTTCTCTGGCTTTCTTTGCCGGATCATTACAGGGTCACTGATGAGGCTTTATTAGCCGAAACTGCGTAGTATGACCCTTCTTCTTTCTTATGAATGTTTTCATTGCTCTAAAAGGAACTCATTTTTGATTTTTATTTGATGTGTGAATTTTAATGTAAACGTAGAGGCTGTATTAGTTACTTCGACCATTTACACCACCTATATTGAATTTCCCCTCGTTGGTCCCCTTAACAGGGAATGTGACGCCTCTTGATCCCAATGAATAGTATGCAGAGTCATTTAGCTTTATCGCTGACAGAACAATTTGCAGATATTTAGAGGCTGAGAGGCTGAAATTGGAACCCGCGTGTTAAATTTGCATTTATAAAGATTTTCAGCACTTACACTGAATTTCCCCTCTTTGGGCCCCATACTAGGGAATGTGACGCCAATTCACCCAAAATATGATCTTGCTCTGACATCAGTCTATATGGTAAACATAATAAATGAAAGATATTAAGAGGCTGCGGTTCCGAAATATCTTCAAATTTGAATGGTATGTGAAATGTGTTATCATTTTTGAGTCAATTGCATAAATGCCCCCCCCCCCCACCCCTATTGGGCCCCATATCAGGGAATGTGACGCGAATCATACCTCTACGTATTATGTCCAGGCACATAAGCACATGTTTAACATAATACAATATAGATATTTAGAGGCTTTGATGTGTGAATTTTAATGTAAATGTATATCGAGGCTCTATTAATTACTTCGACCATTTACACCACCTATATTGATTTGCCCGTCGTTGGTCCCCTTTATAGGGAATGTGACGCCACTTGATTCCTATGAGAAGTATGCCGAGTCATTTAGCTTTCTCACTGACAAAACGAATTACAGATATTTATAGGCTGAGAGGCTGAAATTCGAACCAAAGTGTTAAACTTGCATTTATACAGATTTTCAGCACTTACACTGAATTTCCCCTCTACGGGCCCCATATAAGGGAATGTGACGCCAATTCACACAAAGTACGATCTTGCTCTGACATCAGTCTATATGGTAAGCATAATAAATGAAAGAAATTAAGAGGCTGCGGTTCCGAAATATCTTCAAATTTGAACGGTATGCGAAATTTGTTATCATTTTTTAGTCTTTGCATAATTGTCCCCCTATTGGGCCCGTTATCAGGGAATGTGACGCAAATCATACCCTCTAAGGATTATGTCCAGGCAACTAGGAACATGCTAACTAGAATACAATATATATATTTAGAGGCTTTGATGTGTGAATTTTAATGTAAATGTAGAGGCTGTATTAATTACTTCGACCATTTACACCGCCTATATTGAATTCCCCCTCGTTGGTCCCCTTAACAGGGAATGTGACGCCACTTAATCCCAATGAGAAGTATGTCGAGCCATTTAGCTTTATCGTTGACAGAACGAATTGCAGATATTTAGAGGCTGAGAGGCTGAAATTCGAACCCACGTGTTAAACTTGCAGTTATAACGATTTTCAGCAATTACACTGAATTTCCCCTCTTTGGGCCCCATACTAGGAAATGTGACGCCAATTCACCCAAAATACGATCTTGCTCTGACATCAGTCTATATGATAAACATAATAAATGAAAGATATTAAGAGGCTGCGGTTCCGAAATATCTTCAAATTTGAACGGTATGTGAAATGTGTTATCATTTTTGAGCCACTAGCATAATTGTCCCCCTATTGGGCCCCACAAAAGGGAATGTGACGCAAAATATACCCTCTAAGGATTATATGCAGGTAACTAGCAACAAGTTTACTATAATACAATATAGATATATAGAGGCTTTGATGTGTGAATTTTAATGTAAATGTAGAGGCTGTATTAATTACTTCGACCATTTTTACACCACCTATTTTGAATTTCCCCTCGTTGGTCCCCTTAACAGGGAATGTGACGCCTCTTGATCCCAATGAGTAGTATGCAGAGTCATTTAGCTTTATCGCTGACAGAACGAATTGCAGATATTTAGAGGCTGAGAGGCTGAAATTCGAACCCAAGTGTTAAACTTGCATTTATAACGATTTTCAGCACTTATACTGAATGTTCCCTCTTTCGGCCCCATACTAGGGAATGTGACGCCAATTCACTCAAAGTACGATCTTGCTCTGACATCAGTCTATATGGTAAACATAATAAATGAAAGTTATTAAGAGGCTGCGGTTCCGTAATATCTTCAAATTTGAACGGTATGTGAAATTTGTTTTCATTTTTGAGTCACGTGCACAATTGTCCCCACTATTGGGCCCCATATCAGGGAATGTGACGCACATCATACCCTCTAAGGATTATGTCCAGGCAACTAGGAACATGTTCAACATAATACAATATATAAAGAACGCGAGATTGCCTTTTATTATCCTAGGGATGACCGTGACTGGCCTTATGGCCTACAAACTCGCGTAGACAATTGCGCAGACCAAACGAGTAGCAGTCTGAGCTGGGTCCACAGTGTTTGCAATAATGTTCTCTGGTCAGATACCACCTGCGGGACTGTTCAAAAGTGGTCTTAAATCTAAGAAGTGTGGTTATAGTCACTGTTTTCGAATTAAAATAAAAGTCGTCTCTCCGGAGATTCGAACTCACGCCAAAAAAAAAAACCAGCAAAACGACCGGTCGAGAGCCTGGTAATTTTTTGTTTGTTTGTTGTTTTTTTTTGTTGGGGGGGAGGGGGTTGTTTCGGATGTTTTTTTTTGTAACAGGCTCGCCCTTCAGTGTTTTGCATTCCCCTACATTCTGATTCTAACTAGGGCGGATATTATTCGAAAGTTGTTAGATATCTTACTAGAGGAAGCTAGGGGGAGGGTGGGCAGAGAGAGAATCTAGCGCTAGTAGTTAAGGATTGGGTGTCCCTCTAGGGACATTGAATGAATAACGTTTTAACAATGATAAGCTTCGATTTACGAATTGTGTAATACATAAAATAAATTAATGATAATTTTCTTTTTATCTTTGAAAAACTGAGTCTGTTAGCAAAAGACTTCCATACGAATAGCAATAATTAAAAAAATAAAAAAAAACTTTGTATTTAGATCGTCGTAAATTTCCGCAAGCGAATGTACTATAGTGGTCTATTTATAGGCCACTCATAGCGTCAAATTTTCAGTATCGATTTTGTCTTAGTAGTAAAGTTTAGTCTGTTTCGTATTACACATGTTGTACATAACACGTTAGAAATTGAGTTTTTTTAGACATTTTGTTTGATTTATTCATATATTTATCCCGTCAACACTTTAAAGGTCATTTTGGAGATGTTGCTTCCAATATTGGGGGACCCGATGAAATGACATCTCAAACCCTGCCCCCCCCAACGCGAGCGCAGGCTGGTCCCGGGTCGGCACCACCGAGTGGGGATGCCAAGGACAATTTCTATTTTTCATCCCCGCACTGTGGGGCCGAGCCGGGGGGTGGGGTGGGGGCACACCGCGTTGTTATACGAGGTGACTTTGGTATGTCGCAGCCAGTTTGGATTAAATTCTTTTGTGGTTGGGAGGCTTAATTTGGCAAATGGAGAATATTGATGTTTTAGGGTTGGGAGGCTTAATTTGCCAAAAAGAAAACTTTTTTGGGTCAAAATGAGGTGGGAAGCTTAATTGGTTGAATGGGGCTTTCATGGCTGAAACAAAAAAGTCCATTCATCCTCCCTGCTGCTCAATATAGATATTTAGAGGCTTTGATGTGTGAATTTTAATGTTAATATAGAAGCTGTATTAATTATTTCGACCATTTACGCCACCTATATTGAATTACCCCTCGTTGGTCCCCTTAACAGGGAATGTGACGCCACTTGACACCTATCAGTAGTATGCCGATTCATTTAGCTTTATCGCAGACAGAAGGAATTACAGATTTTTAGAGGATAAGAGGATGAAACTTAACATGCAAGACTTTTGGAATTAATTGACTATTCACATCACTTACCTGACTTTTCACCAATGTAGGGCGCCTATGTAAGGGAATGTGACGCAATTGGACCCATTTTAAGAGTTTGCATTGACATCAGGCAACATGTTGAAAATAATGGATGACATGTATTTAGGGGCTGTATTCACACAGACATGGTAAACTTACATTTTGAACGATTTTGATTACTTACATGGAATTTCCCTTCTTTGGGTCTCATACTAAAGAATGTGACGCTACTTGACCCATTGTATGATTATGCCCTGACATCAGTCTATATGATAAACATAATAAATCAAAGACATTAAGAGGCCGTGTTTCCGACATATAATCAGTCTTGAATGGTATGTGATATTTGTTATCATTTTTGTCACCACAAAAGTACCCTGATGCAGATGTCATAAGGATGCTGGAATATCTAATTGACAACATTTTCGTGGAGCTCAGTGGCCTATTATTTCAGCAAACAATTGGCATGACAATGGGTACTAATTGTGCACCGTTGCTTGCCGACTTGTTCTTGTACTCGCATGAGGCGGAGTTTGTACAAGGTCTCCTCAAAGCAGGCAAGAAACGCCTTGCACAACAATTCAATTTCACATACAGATATATAGATGATTTATTGTCTCTGAAAAATGCTAAATTCGCAGAGTACTTGCAATTCATCTATCCATATGTTGAAATTTAGGGAAGAACAGAAACTGCAACCTCCTCCTCATACTTGGATTGTTATCTCTATATTGACAACGGGAAGCTTTCTACTGGGCTGTACGATAAACAAGATGACTTCAATTTTCCCATTGTTAACTTTCCCTTCCTGAGCAGTAATACCCCGTCTACCCAGCATATGGAGTTTACGTTTCACAGTTGATCGGTTATGCTAGAGCCTATTCCAAGTATCAGGACTTTATGGAACGTGGTAAGGTGCTCACTACCAGGTTGTTATGCCAGGGGTATCAAAAACAAACTGGTATCAACACTAAAGAAGTTCTATGGGAGGCACCATGATCTTGTTGATCCGTACAATGTGGCCATTTCCAGAATTATTTCTGATATGTTTGCCAATTGAAAGCCATAGGAAGACTTCCAAAATCTCGGACATACTCTTCACGGCATTTACACCTTTTCTTCGATTGTTGGGCATGGTGCGCGAAGCTTGCTTACCAAGTAATGCTTACTATCCGCGGACGCCTGATTACACTCTTCTGGAGTCCATGCCTGTTGATCTGAACATTGATATTTGTCATTTTGTCTATGGACTAATGATTTTGGCTTAACGCTTTGGTACTACGACCTAAACTACTTTTGTGTTACTTGCATAATTGTCCCCTTATTGGGCCCCATATTAGGGACTTTGACGCGAATCGTACCCTCTGAAGATTATGCCTAGGCAACCAGCTGCATGTCTAACATAATATAGTACAGATATTTGGAGGCTTTGATGTGTGAATTTCAATGCAAATGTGACGCTGTATTGACCATTTACACCACTTATAATGAATATCCCCTCGCTTGTCCCTTTAACATGGAATGTGACCTCACTTGACCCCTATGAGTAGTATGCAGAGGCAATTAGCTTCATCGGTAAAAAACGAATAACAAATACTTAGAGGATGAGAGGCTGAAATATAACAAAACACCCAAGACTTGGCGAATTTATTGGCCATTTACATCCCTAACATGGCTTTTCCCCACTGTAGGGCCCCTATGTAAAGGAATGTGACGCAAATGGGCCCGTTTGAAAAGTGTGCGGAGGCACCAGGCAACATGTTAAATATAATGGATGACAGGTATCTAGAGGCTGGTGTGCTGCCGGTATTCTGCTAGACGGGAATAACTTCTTTAATATGGCAGTGGTATGGATATTGTTCGAGCAGCGGAACGTGGAGCCCAGCACTAGGGTGTGGCGCGGTCTGTACGATAGAAAGGTCGTCTTGGTACACGACCTTTCTAATGGGTCCCGAGGCATAACCTTTCTTATCCGGCCAGATTGGGATAAAAGACCATGTGTTGGACCTAAATGAGAGGTAATGTCAGACCCAAATGTGGCAGAGCCCAGAACCCTAGAGCGACTAGTGTGACCCAGTGTGAGTCACTTTGATCCCCTTTTCCTTCGCGAGGGTTTCCTGCATGCTACCTGAACAAAAAATTAATTGTATAAATCACGACTGCAGTAAGGGCGAGGATTGGGGCCGTGTCAAAACGATTTAAGCAGGGTTCGAACAGCAAATCCTTGAGGGAGAACCTGGCTCAGCACCACCGTGGTGTGACCCGGTCTGTGTGAGATAGGGGTCCTGTAGACCCTGCTTGTGGGTACTACGGGATACCCTCTGTTATCCGGCTAGATGGGGATAAAAAGCCAAGGGTTGAACCCCTCTCACCCCTGGTCCGACACCAGAAGCCTAGCGCTTGTGTGTGACCCAGTATGAATTATGAGGCCTTTTGATCTCTTTATTCTCCGCTGGATGGGCAACTCGGAATAACCGCCGTTATGCGCCCAGACAGGGATTTTTCTTCAGTAAGGAAGTGGTGTGGATTTTTCAACAGCAGAACCTGCAGGGAGAGCCAGGTCTAGCCCTGTGGTGAGACCCCATCTGAGTAGTAGAGGGGTCTTCTCGGTATCTGATCTTGCTAGTGCGTATCGCAATATAACCTCTGTTTTCCGGCCAAACTGGGATACAATACTAGGGCTGAACGTATATGAGAAGTGAAGTCCACCTTCTGTGGCCGAGACCAGAAGGCTAGCGCTGGAGACAGACTCGGTGCGAGTCTTTTCGATACATCTACCTTCTGCAGCCTGAACATACCTGTATAACCACCGTTATTTGGCCATAAGGCAGCGGTATGGGTGTTCAAGCAGCGAAACCTGGAGGTTTTGTTTGTTTGATTTGAGGTTTAAGGTCCTCGTCAACACTCTAAAGGTCATTTTAGAACCGTTGCTTACAATTCTGTAGGACTTTACCCGACAATGAGATAAAATGAGATCTCAAGCCCTGTCTCCCAATGAAACAAATAGGGTTTATAAGCATGGACGGTCCGACACTCACACCAATTTGCCTGGGCAAGCTTAGTATTCTATACCGCGACAGTGGTAAGGGCGCGGATTATGGCCATGTAAAATCGATTTAAGCCCCCCTCCCCCCCCCCCCCCAAAGTGGAATTCTTTCCACTGACCGTTCCAGAACGGTTCTTCTGTGGCGGTTTATTTATGTTGTTGTTTGTTACTGACTATGTATATCACTTGTGTTTTTTTATTTTGGATGGCCATTTGGCCATTTTGTGGGAAAGTAACTGTCCTTATGGCCTTCCTTTGTTTAGGTTTCCATTTTTGGTCTGGTCGCTTCATGTTTGTGTTTCTTTCCCTTTGGTGTCTTTGATGGGTGGAGTAAGCTAATTGTATCGATTCCTGATCTTTGTTTTACTTCTACTTTAGATTCTCTTAGCGGTTTACCAGTACTCGTGTGTGGATCAGACTCAGCTATGCGTGGAAGTATCATGCAGCCCATATATTTCTTCAAGCCCGGATGGGCGGAAACTTGGAGATAGTGTCAGGCCTAGCCCTAGCGTGTTATCCGGCTAGATGCGGATTCAAGACCATGGGGTGAACCAGTGTGAGAAGTGAAGTCCGATCCAACTATGGCTGACACCGGAAGCATAGTGCTAGGGCATTATACAGTGTTAGTCCTTTATATGCCCTTTTATCCTCCGCAGGATGAGAAGCCGGGGATAAACTTTATGCTGTCAGATGGGGATACCTTACGGGTTGGAATTATGTGAGAAGCGAAATCCACCCCATGTGGCCGAACCCAGAAGGCTAGCGCTGGAGATTGGCTCAGTGTTTCGATACCTTATTCCTCCACAGCCTGAACATCCCGAGATAACCACCGTTATTTGGCCAGACAGGGATAACTTTAAGGCAGTGGTATGGATGTTCAAGCAGCGAAACCTTGAGATAGAGCCAGACCTAGCACTATGGTATTATCCGGCTAGATGCGGACACAAGACCATGAGTGAACCTTTGGGAGAAATGAAGTCCGACTCCAGGTGGCCGAGCCTAGAAGCCTAGCGCTGGGTTGTGACCCAGGGCGAGTTGGGCGTTCCTTTTATATCTTAATCCACTGCCAGGTGAGCATCCTGGGATAACCTCCCTTATGCGGTCAGACGGGGTTAACTTTCCATAAGGCACCGATATGGGTGTCCTAGCAGTGGAAAATTGGAGGAGAGCCAGGCCTAGCAATGACCTGTGACACGGTGTGTTTGGTAGAGGGGTCCTCTAGTTACCGGACCTGAAAGTGGGTATTGTAGGATAACATCTGTTATCCGGCTAGACGGGGATACAAGACCGGGGCGTGAACCTGTGTGAGATGCGTTCCGAACCCGATTTAGCCTAGAAACTAAGCGCTGGAATGTGACCCGGTGTTTACATATTCAGATGTTTTGTCATCATAAACTTATTAACATGATATGGCTAAACATTCGAAAACATATAACAGTTAATATAATGGATGAGTCTTGGATTGAGCCTAGGCTAGGCCTATTAATGTTCTCTTCTGTGTGAGATGTGAATCCTTTTGATCTCTTTATCCTCCGAGGGCTCAGCACCCCGAGAGCGGTTAGAAGGGGATACCTTACCGTATTGTAGTAGTATGGGTGTCCAAGCGGAGGTAGAGCCAGCCTAGCAATGAGATGCGGGCCCTGCTAGTGTAAATCGCGATATAACCTCTGTTATCCGACTAGATAGGGATACTAGACCATAGGCTGAACCTATGTGATAAGTGAAGTCCGACTTCTGTGTGGTCAATCCCAGAAGCCTAGCGGTTGGAAGTGACTCAGTGTTATTTGTGATCCATTTTGATCCCTTTATCCTCCGCGGGGTGAGCATCTCGGGATTATCCACGTTATGCCGAGAGACTGGGTAACTTTTCCGTTAGATATGTTCTATAACAGGGTTATCCTTGGGAAGCAATGAATACACCATAGAACTGGAAAATATGAAGTGTGCATGTTTTCTGGGCCAGACTAGCTAGTTTCGGTCAATTAGGCCTCATCAGTGACCCTGGTATATGAATGTCTTTTGACGTGTCAACAGTATCAATTCTGATTCTGACAAGAAAATATAAACTACACTATGATGTAGGGCAGGGAGACTTTTTACGGCCGCCACGCATTCCCAGAAACCAGCTGTAGTTACGTTAAATATGTTCTATAAACGGGTTATCCTTTGGAAGCAATGAATACACCTTAGAACTTGAAAATAATAAGTGTGCGTGTTTTCTGGGCCAGACTAGCTAGTTTCGGTCAATTAGGCCTCATCAGTGACCCTCAATTTTTTTTTTAAAAATTCCACAATGGAATCAAAGATCCCAAAGGATAGGAATTTATAAACTACACTATAATGACTTATATGGGTGTTCGAGAAGTTGAACGTAACGTGGAGATAAATTCAGGCCTTGAACTGGGTATTGACCCGGTCTCTTTTGAGGTTCCTATGGGAACTGACCCTGTTCATGGGTATCGTGAGATAACCTCTGTTATCCTTCAAAACTGTGGGTATCGCGAGATAACCTGTTATTCGGCAAAACTGGGTTACAAGATCATGCGTTACTTGTATGAGAAATGAAGTTCGCACCGCCCACCCTGTGGCCAAGCCAATAAACCTGGCACTGGGATTTCAACCAGTGTGAGTTGTGTGTTACTCTGCTCCCTTTATCCTCCACAGCAAAACCACCATTATTTTGCTAGATTGGGAGACCATTTCCATAAGGCAGTGGTATGGGTAGAGCAAGGCCTGCCACTAAGGTGATATCCGGCTAGATGCGGATACAAGACCATGGGGATGAACCTTTGTGAGACATGAAGTCCGACCCCGCCGACCGAGCCCAGAAGCCTAGCGCTGGGGTGTGACCCAGTATGACTTGTGAGTCCTTTGATCTCTTAATCCTCAGCCAGATGAGCATCCCGGGATAACCTCCCTTATGCGGCCACATGGGAATAACCTTTCATTAACGCAGTTGTAGGGATGTTCGAGCAGAGAAAACTTGAGGGAGAGCCATGCAGAACAATGAAGTGTGTCCCAGACTTTGTGGTAAAGGGGCCCTCTGGGTACCGGATCCTGATAGTTGGTATCGTTGGATAACCTCTGTTATCCGGCTTGATTACAATACAAGACCATTGGATCAACCTATGCGAGAAGCGAAGTCCGATCCCCCTGTGACCCAGCCCGGAAACATCGGGCTAGGGTGTTACATTGAATTAGTCATCAGTCCCTTTGATCCCTTTAGCCTCCGCGGGATGAGCATCCAGGGATAACCTCTATGCTGCCAGACGAGAATAACTTTCCATGAGGCAATGCTTTTCAGTGTTCGAGCAGCGGATCCTGGAGGGAAACCGGGCCTAGTACTATGCTATGACCCATTCATTGTGGTAGAGGTGTCCTCTGGATAGGGACCCTGCTAGTAGGTATCACGGGATAACCTCTATTATTCGGCCTACCACAAGAACATGGGGTGAACCTATGCGAGAAGTGAAATCCGCCCACGCTGGACCGAGCCCAGAAGCCTAGCCTCTGAATACCTGTTATCCATTACATTTAACATGTTGCCTGATGCCTCTGCAAACTTTTCAAATGGATCCATTTGCGCCACATTCCCTTACATTGGGGCCCTGCAGTGAGGAAAAGTCATGTTAGGGATGTAAATGGCCAATAAATTCAGTAAGGCCTACATGTTTTGTTAAATTTCCTGTTAAGGGGACCCAACGAGAGATAATCCAATATAAGTGGTGTAAATGGTCGAAGTAATTAATACATCTTCTACATTTACATTAAAATTCACACATCGAAGACTCTAATTTGCTATATATTATTATATGAAACATGTTGCTAGTTGCCTAGTCATAATATTTAGAGGGTATGATTCGCGTCACATTCCCTAATATGGGGCCCAAAATGGGGACAATTATGCAAGTAACACAAAAAGATAACAAATTTCACACACCGTTCAGGTTTGAAAATATTTCGGAACAGCTTCTTAATATCTTTCATTTATTATGTTTATAGTATAGACTGATGTCAGAGCAAAATCGTACATATGGGTGAAGTAGCGTCACATTCCCTTGTATGGTACTCAAAGAGGGGAAATTCAGTGTTGATAAAAATTGTTATAAATGCAAGTTTTACACGTGGGTTCGAATTTCAGCCTCTCAGCCTCTAAATATCTGCAATTCGTTCTGTCAGCAATAAAGCTAAATAACTCGGAATACTCTTTATAGGGATTAAGTGGCGTCACATTCTCTGTCAAGGGGACCAACGAGGGGAAATTCAATATAGGTGTTGTAAATGGTCGAAGTAAATCAACACAGCTTCTACATTAACATTAAAGTTCACACATCAAAGCCTCTAAATATCTATATTGTATTATGTAAAACATGTTCCTAGTTCCCTGGACATAACTCTTAGAGGGAATGATTCGCGTCACATTTCCTGATAAGCGGCCCAATTGAGGGGGGGGGGGGGTGGGGGTGGAGGGGGGGTGCAATTGTGCAAGTGATAAAAATGATAACAAATTTCACATACCGTTCTTCAAGTTTGAAAATATTTCGGAACCGCAGCCTCTTAATATCTTTCATTTATTATGTGTACCATATAGACTGATGTCAGAGCAAAATCGTACATTGGGTGAAGTAGCGTCACATTCCCTAGAACGGGGTCCAAAGAGGGGAAATCCAGTGTACGTGCTGAAAATCGTTATAAATGCAAGTTTAACACGTGGTTCGAATTTCAGCCTCTTAGCCTCTAAATATCTGTAATTCGTTCTGTCAGCGAGAAAGCTAAATGACTCGGAATACTACTCATAGGGATCAACGAGGGGAAATTCAATATAGGTGGTGTAAATGGTCGAAGTAATTAATACAGCCTCTAAATTTACATTAAAATTCACACTTCAAAGCCTCTAAATATTTATATTGTATTATGTTAACCATGTTCCTAGTTGACTGGACATAATCCTTAGAGGGTATGATTGGCGTCATATTCCCTGATACTGGGCCCAAAAGGGGGTGCAATTATGCAAGTGACTCAAAAATGATAACAAATTTCACAAACCGTTCTTCAAGTTTGAAAATATTTCAAAACCGCAGCCTCCTTTCATTTATAATGTTTACCATAAAGACTGATGTCAGAGCCAAATCGTACATTGGGTGAAGTAGCGTCACATTCCCTAGTATGGGGCCCAAAGAGAGGAAATTCATTGTGAGTGCTGAAAATCGTTATAAATGCCCTACAACATAGTGTAGATTATATTTTCTTGTCCTTTGAGATCATTGGTTCCTACATCATAGTGTAGATTATATTTTCTTGTCCTTTGGGATCATTGTTTCCATTGTGGAATTTCGAAAATATCTGATGGTCACTGATGAAGCCTTATTGGCTGAAACTAGCTAGTCTGGCTCAGAAAACATATACACTCCATATTTTTCAGTTCTGTTGTGTATTCCTTGCTTCCAAAGGATAACCCTTTTTATAGAACATATTTAACTTCACTACATCTGGTGTGTGGGAATGTGTGGCGGCGGTAAAACGTGTCCCTACCCTACATCATAGTGTAGATTATATTTTCTTGTCCTTTGGGATCCTTGTTTCCATTGTGGAATGTCGAAAATATCTGAGGGTCACTGATGAGGCCTAATTGGCCGAAACTAGCTAGTCTGGCCCAGAAAACATGTACACTCGATATTTTTCAGTTCTGTGGTGTATTCCTTGCTTCCAAAGGATAACCCTTTTATAGAACATATTTAACTTCACTACAGCTGGTGTGTGGGAATGTGTGGCGGCGGTAAAACGTCTCCCTGCCCTACATGATAGTGTAGATTATATTTTCTTGTCCTTTGGGATCATTGTTTCCATTGTGGAATTTCGAAAATATCTGAGGGTCATTGATGAGGCCAAATTGGCCGAAACTAGCTAGTCTGGCCAAGAAAACATGTACACTCCATATTTTTCAGTTCTGTGGAGTATTCCTTGCTTCCAAAGGATAACCCTTTTATAGAACATATTTAACACTTGGTTTCGAATTTCAGCCCCTCAGCCTCTAAATATCTGTACTTCGTTCTGTCAGCGATAAACCTAAATGACTCGGCATACTACTTCTAGGGATTAAGTGACGTCACATTCCCTGTTAAGAGGAACAACGAGGGGAAATTCAATATAGGTGGTGTAAATGGTCGAAGTAATCAATACATCTTCTACATTTCCATCAAAATTCACACATCAAAGCCTCTAAATATCTATTTTGTATTATGTTAAACGTGTTGCATGTTGCCTGGGCATAATCTTTAAAGGGTATGATTCGCGTCACATTCCCTAATATGGGGCCAAATAGGGGGGCAAATATGCAAGTGCCTAAAACTGATAACATATTTCACTCACCGTTCAAGTTTGAAACTATTTCGGATTCGCGGCATCTTAATATCTTTCATTTATTATGTTTAACATATAGACTGATGTCAGGGCACACTCGTTCATTGGGTGAAGTAGCGTCACATTCCATAGCAATGGGCCCAAGAGGGGAAATTCAAAAAATGTACTTAACATACTACTCATATGGGTCGTGTGGCGTCACATTCCCTAATATGGGGCCAAATAGGGGGGGGGGGGGGGGGCAATTATGCAAGTGGTTAGAAAATGAAAACATATTTCACATACCTTTTAAGTTTGAAAATATTTCGGAACCGCGGCCTCTTAATAACATTCATTTATTATGTTAATCATATAGACTGATGACAGGGCACAATCGTACATTGGGTGAAGTAGCATCACATTCCCTAGTGTGGGGCCTTAAGAGGGGAAATTCAAAGGAAATACTGAAAATCGTTAAAATGCAAGTTTAACAAGTGGGTTTGAATTTCAGCACCCCAACCTCTAAATACCCGTCAGCCATTATGTTAACATGTTGCCCGATGCCTCTGCACACTTTTCATACGGGTCCATTTGCGTCACATTCCCTTACATAGGGGCCCTACAGTGGGGAAAGCCATGTGGGGGTGTAAATGGCCAACAAATTTGCAAAGTCTTGCATGTTTTGTTACATTTTAGCCTTTCAGCCTCTAGATATTTGTAATTCGTTCTCTTAGCGATAAAGCTAGATGCCTCAACATACTACCCATATGGGTCGTGAGACGTCGCATTCCCTAATATGGGGCCAAATAGGTGGGGGTTGGGGCATTTATGCAAGTGACTCAAGAGAGTAACATACAAGCGTATTTCACATAGCGTTCAAGTTTGAAAATAGTTCGGTACCGCAGTCTCTTAATAGCTTTCATTTATTATGTCTAACGTATAGACTGATGTCAGGGCACAATCGTACATTGGTTGAAGTAGCGTCACATTCCCTAGTATGGGGCCCAAAGAGGGGCGATTCAATGTAAGTTCTGAAAATCTTTGACTAATGCCAGTTTAGCAAGTGGGTTTGAATTTCAGCACCACAGCCTCTAAATACCCGTCATCCATTATGTTTATTTCAGCACCACAGCCTCTAAATACCCGTCATCCATTATGTTTAACATGTTGCCTGATGCCTTGGCACACTTTTCATACGGGTCCATTTGCGTCACATTCCCCTACATAGGGGCCCTACAGTGGGGAAAGTCATGTAAGGGGTGTAAATGGCCAATAAATTATTGCATCTTTTGTTGAATTTTAGCCTCTCAGCCTCTCAATAGCTGTAATTCGTTCTCTTAGCGATAAAGCTAGATGCCTAAACATACTACTCATATGGGTCAAGTGGCGTCACATTCCCTAATATGGGGCCAAATAGGGGGAGAATTATGCAAGTGACTAAAAAATGATAACATATTTCACATACCGTTCAAGTTTGAAACAATTTCGGAATCGCGGCCCATTAATATCTTTCATTTATTATGTTAAACATATAGACTGATGTCAGGGCCCAATCGTACATTGGGTGAAGTAGCGTCACAATCCCTAGTATGGGGCCCAAAGAGGGGAAAATCATTGTACGTGCTGAAAAACGTTATAAATGCAAGTTTAACACTTGGGTTCGAATTTCAGCCTCTTAACCTCTAAATATCTGTAATTCGTTCTGTCAGCGAGAAAGCTAAATGACTCTACATACTACTCATAGGGATCAAGTGGCGTCACATTCCCTCTTAAGGGGCCAATCGAGGGGAAATTCAATATAGGTGGTGTAAACGGTCGAAGTACCAAAAATCGTTAAAAATGCAAGTTTTACAAGCGGGTTTGAATTTCAGCACCTCAGCCTCTAAATACACGTCATCCATTATGTTAAATATGTTGCCTGGTGCCTCTGCACACTTTTCATACGGGTACATTTGCGTAGGGGCCCGACATTGGGGAAAGCCATCCTAGAGGTGTAAATGGCCAATTAATTCGCAAAGGCTTGCATGTTCTGTTGCATTTAGCCTCTCAGCCTCTAAATATCTGTAATTGGTTCTCTTAGAGATAAAGCTAGATGCCTCAACATACTACTCATATGGGTCAAGTGGCGTCACATTCCTTAACCCTTATCTTGCTGAATATTCATTTAAGCCACACCCATTTCTGTCTATCAACCAATCAAATTACTTGATGTAATTTATTGCTACAAATTCATAAACTAAATACCAAACAGTGTAGATCCCGATCAGATGGCTTCTTTAGAAGCCATTTGATCTGGATCTACACTGTTTTCAAAGATATGGGTTGTCGCGAACAGCAAGATAAGGGTTAATATGCCAAATTGTGAGACAATTATGCAAGTGACTCAAAAATGATAACATATTTCACATACTGTTCAAGTTTGAAACTATTTCGGAGCCGCGGACTCTTAATATCTTTCATTTATTATGTTAAACACACAGACTGATGTCAGGGCCCAATCGTACATTGGGTGAAGTAGCGTCACATTTCCCTAGTATGGGGCCCAAAGAGGGGAAATTCATTGTACGTGCTGAAAAACGTTATAAATGCAAGTTTAACACTTGGGTTCGAATTTCAGCCTCTTTGCCTCTAAATATCTGTAATTCGTTCTGTCAGCGAGAAAGCTAAATGACTCTACATACTACTCATAGGGATCAAGTGGCGTCACATTCCCTCTTAAGGGGCCAATCGAGGGGAAATTCAATATAGGTGGTGTAAACGGTCGAAGTAATTTATACAGCCTCTACGTTTACATTAAAATTCACACATCAAAGCCTCTTAATATCTATATTGTATTATGTTAAACATATTCCTAGTTGCCTGGACATAATCATTAGAGGGTACGTTTCGCGTCATCTTCCCTTATATGGGGCCGAATAGGGGGACAATTATGCTAGTGACTCGAAAATGATAACACATTTCACATACCGTTCTAGTTTGAAGATATTTCGGAACCGCAGCCTCTTAATATCTTTCATTAATTATGTTAACCATATAGACTGATGTCAGAGCGAAATCGAACATTGGGTAAAGTAGCGTCACATTCCCTAGTATTGGGCCCAAAGAGGGGACATTAAGTGTACGTGCTGAAAATCGTTATAAATGCAAGTTTAACACGTGGGTTCGAATTTCAGCCTCTCAGCCTCTAATTATCTGTAAATCGTTCTGTCAGCGATGAAGCTGAATGAAAGGGCATACTGCTCATAGGGATCAAGTGGCGTCACATTCCCTGTAAAGGGGACCAACGAGCGGAAATTCAATATAGGTGGTGTAAATGGTCGCAGAAATTAATACATCCTCTATATTTACATTAAAATTTGCACATCAAAGCCTCTAAATATCTATATTGAATTATATTAAACATGTTCCTAGTTGCCTGGACATAATCCTTAAAGGGTATGATTCGCGTCACATTCCCTGAAATGGGGCCCAATAGGGGAACAATTATGCAATTGACTAAAAAATGATAACACATTTCATACACCGTTCAAATTGAAGATATTTCGGAAACGCAGCCTCTTAATAACTTTCATTTGTTATGTTTACCATATAGACTGATGTCAGAGCAAGATCGCATTTTGGGTGAATTGGCGTCACATTCCCTAATAGGGGCCCAAAGAGGGAAAATTCAGTGTAAGTGCTGAAAATCGTTATAAATGCAAGTTTAACATTTGGGTTCAAATTTCAGCCTCTAAATATCTGCAATTCGTTATGTCAGCGATAAAGCTAAATGACTCGGCATACTACTCATAGGGATCAAGTGGCGTCACATTCCCTGTTAAAGGGACCAACGAGGGGAAATTCAATATAGGTGGCGTAAATGGTCGAAGTAATTAATACAGCCTCTACATTCACATTATAATGAAAGAATCTATATATCTATATTGTATTATGTTAAACATGTTCCTAGTTGCCTGGACATAATCCTTAGAGGGTACGATTCGCGTCACATTCCCTGATATTGGGCCCAATAGGGGAACAATTATGCAATTGACTAAAAAATGATAACACATTTCATACACCGTTCAAATTGAAGATATTTCGGAACCGTAGTCTCTTAATATCTTTCATTTATTATGTTTACCATATAGACTGATGTCAGAGCAAGATCGTACTTTGGGTGAATTGGCGTCACATTCCCTAGTATGGGGCCCATGGAGGGAAAATTCCGTATAAGTGCTGAAAATCGTTATAAATGCAAGTTTAACCCATTTCACATATCGTTCAATTTTGAAACTATTTCGGAACCGCAGCCTCTTAATATCTTTCATTTATTGTGTTAACCATATAGACTGATGTCAGAGCAAAATCGTACATTGGGTGAAGTAGCGTCACATTCCCTAGTATGGGGCCCAAAGAGGGGAAATTCAGTGTAAGTGCTGAAAATCGTTATAAACGCAAGTTTAACACGTGGGTTCGATTTTCAGCCTCTCAGCCTCTAAATATCTGCATTTCGTTCTGTCAGCGATAAAGCTAAATGACTCCGCATACTACTCATAGGGATCAAGTGGCGTCACATTCCCTGTTAAGGGGACCAACGAGGGGAAAATCAATATAGGTGGTGTAAATGTTCGGAGTAAATATTACAGCCTCTACATTTACATTAAAATTCACAAATCAAAGCCTCTAAATATCTATATTGTATTATGTTACACATGTTCCTAGTTGCCTAGACAAAATCCTTAGAGGGTATGATTTGCGTCACATTCCCTGATATGGGGCCCAATAGGGGGACAATTATGCGAGTGACTCCAAAATGATAACCCATTTCACATATCGTTCAATTTTGAAACTATTTCGGAACCGCAGCCTCTTAATATCTTTCATTTATTATGTTTACCATATAGACTGATGTCAGAGTAAAATCGTACATTGGGTGAAGTAGCGTCACGTTCCCTAGTATGGGGCCCAAAGAGGGGAAATTCAGTGTAGGTGCTGAAAATCGTTATAAATGCAAGTTTAACACGTGGGTTCGATTTTCAGCCTCTCAGCCTCTAAATATCTGCATTTCGTTCTGTCAGCGATAAAGCTAAATGACTCGACATACTACTTATAGGGATCAAGTGGCGTCAAATTCATTGTTAAGGGGGCCAACGAGGGGAAAATCAATATAGGTGGCGAAAATGTTCGCAGTAAATAATACAGCCTCTACATTTACATTATTATTCACACATCAAAGCCTCTAAATATCTATATTGTATTGTGTTAAACATGTGTCTAGTTGCCTAGACAAAATCCTTAGAGGGTATGATTTGCGTCACATTCCCTGATATGGGGCCCAATAGGGGGACTATTATGCAAGTGACTCCAAAATGATAACCCATTTCACATATCGTTCAATTTTGAAACTATTTCGGAACCGCAGCCTCTTGATATCTTTCATTTATCAAGTTTACCATATAGACTGATGTCAGAGCAAAATCGTACATTGGGTGAAGTAGCGTCACATTCCCTAGTATGGGGCCCAAAGAGGGGAAATTCAGTGTAAGTGCTGAAAATCGTTAAAAACGCAAGTTTAACACGTGGGGTCGATTTTCAGCCTTTCAGCCTCTAAATATCTGCATTTCGTTCTGTCAGCGATAAAGCTAAATGACTCGGCATACTATTCATAGGGATCAAGTTGCGTCACATTCCCTGTTAAGGGGACCAACGAGGGGAAATCAATACAGGTGGTGTAAATGTTCGGAGTAAATAATACAGCCTCTACATTTACATTAAAATTCACACCTCAAAGCCTCTAAATATCTATATTGTATTAGGTTAAACATGTTCCTAGTTGCCTAGACAAAATCCTGAGAGGGTATGATTTGCGTCACATTCCCTGATATGGGGCCCAATAGGGGGACAATTATGCGAGTGACTCCAAAATGATAACCCATTTCACATATCGTTCAATTTTGAAACTATTTCGGAACCGCAGCCTCTTAATATCTTTCATTTATTATGTTTACCATATAGACTGATGTCAGAGTAAAATCGTACATTGGGTGAAGTAGCGTCACGTTCCCTAGTATGGGGCCCAAAGAGGGGAAATTCAGTGTAGGTGCTGAAAATCGTTATAAATGCAAGTTTAACACGTGGGTTCGATTTTCAGCCTCTCAGCCTCTAAATATCTGCATTTCGTTCTGTCAGCGATAAAGCTAAATGACTCGACATACTACTTATAGGGATCAAGTGGCGTCAAATTCATTGTTAAGGGGGCCAACGAGGGGAAAATCAATATAGGTGGCGAAAATGTTCGCAGTAAATAATACAGCCTCTACATTTACATTATTATTCACACATCAAAGCCTCTAAATATCTATATTGTATTGTGTTAAACATGTGTCTAGTTGCCTAGACAAAATCCTTAGAGGGTATGATTTGCGTCACATTCCCTGATATGGGGCCCAATAGGGGGACTATTATGCAAGTGACTCCAAAATGATAACCCATTTCACATATCGTTCAATTTTGAAACTATTTCGGAACCGCAGCCTCTTGATATCTTTCATTTATCAAGTTTACCATATAGACTGATGTCAGAGCATAATCGTACATTGAGTGAAGTAGCGTCACATTCCCTAGTATGGGGCCCAAAGAGGGGAAATTCAGTGTAAGTGCTGAAAATCGTTAAAAACGCAAGTTTAACACGTGGGTTCGATTTTCAGCCTTTCAGCCTCTAAATATCTGCATTTCGTTCTGTCAGCGATAAAGCTAAATGACTCGGCATACTATTCATAGGGATCAAGTTGCGTCACATTCCCTGTTAAGGGGACCAACGAGGGGAAAATCAATACAGGTGGTGTAAATGTTCGGAGTAAATAATACAGCCTCTACATTTACATTAAAATTCACACATCAAAGCCTCTAAATATCTATATTGTATTAGGTTAAACATGTTCCTAGTTGCCTAGACAAAATCCTGAGAGGGTATGATTTGCGTCACATTCCCTGATATGGGGCCCAATAGGGGGACAATTATGCGAGTGACTCCAAAATGATAACCCATTTCACATATCGTTCAATTTTGAAACTATTTCGGAACCGCAGCCTCTTAATATCTTTCATTTATCATGTTTACCATATAGACTGATGTCAGAGCAAAATCGTACATTGGGTGAAGTAGCGTCACATTCCCTAGTATGGGGCCCAAAGAGGGGAAAATCAGTGTAAGTGCTGAAAATCGTTATAAACGCAAGTGTAACACGTGGGTTCGATTTTCAGCCTCTCAGCCTCTAAATATCTGCATTTCGTTCTGTCAGCGATAAAGCTTAATGACTCGGCATACTATTCATAGGGATCAAGTTGCGTCACATTCCCTGTTAAGGGGACCAACGAGGGGAAAATCAATATAGGTGGTGTAAATGTTCGGAGTAAATAATACAGCCTCTACATTTACATTAAAATTCACACATCAAAGCCTCTAAATATCTATATTGTATTAGGTTAAACATGTTCCTAGTTGCCTAGACAAAATCCTGAGAGGGTATGATTTGCGTCACATTCCTTGATATGGGGCCCAATAGGGGGACAATTATGCGAGTGACTCCAAAATGATAACCCATTTCACATATCGTTCAATTTTGAAACTATTTCGGAACCGCAGCCTCTTAATATCTTTCATTTATCATGTTTACCATATAGACTGATGTCAGAGCAAAATCGTACATTGGGTGAAGTAGCGTCACATTCCCTAGTATGGGGCCCAAAGAGGGGAAAATCAGGGTAAGTGCTGAAAATCGTTATAAACGCAAGTTTAACACGTGGGTTCGATTTTCAGCCTCTCAGCCTCTAAATATCTGCATTTCGTTCTGTCAGCGATAAAGCTAAATGACTCGGCATACTATTCATAGGGATCAAGTTGCGTCACATTCCCTGTTAAGGGGACCAACGAGGGGAAAATCAATACAGGTGGTGTAAATGTTCGGAGTAAATAATACAGCCTCTACATTTACATTAAAATTCACACATCAAAGCCTCTAAATATCTATATTGTATTAGGTTAAACATGTTCCTAGTTGCCTAGACAAAATCCTGAGAGGGTATGATTTGCGTCACATTCCCTGACATGGGGCCCAATAGGGGGACAATTATGCGAGTGACTCCAAAATGATAACCCATTTCACATATCGTTCAATTTTGAAACTATTTCGGAACCGCAGCCTCTTAATATCTTTCATTTATCATGTTTAGCATATAGACTGATGTCAGAGCAAAATCGTACATTGGGTGAAGTAGCGTCACATTCCCTAGTATGGGGCCCAAAGAGGGGAAATTCAGTGTAAATGCTGAAAATCGTTAAAAACGCAAGTTTAACACGTGGGTTCGATTTTCAGCCTCTCAGCCTCTAAATATCTGCATTTCGTTCTGTCAGCGATAAAGCTAAATGACTCGGCATACTATTTATAGGGATCAAGTTGCGTCACATTCCCTGTTAAGGGGACCAACGAGGGGAAAATCAATATAGGTGGTGTAAATGTTCGGAGTAAATAATACAGCCTCTACATTTACATTAAAATTCACACATCAAAGCCTCTAAATATCTATATTGCATTAGGTTAAACATGTTCCTAGTTGCCTAGACAAAATCCTGAGAGGGTATGATTTGCGTCACATTCCCTGATACGGGGCCCAATAGGGGACAATTATGCCAGTGACTCCAAAATGATAACCCATTTCACATATCGTTCAATTTTGAAACTATTTCGGAACCGCAGCCTCTTAATATCTTTCATTTATCATGTTTACCATATAGACTGATGTCAGAGCAAAATCGTACATTGGATGAAGTAGCGTCACATTCCTTAGTATGGGGCCCAAAGAGGGGAAAATCAGTATAAGTGCTGAAAATCGTTATAAACGTAAGTTTAACACGTGGGTTCGATTTTCAGCCTCTCAGCCTCTAAATATCTGCATTTCGTTCTGTCAGCGATAAAGCTAAATGACTCGGCATACTATTCATAGGGATCAAGTTGCGTCACATTCCCTGTTAAGGGGACCAACGAGGGGAAAATCAATACAGGTGGTGTAAATGTTCGGAGTAAATAATACAGCCTCTACATTTACATTAAAATTCACACATCAAAGCCTCTAAATATCTATATTGTATTAGGTTAAACATGTTCCTAGTTGCCTAGACAAAATCCTGAGAGGGTATGATTTGCGTCACATTCCCTGACATGGGGCCCAATAGGGGGACAATTATGCGAGTGACTCCAAAATGATAACCCATTTCACATATCGTTCAATTTTGAAACTATTTCGGAACCGCAGCCTTTTAATATCTTTCATTTATCATGTTTACCATATAGGCTGATGTCAGAGCAAAATCGTACATTGGGTGAAGTAGCGTCACATTCCCTAGTATGGGGCCCAAAGAGGGGAAATTCAGTGTAAGTGCTGAAAATCGTTAAAAACGCAAGTTTAACACGTTGGTTCGATTTTCAGCCTCTCAGCCTCTAAATATCTGCATTTCGTTCTGTCAGCGATAAAGCTTAATTACTCGGCATACCATTCATAGGGATCAAGTTGCGTCACATTCCCTATTAAGGGGACCAACGAGGGGAAAATCAATATAGGTGGTGTAAATGTTCGGAGTAAATAATACAGCCTCTGAGCCTCTACATTTACATTAAAATTCACACATCAAAGCCTCTAAATATCTATATTGAATTAAGTTAAACATGTTCCTAGTTGCCTAGACAAAATCCTGAGAGGGTATGATTTGCGTCACATTCCCTGATATGGGGCCCAATAGGGGGACAATTATGCGAGTGACTCCAAAATGATAACCCATTTCACATATCGTTCAATTTTGAAACTATTTCGGAACCGCAGCCTCTTAATATCTTTCATTTATCATGTTTACCATATAGACTGATGTCAGAGCAAAATCGTACATTGGGTGAAGTAGCGTCACATTCCTTAGTATGGGGCCCAAAGAGGGGAAAATCAGTGTAAGTGCTGAAAATCGTTATAAACGCAAGTTTAACACGTGGGTTCGATTTTCAGCCTCTCAGCCTCTAAATATCTGCATTTCGTTCTGTCAGCGAGAAAGCTAAATGACTCGGCATACTATTCATAGGGATCAAGTTGCGTCACATTCCCTGTTAAGGGGACCAACGAGGGGAAAATCAATACAGGTGGTGTAAATGTTCGGAGTTAATAATACAGCCTCTACATTTACATTAAAATTCACACATCAAAGCCTCTAAATATCTATATTGTATTAGGTTAAACATGTTCCTAGTTGCCTAGACAAAATCCTGAGAGGGTATGATTTGCGTCACATTCCCTGACATGGGGCCCAATAGGGGGACAATTATGCGAGTGACTCCAAAATGATAACCCATTTCACATATCGTTCAATTTTGAAACTATTTCGGAACCGCAGCCTCTTAATATCTTTCATTTATCATGTTTAGCATATAGACTGATGTCAGAGCAAAATCGTACATTGGGTGAAGTAGCGTCACATTCCCTAGTATGGGGCCCAAAGAGGGGAAATTCAGTGTAAATGCTGAAAATCGTTAAAAACGCAAGTTTAACACGTGGGTTCGATTTTCAGCCTCTAAATATCTGCATTTCGTTCTGTCAGCGATAAAGCTAAATGACTCGGCATACTATTTATAGGGATCAAGTTGCGTCACATTCCCTGTTAAGGGGACCAACGAGGGGAAAATCAATATAGGTGGTGTAAATGTTCGGAGTAAATAATACAGCCTCTACATTTACATTAAAATTCACACATCAAAGCCTCTAAATATCTATATTGCATTAGGTTAAACATGTTCCTAGTTGCCTAGACAAAATCCTGAGAGGGTATGATTTGCGTCACATTCCCTGATACGGGGCCCAATAGGGGGACAATTATGCGAGTGACTCCAAAATGATAACCCATTTCACATATCGTTCAATTTTGAAACTATTTCGGAACCGCAGCCTCTTAATATCTTTCATTTATCATGTTTACCATATAGACTGATGTCAGAGCAAAATCGTACATTGGGTGAAGTAGCGTCACATTCCTTAGTATGGGGCCCAAAGAGGGGAAAATCAGTGTAAGTGCTGAAAATCGTTATAAACGCAAGTTTAACACGTGGGTTCGATTTTCAGCCTCTCAGCCTCTAAATATCTGCATTTCGTTCTGTCAGCGATAAAGCTAAATGACTCGGCATACTTTTCATAGGGATCAAGTTGCGTCACATTCCCTGTTAAGGGGACCAACGAGGGGAAAATCAATACAGGTGGTGTAAATGTTCGGAGTAAATAATACAGCCTCTACATTTACATTAAAATTCACACATCAAAGCCTCTAAATATCTATATTGTATTAGGTTAAACATGTTTCTAGTTGCCTAGACAAAATCCTGAGAGGGTATGATTTGCGTCACATTCCCTGACATGGGGCCCAATAGGGGGACAATTATGCGAGTGACTCCAAAATGATAACCCATTTCACATATCGTTCAATTTTGAAACTATTTCGGAACCGCAGCCTCTTAATATCTTTCATTTATCAAGTTTACCATATAGACTGATGTCAGAGCAAAATCGTACATTGGGTGAAGTAGCGTCACATTCCCTAGTATGGGGCCCAAAGAGGGGAAATTCAGTGTAAGTGCTGAAAATCGTTAAAAACGCAAGTGTAACACGTGGGTTCGATTTTCAGCCTCTCAGCCTCTAAATATCTGCATTTCGTTCTGTCAGCGATAAAGCTTAATGACTCGGCATACTATTCATAGGGATCAAGTTGCGTCACATTCCCTGTTAAGGGGACCAACGAGGGGAAAATCAATATAGGTGGTGTAAATGTTCGGAGTAAATAATACAGCCTCTACATTTACATAAAAATTCACACATCAAAGCCTCTAAATATCTATATTGTATTAGGTTAAACATGTTCCTAGTTGCCTAGACAAAATCCTGAGAGGGTATGATTTGCGTCACATTCCTTGATATGGGGCCCAATAGGGGGACAATTATGCGAGTGACTCCAAAATGATAACCCATTTCACATATCGTTCAATTTTGAAACTATTTCGGAACCGCAGCCTCTTAATATCTTTCATTTATCATGTTTACCATATAGACTGATGTCAGAGCAAAATCGTACATTGGGTGAAGTAGCGTCACATTCCCTAGTATGGGGCCCAAAGAGGGGAAAATCAGGGTAAGTGCTGAAAATCGTTATAAACGCAAGTTTAACACGTGGGTTCGATTTTCAGCCTCTCAGCCTCTAAATATCTGCATTTCGTTCTGTCAGCGATAAAGCTAAATGACTCGGCATACTATTCATAGGGATCAAGTTGCGTCACATTCCCTGTTAAGGGGACCAACGAGGGGAAAATCAATACAGGTGGTGTAAATGTTCGGAGTAAATAATACAGCCTCTACATTTACATTAAAATTCACACATCAAAGCCTCTAAATATCTATATTGTATTAGGTTAAACATGTTCCTAGTTGCCTAGACAAAATCCTGAGAGGGTATGATTTGCGTCACATTCCCTGACATGGGGCCCAATAGGGGGACAATTATGCGAGTGACTCCAAAATGATAACCCATTTCACATATCGTTCAATTTTGAAACTATTTCGGAACCGCAGCCTCTTAATATCTTTCATTTATCATGTTTAGCATATAGACTGATGTCAGAGCAAAATCGTACATTGGGTGAAGTAGCGTCACATTCCCTAGTATGGGGCCCAAAGAGGGGAAATTCAGTGTAAATGCTGAAAATCGTTAAAAACGCAAGTTTAACACGTGGGTTCGATTTTCAGCCTCTCAGCCTCTAAATATCTGCATTTCGTTCTGTCAGCGATAAAGCTAAATGACTCGGCATACTATTTATAGGGATCAAGTTGCGTCACATTCCCTGTTAAGGGGACCAACGAGGGGAAAATCAATACAGGTGGTGTAAATGTTCGGAGTAAATAATACAGCCTCTACATTTACATTAAAATTCACACATCAAAGCCTCTAAATATCTATATTGCATTAGGTTAAACATGTTCCTAGTTGCCTAGACAAAATCCTGAGAGGGTATGATTTGCGTCACATTCCCTGATACGGGGCCCAATAGGGGACAATTATGCGAGTGACTCCAAAATGATAACCCATTTCACATATCGTTCAATTTTGAAACTATTTCGGAACCGCAGCCTCTTAATATCTTTCATTTATCATGTTTACCATATAGACTGATGTCAGAGCAAAATCGTACATTGGGTGAAGTAGCGTCACATTCCTTAGTATGGGGCCCAACGAGGGGAAAATCAGTATAAGTGCTGAAAATCGTTATAAACGCAAGTTTAACACGTGGGTTCGATTTTCAGCCTCTCAGCCTCTAAATATCTGCATTTCGTTCTGTCAGCGATAAAGCTAAATGACTCGGCATACTATTCATAGGGATCAAGTTGCGTCACATTCCCTGTTAAGGGGACCAACGAGGGGAAAATCAATACAGGTGGTGTAAATGTTCGGAGTAAATAATACAGCCTCTACATTTACATTAAAATTCACACATCAAAGCCTCTAAATATCTATATTGTATTAGGTTAAACATGTTCCTAGTTGCCTAGACAAAATCCTGAGAGGGTATGATTTGCGTCACATTCCCTGACATGGGGCCCAATAGGGGGACAATTATGCGAGTGACTCCAAAATGATAACCCATTTCACATATCGTTCAATTTTGAAACTATTTCGGAACCGCAGCCTTTTAATATCTTTCATTTATCATGTTTACCATATAGACTGATGTCAGAGCAAAATCGTACATTGGGTGAAGTAGCGTCACATTCCCTAGTATGGGGCCCAAAGAGGGGAAATTCAGTGTAAGTGCTGAAAATCGTTAAAAACGCAAGTTTAACACGTTGGTTCGATTTTCAGCCTCTCAGCCTCTAAATATCTGCATTTCGTTCTGTCAGCGATAAAGCTTAATTACTCGGCATACTATTCATAGGGATCAAGTTGCGTCACATTCCCTATTAAGGGGACCAACGAGGGGAAAATCAATATAGGTGGTGTAAATGTTCGGAGTAAATAATACAGCCTCTACATTTACATTAAAATTCACACATCAAAGCCTCTAAATATCTATATTGTATTAGGTTAAACATGTTCCTAGTTGCCTAGACAAAATCCTGAGAGGGTATGATTTGCGTCACATTCCCTGATATGGGGCCCAATAGGGGGACAATTATGCGAGTGACTCCAAAATGATAACCCATTTCACATATCGTTCAATTTTGAAACTATTTCGGAACCGCAGCCTCTTAATATCTTTCATTTATCATGTTTACCATATAGACTGATGTCAGAGCAAAATCGTACATTGGGTGAAGAAGCGTCACATTCCTTAGTATGGGGCCCAAAGAGGGGAAAATCAGTGTAAGTGCTGAAAATCGTTATAAACGCAAGTTTAACACGTGGGTTCGATTTTCAGCCTCTCAGCCTCTAAATATCTGCATTTCGTTCTGTCAGCGATAAAGCTAAATGACTCGGCATACAATTCATAGGGATCAAGTTGCGTCACATTCCCTGTTAAGGGGACCAACGAGGGGAAAATCAATACAGGTGGTGTAAATGTTCGGAGTAAATAATACAGCCTCTACATTTACATTAAAATTCACACATCAAAGCCTCTAAATATCTATATTGTATTAGGTTAAACATGTTCCTAGTTGCCTAGACAAAATCCTGAGAGGGTATGATTTGCGTCGCATTCCCTGACATGGGGCCCAATAGGGGGACAATTATGCGAGTGACTCCAAAATGATAACCCATTTCACATATCGTTCAATTTTGAAACTATTTCGGAACCGCAGCCTCTTAATATCTTTCATTTATCATGTTTAGCATATAGACTGATGTCAGAGCAAAATCGTACATTGGGTGAAGTAGCGTCACATTCCCTAGTATGGGGCCCAAAGAGGGGAAATTCCGTGTAAATGCTGAAAATCGTTAGAAACGCAAGTTTAACACGTGGGTTCGATTTTCAGCCTCTAAATATCTGCATTTCGTTCTGTCAGCGATAAAGCTAAATGACTCGGCATACTATTTATAGGGATCAAGTTGCGTCACATTCCCTGTTAAGGGGACCAACGAGGGGAAAATCAATATAGGTGGTGTAAATGTTCGGAGTAAATAATACAGCCTCTACAGTTACATTAAAATTCACACATCAAAGCCTCTAAATATCTATATTGCATTAGGTTAAACATGTTCCTAGTTGCCTAGACAAAATCCTGAGAGGGTATGATTTGCGTCACATTCCCTGATACGGGGCCCAATAGGGGGACAATTATGCGAGTGACTCCAAAATGATAACCCATTTCACATATCGTTCAATTTTGAAACTATTTCGGAACCGCAGCCTCTTAATATCTTTCATTTATCATGTTTAGCATATAGACTGATGTCAGAGCAAAATCGTACATTGGGTGAAGTAGCGTCACATTCCTTAGTATGGGGCCCAAAGAGGGGAAAATCAGTGTAAGTGCTGAAAATCGTTATAAACGCAAGTTTAACACGTGGGTTCGATTTTCAGCCTCTCAGCCTCTAAATATCTGCATTTCGTTCTGTCAGCGATAAAGCTAAATGACTCGGCATACTATTCATAGGGATCAAGTTGCGTCACATTCCCTGTTAAGGGGACCAACGAGGGGAAAATCAATACAGGTGGTGTAAATGTTCGGAGTAAATAATACAGCCTCTACATTTACATTAAAATTCACACATCAAAGCCTCTAAATATCTATATTGTATTTATAGGTTATTGACTTTATATTGTGAAATATTCGGCCCAATTTCATATGGCGAAGGACGCACGAGCTTGCGAGTGCGTCTCCGCCATATGAACGAGGGCCGAATATTTCACAATATAAAGTCAATAACCTTTTTATTATATATCCAAAACTTTAACTCTTTTAAAACTCAGGACTGCCTGGCATAGAAATCTGAATGTAAAATGATAATATATACTTTTAAGTAGCTTAAAATAGAAAATAATGCAGCTCGTTTTATGTCTTCCTACACATTGCAAAACCACGCCCAATGGCGCCAAAGTCAATATGACGTTAAAGTCGTTTGATGTGACGTCATTAAAAACATCGACGTTTGCCAACGCAGAATGCCATTTTTTCCGGAGTTTCCGTTTAGTTTCTTTCAAAGTACTCCTGATTTACTGAAAGAAAGTTTTGTAAATCTTTACAGATTGCAGGTAGGTCATATTTGTTACCATAAAATGCGCTTTGTGCTCTGTGTCACAGCCTGCATTCGTTTTATTTCTTCGTTCTCTCAGTCGATTCGCACGACAAGATGGCTGCCGAGTGACATGATTCAAAACTAGGAAATTTGAAAGTAGTCCTATAATGCACGAGACTCCTTATCTCCGGGCAATATCAACTTGACTACGGGCAATATGAAAAAATATTGACCGGTATCTTCTTTACAAAGTAAACGGGACATTTTCTGGGTATATAATAATAGGTTAAACATGTTTCTAGTTGCCTAGACAAAATCCTGAGAGGGTATGATTTGCGTCACATTCCCTGACATGGGGCCCAATAGGGGGACAATTATGCGAGTGACTCCAAAATGATAACCCATTTCACATATCGTTCAATTTTGAAACTATTTCGGAACCGCAGCCTCTTAATATCTTTCATTTATCAAGTTTACCATATAGACTGATGTCAGAGCAAAATCGTACATTGGGTGAAGTAGCGTCACATTCCTTAGTATGGGGCCCAAAGAGGGGAAATTCAGTGTAAGTGCTGAAAATCGTTAAAAACGCAAGTGTAACACGTGGGTTCGATTTTCAGCCTCTCAGCCTCTAAATATCTGCATTTCGTTCTGTCAGCGATAAAGCTTAATGACTCGGCATACTATTCATAGGGATCAAGTTGCGTCACATTCCCTGTTAAGGGGACCAACGAGGGGAAAATCAATATAGGTGGTGTAAATGTTCGGAGTAAATAATACAGCCTCTACATTTACATAAAAATTCACACATCAAAGCCTCTAAATATCTATATTGTATTAGGTTAAACATGTTCCTAGTTGCCTAGACAAAATCCTGAGAGGGTATGATTTGCGTCACATTCCCTGATATGGGGCCCAATAGGGGGACAATTATGCGAGTGACTCCAAAATGATAACCCATTTCACATATCGTTCAATTTTGAAACTATTTCGGAACCGCAGCCTCTTAATATCTTTCATTTATCATGTTTAGCATATAGACTGATGTCAGAGCAAAATCGTACATTGGGTGAAGTAGCGTCACATTCCCTAGTATGGGGCCCAAAGAGGGGAAATTCCGTGTAAATGCTGAAAATCGTTAGAAACGCAAGTTTAACACGTGGGTTCGATTTTCAGCCTCTAAATATCTGCATTTCGTTCTGTCAGCGATAAAGCTAAATGACTCGGCATACTATTTATAGGGATCAAGTTGCGTCACATTCCCTGTTAAGGGGACCAACGAGGGGAAAATCAATATAGGTGGTGTAAATGTTCGGAGTAAATAATACAGCCTCTACATTTACATTAAAATTCACACATCAAAGCCTCTAAATATCTATATTGCATTAGGTTAAACATGTTCCTAGTTGCCTAGACAAAATCCTGAGAGGGTATGATTTGCGTCACATTCCCTGATACGGGGCCCAATAGGGGGACAATTATGCGAGTGACTCCAAAATGATAACCCATTTCACATATCGTTCAATTTTGAAACTATTTCGGAACCGCAGCCTCTTAATATCTTTCATTTATCATGTTTAGCATATAGACTGATGTCAGAGCAAAATCGTACATTGGGTGAAGTAGCGTCACATTCCTTAGTATGGGGCCCAAAGAGGGGAAAATCAGTGTAAGTGCTGAAAATCGTTATAAACGCAAGTTTAACACGTGGGTTCGATTTTCAGCCTCTCAGCCTCTAAATATCTGCATTTCGTTCTGTCAGCGATAAAGCTAAATGACTCGGCATACTATTCATAGGGATCAAGTTGCGTCACATTCCCTGTTAAGGGGACCAACGAGGGGAAAATCAATACAGGTGGTGTAAATGTTCGGAGTAAATAATACAGCCTCTACATTTACATTAAAATTCACACATCAAAGCCTCTAAATATCTATATTGTATTAGGTTAAACATGTTTCTAGTTGCCTAGACAAAATCCTGAGAGGGTATGATTTGCGTCACATTCCCTGACATGGGGCCCAATAGGGGGACAATTATGCGAGTGACTCCAAAATGATAACCCATTTCACATATCGTTCAATTTTGAAACTATTTCGGAACCGCAGCCTCTTAATATCTTTCATTTATCAAGTTTACCATATAGACTGATGTCAGAGCAAAATCGTACATTGGGTGAAGTAGCGTCACATTCCTTAGTATGGGGCCCAAAGAGGGGAAATTCAGTGTAAGTGCTGAAAATCGTTAAAAACGCAAGTGTAACACGTGGGTTCGATTTTCAGCCTCTCAGCCTCTAAATATCTGCATTTCGTTCTGTCAGCGATAAAGCTTAATGACTCGGCATACTATTCATAGGGATCAAGTTGCGTCACATTCCCTGTTAAGGGGACCAACGAGGGGAAAATCAATATAGGTGGTGTAAATGTTCGGAGTAAATAATACAGCCTCTACATTTACATAAAAATTCACACATCAAAGCCTCTAAATATCTATATTGTATTAGGTTAAACATGTTCCTAGTTGCCTAGACAAAATCCTGAGAGGGTATGATTTGCGTCACATTCCCTGATATGGGGCCCAATAGGGGGACAATTATGCGAGTGACTCCAAAATGATAACCCATTTCACATATCGTTCAATTTTGAAACTATTTCGGAACCGCAGCCTCTTAATATCTTTCATTTATCATGTTTACCATATAGACTGATGTCAGAGCAAAATCGTACATTGGGTGAAGTAGCGTCACATTCCTTAGTATGGGGCCCAAAGAGGGGAAAATCAGTGTAAGTGCTGAAAATCGTTATAAACGCAAGTTTAACACGTGGGTTCGATTTTCAGCCTCTCAGCCTCTAAATATCTGCATTTCGTTCTGTCAGCGATAAAGCTAAATGACTCGGCATACTATTCATAGGGATCAAGTTGCGTCACATTCCCTGTTAAGGGGACCAACGAGGGGAAAATCAATACAGGTGGTGTAAATGTTCGGAGTAAATAATACAGCCTCTACATTTACATTAAAATTCACACATCAAAGCCTCTAAATATCTATATTGTATTAGGTTAAACATGTTCCTAGTTGCCTAGACAAAATCCTGAGAGGGTATGATTTGCGTCACATTCCCTGACATGGGGCCCAATAGGGGGACAATTATGCGAGTGACTCCAAAATGATAACCCATTTCACATATCGTTCAATTTTGAAACTATTTCGGAACCGCAGCCTTTTAATATCTTTCATTTATCATGTTTACCATATAGACTGATGTCAGAGCAAAATCGTACATTGGGTGAAGTAGCGTCACATTCCCTAGTATGGGGCCCAAAGAGGGGAAATTCAGTGTAAGTGCTGAAAATCGTTAAAAACGCAAGTTTAACACGTTGGTTCGATTTTCAGCCTCTCAGCCTCTTAATATCTGCATTTCGTTCTGTCAGCGATAAAGATTAATGACTCGGCATACTATTCATAGGGATCAAGTTGCGTCACATTCCCTATTAAGGGGACCAACGAGGGGAAAATCAATATAGGTGGTGTAAATGTTCGGAGTAAATAATACAGCCTCTACATTTACATTAAAATTCACACATCAAAGCCTCTAAATATCTATATTGTATTAGGTTAAACATGTTCCTAGTTGACTAGACAAAATCCTGAGAGGGTATGATTTGCGTCACATTCCCTGATATGGGGCCCAATAGGGGGGCAATTATGCGAGTGACTCCAAAATGATAACCCATTTCACATATCGTTCAATTTTGAAACTATTTCGGAACCGCAGCCTCTTAATATCTTTCATTTATCATGTTTACCATATAGACTGATGTCAGAGCAAAATCGTACATTGGGTGAAGTAGCGTCACATTCCTTAGTATGGGGCCCAAAGAGGGGAAAATCAGTGTAAGTGCTGAAAATCGTTATAAACGCAAGTTTAACACGTGGGTTCGATTTTCAGCCTCTCAGCCTCTAAATATCTGCATTTCGTTCTGTCAGCGATAAAGCTAAATGACTCGGCATACTATTCATAGGGATCAAGTTGCGTCACATTCCCTGTTAAGGGGACCAACGAGGGGAAAATCAATACAGGTGGTGTAAATGTTCGGAGTTAATAATACAGCCTCTACATTTACATTAAAATTCACACATCAAAGCCTCTAAATATCTATATTGTATTAGGTTAAACATGTTCCTAGTTGCCTAGACAAAATCCTGAGAGGGTATGATTTGCGTCACATTCCCTGACATGGGGCCCAATAGGGGGACAATTATGCGAGTGACTCCAAAATGATAACCCATTTCACATATCGTTCAATTTTGAAACTATTTCGGAACCGCAGCCTCTTAATATCTTTCATTTATCATGTTTAGCATATAGACTGATGTCAGAGCAAAATCGTACATTGGGTGAAGTAGCGTCACATTCCCTAGTATGGGGCCCAAAGAGGGGAAATTTAGTGTAAATGCTGAAAATCGTTAAAAACGCAAGTTTAACACGTGGGTTCGATTTTCAGCCTCTCAGCCTCTAAATATCTGCATTTCGTTCTGTCAGCGATAAAGCTAAATGACTCGGCATACTATTTATAGGGATCAAGTTGCGTCACATTCCCTGTTAAGGGGACCAACGAGGGGAAAATCAATATAGGTGGTGTAAATGTTCGGAGTAAATAATACAGCCTCTACATTTACATTCAAATTCACACATCAAAGCCTCTAAATATCTATATTGCATTAGGTTAAACATGTTCCTAGTTGCCTAGACAAAATCCTGAGAGGGTATGATTTGCGTCACATTCCCTGATATGGGGCCCAATAGGGGGACAATTATGCGAGTGACTCCAAAATGATAACCCATTTCACATATCGTTCAATTTTGAAACTATTTCGGAACCGCAGCCTCTTAATATCTTTCATTTATCATGTTTAGCATATAGACTGATGTCAGAGCAAAATCGTACATTGGGTGAAGTAGCGTCACATTCCTTAGTATGGGGCCCAAAGAGGGGAAAATCAGTGTAAGTGCTGAAAATCGTTATAAACGCAAGTTTAACACGTGGGTTCGATTTTCAGCCTCTCAGCCTCTAAATATCTGCATTTCGTTCTGTCAGCGATAAAGCTAAATGACTCGGCATACTATTCATAGGGATCAAGTTGCGTCACATTCCCTGTTAAGGGGACCAACGAGGGGAAAATCAATACAGGTGGTGTAAATGTTCGGAGTAAATAATACAGCCTCTACATTTACATTAAAATTCACACATCAAAGCCTCTAAATATCTATATTGTATTAGGTTAAACATGTTTCTAGTTGCCTAGACAAAATCCTGAGAGGGTATGATTTGCGTCACATTCCCTGACATGGGGCCCAATAGGGGGACAATTATGCGAGTGACTCCAAAATGATAACCCATTTCACATATCGTTCAATTTTGAAACTATTTCGGAACCGCAGCCTCTTAATATCTTTCATTTATCAAGTTTACCATATAGACTGATGTCAGAGCAAAATCGTACATTGGGTGAAGTAGCGTCACATTCCTTAGTATGGGGCCCAAAGAGGGGAAATTCAGTGTAAGTGCTGAAAATCGTTAAAAACGCAAGTGTAACACGTGGGTTCGATTTTCAGCCTCTCAGCCTCTAAATATCTGCATTTCGTTCTGTCAGCGATAAAGCTTAATGACTCGGCATACTATTCATAGGGATCAAGTTGCGTCACATTCCCTGTTAAGGGGACCAACGAGGGGAAAATCAATATAGGTGGTGTAAATGTTCGGAGTAAATAATACAGCCTCTACATTTACATAAAAATTCACACATCAAAGCCTCTAAATATCTATATTGTATTAGGTTAAACATGTTCCTAGTTGCCTAGACAAAATCCTGAGAGGGTATGATTTGCGTCACATTCCCTGATATGGGGCCCAATAGGGGGACAATTATGCGAGTGACTCCAAAATGATAACCCATTTCACATATCGTTCAATTTTGAAACTATTTCGGAACCGCAGCCTCTTAATATCTTTCATTTATCATGTTTACCATATAGACTGATGTCAGAGCAAAATCGTACATTGGGTGAAGTAGCGTCACATTCCTTAGTATGGGGCCCAAAGAGGGGAAAATCAGTGTAAGTGCTGAAAATCGTTATAAACGCAAGTTTAACACGTGGGTTCGATTTTCAGCCTCTCAGCCTCTAAATATCTGCATTTCGTTCTGTCAGCGATAAAGCTAAATGACTCGGCATACTATTCATAGGGATCAAGTTGCGTCACATTCCCTGTTAAGGGGACCAACGAGGGGAAAATCAATACAGGTGGTGTAAATGTTCGGAGTAAATAATACAGCCTCTACATTTACATTAAAATTCACACATCAAAGCCTCTAAATATCTATATTGTATTAGGTTAAACATGTTCCTAGTTGCCTAGACAAAATCCTGAGAGGGTATGATTTGCGTCACATTCCCTGACATGGGGCCCAATAGGGGGACAATTATGCGAGTGACTCCAAAATGATAACCCATTTCACATATCGTTCAATTTTGAAACTATTTCGGAACCGCAGCCTTTTAATATCTTTCATTTATCATGTTTACCATATAGACTGATGTCAGAGCAAAATCGTACATTGGGTGAAGTAGCGTCACATTCCCTAGTATGGGGCCCAAAGAGGGGAAATTCAGTGTAAGTGCTGAAAATCGTTAAAAACGCAAGTTTAACACGTTGGTTCGATTTTCAGCCTCTCAGCCTCTTAATATCTGCATTTCGTTCTGTCAGCGATAAAGATTAATGACTCGGCATACTATTCATAGGGATCAAGTTGCGTCACATTCCCTATTAAGGGGACCAACGAGGGGAAAATCAATATAGGTGGTGTAAATGTTCGGAGTAAATAATACAGCCTCTACATTTACATTAAAATTCACACATCAAAGCCTCTAAATATCTATATTGTATTAGGTTAAACATGTTCCTAGTTGACTAGACAAAATCCTGAGAGGGTATGATTTGCGTCACATTCCCTGATATGGGGCCCAATAGGGGGGCAATTATGCGAGTGACTCCAAAATGATAACCCATTTCACATATCGTTCAATTTTGAAACTATTTCGGAACCGCAGCCTCTTAATATCTTTCATTTATCATGTTTACCATATAGACTGATGTCAGAGCAAAATCGTACATTGGGTGAAGTAGCGTCACATTCCTTAGTATGGGGCCCAAAGAGGGGAAAATCAGTGTAAGTGCTGAAAATCGTTATAAACGCAAGTTTAACACGTGGGTTCGATTTTCAGCCTCTCAGCCTCTAAATATCTGCATTTCGTTCTGTCAGCGATAAAGCTAAATGACTCGGCATACTATTCATAGGGATCAAGTTGCGTCACATTCCCTGTTAAGGGGACCAACGAGGGGAAAATCAATACAGGTGGTGTAAATGTTCGGAGTTAATAATACAGCCTCTACATTTACATTAAAATTCACACATCAAAGCCTCTAAATATCTATATTGTATTAGGTTAAACATGTTCCTAGTTGCCTAGACAAAATCCTGAGAGGGTATGATTTGCGTCACATTCCCTGACATGGGGCCCAATAGGGGGACAATTATGCGAGTGACTCCAAAATGATAACCCATTTCACATATCGTTCAATTTTGAAACTATTTCGGAACCGCAGCCTCTTAATATCTTTCATTTATCATGTTTAGCATATAGACTGATGTCAGAGCAAAATCGTACATTGGGTGAAGTAGCGTCACATTCCCTAGTATGGGGCCCAAAGAGGGGAAATTTAGTGTAAATGCTGAAAATCGTTAAAAACGCAAGTTTAACACGTGGGTTCGATTTTCAGCCTCTCAGCCTCTAAATATCTGCATTTCGTTCTGTCAGCGATAAAGCTAAATGACTCGGCATACTATTTATAGGGATCAAGTTGCGTCACATTCCCTGTTAAGGGGACCAACGAGGGGAAAATCAATATAGGTGGTGTAAATGTTCGGAGTAAATAATACAGCCTCTACATTTACATTCAAATTCACACATCAAAGCCTCTAAATATCTATATTGCATTAGGTTAAACATGTTCCTAGTTGCCTAGACAAAATCCTGAGAGGGTATGATTTGCGTCACATTCCCTGATATGGGGCCCAATAGGGGGACAATTATGCGAGTGACTCCAAAATGATAACCCATTTCACATATCGTTCAATTTTGAAACTATTTCGGAACCGCAGCCTCTTAATATCTTTCATTTATCATGTTTACCATATAGACTGATGTCAGAGCAAAATCGTACATTGGGTGAAGTAGCGTCACATTCCTTAGTATGGGGCCCAAAGAGGGGAAAATCAGTGTAAGTGCTGAAAATCGTTATAAACGCAAGTTTAACACGTGGGTTCGATTTTCAGCCTCTCAGCCTCTAAATATCTGCATTTCGTTCTGTCAGCGATAAAGCTAAATGACTCGGCATACTATTCATAGGGATCAAGTTGCGTCACATTCCCTGTTAAGGGGACCAACGAGGGGAAAATCAATACAGGTGGTGTAAATGTTCGGAGTAAATAATACAGCCTCTACATTTACATTAAAATTCACACATCAAAGCCTCTAAATATCTATATTGTATTAGGTTAAACATGTTCCTAGTTGCCTAGACAAAATCCTGAGAGGGTATGATTTGCGTCACATTCCCTGATATGGGGCCCAATAGGGGGACAATTATGCGAGTGACTCCAAAATGATAACCCATTTCACATATCGTTCAATTTTGAAACTATTTCGGAACCGCAGCCTCTTAATATCTTTCATTTATCATGTTTACCATATAGACTGATGTCAGAGCAAAATCGTACATTGGGTGAAGTAGCGTCACATTCCTTAGTATGGGGCCCAAAGAGGGGAAAATCAGTGTAAGTGCTGAAAATCGTTATAAACGCAAGTTTAACACGTGGGTTCGATTTTCAGCCTCTCAGCCTCTAAATATCTGCATTTCGTTCTGTCAGCGATAAAGCTAAATGACTCGGCATACTATTCATAGGGATCAAGTTGCGTCACATTCCCTGTTAAGGGGACCAACGAGGGGAAAATCAATACAGGTGGTGTAAATGTTCGGAGTTAATAATACAGCCTCTACATTTACATTAAAATTCACACATCAAAGCCTCTAAATATCTATATTGTATTAGGTTAAACATGTTCCTAGTTGCCTAGACAAAATCCTGAGAGGGTATGATTTGCGTCACATTCCCTGACATGGGGCCCAATAGGGGGACAATTATGCGAGTGACTCCAAAATGATAACCCATTTCACATATCGTTCAATTTTGAAACTATTTCGGAACCGCAGCCTCTTAATATCTTTCATTTATCATGTTTACCATATAGACTGATGTCAGAGCAAAATCGTACATTGGGTGAAGTAGCGTCACATTCCCTAGTATGGGGCCCAAAGAGGGGAAATTCAGTGTAAATGCTGAAAATCGTTAAAAACGCAAGTTTAACACGTGGGTTCGATTTTCAGCCTCTCAGCCTCTAAATATCTGCATTTCGTTCTGTCAGCGATAAAGCTAAATGACTCGGCATACTATTTATAGGGATCAAGTTGCGTCACATTCCCTGTTAAGGGGACCAACGAGGGGAAAATCAATATAGGTGGTGTAAATGTTCGGAGTAAATAATACAGCCTCTACATTTACATTAAAATTCACACATCAAAGCCTCTAAATATCTATATTGCATTAGGTTAAACATGTTCCTAGTTGCCTAGACAAAATCCTGAGAGGGTATGATTTGCGTCACATTCCCTGATACGGGGCCCAATAGGGGGACAATTATGCGAGTGACTCCAAAATGATAACCCATTTCACATATCGTTCAATTTTGAAACTATTTCGGAACCGCAGCCTCTTAATATCTTTCATTTATCATGTTTACCATATAGACTGATGTCACAGCAAAATCGTACATTGGGTGAAGTAGCGTCACATTCCTTAGTATGGGGCCCAAAGAGGGGAAAATCAGTGTAAGTGCTGAAAATCGTTATAAACGCAAGTTTAACACGTGGGTTCGATTTTCAGCCTCTCAGCCTCTAAATATCTGCATTTCGTTCTGTCAGCGATAAAGCTAAATGACTCGGCATACTATTCATAGGGATCAAGTTGCGTCACATTCCCTGTTAAGGGGACCAACGAGGGGAAAATCAATACAGGTGGTGTAAATGTTCGGAGTAAATAATACAGCCTCTACATTTACATTAAAATTCACACATCAAAGCCTCTAAATATCTATATTGTATTAGGTTAAACATGTTTCTAGTTGCCTAGACAAAATCCTGAGAGGGTATGATTTGCGTCACATTCCCTTACATGGGGCCCAATAGGGGGACAATTATGCGAGTGACTCCAAAATGATAACCCATTTCACATATCGTTCAATTTTGAAACTATTTCGGAACCGCAGCCTCTTAATATCTTTCATTTATCATGTTTACCATATAGACTGATGTCAGAGCAAAATCGTACATTGGGTGAAGTAGCGTCACATTCCTTAGTATGGGGCCCAAAGAGGGGAAAATCAGTGTAAGTGCTGAAAATCGTTATAAACGCAAGTTTAACACGTGGGTTCGATTTTCAGCCTCTCAGCCTCTAAATATCTGCATTTCGTTCTGTCAGCGATAAAGCTAAATGACTCGGCATACTATTCATAGGGATCAAGTTGCGTCACATTCCCTGTTAAGGGGACCAACGAGGGGAAAATCAATACAGGTGGTGTAAATGTTCGGAGTAAATAATACAGCCTCTACATTTACATTAAAATCCACACATCAAAGCCTCTAAATATCTATATTGTATTAGGTTAAACATGTTTCTAGTTGCCTAGACAAAATCCTGAGAGGGTATGATTTGCGTCACATTCCCTGACATGGGGCCCAATAGGGGGACAATTATGCGAGAGACTCCAAAATGATAACCCATTTCACATATCGTTCAATTTTGAAACTATTTCGGAACCGCAGCCTCTTGATATCTTTCATTTATCAAGTTTACCATATAGACTGATGTCAGAGCAAAATCGTACATTGGGTGAAGTAGCGTCACATTCCCTTGTATGGGGCCCAAAGAGGGGAAATTCAGTGTAAGTGCTGAAAATCGTTAAAAACGCAAGTTTAACACGTGGGTTCGATTTTCAGCCTCTCAGCCTCTAAATATCTGCATTTCGTTCTGTCAGCGATAAAGCTTAATGACTCGGCATACTATTCATAGGGATCAAGTTGCGTCACATTCCCTGTTAAGGGGACCAACGAGGGGAAAATCAATATACGTGGTGTAAATGTTCGGAGTAAATAATACAGCCTCTACATTTACATTAAAATTCACACATCAAAGCCTCTAAATATCTATATTGTATTAGGTTAAACATGTTCCTAGTTGCCTAGACAAAATCCTGAGAGGGTATGATTTGCGTCACATTCCCTGATATGGGGCCCAATAGGGGGACAATTATGCGAGTGACTCCAAAATGATAACCCATTTCACATATCGTTCAATTTTGAAACTATTTCGGAACCGCAGCCTCTTAATATCTTTCATTTATCATGTTTATGTTTAACATATACACTGATGTCAGGGTACAATCGTATATTGGGGAAGTAGCTTCACATTCCCTAGTATGGGCCCCGAAGAGGGAAATTCAATGTAGGTACTTAAAATCGTTAAAAATACAAGTTTAACAAGTGGGTTTAAATTTCAGCAACCCCGCCTCTAAAAACCAGTCCCCCATTATGTTTAACATGTTGCCTGATGCCTCTGCATACTTTTCATACGGGTCCATTTGCGTCACATTCCCTTACATAGGGGCCCTACAGTGGGGAAAGCCATGTTAGGGGTGTAAATGGCCAATACATTCGCAAAGTCTTGCATGTTTTGTTAAGTTTCAGCCTCTCAGCCTCTAAATATCTGTAATTCGTTCTGTCAGCGATAAAGCTAAATGCCTCATCATACTACTCATAGGGCTCAAATGGCGTCACATTCCCTGTTAAGGGGCCCAACGAGGTGAAATTCGTTATAAGTGGTGCAAATGGTCTAAGTAATCAATACAGTTCAACAATTACATTAAAATTCACACACCAAAACCTCCAAATATCTATATTATATAAAGTTAAACATGCAGCTGATGGGATAGGCATATTCTTCAGAGGGTATGATTCGCGTCACATTCCCCATATATGGGGCCCAGTGGGGACAATTATACAAGTGACACAAAGATGATAACAAATATCACATACCGTTCAAGATTGATTATACTTCGGAACCCCGACCTGTTAATATCTTTCATATAATATGTTTATCATTTAGAATGATGTCAGTGCATAATCATACAATAGGTCAAGAAGCGTCACATTCTTTTGTATGGGGCCCAAAGAAGGGAAATTCCATTTAACTAATTAAAATCGTTCAAAATGCACGTTTAACATGTATATGTGGATTTCGGCACCCAAGCCTCTAAATACCTGTCATCCATTATGTTCAACATGTTGCCTGATGCCTATGCACACTCTTAAAATGGGTACGATTGCGTCACATTCCCTTACACGAGGGCCTTCAGTGGGGGAAAAGTCATATAAGGGATGTAAATGGCCAATAAATTCGCAAAGTCTTGAACGTTGTGTTAAATTTCATCATCTCATCCTCAGAATATCCGAAATTCGTTCTCTAGGCGATAAAGCTAGATGCCTCGGCATACTTTTCACGTGGCTCATGTGGCGTCACATTCACTGTCAATGGGACCAACGAGGGGAAATTCATTATAGGTGATATAAATAGTCGAAGGCATTAATACAGCTTTAAATTTACATTTAAATTCACACAACAAATATGTTCTAGAAATGTGTTATCCTTTGGGACAAGTAATACACCACAGAACTAAAAAATATGAAGTGTACATGTTTTCTGGGCCAGACTAGCTAGTTTCGGCCATTTAGGCCTCATCTGTGACCCTCAAATATTTTCAAGATTCCACATTGGAATCAATGATGCCAAAGGACAAGAAAATATAAACTACACTATAATGTAGGGCAGGGAGACTTTTTACGGCCGCCACACATTCCCAGACACCAGCTGTAGTGTCGTTAAATAGTGCTATAAATGGATTATGAAGCCTCTAAATATCTGTATTGTATATAGGTCATTTTGGAGGCGTTGCTTCCAATTTTGTAGGACTTTTACCCGACATCGAGATGAAATGACATCTCAAGCCCTGTCGCCCAATGAAACCAATAGGGTTTGTAATCATGGACGGGCCGATTCGCACCACTTTGCCTGGGCAGCCTTAGGTCCTCTAAGAGGTTTACCAGTACTCGTGTGCGGTCGGTTTCAGCTCTGCGTGGAAGCATCATGCAGCCAATCTATTTATTCAAGCCCCGATGGGCGGGGGCTGCGTGTAATTACAGTAGGGATCTTTAACCTGCACAGGGGATGGTTCTCTCGGGGGGGGGGGGGTCTCCATTTAACGTCCCAATCCAAAGGACTGTGCACTTGTGGCATTCATCCCTAAAAATGATGCCAATGGACCTTGTTCGGACACCGCAAGTTTATTACCGCTGCCGAAAATCGAACCGATGGCCTCTAGCAAATACACTAACCACTGAGCTACCACACTCCACAGCGGTTGTGGTCCATGAAACAGAGACGTACGTATGCGGGCAAAAAATTAACACTGGTGATACATCAAAAGACAGTGATTCGTCACTTGTATATATGGCATTCAAATGAAAGGCTGATGGCGCGTAAACAAATAATAGAAGAAAATATGTGGTCTGTGGTATTTGTTACGTCTCCCTCACGCCTAATTAGGTCATTTTGGTGACGCTGCTTCCAATTTTTATAAACTTTAACCGGATATTGAGATCAAATGGCATCTCAAATCCTGCCGCCCAATGAAATCAATACGTTTTATATGAATGAACGGTCCAATTAGCACCACTCTTTCTCGACAGGCTTAGAAAATATTTGAGGGTCACTGATGAGGCCTATTTGGCCGAAATTATATATCTAGTCTGGCCCAGAAAACATGCACGCCCAGTCCTTGCTTATTTATAGAATGTATTAGATCTAGACCTTCTAAGCGGTTCACAAGTACTCGTGTGCGGTGGGTTACAGCACTACGTGGAAGCACCATGCAGACCAATTTTTTTCTCCAGGCACCGAATTGGGCTGCATGATGCTTCCACGCAGAGCTGAATCCGGCCGCACACGAGTACTGGTAAACCGCTTAGAGGATCTAAGCCTGCACAAGCAAAGCGGTGCGAGTTGGATCGTCCATGCTTATAAACCCTATTGGTTTTATTGGGCGACAAGGCTTTAGATGTCATTTCATCTCATTGTCGGGTAAAAGTCCCACAAATCTGGAAGCAACGTCTCCAAAATGGTCTATAAAGTGCTGACGGGGACGTTAAAAATCAAATGAAACAAACAAATAGAAGATGGGCGAGGTCTGGCTATTTTACTTTCTGTTCCGTGATTTAGCACCGCACCTTGCATTATTTAACGTCGGTCCGTGCATAGATCTCACTCATACTCACGAAGACAAGTGCTTAATTATTTTGTTGTATATACAAAAGATTTTACATCTAAACACAAATGAAAGAGGAAAAAGTATCAATAAATGCTCGAAATACAGTCCTTTATTGTAATAACTATATTCAAAATACGGGTAATTTATAATTCAAGGGAAGTAATTAAAGATTACATGTTTATTGTATGTGGTACCGGATTTTAGTTAATTTGTCCGGTCTGTGCATGCGGTCTGTGCCTGCTGTCTTGATTTTAGCACTTCCGCCCGGGATTTTCATGAGTTTATGACAGTGCCTGGCTGAAAGAGCAGTGGTATTTGTAAGTCCCTGTCCCACCAACCTTCCTCCTAATACAAGGGCATCTTTATATTTTATGCGGGCTTTTTATAAAACACTTTACAGTGGTAGCGCATCAGATTTGTGATCGAGAGGTTGTGGGGTGGAGCCTCACGCTGACCAAAGTGTTGTGCCCTTGAGCAAGGCATCATCATCATCAACGGATTTTTGATTAAGATACAGGGGCAACGTCCACATAAGTGGGTCCCCTTCCAGGTATCTGGCTTGCTGCACGCATGGCAGATCTAACACCAGATCTCTAGGCTTGTCTATCATGAGGATCAATAGCAGAGAGCTTCCATTCTCTGCAATCTCTTTCTGTTAGCTGTGTTGTGTCGTGAGCTATCCAGAAACGCCGACCGGAAGGTGATGGTTTTTACCCACTTGGATATTACACAAGAGCCCAGGAAGCGAGAAAAGCATGCAGAAGAGACCACGCTCCTCAGTCTAGCTGAGCCACTCTAACCAACCAGACCAGTGCCTCTGCCAGGGAGATTCTCAACCATTTACCCAGGTAGGACTTCTTCCCTATCCCGTCCCCAGTCCTGGTCCCACATACGGGCTATTAAAAATACATTATTTGGCGACGAGCGATAAAACGGAAGGGGGAATTCTCCGGTCATTTCGTTAGAGGTGTATTACTACTTCACGAGTTATCCTCGGATTCGTGAGGGACGGTGAACATGATACGCGGTCCACTTCGTTATTTTTTTAACGTTGGGGATTGTGAAGGGTTCAGATTTACTTCACGTTTTCGGACGTGGGGGACGGTGAACATGATACGCGGTTCCTTTTGTTTGCAGAGGGAACTGTGAAGGGTTCAACTCTTGATAGCCTGACGGGTTGAAATTGTGGGCAGGGGAAGTTCAGAGGCATTTAGCTTCTTGGTTTGGCCTGTTTATTTTTTCAACAACGTGGAGCCAGTCAGTTTTGGGGACAACCGGTGAGTTTGGCATTTAGCTGAATGAACCAATTCTTAAGGCAGTCTTAAATTAATTTAAAATTAGCTAATTGGATTGATTTTGGCTTGTCTTCTGCCAGTTTTTTCTTGGGGTAATTTTTAGTTTGGAAAAATTCTAAATTGTCCCTTGCCAGTTGGGGTTTAGTTTTGCCTGGTTGGGTGGCTGATTTTCTCCGTGGAATGGCAGAGGAATACCTGGTTGTCAAGAAAGAAGAAAAGGTAATCTCTGTGTTTTCTAAACCAAGATTTACATGTACTTTTCTTCGATTGTTCGCTGTATTTTATACGCGACCATTATTATAAAAGAAATCCCTAACCTGTATCATTGTGGTATTAATTCAAGAAACCTACGTAAAATCTTTGGCGTATTCTATACACAAAGTACTTTCTTGAATAAAATTGGTGACAAATAGCTGTCTGTATTTTTGAAGGGGTTGGTTGGTTGCAGACGAGAAGGGGTTATTTTCTTGAGTTTTCTAAACCGAAAATAGTCCTTTTTCTTCAAATTTGTTGTATTGAAAAGTATTGGCAAACAGCCATATATTGAAAAAGCATAGTTCTTACATTTTAGGAGTATTCTATACCCAAAATAGTTAAAAAGAACTGCTTATTACTTAAGAAGCCAGCCATCCATTAAAAAGCATTGTTCTAACGTTTTAGAAGTACGGTGCGGTCCGGTAACATTGTGCATATAGAGTTTATATAGTGTAGCTATGTGTGACTTTGTTCAAGCCACCACTCAATTTTCAGTCAACAACATTGCAGCATTTCCCTATCGACCAGCTGCAATGAAAATTGGCCTCTGAAGTTATTAATATACAGGACAAAGAATACTATGAAAAGGGATGCCCCCTTGAAATTGAACTACCAATTTTGTCGCCTAACATTGCGCACAATATGTTTGTTGAACAGTTTGAACATGAGGGTTGACTCATAAGTTGTTGATTCGTTCTTCTGCAATGTTGTCAGAAGCAGTAAGTTTAGAATCAAGGGAATAGCGACTTTGGCTAGTTTTAAACTCAGTCTTGACTTTTAAGAGTTCGTATTTTGAGAAAAATTGGGGGGTTCCGCGAGGCTATTTCATCTGCACGTGCAGGACATCTTTTTCGGGTTAAAGTTAAACTTAATGCCGATGCACTGAATATAGTGGAATTGATAATTAGGGATACAGTTTGTGAAAATGCGAATGCAGGGTGCGCAAAATAAACGGCCATGCAAAGTTACCGGACTCGACTAATATATTAGTAGATAACTGCTTATCACTTAAAAGACAGACTTTTCTAGGGTTTTCGCAGTATTCTATACGCGAAAATTATTGAAAAGTGTTCTGCCTGTCGAAAAGCCAGAAAAAAAAAAGGATAAATATTTTGGGAAAGAATCTCTGGAGTATTCTATACACAGAGGTTATTCTTGAAATATTTATATTACACTTTACAGAAGTTTGTATTTGTCACTCCTTGCACAAATAAGATAGCAAATGTTGAGGCAAAGATTATTGACCAGACAGATGGCTTGATGGAGCATTAGTTGTCTTCTAGATACACAGGCGCCGGACGACACCATCAGTCAAAGGATGAAGAAATGCTTTCACGTGAACAGAATTGATAGAAGAATGTAGTGGGCATGGCGTTGATTTCTAATCCCCATGACCCAGAACAGTAGTAGAGCAGTCATGTAGTTGATTTCTAATCCTCATGGCTAGGAAGAGTAGATCACATTGGGTTGATTTCTAATCCCCATTGCCAAGAACAGTAGAGCAGTCATAGAGTTGATTTCTAATCCTCATGGCTAGGAAGGAACAGAAGAGGACATGCATTGGATTTCAGAAAGAGTTTAAGAATTAACAGAAAGAAGTGACTGATCAGCCAGATGGTTCACCGGAGTGCTTGGAGTCTTCTAGACACATGCGCTTTGGTCGACATCATCATACAAGAATGAAAAAAATAGTTTCATGTGAAAAAATAGTCTTTGGTCTCGCCGAAAGCAGATATGAAAATGGACTTGATAATAAAAAAGATAGGCCTCATGCCAGTGAATATGATTCCTACAGCCGTAAAAGACATTCATGGTCAAGATCACATGGTAGGAAGTGCGAAGAGTCCAGGAGTTTACGGTCATCGTCAAGAAGACAAACCAGACCAAGGTTAAACTCCAGGGGTTAAAGGTCAGGAACAACCAAAAGAGGGCAGATTAAGCCAAGACTGGAGACACCTTCTAGAAGGCATGGAAGGTCGGGCTCACCTTCAAGGAGACAGAAATTGTCAAGGTCACCTAGGCGGAAGGTCAAGTTCACCATCAGGAAGACAGGAATTGTCAAGGACACCTAGGAAGCATGGAAGGTTGAGCTCCCCTTCAAGAAGACAGGAATTGTCAAGGTCACTTTCTAGAAGACATGAAAGGTCAAGAACGCCTTCAAGATGACATGATATGAGGAAATTACCTTCAAGGTCATGTCAAGGTCACTTTCTAGAAGACATGAAAGGTCAAGAACGCCTTCAAGATGACATGATATGAGGAAATTACCTTCAAGGTCATGATGTCAAGGTCACCTTCAGGAGGATAAGGAAGGTCAGTCACCTTCAAGAGGACGTGAAGCGTCAAGGTCCCCTTCAAGAAGGCATGGAATGTCAAGGACATCTAGAAGGCATAACATGTCGAGGACACATAGAAGGCATGACAGGTTGACTCTTCAAGAAGGCATGGCAGGCCAAGGTCACCATCAAGAAAGTATGACAGGTCAAGGTCACCAAGAAAGCATGAGAAGCCAAGGTCATGCTCCAGATATGCAAGGTCAGGGTCGCATACAAGATCATACGCTCGACACCGGATGTCAAGGTCACCAAAGACATATTCAAGGTCGAGCGTGTCAGGACACTAATGCTAGTACTTCTAGGTCAAGGTCACCATGGCATACCGCACTGATGTGGGGAAAAGTGAGTGAAGATAACATATCACATCCTGAGGAGTCTTCTAGACACTCAAGGAGAGAGAGGCGTGGTGATCCGAAAACAGCTTCCAAAGAAATTGGATTTGATGGAACTGTGTGCTGAATGTTTTTCTGACAGACACAAGATTGAAAGCTGCTGGTCAGTTTTAAAATGGTTCGACAGAGAATGTTGTGATTACCTATATTGGTCTTTCGAGGGCAAAGCTTTGGATTTCTTCGCAATCACTGCAGGACTGGGAAGAGATTTGAGGATAGATTGGGATACAGCAAGAATGAAATTCCAGCAATCATTTCAAGATGGGAAAGATCTTTGGAAGAACAGCTGACCAAGTTCTGACCCTTGCCACTGCCACATTTAGAGACCCGCCTGAAAAGCATCGGATGCAGGAGGCTATTTCAAAATTCTGTCAGGGATGTGCTGATGAATAGACAGCCAAGCATGCTTGTTTTGAGCGTTTTAGAAGTATTGAAGCTGCTAGAGTAAAACACCAGTGCAAATCCCAAGCGGTGGAAGGAAAGAGACATTCCAATGGGTAAAGAAAAGATGTTTTCCGTTAACAGTCAGCTCACTAACAGAAACCCGGGTACAACGACTGACTGCTAATGGGTTTGATGGACAAGATCGGAATGACAGAAGAATGAAACATCAAATGAAATGATCCACGTTGGTATTTACAGATCATCGGAGGAAGAACCAGTTGTCTAATGACTTCTACACAAAATTTTGGAATGGCTTGATGAAAACAGTTTCTTAAGTAGGCTTCTAGCCACTAGGAAAAGCTTACACTTAAGTGCAAGGCAAGAAAATAGCAAGTAATACGACAAATGCAAACTATGACAGGCAAAACTAGTCAAAAGAATGATGGCAAATAAGGCTTTTAAAACAACAAAGAAAATTTGTCCAAACCTAATGATACAGGTCCCTTTATTTTGATATGTGAATGCTTCCAAACGTTTGAAAGTTTAAAATGGAGTAGAAAGAGTATAGGCTTATAAAATAGCAGTTTCTCTTTGCCTCCAAATTAAAGATAGACACATATGTATGAAAAAAAAGATTTTAAAATGGAGTAGAAAGAGTATAGGCTTATACATAGCAGTTTCTCTTTGCCTCCATAAGAAAGATACAGTTGAATGAACAAAAATAGATTTTAGCTGGAGTTGAAAGAGTATAGGCTTATAAATAGCAGTTTCTCTTTGCCTCCGTTAAAAACACATTTGAATGAACAGGAATGAGATTTTAGCAGGGTTCTCCCCAGGGTTTTTAAAATTGGAGTAAAAATGCAGTATTCCAGAAAAAGTTGGAGTTTTACCATACTTTTCAAAAAGTTGGGAGTCAGAAATGACAAAGTGGGAGTAAATTACTCCAAGTTTGGAATTAACTAGAACTCTGTTTAGCCACAGTATTGTTTACCAGTTATCTTGGGTACTATCTTCTAGGCAGGATTCTGAAAGTGAGAAAGGCTCATTCAAGTTTAACATGGTTTTTAATGTTCAGGGAGCCTCAAGGGTCAGCTAGCTTAATGGGTTGAGGGATTATCCCAATAAAGCTTAACATTGAAGTTCAGACAGTTAAGGAATTCAGATCCTCTGATGCCATGTGCAGCATACCGCACATGAGTACTAGTAATCTACTTAGGGGTTCAGGGCCTGCTTGGACGGGGTAGTGCAAGTCTGACTGTCGATGCATACATGTATAGGCTATGCTGGTTTCCTTGGGTGTCAGGAATTGAGATGTCATTTCATCTCTGGTAAGGGTCATGCAGGGTTGAGGGCGGCGTCTCCGGGGTGGCCTAGGCGGTGTTGATTGGGACGTTGGGTCTCGGGGTCAGGTAAACAGAAAATGTATCTATCTGACACACAAGCTGTAGTTTTGCCCTGCAGTGGTTGTCATAACTGCACCAGGCCAGATGTTTAATGGGTCAGGTTCACGGTAAATGTGGGTGGCTCCATTCAGGTACAATTAGCTGGGCAGGGAGGAAAAATAATGGGATATGCCATAAGGAGACAACCACAGAGATGAAAGACAAATCGTTACTAGAAGATGCACACGGATAAAGAATTACCCGGTAACCATTAGGTTTACTGATTACTTAAGTTCACTGGTTAACAAACTGTGCTGATGTTTTGGAAGTATCCACTAAGAATGAAGGAAAGATTGATTTTCTAGATCGCACAAATCCAGAAATGTGTCTTCTAGACGGCAGTCTATCCGCGGATTTCTGTAATAGTCCACTAAATGACATTGAGCTTCTAGTTCTGTCACGATTTCTGGACTTCTAGTTCGAAATCTGTTGGACTTAACGAGATGGCCAGACAGCAAATTGAGTGTGTCTTCTTTGTCCGCTCAAGCTGTCAAATAACAAGCTAGACTCAACACAGCAGCTTGCAAGTGAGGCTTCTTCGTCTCCTTCAAGCCAGACAATAGACTGAGACTTCTAGTCTCGTCCAGGCCCGAAGTGTCAGTGGGACATCAGTCTCACTTGAGAAACGGTGGGACATCAGTCCCACTCAAGGATGAACCTGGCAGCTGGTGACAAGGCCTTCAAGATAAAGTGGGGAGGAGTGTTGTGTCGTGAGCTATCCAGAAACGCCGACCGGAAGGTGATGGTTTTTACCCACTTGGATATTACACAGAGCCCAGGAAGCGAGAAAAGCATGCAGAAGAGACCACGCTCCTCAGTCTAGCTGAGCCACTCTAACCAACCAGACCAGTGCCTCTGCCAGGGAGATTCTCAACCATTTACCCAGGTAGGACTTCTTCCCTATCCCGTCCCCAGTCCTGGTCCCACATACGGGCTATCAAAAATACATTAGCTGCTTCCAGATCATCTAGGGTCTTCCTGGCCCCCGCTTTCCACCTACCTGTATGTCACAGGCAGTCTTGATCAGGTCTGAGAGTTTAGCTATTTCTAAAGACAGTCCATAAAAATAAAGACAGTCTTTAAATTTATGGACTCACGTGTCTGTAGAAAGCAATGCAAATCGTACAAATTTTCAAAAATTCAAAAATCGCAGTACATGTGTTATGCAACCTTCTTTATTACATGATAATCTGCATGTAGCTGAAAACTGAGTATGATCCGTTGTCTAGTTGATTTATAATTCAAGAAACTAAATAATTGATTCTGTGTAGTTCCGGTTTTCTCCCTTACCCTATAAACAATGAAATATGTCAACTGATGCATGGCACACTTGTTGTAAAGTATATGAAGGGAGAAAACCTAAACAAGAATATACTCCGTAGCCGTTTTATATAAATACTCGAAAATTATACAACAGATTCGAGAAAAATATTATGTGTATGTAATTCATCATGTAACGAAGAAGTTTATATAATACATATTCTGTGATTTTCGAATTTTTGAAAATTCTAACGATTTGCATTGTTTTCAACAGACACGTGAGTCCATAAATTTAAAGACTGTCTTTATTTTATGGACTGTCTTTAGAAATAGCTAAACTCTCAGACCTGTTGATAGCACCGTTGGAGCGTTCCACATGTCCATACCAGCTAAGCCTTCTCTCTTTCAGGATGAGGCCCAGGTCCTCAATGGCAAGACGCTCAATTAACTCACTGAACCTGATGGTGACAGTGTCCTGTGGCTTGACATTGCAGATCTGTCTGATCATTGCCCTGTCATTTCGCTGTAGACTGAGGTTTGGCTTTGTCAATGGCCATGTGTCACTGGCATGGAGCATTGCGCTCCGCACACAAGAGCTATACACACGGTGGGACTAGGGAAGAGAAAACTGGTAGCAACTCCTTGAATTTCTTCCAGGCTGTTTTCACAGGTGATGTAGTTGAAAGGTCGCAACCACCTGCTGCAGAGAGCATATCACCTAGGTAGCAAAAAGGAAGCTACAACCTCCAGCTTGTCGGATCCGACTTGGACTTCCCTCTGTGGTCTGCCATCTAAGGGGCGTGCAGTTCCTTGGCACTGTGTACACCTGTAATCAGGGTCCTCTATCAAGTGTTTGAGCCCACTGCATTTCTTGTGCATCCAGAACTTGCAGCCATTACAAAAGATACTATTGCTGCCCACTCCAGTGCGACATACATGTACAGCGCATGGGAACTGGCCTGTACTCTGCAAGAGGTCCAGACCTGTACCACAGATCATGATCTTTGTCATTTCCTGGGGTCCTGGGTATGACGTAAAAATGCATCCAGCTGTGACACTCTAAATGAGTGTGGGAATGTGAGGTTGCCCATTATCACAGTTGCCTCCCCACCTTCAGGGTTATGAACTTAAGAGGCTGCCACAACCTGGGTGGCAGAGCTAGGCAGCAACCATCTACAGACCGATGGCTTGGTGTACTAGCTACTGTGGTTTGGCAGATGATCCTTGCTGTACAAGGACAACGGTAAAGCACACCTGCCCTAGTGAGTTGGGAACGGCGGCTTGCTCAGGTGCCATAATTGAGTAGGAACGTCAGCCAGGACAGGCGGTCCTGTAAATTACAACCGTCAAAACATATCATGGCAGCTAGCAAAAGGGCTGAGAGTGAATGCAGGAAAGACAAAGCAAGGCACTATATCCACATTGCCTGAAAAAAAAGAGTACTGGTTACCACCCAGGAAATCCTGCTCGTAATGCTCAGATGTGAGTGAGTAGCAGTATTAGGAGAAAGAAGAAAAAAGAAATATCCTAATTCTTTAGAATTTGACAACACTTTGAGAGAGTTGTGGGTTCCAGCAAATTTACTGGTTAACATTAGGAAAACATGTATTTGTGAAATAATGGCGTCCAACATGGTGTCAGAAATGACAAATTTGAGGTAAAATGATAATATCTTTCTTATTTCTGCTTTCAACATAGATTGTGGGTGCTCATTAGAACCGCCTCAATGAACAGACCCAGCCCATCGGGACTTGAAGAAATAAATGGGCTGCGTGATGCTTCCATGCAGAGCTAAATCCGACCACACACAAGTACTGGTTACCCACTTAGAGGATCTAAGCCTACCCAGGGAAAGCGGTGTGAGTCCATGCTTATAAACCCTATTGGTTTCATTGGGCGACATGGCTTCAGATGTCATTTCTTCTCTATGTTGGGTCCCACAAAATTGGAAGTTATGTCTCCAAAATGACCGAAATCGTGTTGACGGGGACGTTAAACATCAAATCAAACAAACAAACTGCCTCACTGAGGCAGTCCTAACAAGTACCCACAATCTATGTTTTTGAGCAAAAATAAGGCAGATAAAGTATACCCCTAGGGTATTGTGTGCTGTTTAACCCATTTATACTAGTGGACTCTTCCACTGCTATACATTGGACAAGTCCATTTGTCATATAAGGGGTGTCAGGCCTATTTTTTCATTTTCTATTTTTGACGGAAAATTCTGTTAGCAAATAGTGTAGCCCCTGATCAGACGCTGCATTCTGTGGCGTCTGATCTGGGCCTGCACTGTTTGCCAAGGTATCCCTTCAGGGGTTTCCCGCATACAATGGGTTCATTTTAACTCTTTTCTTGCTGAACATGACACCCCCTACCTTTGCAAACAGTGCAAATCCAGATTACCGGTAGATGGCTTCTGACTGTTGGTCATTTAGTTTGTGAATTGAACAAATACATACATGTACTATCAAGCAATTTATTTGATTGGTGGATTGTCAGAAATGGGTGTTGCTGGATTAATTTTTTCAGCAGAGTAAGGGTTCAGTTGATTTGTTTGTTTGATTTGAGGTTTAACGTCCCCGTCAACACTGTAAAGGTCATTTTGGAGACGTTGCTTCCAATTTTGTGGGACTTTTACCCGACATTGAGATGAAATGACATCTCAAGCCCTGTCGCCCAATGAAACCAATAGGGTTTATTAGCATGGGCGGTCCACCTCGCACCGCGGTTCCTGGACAGGCTTAGATCCTCTAAGCGGTTTACCAGTACTAGTGTGCGGGCCGGATTCAGCTCTGCGTGGAAGCATCATGCAGCCCATATATTTCTTCAAGCCCCTATGGGCGGGGGCTTAAGGGTTCAGTTGAACCCAGAAGATACAGTACAGGAGTCAAGTATATATCTTTGCTTAAGAGGCGCTGTACCAGGCCATTAAACCAAAAGCTTTATTGGTAAAACAATTTGTCTGAGCAGGCAAAAGAGTTAATGGGAATGGGAAAACCTAGCACATTTTTCTGCCATTTTTCAAAGGGAGACAACTTTTGGGGCTCCCTGTTCACTTTTCTTTAGGTTCAGTCCCACAGTAAAAAGGGGTCTCTTCCCTTTAAGAGTTTACCCCTATTGACTCGGGAGAAAAAAAACAGTTTTGCAAGACTTGCCTTACCTGAATTTAACCCATTCCCCTTTAATCATAATGACTGTCATCCTAATGTGTAGTTCCAGGGTCATCTTCTTGACCATAGCAGAGAGACTACAATGTTATCTAGTGGCATTTTAGATTCGCTTACATACCTTAGTGATGTGGTCCAGGTGCACTCTGTAGTAGTTGCAGATAAGACTGACTAGGCCGAGCTATCGTTTGCACCTGCCTTTGGAATATTCTATTAACAAAAAGGTAAAAGAAGTCACCCGATTGCGTGAATTCAACTGTTACACAAACAAAGCTGTGGTGTATATGGTTATTTGGAAAGGCACTCTACTGAATCTTCTAGTGGTCTCAGCAAACTTGACATATATTGACAACACCTGAATAGTTCTGCCTAGCCAATCTTACCTGTGACTACTATACATGCTGTTTTGTTGTCTCAGAGCATCCCAATTGTATTACCTCTATTGATTCTGGAGTATGGCAACTTTGGTTCGACTGATTAACAACTGACCCAGAAATGAAAGGAACAGACACTGATCAACAACTCACCCAAAAATGAACATGAGAAAGGAACAGGTCTAATTTCTCGTTCAGGACCATTTCCCCTGCCATTCTTAGAGACAATCAGCCTACCAGTGCTTTAAATATTTTTTATATGCCAGTTTGAAAAACGGTCGTATTATGTTATGCCCCTCGGCGTCCGTCCGTCCATTTGTCTGTCCATCCGTCTGTAAACTTTTCGTTTCCGGATAACTTCTCCTACAGTTTTCAGCCGATCAAGCTGAAACTTCATACATAGTTTGACCATGATGTGGGGCAGCACATTATGTTTCGAGGTTACGGTTCACCAAATAATAATAGAGTTAAGCCCCTTTGAAATTTTTTATAAACTTTTCTTTTCCGGATAACTTCTCCTATAGCTTGCATCCAATCAAACTGAAACTTCATACATAGTTAGACCATGATGTGGGGCAGCGCATATTGTTTCGAGGTTACGGTCTACCAAATATTAAGAGTTATGCCCCTTTGAAATTTTTGTAAACTTTTCATTTCCGCCTAACTCCTCCTACAGTTTGCATCCGATCAAAAGGAACAATCTGATTTGGGTCCATACTGTTTGCAAAGTAACCAGCAGACATCAAAGCAGATGACAATAATGTCATGATTGGCATTTTGTGAGTTAACCTTTGTAATCCCTGTCTTTCTTATTTGTAAGGTGTTATGCACAAAGGTATTCTGTGCACTTATACGCTATCATGATGCTGGAGAAAAATAGTGTGACTCGAATTCTTTTTGGAAAGTTCCGTAAAAATGATATAGAAAAAAAGAAAAATAAATATATAATTTAAAAAAAAAAACAAAAAAAAAACTGCGGAACCTTGCATAAGGACATGTCTTTGCATCACAAAAAAACACGCCTATATAATTTCGACCCCCTTGAACCCCACTTTTATACAGTAAAACTGGGGTTTACAGGGGTAAACCTTACTTTTCTTATTTCTGTTCAAAATATAGATTGTGGGTACTCGTTAGAACCGCCTCAATGAGGCGGTTCTAACGAGTACACACAATCTAAATTTTGAGCAGAAAGAAGAAAAAATATCACAATTTTTCATCTTAAAATGTTCGCTTTTTTGGCGGTAAAGTTTACATTGTGTTTGTTTAGGCATTTTATCTTGATGGAAACCTAAACTGAATGATCTGTGCTAAACAGCAGGGGCACTGAACATGTCTGCTGTAAATTCTTAGAAAAAAATTCAGTAAATTTTAAGAAAAAAATGTCTGTAAATTCTTATCAAAAATGTTTTGCAGGTCATAATGTCCAGTTCCCTACTGAAGAAAAAGACTTTCTGTGTTGTGACAGGAGCCAGTCGTGGGCTTGGCAAATGTATAGCAGAGAAATTGTCAGAGGAATTCGCTCCAGCCTCTCTCCTACTGTTAATGGCTAGGGACAAAACTGCCTTGGAAAGTTTCAGAACTGACATAATATCGGCTACACCAAGTGTCAATGTGCTTGTACAAGACTTTGATCAATCAAACTTACAGCAATGTGCAAATAAAGAATTATTCACCGAAGTTTTGAAAACTAACAATAGAGCCATAGGAGATTTTGAACAGGTTATGATTGTTCATAATGCAGGGACTGCGGGTGATTTAACAAAATTTGCTTCAGAAATGACAGATGTGGGTCACGTTGAAAGTGTGATGAATAACAATGTGACCGGCACTATTTTGCTAAATGCAGTGTTTTTACAAACATTCCAGACAATCAGCAGGACAGTTATTAATATATCGTCGCTGGCAGCAATTCAGCCGTTCCCGAGTTGGTCGACATATTGTGCAGGTACAACACAACACAACCTCTGTATAACACTGTTCTTTTTGACACTCATCCTGCTGTTCATGACAACCCCTTCCATTACAAACAGTGTAGATCCAGATCAGAGGGCTTCTGAAGAAGCCATCTGATCAGGATCTACACTGTTTGTCAGTTACTTTGTGAATTTGAATGAAATATTATACATCTTATGATGAAATGAAATGAAATGAACTCCCTCTTAAACCCCACTTTGCTAGCCTTCGCCCATTGGGGCTTGAAGAAATAGATAGGCTGCATGATGCTTACACGCAGAGCGAAAACTGGCCACGAGTACTGGTAAACTGCTTAGTGGATCTAAACAGGCCTGGGGTCGAATACTTTCAAAAGTATTTGAATACAAATACTTTGCATTTCATGACTACAGAATACAAATAAAAATACATTTTTTATGAATGTATTTGAATGAAAATACAAATACTTTGCAAATGTATTCAAATACTTTTACAATACTTTTGAATACATTTCCATCAAAATGGAAATATATACCGGTATATAGTAAATGGAGAGCTTATACAAAACAAAAACACCTGGTGACTGTAGTAATGTTTGGGTCATAGACAGATACACATCTCTTTGTTTTCTCTGGAACTATTTAAGACACAATCAATGAAGGTGTGCAGAATCTTGTGCATTTATCAATCAAAAGCTATTGATTGATGAATTACATTACATCACATCACATATATAATTCTCACCCCTTGAACCCCACTTTTATACTGCCAAACTTGGGGTTTACTGTAAGCCCAATTTTTTATTTTTTCTACTCTAAAGTACAGATTGTGGGTACTCGTTAGAACCGCCTCATTAGGATAATGACTATCACTTTTAAAAATTCTGCTTGATTATTGTGATGACTTTTTTTACACATTTCTTTATAAATTTTATGATGTAAATTAAAGGTGATGATCATAATTGAATACACATTATTAATTGAATGAATTAAATCTCTCGCCATGACTAAAGAACTACTTTGTTCCATTTGTTATGTTCATATTCATTGTTAGAAAAATTAGTCATATTGGTGAATTTACTGTTCTGTATTTTGTCACCTGTTGTACTTGTGCAGTTACGAGTATTACCTGCTTGTTGCAATAATTTCTCCATTAGCACCAATATAGCTTTGATATTTCGAAATCTGATTTGGAAGTTTGCAGTTTTTAGAAGAGAATGTGGAGACATTTTTTTTTTTGGTATGATTTTTAAAATGACTGTTCTTATCAAACAAAGCTCATCAATTAACCAGTATATGGAATCGCATACATGTTGGTAAATTGTGGGTTTTGCTTTGGCATGGCTCAGTTGTATAAACACTAGGTCTTGCCCCTATCTCTATATCTTGAGGCAATCTATTGGAAGATGACATACAGGTAACTTCACAGATCAATGCCTACATTCCCTTAGGGACCTCGGCAGTGTATATACAAAATAGGAAGTGTCTCCTGACAACCGGTTGTCAGGAGCATTTTTGCTATCAAAAATGCTCCTGACAACCAGCAATATTTTTCCAATATAAACCTATAATATTAGTATTATTTTAGTTACCTTTTTAGTATTTCATGGTTCTTGATACATGTTTAATACTTTTTTGTCATTTTTTTAATATTCAAATGAAGTTAATTCATGTAATTTTTATTCAGATTTTTAGGTCACCAGAGCCAAAGGCTCCGTGGGAGCTTATAGGATAGGCAGTTGTCCGTTGTTGTCTGAAATATGTCCTCAGCTGGCGTCAACACTTTCAAATGACATCTCCTCTGAAGCCACTAAGCCGATTTGACCCAAATTTTATCTGTAGCATCCTTGGGCTGGGGGATTGAAAGTTTATGTTTTAAGCTCACCGTCACATAGAGACAAGTGAGCTTTTGGGATCACTTTTTGACCGTTTTCCGTGCATCCATCCGTTTGAAACACATCTCCTAAACCCCTGATCACAGTAATGATCCTTAGGTGCCCTTTCAAAGCTGTTCAAATGGTTCCAGTCCGTTGCACATCTAGGTCACAGGAACCAAAAATATATTTTTTTCACCAAAAACTTAATATTCTTCTCTGAAACCACAAGGCCCAGGTCTTTGATATTTGGTATGAAGCTTCAACTAGTGGACCCAAGAATGTTCAAATTATAGTGCTGGGGCCAAAAATGCCCCTGCCTTGGGGCCCTTTGGTTTTACATGGGCTTATATAGGGAAAATCTTTAAAAATCTTCTTCTCTGAAACCGCAAGGCCCAGGTCTTTGATATTTGTTATGAAACTTCATCTTGTGGACCTCTACCAAGGTTGTTCAAATTATAGCCCTGGGGCCAAAAATGCCCCAGCTCCAGGGCCCTTTGGTTGTACACAGACTTGTATATATATAGGGAAAATCTTGAAAAACCTTCCCTGAAACCACAAGGCCTAGGTCTTTGATATTTGGTGTGAAATTTCATCAAGTGGACCTATATCAAGATTGTTCAAATTATAGCCCTGAGGCCAAAAATGCCCCCGCCCCGAGACCCTTTGGTTTTATATTGAGTTATATAGGGACATCTTTAAAAATCTTCTTCCCTGAAATTGCAAGGCGCATGTCTTTGATATGTGGAGCTTCATCTAGTGGACCTTTACCAAGATTGTTCAAATTATAGCCTTTGTTGATATTTGGTATGAAGCTTCACCTTTTTAGACTTCCCTCAACATAATGTACATTATAGCCATGGGGTCAAGAACGGCACTCCCCAGGACCCACTTGTTACTCTATGGATAAGGTGAGCAATCAGGGGCCATCATGGCTCGCTTGTTTATGAAAATCAGCTCATTAGTTTGGTTGCTATGCCAACTTCCATAGACTTATAATGGGGAAAATGGCATTTACTGCCAAGCCTCTGCAGATATTTTGACGATACTTTCATAAAAATGTTCCTTAGGCAATCTACTACATTGTATCTGATCTGTCTACTACCCTATAAACAGGGTATGACAATGATTTTAGGTCTACTGCTCATTTTTATTGCTAGATGAAAAAAAATAGAAAAAAAAAAAACTTAAAAAATCATCTCCTCAAAAACCATAAGCTCTAGGAGGCAGAGACTTTACGAAAATATTCACCATATTTGCCTTTACAGTTTGTTTTTTTTTTTATATATAAAATTCAGCCATTTAGATGGTTGCTATGGCAACTTAGATTTTCCATAGCCTTATAATGAGGAAAATTGAAAAATGACATTTACTGTCAAACCTTTGCTGATATTTTGCCAAACTTTCATAGAAATTTTCCTTGCGTAAACTTCTCTCAGCCATTTGCTTTGATGTCAACTTGGGCGTCCCCCAGGTTGTGCCGGGGCCATGTCTCACCCCCTCCACTTCATAAAATGCCATTTATCTCAGAAACCATTCAGATCCTCACCCCTTAACCATATATATTGATAATAAGAAGCACTCAGTGGCACCAACCTGGGGGTCCCCCGGGATGTGCCAGGGCCATGCCACACCCCTATCCACTTCATAAAAGGCCGAATATCCCAGAAACCTTACAGATCCCCACCCCTAAACCATATATATTCTGGTTCCTTATGATAAGTGGCATTCAGTAACACCAACCTGGGGGTCCCCCAGGATGTACCGGGCCATGCCCACCCCCTCCACTTCATAAAAGGCCCAATATTCCAGAAACCTTACCGGCCCCCGCCCATAGGGGCTTGAAGAAATGTATGGGCTATATGATGCTTCCGCGCAGAGCTGAACCCGGCCCCCACACTAGTACTGGTAAACCCCTTAGAGGATCTAAGCCTGTCCAGGAACCGCGGTGTGAGGCGGACCGTCCAGGCTAATAAACCCTATTGGTTTCATTGGGTGACAGGGCTTGAGATGTCATTTCATCTCAGTGTCAGGTAAAAGTCCCACAAAATTGGAAGCCACATCTTCAAAATGACCTTTACAGTGTTGACGGGTATGTTAAACCTCAAATCAAACAAACTAGAAACCTTACAGATCCCCAGCCCTAAACCATATTTATTCTTGTTCTTTATGATAAGACACATTCAGTAACACCAACCTACGGGTCACCCAGGGCGTGCCCGGGCCATGCTGCACCCCTCAACTTCACCAAAGACCATATACCTGAGAAACTGTTTAGAGCCCCGACCCTAAACCATATATATTTTTGTTCTTAATTATAAGACCCAATCAGTGACATCAGCATGCCGCCCTGGGGGTGCCAGGGGCCATGCCCCATCCATTAACCTTATTAAAAGCAATACATCTCAGAAACCGTTCTGATCCCCACCCCTTAACCATATATATTCTCTAAAAGGGAATTGATGACATGTTTTTTCCATAGCACTCAACCCTATATTTAGTTGGTATTTATTTTCAGTATTAAATAAAACATTAAATTCTGCAAGTACCATATGTTTTTTCTCTTTAATTTTCAATCCAGTAGTTATGTTAAAATACCAGAGAACCCAAAAAATATTAAACATGTATCAATAAACTAAAAATACTGTGTTAAGTAACCAAAATAATATAGCAGGTTTTTATTGGAAAAATATTGCTGGTTGTCAGGAGCATTTTAGATAGCAAAATGCTCCTGACAACCGGTTGTCAGGAGCATTTTACACAGCAAAAATGCTCCTGACAACCGGTTGTCAGGAGACGCAGCCTACAAAATATAGCATCTGATAAAAGTGTACAGTACTTTCTAAAGATTATGAAATTTTGCAAAAATAATAAAAGTAAGCAGACACCTGTTAAAATTGAAATGGACCTGTCTTATAATACAAACTGAAGAGTTCATTGGACATAAATGGGTAGCAGAAATATTTTAGGCAATCAGCACAAATCAGCCTAAAACATAATTATATTGACAAATGGATACATTTGTAAGAACAGACTAGAAATAGCTATGTGCGACATAATATGTGCCACAGTGCTGGGCCATGATTGTGAGTTATTTGTGATTGAAGTAAGTTTTTCTGAATAAAAAAAAAAAAAATCTGTACAGATGTGATTTTCTTCTGATTTTCACACCTCTCAGTCAACAAATTATAATGTGAGTCACTTTACAGTAATATAGTCATAATACTGAAATGTTTGTCATCTTAAAAGCTTTTACAGTGAAACCTGTCTTAGTGGCCACCTCTATTAAGCAAGCAAACTGTCTTAAGCAAGCAGGCATTCAGTTCCCGAAAAAGGAAAATGCATTAAAATTCACCTGTGTTAAGCAAGCACCTGCCTTAAGCAAGCACTTTTTGAATGTCCCAGATGTGCTTGCTTAATACAGGTTGGACTGTATTTGCATCAATGCAATCAAATGAATCAATTAATATTATTGGATCTGTGTTATGTAATGAATCAAACCCGGTATATTAAAATGAAGGTCTCCCTGTTTCCCATGGTCTTAATTCTTGGGTTCACTCTTTGGAAAACAACTTACAGAATGCATCCAGATGATGGAAATCAGGAGTGCAAGATTACAAATAAGGAGAGCAGTAGCAGAATTTCCCAGTACTCGGCATTAACAAGGAAGAATGGGCACAGAAGGTGTTCGGAGAGCTTGCGAAACTTCAAGTCCTCACGCGGTACAAACTTGGCTTTACTTCTAATCTTGGCCGGAGACATCGAAACTAACCCCGGCCCAAGGTTTCGCTGCGGACTCTGCAAAAAATATTGCAAAGGTTCCGAGAAATGGATAGAATGTGAGGACTGTAACAAGCGCTTTCACTCCTCATGTTCTGATTTGGATAACAATCAATTGTTAGAAATTGAATCTAGAGCTGGAACTTGGTATTGCAAAGACTGCAAAGCTGACAGTGGTCTTTGCAGTGGTGCTGTCCTTAATGGCCACAAAGCCGTTCAGTGTGATCAATGTGAAATGTGGATACACACTAAATGTTACTTCATTTCAGATGCAGAATATGGCACTTTGGTAAATTCAAGCTGCCACTGGATTTGTCCAAAATGTGAGGTCTGTAACTTCTCAGACTCCTTCTTTGATGAATATGTAGACACACACACACACATTACAGCGACAGATTCGCTACAGTAGCTAATAAGTAGGAAACAGGGTTCTCTGCAAAGTCCATTCCCTCGTTACCTCTGCTCTTTGGCCACTCTTACCGAAACGAAATGCAAGAGCGACAAGTAAGAAGAGGGAAAGGATGACTACATGAGTAAAATATAAGTTCAGCAATCAACATTTCAGAAGGTACAATATGACATCGGGTACAACGTCGTGTCAGCGTCAGTTTAAAATTACACCGCACACTGGCACGACGCTGCACCTTCGCCGTGCAGAGGGGCAAGACATAGCGTTTTTACAACTGAGCCATGCCAGAGCAAAACCTACAAATTACCCACATGTATGCAATTCCAAATACTGGTAAATTGATGTTTGAGCTTTGTTTCATAAGAACATCCTCTCTTTTGATAACATTTAAAAAATCAAACACCAAAAAAAAACATGTCTAGGTAGTAAAATGAAAGTGAAGGCAAAACTGAAATCCCAAAAGTAGAAATAGAAGGCAATGGGCAAACTGATTATTTTATTATGTGCTGGCCACCTTTGACACTTGTTTCTCACAAGAAACAGAACACAATAACGCCCATTATTTAGTTTTTTTTTTTTTTTTTTTTTGGTTTGGGTTTTACGGCCCTTTCAAGATTATTTCACTCATATCGAGCCGATCGTTAATTAGAGGTGGGCGAAAACCGGAGTACCATTATTTAGTTTCAGCAGTAAGAAAACATACCTATACAAATACATTGTAAATTTTATCATTGAAAAAAAAAAACACACACACAAATTTTAACCCTTTTCTTGCTGAATATTCATTTAAGTCACACCCATTTCTGTCTATCAACCAATCAAATTACTTGATGTAATTTATTGCTACAAATTCATAAACTGAATACCAAACATTGTAGATCCTGAAGCCATCTGATCTGGATCTACACTGTTTGCAAACATATGGGTTGTCGTGAACAGCAAGATAAGGGTTATGATGAAAAATTGTGATATTTTTCTTATTTCTGCACAAAATATAGATTGTGGGTACTCATTATAACCACCTCAATGGAATTACAGACAAAATCCCCCACCCCACTGGGCAAAAAACCCATTTCCTACATTGGGTTACACTGACTAATTTATTCTTTGCATAAAGGTCAAATTGCACCTACTATACAGAACAGTAAAATCATCAATATGACTAAATTCTAACAATGAATGAGAACATTACAAATGAAACAAAGTAGCTCATTAGTCATGGCAAGAGATTTAATTCATTGAACTGACTTTATAATGTGTATTCAATTATGATCATCACCTTTAATTTGCACCATAAAATTTATAAAGAAATGTAGAAATGTGTTAAAAAGTTATCACAATAATCAAGCGGAATTTTCAAAAGTGATACATTATCCTAATAAGGTGGTTCTAATGAGTACCCACAATCAGTATTTTAGAGCTGAAATAAAGGAAAATGGGTTCACAATAAACCCCAGGTTAACTGTTTAAAAGTGGGGTTCAAGAGGGTTAGAATTATATAGGTGTTTAGGTGATTATGTTATTCATCAATCATTAACTTTTGATTGATAAATGCCCCAGACACTACAAATGACCTGTTTCATACAAGATCCTGCACACCTTCATTGATTGTGTCTTAAATTGTTCCAGAGAAAACGAAGAGATGTGTATCTGTCTATGACGCAAACATTGCTACAGTCATCAGTGATTCTTGTTTTGATGGAAATGTATTCAAAAGTATTCTAAAAGTATTCAAATACATTTGCAAAGTATATGTATTCTCATTCGAATACATTCATAAAAAATGTATTTTTATTCTGTATTCGTGAAATGCAAAGTATTTGTATTTGAATACTTTTGAAAGTATTCGACCCCAGGCCTGATGTAGAACTGAGTAAGCCAAACAGATTTGAACCTCTGTCAGAGGATAAGAGAGGCAAATCTTCGACTGCTGATGAAACTAAGTCAAATTTTGTGAAAGGTTTGAAACTTAGCAGTATAAACATAAATGGAATTAGAGGAAAAATTCTTGAACTTTTAGCTTTCCTCGATACATCTCAACCTCATATTGTTGCTATTCAGGAAACAAAGATTGACAGTTCAGTTACTACATCTGAGCTTTTCCCTGAAACCTGTCAGTACTGTGTCTACAGAAAAGATAGGAACTCTCATGGCGGTGGGGTGATGCTGCTCATTCATAGAGACATTCCTCACATGCCTTTCATGGAACTGGAAAATGACACCGAATCGGTCTGGGTTAAGGTTTTTGCAAATAAAACTTCCCACTTCGTAGCAAGTTGGTATCGACCACCAAATGGTACAATCGAAACTTTCCAGTTGTTTAAAGACCAATTGGATTGCATCAAATTGCAGCATAAGGGTAAAAAACTCCCGGCTGTACATGTTCTAGGTGACCTCAACTTCAGAGACATTGCTTGGCCCAACAGGCTCAGCAAACAAGGCACAATGCTGAGTCAGTCGGAAGGACAAATATTAATTGATATTATGAACGATCATGGCCTTGAACAAATTGTTAACTTCCCCACTCGTGATAAGAACACATTGGATCTGATCCTTACGACTTTGCCAGGACAATTCGAAGACATTCATTCCCCAGATAAACTAAGTGACCACGATATTGTCTCCGGATATCTAAAAATTCACATCCCACCAATCAAGAAACCTCGGAGGAAGGTGTACTCATATCAGAAAGGTGACTATGAAACTATGAGGAAGGATGCACTCAGATTTGCAAAGGAGAAATACTTTAATGGTCATTCAGATGCTCGGTCTGTACAGGAGAATTTTGATTTGATAACTTCTTTCATTCATACTTCGGCCGAAAATCATATCCCCTCAAAAACTAGTAGGTCTGTATCTTATATTCCCTGGATCACTCCAGAGATAAGGAGAAAAATTCGCAGAAGGAATAAGATTCATGCAAAGGCAAAAAAGACAGGAAGTGGTAAACTCCGGACAAAATTTGAAATCTTGAGACGTGAAATCAAGACTGATATAAAAAACAGCATGATTTGTATGTGAATAAATTGGTAGGTGATGTAAAGGCAAATCCCAGAGACTTCTACAGATATATCAATAGCCAGAAGAAAGACAGGCAAGGTATCCCGCCCCTTAACAAAAGAGGAGGGAACGGGGTTGCTGAATCAGACTCTGAAAGGGCAGAGGAACTAGTTGGTCAATTCGATGATGCGTTTAATAAAACTGAGTTCACGGAGGTTCCATTGACTGGAAGATCGGCCCCATTCATGAATAATATTGTTGTGACAGCTGCAGGCGTGATCAAGTTACTTCAAGGCTTAAACCCCAGTAAGGCCTTAGGACCTGATGAGCTTCATCCTAGAGTCCTGAAGGAACTAGCAAATGAGTTGGGTCCAGTTTTTGCACACTTGTTTCAACAGTCTCTTGATACGGGTGAAATCCCCAAAGAATGGCTCTTTAGCAAACATCTGTCCACTCTTCAAAAAAGGAGATAGGGCTCTTGCCCGTAATTATCGCCCTGTGTCTCTGACTTGTGTTCTGTGTAAATTGCTGGAACATATAGTCTGCTCAAACATCATGGCCCACTTGGACGAACATAAACTTTTGTCAGACAGACAACATGCGTTTAGGAAAAGGCACAGTTGTGAAACTCAGCTAAGCACAGTTATTAATGACTGGGCAAAAATCTTGGACAAAGGGGGACAGGTGGACACATTTATTCTGGACTTCGAGAAGGCTTTTGACACCCCTCCTCATGAACTACTTAAATCTAAGTTATTTGGTTATGGAATTGGGGGAAAGACCCTCAAATGGATAGATTCCTTTCTTTGCTACAGAAAACAGCGGGTTGTTGTTAATGGTGAATCTTCGGAGTGGGCTCCAGTTTTCTCTGAAGTCCCGCAAGGGACTGTTCTTGGTCCACTTTTGTTCTCCCTGTATATCAATGATATTTCCACTGACATTGACTCAGAAATAAGACCGGGAAATTAGAAATACAGATGACTCAGTGAAACTTCAGGCTGACATAGATAGATTAGGATGTTGGGCCCGAAAATGGGGCATGAGATTTCAGCCAGTTAAATGCAATATTATGCAGATAACTAGGAAGAGATCTAATAAAGTTGAGGCTTCTTACACCTTAGAGGGAACGGTCCTCGAGAATGTGGACTCCATTAAATACCTTGGAGTGTCAATCTCACACAACTTGAGATGGAATACTCATATTAGCAACATGTGTACTAAGGCAAATAGAACGCTTGGTTTCCTGAGGCGAAATCTTCATCAGTGCCCCCAGGATGTTAAAGAAGCAGCATATAAAGGTCTTGTTCGCCCAATCATGGAATATGGTAGTTGTATCTGGGACCCCAGTGGAGTGGTCCTTAACGATGAAATTGAGAAAGTTCAGAATAGAGCTGCTAGATTTGTATTAGGCAATTACTGCTTTGAAACTGGGAGCATGACTGGAATACTTGGAAAATTAAAATGGGAGTCTCTCAAGAAAAGGAGAAAAGACAGTAGGCTAATCCTATTATACAAAGGTCTGAAGGGTGCTGCCAGCATTCCAACAGATGACCTTGTTCCCCCAGCTAGACACTGTAGAAATCACCATGCGTTGGCGTTTCAGACCCTTACTGCAAGAACTGACATTTATAAAGAGTCGTTCTTCCCCAGAACCATTAGAGATTGGAATGCCCTTCCCGATTCGATTATTTCGACAGCTGAAGGTGCTGATGATTGTGTAGCTAAATTTACCTCTTTGGTTAGAGCTAGGGACTAACTTCCCACATCACAGGTCCTGGTGTATGAATGTCTTTTGACGTGTCACCAGTAACAATTCTGATTCTGATTCTGATCTAATAGTATTTTCAGAAGTTCCTACATGAGCAGTCAAGGACTTTAGTCACATCAGTTAAAACATTTATGTATTGTTATCCCCACATTTTTAAAAAAAAGTGGGGATATTGTTATCGCCTCCGTCCGTCTCTCCGTCTGTCTGTCCGGCTATCTCCTCCTAAACCGTTAGCCGGAATTCAACCAAATTTGGTATGCGAGTTGCTTACATGAATGGCTTGCGCAAGAGCACATTTTTTTTGACCCCGCCCCCAGGGGCCCTGGGGAGGGGTCAAAAGGTCAAATATCAATAAAATTCAATTACAAAGTCAATTTTGAAGATTTTGATGCCAAACTTTGCACATGTACTTAGTTATGAAAAAAGTAAAACATATTGAACGGGATTTTGCCCTGGGGAGGGGTCAAAAGGTCAAATATCAATAAAATTCAATTACAAAGTCAATTTTGAAGATTTTGATGCCAAACTTTGCACATATACTTAGTTATGAAAAAAGTAAAACATATTGAACGGGATTTTGGCTGTGACCCCTAGGTCACGCCCTGGGGGACGGACTTGGGGGGGGGGGGGGGGGGGGGGGGGTCGGGGGTCAAAATTAAAGTTTTTCAGAACATAGTCATGTTGCATATCTATGCGAAGGGGATAATGGGTAGAATAAACTACAAGTAAAATTTTGACCCTCGGGTCAGATTGGGGCCCTGGGAGAGGGGTCAAAGGGTCAAAATTTAAGTTTTTTGGAACATAGTCATGTGGCATATGAAATTGAAGGGCATGATTAGTAGAATATAATACAGGTAATATTTTGACCATGGAGTCAAATTAGGGCCCAGGGTGAGGGGTTTTCGGTACTTGGCCCCTCTGTAGAAAGCGTGGGGATTTGCGATGGCGCGCCATCGACAGTATTCTAGTTTCATTTTTTTTTCCTGTAAAGAGCAAAAGTATTCATAATGTATTCGTAAAACTATTCATGAATACATGGCTTTTGAAATGTATTCAAAGACAAATACAAATACTGATATTCTAAAAAATCCACAAATACAGAATACTTCACGAATACTCAGAAATGTATTCGAAAAGTATTCGAATAAGAATACAGAATACAATTACCCCAGGTCTGGATCTAAAACTATAGTGAAGGCAATGAGCCTGCCCAGGCAAAGCGGTGCGAGTCGGATCATCCCATGTTTATAAACCCTATTGGTTTCATTGGGTGACAGGGCTTGAAAGGTCATTTCATCTCAGTGTCGGGTAAAAATCCCACAAATTGGAAGTAATGTCTCCAAAATGACCTATACAGTGTTGATGGGGATGTTAAACCTCAAATCAAACAAACAAATGCAAAAGCTACTCTCATTTTATTTTTCAGCAAAAGCACCAGAGTGTTAGATACTGTACCTCCTAGAACAGTTAATAATTTAACCGTTAACCCTTACCTTGCTGTTCACGATAACCCCTATCTTTGCAAACAGTGTAGATCCAGATCAGATGGCTTCTGAAGAACCCTTATCTTGCTGTTCACTACAACCCCTATCTTTGCAAACAGTGTAGATCCAGATCAGATGGCTTCTGAAGAAGCCATCTGATCAGGATCTACACTTTTTGGCATTAAGTTTATGAATTTGTAGCAATAAATTACATCAAGTAATTTGATTGGTTGATAGACAGAAATGGGTGTGGCTTAAATGAATATTCAGCAAGATAAGGGTTAAGCGAAGGATGGTTTGAACGACCTTGATTTGTATTTTATATGTGTACAAGTTTCTTTTCTCTGATGTTTACAGTCTCCGACTTTTCTCTTTCTTAATTTGCAGGTAAAGCTGCTAGAGACATATTTTTTGAGACCTTATCCATAGAGGAGCCCGATGTTCGTGTTCTGAACTATGCCCCTGGTCCGCTGGACACAGATATGCAGAAGAAGTGTAGGGAGTGCAAAGACCCTGGGCTCAGACAAGTCTTCATAGGTATATATATTAACCTTTTCAATCCTGTAGATCTGTACAGATCATGTGGCATGATTGTATGCAGTTGTGTAGGTCCAGTTGAGGTAGCTCTTATTTTTTTGAGAGCAAATTAGTCTATATACTGTATCCATTCAAATTTGCAAACTGAATGTCATACAGTGTAGATCCTGATTAGATGGCAAGAAGCCATCTGATCTGGATCTTCACTATTTGCAAAGGTAGATGTTATGTTCTTGCACACCGGACAAGGAAATCCGTCATTTTTCCCTGGGATAGAAATTTATGTTCTGACCCTGGTGTTCCGACCCCAAATCGAATATAATCTCGTGTTTGATAAATGCACTGGTTGATTACAACCTCATGCGCGGTGTCGTCATGCATGATGTCACAAAACATTCCTGTTGCGTCATCACAAAATAGCGGACGTCGGTAACCGAAGTGACAGCAGCATTAAAAATTCGCAATAGAAATGGAAGGTATGCAAGAAAAAGAATCCAATATGGGTGTGAGGGGTGGATAGAAAAATCCGTCCCTCGGGATCACTGTCTGGCATCACTCGGCAAGCCTCGTGATGCCGGACAGTGTCCCTCGGGACGGATTTTTCAATCCACCCCTCACACCCATATAAGATTCTTATATTCCAAAGGATAATGTGTGGCGGCCGCAAAAAGTCTCCCTGCCCTTCATCGTAGTGTTGGTTATATTTTCTAGTCCTTGGGGATCATTGATTTCACTGCGGAATGTGAAAATATATTTGAAGGTCACTGATGAGGCCTATTTGGCCGAAACTAGCATGTCTGGCCCTTAAAAACTTGTACACTCTATGGTTTTCAGATCTGTGTTGAAGTCTTTGCTTCCAAAGGATTACCCCTTATAAAGAACATTTTAACAGAAGAATGTTGGAACCACTGAAAATACAGATAACTTTGGTCCCGCCAACAAAAGGGTCTTCTCTTAAAAGAGAATAAATTTTCTTCTTTAACCCTTGTACATGTCTTGCTGAATAAATTAATTTTGCCACATCCATTTCTGACTATCAGTCTATCAAATTACTTGATGGGATTTATTCCTACAATTTCAATGAATGAATGACAAACACTGTAGATCCTGATCAGATAAAAGCCAACAGATCTGGTTGGTTGACTGTTTGGGGTTTACGGACACATCAACCCTTGTGGGTCATTTTGTGTCGACTCCCAGAGAAAGAAAGGGAGAAAATAAATAGAATGGGTAGTAGAGGAGATGAAAGGGAGGGACAGGGGAGGAATGTGAATGGAAGTGTAGAAACAGAAGGAATAACAACACTCCCCCTATGCCATTACCTGCGTCAAGGAAAGCAGGCCTTGCCCAGCTGTATGTTTGTTTGTTTGTTTGTATTGAAGTTTAACAGCCCAGTCAACACTATTTAGGTCAATTTTGAGCCGGTCATTTTACCTTTCCGCACTTTTCCTCGACAGGCTTATACATAAGCGGCTAACCAGTACAGTGCACATTGTTTCGCCAGAAACTGACAACTGCCCTTCTTGAATCAGCGGAAGGGAAAGAATGACCACAGAAATGATTTCATGATCAATCTCCACGAAAGAATGGCAGGTATCGAATCCGCATCCTCCTGATCACCAATCAGATGCACATCCGACTGAGCTACTGAGACCGGCTCCCAGCTGTATGCCAATATCAGTTGGATGCCCCAGTGACTCAAGATATTTTTGACACCGTTGACTCACCTAACAGCCCCCACCAACTGATGTTGGTCTACATTGTTATCAAAGTTAGGATGTATTTGGCTCAGCAGGGCAAGGGTTTAGAACAATATTGATATGGGAGAAAAACAATCTGTGAATGAGTTGCTTCCCTTAGAACTGTATCCATTCCCCTGGAGGGATCAGGGGCCAGAATGTTCAAAGCATCGTTAGCTTAACAAGCTCATTAGTGGTGAAATTGTTAACTGTTCTAGCAAGTACAGAATCTAATCCACAAAAACGATTATCATTTCTGATTTGCTTTTAATCGATGGTCTCAAGAACTGATTAGACTTTGGTGACCTTGACCTAATTTTCAAGGTCACCACGGGACTAAGACTGTTAAAATAAGCTTGTCTGCACTCTATCTCCTGAACCAATGGATGGATTTGGTTCAAACTTGGTACATAAAGTAAGTGGGATAGTCTCTAGAACTGATTAGATTTTGGTGACCTTGACCTAATTTTCAAGGTCACCACGGGACTAAGACTGTTAAAAATAAGCTTGTCTGCACTCTATCTCCTGAACCAATGGATGGATTTGGTTCAAACTTGGTACATAAAGTAAGTGGGATAGTCTCTAGAACTGATTAGATTTTGGTGACCTTGACCTAATTTTCAAGGTCACCACGGGACTTAGACTGTTGAAAATTGCCTTGTCTGCACTCTATCTCCTGAACCAGTGGATGGATTTGGTTCAAACTAGGTACATTATATCAGTGGGCTGATCTTAAGAACTGATTAGATTTTGGTGACCTTGACATAATTTTCAAGGTCACAGGGCTGAAATAATGAGTGTGGTGGAGGGACATCTGTTTTCTTAGAAAACAATTCTAGTTATAGCCCCGCTTGAAAAGTGGGGCTATATTGGATTTGCCCTGTCATTCCGTAATTCTGTAATTCCGTAATTCTGTAATTCTGTAATTCCGTAATTCCGTTATTCCGTTATTTTTTCGTCACAGTTTTCCCCGAAACTAAGAGAGCTAGAAAACTAAAACTTTGTATACACGTGGACAATGGGTGCCTCCACGGACCTTACCGAAATTATGACCAAGGGCCCATAACTCTTGGAGTTATCTCCCCTGATAGGTTTTTTTAAATGAAAATGTTTGGTCACAGTTTTCTCAGGAACGAAAGAAGCTAGAAAGCTCAAACTTTGCATAAATGTGGACAATGGGTGGATATAGGGAGCTTACCAAAATAATGGCCAAGGGCCCATAACTGTTGGAGTTATCTCTCCTGATAGGTTTTTTAAATAAATGAAAATATAGGTTTTTTTTAAATGAAAATGTTTGGTCACAGTTTTCTCAGGAACTAAAGAAGCTAGAAACCTCAAACTTTGCATAAATGTGGACAATGGGTGGATATAGGGAGCTAACCAAAATAATGGCCGAGGGCCCATTACTTTTGGAGTTATCTCCCCTGATAGTATAGTTTTTTTTAATAAATGAAAAGGTTTGGTGACAGTTTTCTCAGGAACTAAGAAAGCTAGAATACTGAAACTTTGTATGAACATGAAAAGTGGGTGGATGTATGGCCCTTACCAAAATAATGGCCAAAGGCCCATAACTCTTGGAGTTATCTCCCCTGATAGGATATTTTCTGCAAGTAAAAAAATCATTTCACTTTTCTAACCATCAAACCATGAAAAATATTTTCGATACAGTTTTCTCAGGTACTAAGAAAGCTAGAAAGCTGAAACTTTGTATAAACATGAACATTAGGTGGATGTAAGTAAATAATGGCCAACAACATTACTCTTGGGGTTATCTCCCCAGCAAAGAAAAAAAAAAATATTAAAGTTTTCTCTGGAACTAAGAAAGCTCCCCTGATAGGTTAAAAGCTTTTAGAGTCAATGTGTCTTACTCCTCTGATAGCGCTATAGCGGGGCTATAGTCAGATCCTCTGACAGCTCTAGTTATCTTTGTAATGCCTCATTATCTGGACCTATGTCTTATCTGGACCTATGTATTTGGGAATAATTTTCCTTCTTTCTTTACAAAAATGTTTGTGGGGTCTTTTTAGAATCGCCTGAACAAGTCATTACAAAAACACATCTATGCAAATGCATTGTAAACTTTACCACCGAAAAAATGAAAATTTTGAGATGAAAAATTGCCATATTTTTCTTATTTCTGCTCAAAATATAGATTGCGGTACTTGTTAGAACAATCTATATTTTGAGCTGAAATAAGAAAAATAAGGTTTACCCCTGTAAACCCCAGTTTGACTATATAAAAGTGGGGTTCAAGGGGGTCAAAATTATACAGGCGTGTTTTCCTGATGACAGGGCTGGAAAATTCCATTCGCCCGCTCGCCATGATGCGTAAAAATTTTGGAGGACGAATAAAGATTTTGTCTAGTCTCAATGTAATTAACATAAATCTATATGCCCTTGGTAATGAAGGACAAGTGAAGAACAGTTTTCCAGTCCCGTAGTACCCACAATAGGTTTTGATGCAGAAATAAGGAAAATTATCCCTGAAATAAGGAAAATTATCCCTGAAAAATCCTCGGTACTCCTCTTTATCTGCAGGTATGAATGGCAATGTTAAACCCTTATCCATGGGCCCCCACCCATAGGGGCTTGAAGAAATATATGGGCTGCACGATGCTTCCACACAGAGCTGAATCCGGCCTGCACACTAGTACTGGTAAACCGCTTAGAGGATCTAAGCCTGTCCAGGAACCGCGGTGCGAGGCAGACCGTCCATGCTAATAAACCCTATTGGTTTCATTGGGCTACAGGGCTTGAGATGTCATTTCATCTCAATGTCGGGTAAAAGTCCCACAAAATTGGAAGCAACATCTCCAAAATGACCTTTACAGTGTTGACAGGGACTCTAAACCTCAAATCAAACAAAAACAAAAATAAACCCTTGTTGAATATTCAATTTTTACACACCCATTGCTAAGTGTCAACCAATCAAATGGCTTGATATATTACTGTCACTTAAATCCGCACTCTGCATGACAAACAGTGTAGATCCAGATCAGATGGCTTCTTCAGAAGCCATCTGATCTGGATCTTCACTGTTTGCAAAGGTAGGGGTTGTCTTGAACATCAGGATGAGGCTTCTGAATCGGAAGCCATCTGATCTGGATCTGCACTGTTTGTAAAGGTAGGGGTTGTCTTGAACAGCAGGATAAGGCTTCTGAATTGGAAGCCATCTGATCTGGATCTACACTGTTTGCAAAGGTAGGGGTTGTCTTGAACATCAGAATGAGGCTTCTGAATCGGAAGCCATCTGATTTGGACCTACACTGGTTGCAAAGGTAGGGGTTGTCTTGTTCAGCAGGATAAGGCTTCTGAATCGGAAGCCATCTGCTCTGGATCTACACTGTTTGCAAAGGTAGGGGTTGTCGTGAACAGCAGGATAAGGCTTCTGAATTAGAAGCCATCTGATCTTGATCTACACTGTTTGCAAAGGTAGGGGTTGTCATGTTCAGCAGGATAAGACTTCTTCAGATTCCATCTGATCTGGATCTACACTGTCTGCAAAAGTAGGGGTTGTCGTGTTCAGCAGGATAAGGCTTCTAAATCAGAAGCCATCTGATCTGGATCTACACTGTATGCAAAAGTAGATGTTGTCGTGTTCAGCAGGATAAGGCTTCTGGTTATAAGGCTTCTGAACCAGAAGCCATCTGATCTGGATCTACACTGTCTGCAAAGGTAGGGATTGTCATGAACAGTAGGATAAGGCTTCTGAATCAAAAGCCATCTGACCTGGGTCTACACTGTTTGTAAAGGTACGGGTTGTCTTGAACAGCAGGATAAGAGTTAACTATCTGAAAATATTGTATTTCAGACATGAAGAAGGATGGCAAGCTACTGAGTTGTGAAGAGTCCGTGAACAAGTTGATCAAACTCCTGGAAGATAACAGTTTTAAATCAGGAAAACATATAGACTTTTATGATATTTGAAAATCTCCCAGTCTATTTGTTTGTTTCCATTGAGGTTTTACATCCCTATCAACACTAATTAGGTCATTTTGGAGACGTTGTTTCCAGTTTTGTGGGACTTTTACCCGACATTGAGATGAAATGACATCTCAAGCCCTACTGCCCAAACAAACGAATAGGGTTTATATGCAGGGATGGTCCGACTCCCACCACTTTGCCTGAGCAGGCTTAGACATTCTGAGTGGTTTACCAGTATTCATGTGCGGTCGGTTTAAGCTCTGTGTGGAAGCATCATGCAGTCCAATCTACTTCTCCAAGACCCAATGGCCGTGGGGCTGCTAACTATCAGTGTACCGTAATGATCCTAAGGATTGGGACATATAGACCCTAACAAACAGTGCACTCCCAGATCAGGCTGCTCCTCAAAGAGTAGTCTGATCAGGGTCTACACTGTTTAACATTCAGTCTGCTCCTTTTGGACTCCTTGCTGGATCGTGAAACAAATTTGTTAAAATTCTAGGAGATTATTATGGCAAGACCTCAAGGTGTCCAAATATCTAGGAATTTTACGGTATATGAAACTCTTTTAGAACACAGGAATACCTCAGATTTGAGATGGTCCCAGTCAACTATAATGCACCATTGTGAAGCTTAACCCATTGCATGGGGGGAAACCCCTAAAGGGGTACACTGGCAAACAGTGTAGGCCCAGATCAGACGCCGCAGAATGCGGCATCTGATCAGGGCCTCTAGTATTTGCTAACATAATTTTCCGTCAATAATAGAATAAAAATGAAAAAAATAGGCCTGACAACCCTTAAATGATAAATAGACTTATCCAGCATATATCAATGTAAGAAGAGTCCATCAGTTTACAATGGGTAAAATTCACAAAAGATAATAGTAAGTAATGAGGGTATTTGAGGGATACTTGTCCATATTTCTTGTAGTTGGGGGAGTTGAAGGTGTTCGGTATCTTATTCTTCCAGTGCACCCAGTGACATTGGCTTACAGTCGGGCAACACCTGCTGTCCTTGCAGCAGGTCATCACGAAAACTTGCCTATATAATTCTGACCCCCTTTGAACCCCACTTTTATGTAGTAAAACTGTGGTTTGCAGGGGTAAACCGTATTTTTCTTATTTCTGCTCTAAAATATAGATTGTGGGTACTCATTAGAACCGCCTCGATGCGGCGGTTCTAACGAGTACCCACAATCTATATTTTGACCAGAAATAAGAAAAATATCACAATTTTTCATCTGAAAATTTTCGTGTTTTTTTTTTTTTATCCCCACGCTTTTCAAAGAAAAAGTGGGGATATTGTAATGGTCTTCGTCGTCTGTACGTCCGTCCGTCTTACCGGATATCTCCTCCTAGACGGTTATAGATAGAAACTTGAAACTTTGGGAACTGATAGATCTTTGGTCTGGGGAGTGCATGACACTTTCGGAATTTTGATCACACCCCTGCGGCTGGGCCCAGGGGGTGGGGCCCGTGGGGGTCAAAAATAAAAATTTCCAGAACATGGTCGTGTAATATATCAAAGCGAACGGCATGGTGAGTAGAAAACATTACAACCAAAATTTGACCCCTGGGGTCAATTTTGAAGTCACCAGAGGTCAAAAACTGATTTTGACCCCTTTACTGGATAACTCCTCCTAGACGGTTATAGATAGAAACTTGAAACTGGGAACTGATAGATCTTTGGTCTGGGGAGTGCATGACACTTTTGGAATTTTGATCACACCCCTACGGGTGGGCCCAGGGGGTGGGGCCCGCGGGGGGGTCAAAAATAAAAATTTCCAGAACCTGGTTGTGTAATATATCAAAGCGAACAGCATGATGAGTAGAAAACATTTCAACCAAAATTTGACCCCTTGGGTCAATTTTGAGGTCACCAGAGGTCAAAAACTGATTTTGACCCCTTTACCCCCATACATTACTGTTACCGGATAACTCCTCCTAGACCGTTATAGATAGAAACTTGAAACTTTGCGAACTGATAAAACTTTGGTCTGGGGAGTTCATAAACTTTTCGGAATTTGGATCCTACCCCTGGGAGTGGGGTCAGGGGTGGGGCACCTTGGGGATAAAAAATCAAAGTTTTCAGAACATGGTCGTGTAGCATATTAAATCGAACAGCATGATGAGTAGAATACATCACAATCAAAATTTTACCCCTCGGGTCAAACACCCCCTAGGTGATGGCCCAGGAAGTGGAGCCCGTGAGGAAGCGTGGGGATATGCGATGGCTTGCCATCGACTGCGCGATTCTATTTTTTTTTTTTTTTTCGGTGATAAAGTTTACAATGCATTTGTATAGGCGTGTTTTTATAATGAAATGTTATTATTTCTTCTGTTCCCTCACTTTCTTGCATTTTCCCCTTTCTTTCCTGTCCCTCGCTTTCATCTCCTATACTGTCTATCTCTTTTCTCCCTTTCTCTGGGAGACAACACAAAATGACCCACAAGTGTTGACGTCGTTAACTCCCAACACAATCAATCAAAGAAAACATACATTGTGAATACATGTACATGTAAATTTTAAAATTTCTCTGTAAGGCGGTTGTACCAAGAACAGTCCTTCTGCTGATTCAAGAAGGGCATTTGTCAGTTTCTGGCCAAGGATGTGCTTTGTACTGGTTAACCCTTTTGGTACCAAATGGAATATTCCACCTTATATACAGCACAAAAAACATTTCAAAATCTAGGGGTGTCAGGTCATGTTTTCCTCAAAACTTATTTTGAAATTGGCTGAACTTTTTGTAAACAGTGTAGGCCCTGATCAAACGCTGCATTCTGTGACATCTGATCTGGGCCTGCACTGTTTTCCACTTACCCCTTTTGGGGTTTCCGGTACCAAATGGTTTAACCACTTGTGTATAAGATTGTCCGGGAAAAATGTCCCAAGATAAAGGCTGTTATTGGCAGTACCGGTATATTTTACCACTTATTACCATAACCAGTAATATTCAGTAATCACAATAGAATTATGGAAAATCAGCTGTTTGCGGTGTGTTATTAACCACTGCCACTTCATAACACTATAAACCCATAAGATGCCAATCACAACAATTGTCATCTGCTTTCTTGTCTTCTGGTTACTTTGAAAGTCATTTTTGCAAACAGTGTGGACCCAAATCAGACTGCTCCTCTAAGTCTGATTTGAGTCCACACTGTTTGCCTGTACGCAAAAATATTTTTAAAAAGTTTGCAAAATATTTAGCAGATGACATAAGCAGACGACATTTTCAGATGTACTTTTTCTCAGCATCTTAAGGGTTAAGATGTAACACATTAAATATGGCATTAGATATACCAGTAACTTGGTTCAAAGATGGATCCCAAAATGTATATGTTATATAGAAAAATGACCATAAATGGTCATTTTTCTATATAATCTATACATTTTTGTTTGAAAATAACATAGTTGTTTATCTACCACAGTTTCTGCTTTGGAACCCCAACCATAGTGTTATAAAGAGGTTGTGGTGTAGTCATAACCACACCTGGATACAGGTTAACTACAGGTGACAGTTCAGTTTTGTTTTCTTCTGCATTTTCAGTTATCATATACCATTTACTTGGACTTGTCTACTTATTGATTTGTATATGGCACAGTAGTGCTGTTTGGACTACCAGATTTTCACCTGAAATGGAGCTGGATCTGGTTGAAGTGAGCACCCAGACAGATTGAACTCTTTCAATGAAGACAAGAGTCCTGAGTTTAACCCATAAAATACCAATCACGACTATTGTCGTCTGCTTTGCCATCTGCTAGTTACCTTAAAAGTAATTTTTTTGCAAACAGGGTGGACTCAGATCAGACTGCTCCTGTAGGAGCAGTCTGATCTGGGCCCACACTGTTTGCCTGTATGCAAAAATATTTTTAAAATGTTTGCAAAAAATCAGCAGACGACATAAGCAGATGACATTTTCAGATGTAGTTTTTCCCGGTGTTCTTAAGGATTAAAGTGCTGTGGTGCTCTCGACAAATCTTTAAGTTTTGACATTAATGCGGAAAGAATAAAAGTTGCACAAGCAAGTAGAAAATATTGCAAGCAGATTTGGTCCTACTTTACCGTTTCGCAATTCAGAGTGTAGATAAATATGTTTTTTGTAAAACAGCATTGAACAGGTTTGAAAAGGACTATAGCATAAAAATGGGGAAATGGCATTTGTGAGTATTGGACACTTCATTTTGTGATGGATCTTATTCCAGTCACTTATATCTCTTGGAATATGGCAGCCCTGGCTGTGGATAGAATACTGTCTAGCCAAGGCCTGACATGTTCCCTGAGATATAAAGCCGACTTTACACCCTCCTATTTTATGAATTAAGTGCTAGCTAAGGTGGTTTATCTGTTTTCTTGCCTGTCTTATCAGAATAATATTCATGTATGCCATTATTATATTTTGTATAAAATTTTACAATAATTTTTATTATTTTAAAAAGCAGATTGTTCATTCAAGAGTATTATATTGATTTACATTGATATACCAAAGACTGCCTAACTAATGCATTTATCTGTCTATATGTGAGCCACGTCATGAGAAAAACCTGCTTTTGCCATTAACCTATTTGTTTGTTTGTTTGATTTGAGGTTTAACGTCCCCGTCAACACTGTAAAGGTCATTTTGGAGACGTTGCTCTCAATTTTGTGGGACTTTTACCCGACATTGAGATGAATTGACATCTCAAGCCCCGTCGCCCAATGAAACCAATAGGGTTTATTAGCATGGACGGTCCGCTTGCCCCGCGGTTCCTGGACAGGCTTAGATCCTCTAAGCGGTTTACCAGTACTAGTGTGCGGGCCAGATTCAGCTCTGCGTGGAAGCATCATGCAGCCCATATATTTCTTCAAGCCCCTATGGGCGGGGGCTTATTAACCTATTTGTACCAAATAGAATATTCCGTCTTGTATATAGCAGGAGTCCATTTCAAAATTTAGGGATGTCAGGTTGTGTTTTCTTCAAAATTTATTTGGAAAACGGCTGCACTGTTTGCGAACAGTGTAGGACCTGATCAGTCGCATTCTGTGGCATCTGATGTGGGCCTGCACTGTTTGCCAGTTACATGTTTTGTGGTTTCAGTACAAAATGGGTTAACCCTTGTTCTGCTGAGCCCGGATATGCCTTTTCTTTGAAACAATGTAGATCCAGATCAGATGGCTTCTGAAGAAGCCATCTGATCAGGATCTACATTGTTTGTCATTCAGATTGTGATTTTGTTGTAATAATTTGCTACAGGTAATCTGATTGGTTGATAATCGGTAGTAGGTCTGGCATATATGAATATTCAGCAGGACAAGGGTTAAGAAACAAAGGTGGTGCAGATCTGACTGTGTATCCATATAATCTGATCAGTACCTAAACCCTTATCCTGCTGAATAAATCAGTTTAGCCTCAGCCATGTCTGACTATCAACTGATCAAGTTGCTGGCCTCGGTAGCTTAGTCGGATGTGCGTCTGACTGGCGATCAGGACGTGGGATCGATACCTGCCGGGTCAGCAACATTCTTTTTGTGAAGATTGATCATGAAATCTTTTTTACGGTCATTCTCTCCCTTCGGCTGATTCAAGAAGGGCAGTTGTCAGTTTCTGACGAAAGAATGTGCACTGTACTGGATAACCACTTACATATAAGCCTGCCCAGGTAAAGTGTGGATAGGTAAACTGACAGGCTCAAAAATGACCTAAAGAATGTTGACTGGGCTGTTAAACTCCAGTGCGAACAAAACAAAAACTGTTCAAGTTACTTGATGTAGTGTATTTATTCTATTCACAAACTGCATAACAGACAGAGTAGATTGAAGCCATCTGGGGCCAGTTGTTCAAAGCATCGTTAGCTTAACGAGCTCGTTAGTGGTCATATTGTTAACTCTTGTAGCAAGTACAATATCTAAAATTTTGGTATTTTTGCTGAAAAAATGTGAGCATCTTTTGCATCCGCAAAAGCTGCTCACATTTTTTCAGCAAAAATATTAGCATATTTGCCATATTTAATGATCAGAGTTTTGACGATACGTTAACTAACGACACCGTTAGTTTTGAACAACTGGCCCCTGAACTGTAACTTCACTTTTTGCAAAGGTAGGGGTTGTAGTTTCTAGCAGGATAAGGGTTATTGTTTTGCTTCTTGGATACTTTTATATAATTTTCAAGACTCATGCTTACTCTAACTCCTTGTAACCCCCATCGCCCCCCCCCCCCCCCCCCTCCTCCTCCTCCTCACCCCACAAGATAGGTTTTCTTATGAAGTGGCTCATATATATGTGTTTGTATCATTATTGAAAAATTACAAAGATATAAAATAGCATGGTATTTTGTTATATTTTAGCCATTATCCTGCTGAATAAACTAATTTAGCCACGTCCATTGTTGACTAGTAGCCAATCAAATTTCTTGATATTCTGTATTCGTTCAATTCTCAAACTGCATGACAGTGTAGATCCTGATCAGATGGCTTCTTCAGAAGCCATCTGATCTGGATCTACACTGTTTGCATAGGTAGGGATTATCGTGTTCCGCAGGATAAGGGTAAAATCCTTTACATCCAACCAGCTTTGTCATGTGACAATAAAAAGTAGAACTTGACAGGCTCAAACATTGATGTCTTGTTTACAATGGCTGATTTCAGATCATTCTTGAGTCCCTAAGAAATTGTCAAATATTTAGCGAGAATTTGGAGAATTTTTTTTTTATGTCCCCGCCATTCCAAGAATGGTGGGAAAGTGCATATGGAGCTACCCCTGGCCATCTGTCCGTCTGCATCCATGTCTGAGATGGGGGAAGCAATTGTGTTTAAATTTTCTTTATTGTGCTACCATGCTGGGGCATCTGTGTCCTTTGGACACATTTCTAGTTTATTATCTTGTGGTATAAAATGTATGTAGTGTCTACTCATCAGAATTGTCTCCATGATTCTTACGAGTATGTGTACACACAACATACATTCGTCAGATTAACCAGTCTGTGAAATGAAGACCCTTCTAAACCCCACCCATATTGGTTTCATTGGGCGACAGGGCTTGAGATGTCATTTCATCTCAAAGTGGGGTAAAAGACCCACAAAATTGGAGACAACGTCTCCAAAATTACCTATACAGTGTTTACGGGGACGTTAAACCACAAATCAAACAAACAAACTCTATCTATAGGTTATATTAGACCTAGCTAAAACGTAAAAAGTTACACAATAATGTGGAGCAGCACTTAAAATTTTGCGGTTACAAACCACCATATATTAGAAGAGTTATGTCCTTTTCACTTTTTAGCTCACCTGAGCCAAAGGCTCGGGGGTGAGCTATTGTGATTGGTCACCATCTGTCATCATCCATCCATATGTCCATCCATTCACAGTTTCTTTAAACAACATCATTCTCCTAAACATCTTAACCCTTGTCCTGCTAATCCCGGATATGCCTTATCTTTGAAACAATGTAGATCCAGATCAGATGGCTTCTGACGAAGCCATCTGATCAGGATCTACATTGTTTGCCATTCAGATTGTGAATTTGTTGCAATAATTTGCATCAAGTAATCTGATTGGTGAATAATCGGTAGTGGGTGTGGCATATATGAATATTCAGCAGGACAAGGGTTAACAGATTTTGACAAAACTTGGCAGAAATTATTCTTGGGTGATCCTCTTTCAAAATTGTTTAAAGAAGTCAATTTTCCATGCAGAACTCTGATTGGCATGGCAACACAAAGGGGAAAATAAGAGAAAACATTTAAAAATCTTGTTGTATGAAACCAGAAGGCCCAGGTCTTTGGTATTTGGTGTGAAGCTTTGTCTAGTGGACCTCTACCAAGATTGTTCAAATTATAGCCCTGAGGCCAAAAATTCCGCCGGGGCAGGGCCCAGTGGGTTCACATGGAAGTATACAGTCAAACCTGTCATAGTGACCACCTCTATTAAGCAAGCAACCTGTCTTAAGCAAGCATGAATTTAGTTCCCAAGAAGGCAAATGCATTAAAATTCACCTGTATTAAGCAAGCACCTGTCTTAAGCAAGCACATTTTGATTATCCCTTAGGTGCTTGCTTAATACAGGTTTTAGTGTATATGGAAAACTTTTCAAAATCTTCTTGTCTGACATCAGAAGGCCCAGATCTTTGATATTTGGTATGAAGCTTCTTCTAGTGGACCTCTACCAAGATTGTTCAAATTAGTCCTGGTTTACTTAGAGGTATATAGGGAAAACTTCTAACAATCTTCTTGTCTGAAACCAAAAGGCCCAGGTCTTTGATATTTGATGTGAAGCTTTGTCTAGTGGACCTCTACCAAGATTGTTCAAATTATAGCCCTGGGGCCAAAAATGCTCTCAGGGTGGGACCAACTGGGTTTTCATGGGGAAAACCTTTAAAAATCTTCTTGTCTGAAACCAAAAGGCCCAGGTCTTTGATATTTGGTGTGAAGCTTCATCTTGTGGACATCTACGAAGACTGTTCAAATTATAGCCCTAGGTTTAAAAATGCACTGGGGCAAGGCCCACGGGGTTTACATGGAGCTATATAGGGAAAACTTTAAAAATCTTATTGTCTAAAAGCAGAAGGCCCAGGTCTTTGATATTTGGTGTGAAGCTTCTTTTAGTGGACCTCTACCAAGATGTTTAAAACATAGCCCCGGGTGGGGCCCACTGGGTTTTTTCATAGAAGTATTTTGGGAAACCTAAAGGCTCAGGTCTTTGATATTTGGTATGAAGCTTCGTGGGGTAGACCTCTACCAAGATCGTTCAAATTATAGCCCTTGGGACCAAAAATGTTCCTGGGGTGGGGCCCACTGGGTTTACATGGAGTTATATAGGTAAACCTTTAAAAATCTTCTTGTCTTAACCAGAAAGCCCAGGACCCACTGGGTTTTTTCATGGAAGTATTTTGGGAAACCTAAAGGCCCAGGTGTTCGATATTTGGTATGAAGCCTTGTGTGGTAGACCTCTACCAAGATCGTTCAAATTATAGCCCTTGAGGCCAAAAATGTTCCTGGGGTGGGTTTACAAGGAGGTATATAGGGAAAATCTTTAAAAATCTTCTTGTATGAAACCAAAAGTCCCAGGTTTTTGATATTTGGTTTGAGGCTTCGTCTAGTGGACCTCTACGAAGATTGTTCAAATTATAGCCCTGGGGCCAAAAATGGCCCCGGGTGGGACCCAGAGGGTTTATATAGAGGTATATAGGTAAAACCTTAAAAATCGTCTTGTCTGAAACCAAAAGGTCCAGGTCTTTGATATTTGGTGTGAAGCTTCGTCTAGTTGACCTCTACCACGATTGTTCACATTATATCCCTGAGGCCTAAAATGCCCCGGGGTGGGTCCCACTGGGTTTACATGGAGGTATATAGGCAAAACCTTTTAAAATCTTCTTGTCTGAAACCAGAAGGCCCAGGTCTTTGATATTTGGTATGAAATTTCCTTTAGTGGACCTCTACCAAGATTGTTCAAATTTCAGCCCAGTGGGGCCAAAAATGGCCCTGGTAGGGGGCCCACTGGGTTCAGATAGAGGTATTTTGGGAAAACTTAAAAATCTTGTCTGAAACCAAAAGGCCCAGGTCTTTGATATTTGGTACAAAGCTTTGTCTGGTGGACCTCTACCAAGATTGTTCAAATTATAGCCCAGGGGCCAAAAATGTTCCCGGAGTGGGGCCCACTGGGTTTACATGGAGTTCTATAGGTAAACCTTTAAAAATCTTCTTGTCTTAACCAGAAAGCCCAGGTCTTTGATGTTTGGTATGAAGCTTCATCTAGTGGACCTCTATCAAGATAGTTCATATTAGTGCCCTGCGGCCAAAAATGGCACCTGGGCAGGCGCACTGTGTTTACATAGAAGTATATAGGGAAAACCTTTAAAAATCTACTTGTCTGAAACCCAAAGGCCCTTGTCTTTGATATTTGGTATGAAGCTTCATCTAGTGGACCCCTACCAAGATTGTTTAAATTATAGCCCTGGGGCCAAAAATGCCCTGCATGATGCTTCAACGCAGAGCTGAATCCGGCCCGCACACTAGTACTGGTAAACAGCTTAGAGGATCTAGGAACCGCTGTACAAGGCGGACCGTCCAAAACAATGGACTAGTAGTCTAGTATACAATGGGTTAAGGGTTAACTAAAACATACATATACAGGCTTCATATTTTAAGATTCCATGAAAATCTGTATCTGAAAATGTTTATGTTGTCTGCTGCAGCTTGCAGACTTTCAAGCTTATTTTGCATACAAACAATGTGGACCTTGATCAGACTGGGTCTACACTGTTACTAAAAATAACTTTCAAAATTACCTTCAGACTACAAAGCAGATGACAATTGTTGTAATTTGCATCTTATGGGTTAATATATCCAAAAACAAAAGGTCCATGATGGACCTAATTCGTTCGCCCGATTTATGATATAATTACATGGAAGATCGACAATCTGATGGACTACGGCATCTGTCATTTTATAGCTGGAATAGTTTGCCATCACGAAAGCACGCCTATATAATTTTGACCCCTTTGAACCCCACTTTTATATAGTAAACTGGGGTTTACAGGGGTTGACCTTATTTTCTTTTTTTCTGCTCTAAAATATAGATTGTGGGTACTCGTTAGAACCTCATCGAGGCGGTTGTAACGAGTACCTACAATCTCTATTTTGAGCAGAAACAAGAAAATATCACAATTTTTCACCTTAAAATTTCCGTTTTTTCGGCGGTAAAGTTTACAATGTATTTGTATAGGCGTGTTTTCGTAATGACTTTCAAAGGAGCTAAAATTATTAATGTATCCCTTAACTGTCAACAGTAATGTATTGTATGGAGCATAAACAAATGCATATTGGCACATGACGTTGTCTGTTATGATCAAGAGAATACATGCTTTTATGCTTTGGGCCACAAGTCTGCAAAAACTGATCAGACTGCTCATCTGTTACAAATGCCTTTCACTGTATTTAATAAGAAAACAGAGTTTTCTTTCTAATCATAAAATCAAGACCTGTAATCTCCTTCTGTTAAGAGCGCAGTCCTGTGTAACCATATGTTCCTTATGTCCACTTTGTACATATTTGGTTAGACCAAATAGAAGCCTACTAGTATATATGGAAATATACTTACTGAAAAAGTAGGGACCAGTTGTTCAAAACTAATGACATCATCAGTTAACAAATCGTTAAAACTTGGGTAATTTAATACGGCAAATATACTAATATTTTTGCTGAAAAAATGTGAGAAGCTTGTGTTCGATACGTCTCCGTCAACACTGTAAAGGTCATTTTGGAAACGTTGCTTCCAAGTTTGTGGGACTTTTACCGGACATTGAGATGAAATCACATCTCAAGCCCTGCCGCCCAATGAAACCAATAGGGTTTATAAGCATGGACGGTCCGACTAAAATGCCCCGGGGTGGGTCCCACTGGGTTTACATGGAGGTATATAGGCAAAACCTTTTAAAATCTTCTTGTCTGAAACCAGAAGGCCCAGGTCTTTGATATTTGGTATGAAATTTCCTTTAGTGGACCTCTACCAAGATTGTTCAAATTTCAGCCCAGTGGGGCCAAAAATGGCCCTGGTAGGGGGCCCACTGGGTTCAGATAGAGGTATTTTGGGAAAACTTAAAAATCTTGTCTGAAACCAAAAGGCCCAGGTCTTTGATATTTGGTACAAAGCTTTGTCTGGTGGACCTCTACCAAGATTGTTCAAATTATAGCCCAGGGGCCAAAAATGTTCCCGGAGTGGGGCCCACTGGGTTTACATGGAGTTCTATAGGTAAACCTTTAAAAATCTTCTTGTCTTAACCAGAAAGCCCAGGTCTTTGATGTTTGGTATGAAGCTTCATCTAGTGGACCTCTATCAAGATAGTTCATATTAGTGCCCTGCGGCCAAAAATGGCACCTGGGCAGGCGCACTGTGTTTACATAGAAGTATATAGGGAAAACCTTTAAAAATCTACTTGTCTGAAACCCAAAGGCCCTTGTCTTTGATATTTGGTATGAAGCTTCATCTAGTGGACCCCTACCAAGATTGTTTAAATTATAGCCCTGGGGCCAAAAATGCCCTGCGCCCACTGGTTTTACATAGGCTTATATGGGCAAAACATTTAAAAATCTTCTTGACTGAAACCAGAAAGCCCAGATCCTTGATATTTGATATGAAGCTTCATCTAGTGTACCTCAAATTATAGCCCTAGGGCCATAAATGGCCCTGCTCCGGGGCCCACTGGTTTTACATAGGCTTCTATAGGGAAAACCTTTGAGAATCTTCTTGTCTGAAATCAGAAAGCCTAGGTCTTTGATATTTGATATGAGTCTTCATGCAATGGACCTCTACTAAGATTGTTCAAATTATAGCCCTGGGGCCAAAAATGGCCCCGCCATGGGCCTATATGTTTTCATAGGCTTTAAAAATCTTCTTGTCTGAATCCAGAAGGTCCAGGTCTTTGATATTTGGTATGAATCTTCATCTACTTGACCTCTTCCAAGATTGTTCAAATTATAGCCCTGGGGCCCAAAATGGCCCTGCCCAGGGCCCACTGGTTTTACATAGGCTAATATTAGGAAAACCTTTAAAAATCTTCTTGTCAGTATGTAGCTTCATCTAGTGGAGCTCTTCCAAGGTTGTTGAAATTATAGTTGTGGGGCCAAAACTGGCCCTGACTCAGGGCCCACTGGTTTCATATAGGCTTATATAGGTTAGTGATGAGGCCTAATGGGCCGAAACTAGCTAGTCTGGCCCAGAAAACATGTACACTCCATATTTTCCAGTTTTGTGGTGTATTCCTTGCTTCCAAAGGATAACCCTTTCTAGAACAAATAAATCTTTTTATCTGAAACCAGAAGGCCCTGCTCTTTGATATTTGGTATGAAGCTTCATCTGTCGAACCTCTACCAAGATGGTTCAAATTATAGCCCAGGGGCCAAATATAGCCTCAGGGTGCCCACCCCTGCCTATCGGGGCTTAAAGAAATAGATGGGCTGCCTGATACTTCCACGCAGAGCTGAAACCGACCGCACATGAGTACTCGTCAACCGCTTAGAGGATCTAAGCCTGCCCAAGCAAAGTAGTGTGATTCGGACCACCCATGCTTATAAACCCTATTAGTTTCATTGGGTGCAGGGCTTGAGATGTCATTTAATCTCAATGTCGGGTAAAAGTCCCACAAAACTGGAAGCAACGTCTCCGAAATGACCTATCGTGTTGATGGGGACGTTAAACCTCAAATCAAACAAACAATAGCCTTGGGGCGGGCCCATTGGATTTACTTTGACTTATACAGGGAAAGCCTTTAAAGACCTTTTCTGAAACCAGAAGGCTCAGACGTTTTATAATTGGTATGAGTTTCTTCTACTAGACCGAACAGGTTTGTTCAAATTATAGCCTTGGGCTCAAAATGGCCCCACAACGGGGCCCACTGGTTTTACATAGTCATAATTTATATAGGAAAAACCTTTAAAGATCTTCTTGTCTGACAGAAGGCCCAGGCCTTTGATATTTGGTATGAAGCTTCATCTAGTGTACCTCTACCATGATTGTTCAAATTATAGCTTGAGGGCCAAAACAGCTCACGTTTTACATAGACATATAACATATAATTGGGAAAACTTTAAAAGATCTTCTTGTCTGAAACAAGAAGGCCCAGGCCTTATATATTTGATATTAAGCTTCATTTAATGGACCGCTACCAAGGTAGTTCAAATTATAGACCCGGGACCGAAATTCCCCCACCACCACCCACCCCCAATGGCGGGATCCACATGTAAATCTCTTAGCTCAGGTGAGCGATTTAGGACCATTATGGTCCTCTTGTCATTTCTATCCTTTAGATCCCACATTCCCTCCTATTACATGTATTTGTCAGTATATCGCTACATCCAATTGCTTGCCACGAGCGTATTACGCCCCGCTTGTGGAGCTCTTGTTTTTTGGATGTAACATTTTTTTTAACTAACACAGTTTCTGCCTAGAACCCCAACAATAGTGTCTGTGTGTCTGTCTGTGTTTTACGTCCCACCAAAGTCATATTTAGACTGGACCATGATTTAAAGACTCATCAAAAAGTTTGGAGAAGCCTGGGATCGAACCCATGGCCCCAGGTTTATGAGGCGAGTAGCATAACCACTACACCAGGGAGGCTTCTCCAACAAAAGTGTTATGAAGAGGTTGGAGTTGTAGTACACTATCCGTCAGCAAACACTAAGGTGCTGATCAGACTACGGGGCCCAGTTGTTCAAAGCATCGTTAGCTTAACGAGCTTGTTAGTGGTCATATTGTTAACTGTTCCAGCAAGTTAAAAATCTAAAATTTTGTTATTTTTGCTGATAAAATGTGAGCAGCTTTCGCATAAGCAAAAGCTGCTCACATTTTTTCAACAAAATTTTTTGTATATTTGCCATATTTAATAATCAAAGTTTTAACGCTTCGTTAACTAACGATGTCGTTAGTTTTGAACAACTGGCCCCAGATGAACATGCTGATCTACACCTATAATGTTGAGAAATTGCAATCAAAGCACTGAGAGGTCAATTGTCTCCGAGTGTAGGCTGGGACAGTAGTCCTGACCTGAAACATACACTGTTTCATTTAACCCGTAAATTCCAGTACTTAAAGCAAACAGTGTTGACACTGATCAGACTCCACAGAACCTGATCCGAGTCTACACTGTTCACCAATGACTCGGTACACCAGCCCAGTCCAGATTTTACAGATAACCAATTCTTTTACAGTGCTCTGACATTGCTGGCAGAAGACTAGTGCTGTTATAAATAACAGGTACCTTGATTTTGTACATGGTCAGTGAAAGTCACATGGACAGTAGCAGCCAGGAAGCTTCTGTTGTTAGTAACTTAGGGTCAGCTGATAAACAATCAACCCTCATGACATGGCTCATATATTAACCATTATCTTGCTGAATATTCAGTTTAGCCACACCCATTTCTGACTTTGAACCAATCAGATTGCTTGATGTAATTTATTCCTACAAATTCATAAACTGAACGTCAAACAGTGTAGATCCTGATCAGATGGCTTCTTCAGAAGCCATCTAATCTGTATCTACACTGTTTGCAAAGATAGGGGTTATCGTGAACAGCAGGATACAAGTTAAAATCCTCACACTGAGAGGGAAAGAAAAGAAAAACAAATCTAGCAGTTTTTTTTTATTACAATAGTTTTATTATCAACAAGTTCCAACATGTTAATTTCTCAAAATCTCTTGCTCAAACATAACTTTCTTACCATATCAGAACCAATAGATGATATACTCTTACCACATTTATTCTCAAAAACAAGGGCTTTAGTGACTGGCTAAATATAGGGCCACCTGAAGGGGTCTGCAGATCATTTTACTTAACAAATACATATTTAACCCCTAAACCCTGTGTCCATTTAAATATTTAATTGGCAAGCAGTGTATCCCCAGATCATATGCCACATCTGATCTGGGGCTACACTGTTGAATAAAAAAAAATACAGAAATAGATCATTTTACTTTCTGATTACATTTACTTTTGATCCCATTGTCCCTTTAAAGGGAAATCAACGAACTCTTAAGCCTGAAATCAGCTGCCACAGAACCCAGCATCTGATCAGCGTTTACAGTTTTGTAACAATTAGAATTCACCCAAAGGCTACCAGTATGTCACGCCTGTGTGGGTCAAATCAAATTTGAAAATTAGGATCATCACCGGAACTGACATTAACCCTTTTTGTACCAAATGGAATCTTCCTCCTTATATATAGCAGGAGTCCATTTCAAAATTTAGGGGTTTCCGGTTGTGTTTTCATCAAAATTTATTTGGAAAATGACTGAACTTTTACCAAACCGAGGCAGCCCTGATCAGACACCGCGTTACGCCGCATTCTGCCGCGTCTGATCTGGGTCTGCACTGTTTGCCAGGGTACTTGTTTTGGGGTTTCTGGTACAAAATTGGTTAATGTTGACTACCAAACAGAATTCACACCTCCAAGAGTCCACTTCAGAAATGCAAAAGGAGACAGGGGTTTCCCCCATTCAAATTACCCCATAAATTATGACACACAATCTTTCACTGGTCTGCTGCATCTTCTTGCTCCTTTGTATACAGGGAACCAGTGTAGACCCTGATCAGACTGCTCCTAGAGTAGCAGCATGATCTGAGTCCAAACTGTTTGCAACCATTACTTTAAAAGTGATCAGCAGAAATCAAAGCAGACGACAGTTGTTTTGACTTGCATCTTAACCCATTGCATATAGGAAACCCCTAAAGGGGTACCTTGGTAAATAGTGCAGGCCCAGATCAGACGCCGCAGAACGGCGTTCTGTGGCTGATCACGGCCTGCACTAGTTGCTAACAGAATTTTCCATCAAATATAGAATATCAACAAAAACACTTCGATGACAAATGGACTTGTCCAACATATAGAAATGGAAGAGTCCACTAGTAGTCTAGTATACAATGGGTTAAGGGTGAACATATACAGGCTTCATATTTTAAGATTCCATGAAAATCTGCATCTGAAAATGTTTATTTATGTCGTCTGCTGCAGCTTGCAGACTTTCAAGCATATTTTGCACACAATGTGGACCCTGATCAGACTGGGTCTACACTGATAGCAAAAATAAATTTCAAAATTACCTTCAGACGACAAAGCAGACAACAATTGTTGTAATTTGCAGCTTATGGGTTTTCATATCCAAAAACAAAAGGTCCATGATGGACCTAATTTGTTTGCCTGATTTATTATATGAGCCCCGCCAAGCGAATTTGTGTCTTCGAGCATTCCGGCTTGACAAATTTTAACTGCGCATGCCCAGCCATTCAGAGAGGCCAGGGATATGGCTTTCTGTCTGAAGGTTCCTCTTGATTCACTGCTTGTATGAGCGAGCAGCGAAGGTTCTGGCGAGACTGCGCGGATAAGTACCATAGGGGATAAGTACCAAAATCGCTTGACGGGGCCCTTATAATTACATGGAATATCGACAATCTGATGGACTATGGCATCTGTCATTTTATAGCTGGAATAGTTTGCCATCACCAAAGCACGCCTATATAATTTTGACCCCTTTGAACCCCACTTTTATATAGTAAAACTGGGGTTTACAGGGGTAGACCTTATTTTTCTTTTTTTCTGCTCTAAAATATAGATTGTGGGTACTCGTTAGAACCTCATCGAGGCGGTTCTAACGAGTACCTACAATCTCTATTTTGAGCAGAAATAAGAAAAATATCACAATTTTCACCTTAAAATTTCCGTTTATTTGGCGGTAAAGTTTACAATGTATTTGTATAGGTGTGTTTTCGAAATGACTTTCAAATCTGTTATTAAGTGGAGAGCATCTGTCTAAATGCCATTATAAAATCAAACCACTGACAGCACTGGTGGGTCAATTGTCCCGGAGTGTGAGCTGTCCGTCAGTTAGGTCAGGCTTCCATTTTTGTTCAGCCGATTTGAACATTTTAGCAATTTTGGTAGAGAGAGCCACGATAGGGACATTTCATTAAAACAAATTTGAAATTGGGCCAGTTGTTGGGGGGGGGGGGGGGGGAATTTTCAGCTCTGGCAGCCATTTCATTCAGCCGACTGGAACTAGTATTTTTGGTGTAAACAAGAGGGCCATGATGGCCCTGGATCGCTCACCTGATCCATAGAGTAACAAGTGGGCCCTGGGGAGGGCCATTAATGACCCCAAGGTTATAATGTGTATAATGTTGAGGGATGTCTAAAAAGGTGAAGCTTCATACCAAATATCAATAAAGGCTTGATTGTCCACTAGATGAAGCTCCATACCAAATATCAAAGACATGGGTCTTGCAGTTTCAGAGAAGAAGATTTTTAAAGATTTTCCTATATAAGTCTATGTAAAACCAAAGGGTCTTGGGGTGGGGGCATTTTGGGCCCAAGGGCTATAATTTGAATAATCTTGATAGAGGTCCACTAGATGAAATTTCACACCAAATATCGAAGACCTAGGCCTTGTGGTTTCACAGAAGAAAATTTTTAAAGATTTTCCCAATATAAGTCTATGTTAAACCAAAGGGCCCCGAGGCGGGGGCATTTTTGGCCTCAGGGTTATAATTTGAACAATCTTGGTAAAGGTCCACTAGCTGAAGCTCCATACCAAATATCAAAGACCTAGGCCTTGTGGTTTCAGAGAAGAAGATTTTTAAAGATTTTCCCTTTATATGTCTATGTAAAACCGAAGGACCCCAGAGGGGGGGGGGGGGGGGGGGGGGGGGGGGGCGGCGGCATTTTGGTCCCAGGGCTATAATGTGAACAATCTTGGTAGAGGTCCACCAGATGAAGCTTCATACCAAATATTAAAGGCCTTGGCCTTGCAGTTTCAGAGAAAAAGATGTTTAAAGATTTTCCCTACATAAGCCTATGTAAAACCAAAGGGCACCGGGGCGGGGGCATTTTTGGCTCCAGCACTATAATTTGAACAATCTTGGTAGGGGTCCACAAGATGAAGCTTCATACAAAATAGCAAAGACCTGGGCCTTGCAGTTTCAGAGAAGAAGATTTTTAAAAATGTTCCCTATATAAGCCCATGTAAAACCAAAGGGCCCCGGGGCGGGGGCATTTTTGGCCAAAGCAAAATAATTTGAACCGGGGCGGGGGCATTTTTGGCCAAAGCAAAATTATTTGAACAATCTTGGTAGGGGTCCACTAGATGAAGCTTCATATCAAATATCAAAGACCTGGGCCTTGCGGTTTCAGAGAAGGAGATTTTTAAAGATTTTCCCTATATAAGCCCAAGTAAAACCAAAGGGCCCCGGGGCGGTGGCATTTTTGGCCCCAGGGCTATAATTTGAACAATCTTGGTAAAGATCCACTAGGTGAAGCTTCACACAAAATATCAAAGACCTGGGCCTTGCGGTTTCAGAGAAGAAGATTTTTAAAGATTTTCCCTATATAAGCCTATGTAAAACCATAGGCCCCGGGGCGGGGGCGTTTTGGGCCCCAGGGCTATAATTTGAACAATCTTGAAAGAAGTCCATTAGATGAAGCTTCATACCAAATATCCAAGATCTGGGCCTTGCAGTTCCAGAGAAGAAGATTTTTAAAGATTTTCCCTATATAAGCCTATGTAAAAGCAAAGGCCCCCGGGGCGGAGGCGTTTTTGGCCCCAGGGCTATAATTTGAACAATCTTGAAAGGGGTCCACTAGATGAAGCTTCACACCAAATATTCAAGATCTGGGTCTTGCGGTTCCAGAGAAGAAGATTTTTAAAGATTTTCCCTATATAAGCATATGTAAAACCAAAGGCCCCCGGGGCGGGGGCATTTCTGGCCCCAGGGCTATAATTTGAACAATCTTGGTAGAGGTCCACCAGGTGAAGCTTCACACCAAATATCAAAGACCTGGGCCTTGCGGTTTCAGAGAAGAAGATTTGTAAAGATTTCCCCTATATAAGCCTATGTAAAACCAAAGGACCCCGGGGCGGGGACGATTTTCGACCCAGGACTATAATTTGAACAATCTTGGTAGAGGTCCACTAGATGAAGCTTCATACCAAATATCGAAGACCTGGGCCTTGCGGTTTCAGAGAAGAAGATTTTTAAAGTTTTCATTTAAAAAATCTATTTTTAGCTCCTGTGACCTAGATGTGCAACAGACCGGAACCATTTGAACAACTTTGAAAGGGGACCACCTAAGGATCATTCCTGTGTAGTTTGGTCAAAATCCGATCAGTGGTTTAGGAGGAGATGTTGTTTGAAGAAAAAGTTTACGCACACACGCACGCACGCACGCACACACGCACACACGCACGACGGACGACGGACAAAAAGTGATCACAAAAGCTCACCTCGTCACTACGTGACAGGTGAGCTAAAAAGGAAAAGAGTGGGTTAAAGTCATTAAAAGGGAAAAGAGAGGGTTAAAGTCATTTTGAAATCTTGTCACTAGCAAAATTATTTTGAAACTGGGCAATTGGCCTGATTTAAAGGTTTTTCTATTTATATCTCTGGTGGCCATTTTGTTCAGCAGAGCAGAACCATTTAGAGAGTCACCCAAGGAACATTGCTGTGAAATCATTTTGAAATCAGACCATTAGCCTTGGAGATGTCTTTTAAAGGTTTTTCTATTTTTAACTCTGGTGGCAATTTTGGTACAGGTTCACCCAAGGAATATGTCTGAAATAACTTTGAAATTGGGCCACTGGCACAGATGTTGTTTAAAGGTTTTTCTGTTTTTGGCTCTGGTGTCTATTTTGTTCAGCAGAGCAAAACCATTTTAGCACTTTTGGTAGAGGGTCACCCAAGGAACATTTCTGTGAAATTATTTATTTGGAAATCGGGCTATTGGCCTAGGAGGAGATGGCCTAAGATTTTTCTATTTTCAGCTCTTGTGACCATTTTTTTCAATGGAGCTGAACAATTTTAGCATTTTGGTTCAGGACAATAACTGATCAGACTGCTCATCTGTTACAAATGCCTTTCACTGTACTTAAGAAGAACACAGAGTTTTCTTTGTAATCATAAAATCAAGACCTGTAATCTCCTTCTATTAAGAGCGCAGTCCTGTGTAACCATATGTTCCTTATGTCCACTTTGGACATATTTGGTTAGACCAAATAGAAGCCTATTGGTATATATGAAAATATACTTACTGAAAAAGTAGGGGCCAGTTGTTCAAAACTAATGACATCATCAGTTAACAAATCGTTAAAACTTGGGTAATTTAATACGGCAAATATACTCATATTTTTGCTGAAAAAATGTGAGTAGCTTGTGTTCGATACGTCTCCGTCAACACTGTAAAGGTCATTTTGGAGACGTTGCTTCCAAGTTTGTGGGACTTTTACCTGACATTGAGATGAAATCACATCTCAAGCCCTGCCGCCCAATGAAACCAATAGGGTTTATAAGCATGGACGGTCCGACTTGCACTGCTTTGCCTGGGCAGGCTTAGTTCCTCTTAGCAGTTTACCAGTACTCGTGTGCGGGTCGGTTTCAGCTCTGCGTGGAAGCATCATGCAGCCCATCTGTTTCTTCAAGCCCCAATGGGCAGGGGCCATGTGAGTAGCTTTTGCATGCAAAAGCTATTCACATTTTTTAAGCAAAATTACCAGAATTTGAGATACTGTAACTCGCTAGAACAGTTAACAAATTGGCCACTTACAAGCTTGTTAAGCTAACAATGCTTTGAACAACTGGCCCCTGGTGCACACTTTAGTACTAGAGCATGTGTGCTAATTATGATGAATACAGTGTCTGACTATAAAATGATACAAAGGACTCTCGCTATAACAACAGTTTTTGTTCCCTAATGATTTGCCCCTGTAGCAACTTTGCCGCTATAAAGAATCCAAAGAATGATTTGTTTTATTTGAGGTTTAACGTCCCCATCAACACCGTAAAGTCATTTTGGAGACGTTGCTTCCAATTTTGTGGGACTTTTACCCGACATTGAGATAAAATGACATCTCAGGCCCTGTCGCCCAATGAAACCAATAGGGTTTATAAGCATGGACGGTCCGACTTGCACTGCTTTGCCTGGGCAGGCTTAGTTCCTCTTAGCAGTTTACCAGTACTCGTGTGCGGGTCGGTTTCAGCTCTGCGTGGAAGCATCATGCAGCCCATATATTTCTTCAAGCCCCTATGGGCGGGGGCCGAATCCAAAGAATGAGTATTGTGAATGAGTGTTTGAGTTTTACATCTCACCAACAGCTAAGGTCATACGGAGACGGGACCTCGGTTCAAAGACTCGTCCGAAAGTCTGAGAATGAGTATTTTAATGGGTAATAAAGGACTGTTTCACTTAATTACTCCAAGAAATAAATGTTGTGGACATTTGTTAGAATCGCCTCACCATATCCACAACATATGTCATATGTCCCTTGGAGTAATAAATAATTTCAATATTCTTGAATATCTCCTCTACTCGTCTCATCTTGCGTTAAGAATTCGTTCCAGTGAAAATGTCGTTATAACAAATTTTGTCGTTATATCGAATGTCTGTATAAAGAGGGAAGACTGTATTAGGACCACAAAGACTCATTTTATCATGACATACGGCCCCCACCCTTGAAGAAATATATGGGCTGCATGATGCTTCCATGCAGAGCTGAATCCGGCCCGCACACTAGTACTGGTAAACCGCTTAGAGGATCTAAGCCTGTCCAGGAACCGCGGTGCGAGGCGGACCGTCCATGCTAATAAACCCTATTGGTTTCATTGGGCGACAGGGCTTGAGTTGTCATTTCATCTCAATGTCGGGTAGAAGTCCCACAAAATTGGAAGCAACGTCTCCAAAATGACCTTTACAGTGTTGGCGGGGACGTTAAACCTCAAATAAAACAACAAAAAAAATTATCATGACATAACTCATATATACACAAACATAACAGATGGAGTATTGCTCTCTGACTGCGAGGAAACTCGCGTAAACAACACGTCAATCAACACACAGAAAAAATAAAAGAAATGAAAGAGTGAATACAGTGAAAATTCCGTTATAAAGACCCTCTAAAATTTAAGACTAATTCACCTTTAAAAAGCTTATTTAGTACAGTCCAAATTGTGTTAAGCAAGCACCTCAGGGATGATCAAAATGTGCTTGCTTAAGACAGGTGCTTGCTTAATACAGGTGAATATTAATGCATTTGCCTTTTTCAGTAACTAAATGCTTGCTGGCGCCACTATGACAGGTTTGTAGGTTGCAATTATTCTTCCTTTGTGTTTACTGCATACAGTGTCCTCTGGTCAGAGACCATCTTTGGGACTGTTCAAAAGTGGTCTTAAAGACCACTTTTGAACAGTCCCAAAGGTGGTCTTAATATAGGAATTTTACTGTATTTTCTTGGTATACATGTGATAAGTCAGTTCTCTGTGACACACATTACTATCTTAGCAATTGGCATTGTCATTTTGACTTTTTAAGAATTTATTCAGAAAATGGCTGATTTTTTTCTGCAAAACAGTGAAGGCCCTTATCTGACATTGCATTCTGTGGCATTTGATCATGGCCTGCACAGTTTGCTAACATCCCTTTTCAGGTTTCCTGTGTAAAATGGATTACCGTAATGATTTGACGTATTGACACAGACTGCCTAAGCAAACAGTGCAGACTCAGATCATGATCTGGGTATACTGTAAACCCCAGTTTTCTCTGTATAGAATGGGGTTTAGAGGGGTGTTCATTTCACCATCATGTGAACAATTCCATGAAATGAGTAACCCACTAAACCCCACTTTATATAGATAAAACAGGGGTAAACATGATTTTCCTTATTTCTGCTTCAAGACATAGGTTGTGGGTACTTGTTAGAACCGCCTCATTGAGGCGGTTCTAACGAGCACCCACAACCTATACTTGTTAGAACCGCCTCAATGAGGCGGTTCTAACGAGCACCCACAACCTACGTTTGCAGAATAAATAAGAAAAATATCATGGATTTTCATCAGAAAAGTAGCCATTTTGGAGCTGTGAAAAAATGCACTGTTTCACACGGGTGTGTTATTGTAATGCGGACATATTAACATGATGTTTTCTGATGAAAATTTGTGATATTTTTCTTACTGATAGTCCAAACATAGGTTTTGGGTTCTTCTCAGAACCGCCTCAATGATGTCACTCTAATTAGTACCCACAACCTCATAGGTTATGGGTGCTTGGTAGAACCACCTCATTGAGGATGAGTACCCACATCCTATATCTTGGAACAGAAATAAGAAAAATAATATATACCCGGTAACCCGAGTTTTCTCTACATAAAGTGGGGTTTAGAGGGGTGTTCATTTCACATACTTATTAATATGATGATTTTTTATTAATTATGCTGCAAACATAGGCTATGGGTGCTCGTTTGTATTGCCTTAATATTTGTAGGTAGTACGTTCTTACAAGTAGCCCTTTCTGTGAACTTAATCCTGTTCATGTTCAAGAAATTACAGTAAAATTCCGCTAATAAAACCACCTAAAATTAAGATGAATTCTGGTTTAAAAAGCTTATTTAGAAGGGTGAAGTTATTCTTTCTTTGTCTTTTCTGAAAAAAAGTGTCATCTGGTCAGGGACCACCTTTGGGACTGTTCAAAAGTGGTCTTAAAGACCACTTTTGAACAGTCCCAAAGGTGGTCTTAATATAGGAATTTTACTGTAATGTCCATGAATACACAGTTCCAAAATTTTTGTCATCAATAAAAATAAACATTCAATACCATAATGATAATAGGTATTGGGACAGGTAGGCTTAAGTGAACAGAGAAAAGACCCAGATCAGAATGTTCCGGATCAGTATCTATGCTGTTTGGCAGGAGCAGTCTGAGCTGGGTCTGTACTGTTTGCCATTTCATCTCCACTTTTTGTGGGTTCAAAATTTGATAAAAAAATTTCAGGAGAATTACAGCCTATAGGTGTCTGACGTTTTACGATTTTTTACGGTAAAGCTGATGCAATTTCACATACCGGTAAGACTGATGACCATGATTTCACACCCGGCTAAATGCATACATTTATTGCCGTTTTCTGAAGAGGTCAATATTGTTATTCAATACAAAGAGGTTGGTAAATGGGTCACCATTCATGAGATGCCAAAAATTCACAAGTAGTTTATGAAAAACCAATCTATTCGGTGATAACATTAACTAGAGCTATCACTAAAGGTGATGAATACCCCCACAAAAACTGCCTTGATAGTACAACAGCGGCATTTTGCAATTTTTTCACTTGAAAGGGGCCATAACTATGTCGAAAATTGACGAATTGTAGTGGAAATCGAACTTGACCTGTATTTTATTATGTTACATCAGTGTACCAAAAATTATAAAAATCGGTGAAGCGCTTTTTGAGTTATCGTCTGGAAACCAAGTCAACAGACTGACCGACCGACAGACAAGCTCACTCCTATATACCCCCTTAAATTTCATTTTTGGGGGTATAACTAATTTATTGCTTGCATAGAGGTCAGTCTCATGTCAAATTGCAACAGCTATATACATACAACTTAACACTTATCTTGTTGTTCACGACAACCACTATCTTTGCAAACAGTGTTGATCCAGGTCAGATGGCTTCTTCAGAAGCCATCTGATCAGGATCTACACTGTTTGGCATTCAGTTTATGAATTGTAGCAATAAATTACATCAAGTACAGTCGAACTTCAATGGCTCGAACACCTTTGGGACCTTGAAAAGCTGTTCGAGACAGGGGTAGTTCGAGCCACTGAGGTTACTGTCAGGAGGCATAACATGATACTTTTAAACATCCTTTCGGTGTTCTATAATGAAAATGTATGCTGTGTGTTCTCATTAGAATCGGCTCATCGAGGCAATTCTAATGAGTACATACATTTGCAAGATAAAAGACTAAAGTCTCCATAATTATCCCCCACTATTTCTTATGTAGAGGATTTCGCTAGGGACTCAAGAACGGGTTCGACTCATCCATGGTAAAAGAGCCATAGATGTACGAGCCATCGAAGTTCAACTGTAATTTGATTGGTTGACAGACAGAAATGGGTGTGGCTTAAATGAATATTCAGCAAGATAAGGGTTAATAAATAATATGAGTGAAATGTACTCATAGCCCAAGAAAGGAGTAGAGATAATTTTCCTTATTTCTCATATAAAAGCATTTTGTGGGTAACGTTTTTACCCTAAGTAGTTCGGACACCTCAACTCCTTACAATACTTGTTCTAAAATTTGAACAAGTGCTGTTTACTACTGGATGTTGTGACTAAAAATAGCTGGATGATTGGCTAACGGTGTAGACTCTGATGAGGCGCTGCATTTTGCGGCACCTAATGCGGCATCTCATCTGGGTTCACACTGTTTGCTAAAGCCTAGTTGTCTGAATACATACCGTAAATACAGTACCGCGGTACTTGTTAAAATCACTGAGGCAATTCTAACATGCACCCACAACATGTTTGAATTAAGGACATATGTTGTGCACTGCAGATTAAATAAGAAAAATCACTTAATCTTTAAGATGCCATTTCAGAATGTCATATGTTTATGTCGTCTGCTGCTATTTCTTGCAAACCTTTCAAACATATTTTTGCCTACAGGCAAACAGTGTTGACTCTGATCGGACTGCTCCTGATCTAGGTCCACACTGCTTGCAACAATGACTTTTAAAGTAACCAGCAGACGACAAAGCAGACGACAATTGTCATGATTGGCATTTGAAGGGTTAAATGATATTGTACATAACGAGACGTCTGATTGGATAACGTCAAAAGTTTGAGACAGTATTTTCTGGGATATTCTGTTGGAAACCCGACATCATCATGTAACATCGCTTTTCATTGACTGCTATTTGGTTTTACGATATCTCAGTGATTGCCGCTTTGTGCAAAATGGCACATGTCAACAAAACAACCGAATAAGTGCATTAGTACGGGGATAACTGTATGGAAATTTGTCATGTGGGGAGGTAAATGGTCGGTTTTTCAGTTGCAAATTATGTTTTACGGCTGGGCTAACACAGCTTGCAAAATGAAATTTCTGACCATAAAACCTCCAATTTACCTCCCTGATTGACAATTTTCAATACAGTTATTCCCCAATTCATTTCTCCTACTTTTCTGTAGCTATGTCGTCTGACCAGTCAACACAAAATGATAACATAGCTTGTCTGAGGCAGATGAGCATATCAAATGACAAAATAATCCAAACAACTTACAGTCGAACTTCAATGGCTCGAACACCTTTGGGACCATGAAAATCTGTTCGAGACAGGGGTAGTTCGAGCCTCTGAGGATGTCAGAAGGTATACTATATACTTTTGGATATCTCTTCGATGTTCTATAATGAAAATGTATGCTGTGTGTACTCATTAGAATCGCCTCATCGAGGCAATTCTAATGAGTACACACAGCATACATTTGCAAGATAAAAGACGAAAATCTCCTAAATTATCTCTCACCATTTCTTATGTAGAGGACTTCCCTAGGGACTCAAGAACGGGTTCGACTCAGCCATGGTAAACGAGCCATCGGTGTTTGAGCCATCGAAGTTCTACTGTATAGATCTTGTATTTCTACTCTGATAAATAGATTGTGGGTTCCCTCACTGAATTGGTTCTAATGAGTATCCACAATCTGTGTTTAGTTTAAACATATTTTATTTCCAAACATATTTGAACATTCAAGCAAATAAACAGAGTCAATACAAAATTTTAGGATCAGAACGAAAGCAGTAGCTTATTTAGTTCCCTTCTGTGTTTGAAACATTTTAAAACACCTAACAGCATTATGGACAGGGTTTTAAGGAAAAAAAAGTTTGATCCAAAAGTAAACCTATCAGACAACTCCTGCCTTATATCTACTCGTCCCAACATCGCTAACCTGTTCAAAAATCACCATCTTTACAATCATGGCAGGAAGTACACATATCATGAATGTGTCATGACTATTGTAAAATGATGGAAATCATTTGTTCTTGCATAAATACCTATGCGCATGGCTGTTTGAAGCCATTGTCAAATGGACCGAAAGCCGTGCTCAAACAGCAAAAACCATGTTCAAATCATGAAATTCTCGTGCCGTTTGAACATGGATTTTGAGCTTTTGATATCACAAGACGGGCCTTGCTTTGTTTACGTTACGTTGAGCGGCGTAACGTTATCGCCCTGAACGTGGCGTTTTAGGGTTCTATGATGACTTCAGATGGTTACTGCGTAACAACGTCATTGTAAACAACATTCTGAAATGGCCGCCATGTTGGTTCGCCGGTCGCATTTCAAGAGTATAGATGGAGTTTATATGGAGTTTTTGGGCGTTTTCGTCAAAATTTGCTGTCGGAATCGTAAGTTATGCAAGAACAACGATCATCCATGGTTATTCCATGCATTAACATTTGCCGGATCCCTCGGAAGATATTTGAACATTCGGCCTGGCGGCCTCATGTTCAAACAGCTTCCTCGGGACCCGGCGAATGTTAATGCATGAAAAACCATGGTTGATCCTTATATTCTTATCTAACTAGGTAACTGTGGTGACTCTATTCACTCCCCTGTATACTAACTAAGTAAACATCAGACAACAACACACAAAACAATGTCCCTGAACAAATAATAAATGAGCCAGGTCATGAGAAATCTGTCTTTGGTATGTGTACATTTTGTATTTGAATTTTCTTGCACACGAGACAACGAAATCCGTGATTTTACCCTGGGATAGAAATTTATGTTCTGACCCTGGTGTTCCGACCCCAAATCGAATATAATCGCGTGCTTTATAAATGCACTGGTTGATTACAACCTCATGTGCGGTGTCGTCATGCGTGACGTCACTAAACATTCCTGTTGTGTCATCACAAAATGGCGGACGTCGGTAACCGAAGTGACAGCAGCATTAAAAATTCGCAATAGAAATGGAAGGTATGCAAGAAAAAGAATCCAATATGGGTGTGAGGGGTGGATAGAAAAATCCGTCTCTCGGGATCACTGTCCGGCATCACGAGGCAAGCCTCGTGATGCCGGACAGTGTCCCTCGGGACGGATTTTTCAATCCACCCCTCACACCCATATAAGATTCTTATATTACATCTCAGCAACAACTAAGGCCATATGGAGGTGGAACCTTGGTTTTAACTCTTTCGGCACTAAACTGATTTCAAAACATAACTCCCAGCACCAAATTTATCTTTAGTCCCAGGCTTTCTCTACCACTTGAACCATGAAAAGATATGGCTTAATATTTTTTTTTTAAGTAAAAGCTTGTGTTTGCCGAAAAACAGGTGCTTACCTAATGATCTGCGAATAATTGAGTAGTAATTTCCAATAATTGGTTGATCTAAAAGGCAAGATCACATGAGTTCTCCCAGGTCGCAAAAAATGTGACTAGGGCACTCTACTAGGCAGACACAATTATGTGACTAAGGCACCCTACTAGGCAGACACAATTATGTGACTAGAGCACTCTACTAGGCAGACACAATTATATGACTAGGGCACTCTACTAGGCAGACACAATTATGTGACTAGGGCGCTCTACTAAGCAGACACAATTATGTGACTAGGGCACTCTACTAGGCAAACACAATTATGTGACTAGGGCGCTCTACTAGGCAGACACAATTATGTGGCTGGGGCACTCTACTAGGCAGACAATTATGTGACTAGGGCGCTCTACTAGGCAGACACAATTATATGACTAGGGCGCTCTACTAGGCAGACACAATTATGTGACTAGGGCACTCTACTAGGCAGACACAATTATGTGACTAGGGCACTCTACCAGGCAGACACAATTATGTGACTAGGGCACTCTACTAGGCAGACACAATTATGTGACTAGGGCACTCTTCTCGGCAGACACAATTATGTGACTAGGGCACTCTACTAGGCAGACACAATTATGTGACTAGGGTGCTCTACTAGGCAGACACAATTATGTGACTAGGGTGCTCTACTAGGCAGACACAATTATGTGACTAGGACACTCTACTAGGCAGACACAATTATGTGACTAGGGCGCTCTACTAGGCAGACACAATTATGTGGCTAGGGTGCTCTACTAGGCAGACACAATTATGTGACTAGGGCACTCTACTAGGCAGACACAATTATGTTACTAGAGCACTCTACTAGGCAGACACACTTATGTGACTAGGGCATTCTACTAGGCAGACACAATTATGTGACTAGGGCACTCTACCAGGCAGACACAATTATGTGACTAGGGCACTCTACTAGACAGACACAATTATGTGACTAGGGCACCCTACTAGGCAGACACAATTATGTGACTAGGGCACTCTACTAGGCAGACACAATTATGTGACTAGGGCACCCTACTAAGCAGACACAATTATGTGACTAGGGCGCTCTACTAGGCAAACACAATTATGTGACTAGGGCGCTCTGCTAGGCAGACACAATTATGTGACTAGGGCGCTGTACTAGGCAGACACAATTATGGGACTAGGGCGCTCTGCTAGGCAGACACAATTATGTGACTAGGGCGCTCTACTAGGCAGACACAATTATGTGACTGGGGCACTCTGCTAGGCAGACACAATTATGTGACTAGGGCGCTCTACTAGGCAGACACAATTATGTGACTAGGCACTCTACTAGGCAGACACAATTATGTGACTAGGGCACTCTACTAGGCAGACACAATAATGTGATTAGGGCACTCTACTAGGCAGACACACTTATGTGACTAGGGCACTCTACTAGGCAGACACAATTATGTGACTAGGGCACTCTACTAGGCAGACACAAACTACTAGGCAGACACAATTATGTGACTAGGGTGCTCTACTAGGCAGACACAATTATGTGACTAGGGCGCTCTGCTAGGCAGACACAATTTTGTGACTAGGGCGCTCTACTAGGCAGACACAATTATGTGACTAGGCGCTCTACTAGGCAGACAAAATTATGTGACTAGGGCACTCTACTAGGCAGACACAATTATGTGATTAGGGCACTCTACTAGGCAGGCACAATTATGTGACTAGGGCACTCTACTAGGCAGACACAATTATGTGACTAGGGCACTCTACTAGGCAGACACAATCTACTAGGCAGACACAATTATGTGACTAGGGCGCTCTACTAGGCAGACACAATTATGTGACTAGGGCACTCTACCAGGCAGACACAATTATGTGACTAGGGCACTCTACCAGGCAGACACAATTATGTGACTAGGGCACCCTACTAGGCAGACACAATTATGTGACTAGGGCACTCTACTAGGCAGACACAATTATGTGACTAGGGTGCTCTGCTAGGCAGACACAATTATGTGACTAGGGCGCTCTACTAGGCAGACACAATTATGTGACTAGGGCGCTCTACTAGGCAGACACAATTATGTGACTAGGGCGCCGAAAGAGTTAAAGGCTCATACAACAGTCTGAAGAAGACTGGAATCAAACCTATGACGCCTGGTTTATGAGGCAAGTAGCTTAACCATTAAACCACAGGTCAAGTAAAGACAAACACCAGACTGCATAGCTACACAGGCTAGCAAGGGTCATTAACTTTAACCCTTATCCTGCTGAATAAATTAATTTTGTCACAACCATTTCTGACTATCCACCAATCAAAACAGTTGGTTTAATATTTCATTCAAATTTGCTAATTAATTGACATGACAGTGTAGGTCGTGGTCAGATGGTCCAAGCCATCTGATCTGGATCTACACTGTTTGCAAAGGTAGGGGTTGTCGTGTTCAGTGGGATAAGAATTTTAAGCTCTACAAACTAGATACCGCTCTAGCTATGCAGCAAACAAAGGTGCTTTCAGATTGCATGGATGTATTTGTTGTTCATTTTTTCATGCTCAACTCTGTTAAGCATTAATTTTGTCCTGCTCATAAATTTTAAAATGGGAACGATAATTGTTGGCATTTTTAAATTTACTATCTGGACAAAAAAAGATTCTTTGCTGATTTAAGCAGGACAATTGCCTGCTTGTATTTTAATGCTTATGATTATTATAAATTTCATGCTTAACTGAGCTGAGTATGAAAAAAGTTTTATATCCTCAGGACCACGGACGTATATCAGCCTGCTCTGATACACAGTCTAGCTGGTGTCATGAACTTTTAGCTACAAAAACTAGGTTTCATGCTATCTATGCCGTAAATACTTAGATGCTAGTGAGATTGCATGCATGTCTTCGGTTTTAAGACATAAACCAGCCTGCTCAGATATAAACCAGCCTGCTCGGATATAAACCAGCCTGCTCAGATATAAACCAGCCTGCTCAGATATAAACCAGTCTGCTCAGGCATAAACCAGCCTGCTAAGATATAAACCTGCCTGCTCAGATATAAACCAGTCTGCTCAGGCATAAACCAGCCTGCTAAAGTATAAACCAGCCTGCTCAGATATAAACCAGCCTGCTCAGGCATAAAACAAGCCTGCTCAGGCATAAAACAAGCCTGCTCAGATACACAGACAAGCAGAGTTTTGCTTTCCAAGCTTTGAACACAAAGTTGCTGATCAGGGGCCAGTTATTCAAAACTAACGATGTCGTTAGTTAACGTATCGTTAAAACTTTGATCATTAAATATGCTGAAATTTTTGCTGAAAAAATGTGAGCAGCTTTTGCAGTCGCAAAAGCTGCTCACATTTTTTCAGCAAAAAATACCAAAATTTACGATATTGTACTTGCTAGAAGAGTTAACAATATGACCACTTACGAGCTCGTTAAGCTAACGAGGCTTTTGGAACCTGATGCACACTGTGCAGGCCAATCTGCACCCCATCACGTAAACAGGTCTGTGCAATGAGCACCAATCTAAACCCCACTTTGTATAGAGAAAACTGGGGTTCATTTGGATAATCATTATTTTCCTTATCTCTGCTCAAACACATAGGTTGTGGGTACTCGTTAGAACCGCCTCGATGAGGCGGTTCTAACAAGCACCCACAATCTATATTTTGAGTATAAACAAGAAAAATGTCACAACTTTTCATCAGTAAAATAAGCATTTTGGAGATATGAAAGAATGCACTATGTCACATGACTGTGTAATCATAATGCTTAGCTGTTCACAAATACCCATTACGGCAACACAGTTCGACATAGTGCATTTTTCACATCTCCAAAATGGCTACTTTTCTGATGAAAAACCTTGATATTTTTGTTATAAATGTTCAAATCACAGGTTGAGGGTGCTCGTTAGAACCGCCTCATTGAGGCAGTTTTAACGAGTACCCACAACCTATGTCTTGGAGCAGAAATAAGAAAAAAAATGTATACCCCCGTAAACCCAGTTTTCTCTATATAAAGTGGGGTTTATAGGGGTCTTCATTTCACGGACTTGTTCACGTGATGCAAACACAGGATTTCTCATGAAGTGGCTCATGTATCTTCATATTTCAACCAGTAATCTACAATGGTAAGTGATATCACATTTCTCAGCAATAAAATCTCAAGGAAAATAAACAATTTTAGAGGAACAAATAATACAGTTGGACTTAAATGCTCTAACACATTTGGGACCATGTATATTGGTTTGAGAAGGGGGTAGTTTGAGCCACTCAGGGTTATCATACTGCCAGGCCACAAGACAAAACAGGGATATCTTTAAGATTTTCTTTAAAATGAAGGTTATGTTGTATGCTTAGGGGGTCCAAGCCTGCCTAGGAAAAGTGTTGTGAGTCAGACTGCTCCTTAAACCATAATGGTAGGGCCTGTGATGTCATTTCGTCTCAATGTTGGGTAAAAGCCCCACAAAATCATAAATGTCTCTAAAATGACCTAACAATTTTGACAGGAACGTAAAACCTAAACACGAACAAATCTAAAAAACAGTTGTCTGACCCAGTGGGGATTGAACCTGGGACATCCTGACCACCAGTCAGATGCACAGAGGCTGGCAAACTGAGGAGTGAAACGTACAGACATAGGTCAGGGGCGTAACCACAACCAAAATATTCTTAAGCACAACTAGAGAAAAATCTATGTAAAGCATCTTTTTTCCGAGATGGGGGCTACTCTTAAAGAAAAGAATTTGCTCCCGAGGGGAGCAAATTCTTTCCTTTAAGAGCAGCCCATATATAATATGTAATGGAAAACACTGTTATTAAGTGCTTTCTCTTTTCTGCAAATAGTTTTACATTGCACACATGTGTAATATGCGTAATTAGAGATTATCACATGGGATTTTGGTTATCGCCCGATGTATCAACCCGAGACCCCATTATCCGCCCAAAGGCTTTAGCCTGAGGGCATATAATGGTCGAGGGTTGATACAGAGGGCGATAACCAAAACCCCATGTTATAATTTGTTTATCACATATTCAGATCCTGTTCTTACTGTGTTTGACGTTCATAACTGGAAAAAAAAATGTGATAAAAAGCGCGATTCAAGCAAAAAAAGTGCGTAACGTCACGCCTAACTATTCTCGTTACGTCATGTAATTGGCAACGTCTCAATAACGTCATGAGTGGGCTGATAACCGCTGTCCGTTCAAAATACACAATTTCCGGTTATCAGACCGGGCGGGCTGATAACCGGAAATGGAAACAAGCATTATCACACATGCAAAACATGGGTTATCATGCTAAATATAGTACTGAATATGTGATAATAGGCGTTACGCCTATGTAGGTGATATAATTTCCTCCATCAGGCAATTCAACAAGTATAAAAACATGTCTAAACAAGACAAAGGCTAATTACCATAATGATCCTAAGTATTGGGAGAGATAGGCGTAAGCAAAAAGTGCACTCAGATCAGACTGCTCCTGAAGGAGGAGCAGTCTGATCAGTGAGTGAGTGAGTGAGTGAGTTTGTTAGTTTTACGTCCCAACAACAGCTAAGGTCATACGGAGACGGGACCTCGGTTTAAAGACTCATCCGAAAGTCTGGAGAAGCCCGGGATCGATCCTGCGATCCCTGGTTTACAAGGCGAGTAGCGTAACCACTACCCCACGGAGGCTTCTAGCAGTCTGATCAGAGACGGCACTGTTTGCCATTCTGTCTGCACCTTTTGGTCTCCTTGTTGGATTGTGAAACAAATTTGTTAAATTTTAGGAGAATTACTGCGAGTCCTCAAGGTGTCATAATTTGTAGGATTTTTTGGTATTCTTGTTGCTTGTCCATATCTGGATAAACTGAAGATTCATTAACCCTTGTTCTGCTGAGTATTCATATATGCCACACCCACTACCGATTATCAACCAATCAGATAACTTGATGCAAATGATTGCAACAAATTCACAATCTGAATGGCAAACAATGTAGATCCTGATCAGATGGCTTCGTCAGAAGCCATCTGATCTGGATCTACATTGTTTCAAAAATAAGGCATATCCGGGATTAGCAGGACAAGGGTTAAATAAATTGTTGAACAACAATAAAAAACAAGAGGGCCCAGAGGGTCCTGAATCGCCCACCTGAGTATCAGTGTCTCTAGTGCATTCTTGGCCCAAGGGCTATAATTTCAGAAAAGAAGATTTTTAAAGGATTTCCCTATATAAGCCTATGTAAAACCAGCGGGCCCTGGCGTATGTGCATTTTTGGTGCCAGGGCTATAATTTGACCAATCTCAGCAGAGGTTCACTAGTTGAAGCTTCACACCAGATATCAAAGACCTGGGCCTTCTGGTTTTGGACAAGAAGATTTTTAAAGGTTTTTTCCTATATATGCCTATGTAAAACTAGTGGGTCCCAGTGCAGGGACATGTTTGGTCCAACGGCTATAATTTGAACAATCTTGGTAGAGGTCCATTAGATGAAGCTTCATACCAAATATCAAAGACCTGGGCCTGGCAGTTTCAGAGAAGATTTTCTAAACATTTTCCCTATATAAGCCTATGTAAAACCAAAGGGCCCCGGGGCCGGGGCATTTTTGGCCCCAGCACTATAATTTGAACAATCTTGGTAGGGGTCCACTAGATGAAGCTTCATACCAAATATCAAAGATCTGGGCCTTGAGGTTTCAGAGAAGAAGGTTTTTAAAGATTTTCCCTATATAAGCCCATGTAAAACCAAAGGGCCCCAGGGCAGGGGCATTTTTGGCCCCAGCACTATAATTTGAACAATCTTGGTAGGGGTCCACTAGATAAAGCCTCATACCAAATATCAAAGACCTGGGCCTTGCAGTTTCAGTGAAGAAGATTTTTAAAGATTTTCCCTATATAATCCTATGTAAAACCGAAGGAACCCAGGGCGGGGGCATTTTTCGCCCCAGCACTATGATTTGAACTATCTTGGTAGGGGTCCACTAGATGAAGCTGCATACCAAATATCAAAGACCTGGGCCTTGTGGTTTCAGAAAAGAAGATTTTTTAAATTTTCGGTGAAAAAAATCTATTTTTGGCTCATGTGACCAAGATGTGCAATGGACCGGAACCATTTGAACAACTTTGAATGGGGACCACCTAAGGATCATTCCTGTGAAGTTTGGTCAAAATCCGATCAGTGGTTTAGGAGGAGATGTCGTTTGAAGAAAAAGTTTACGGACGCACGGATGGATGCACTCACGGACGCACGACGGACAGAAAGTGATCCCAAAAGCTCACCTCACTACGTGACAGGTGAGCTAAAAATTTTATTTGTTACTTAAAACATCTTTTACAAAACATCAACAATTACCAGTAGCTCGGTTTTTGATTTAGCAAAACAATGTAAATATTTCTGACAAAAACCTCAAATCCCTGAAAGAGAGAAACAAAAACCCAGTTTTTCAAAAATTGTTGTTAGGACTCAAATTGTTAACTTTTCCAGAAGTTTAATTTTTGATATAGTAGTCTTTTTTGCTGAAAACAAGGTAAGTAGCTTTTGCAATGCAAAAGCTACTTACCTTGTTTTTCAGCAAAAATATGCATGTTTTTTTCCCATACTGATCGATGAATGGCTAAGTTTCACTAAAATGTGAATTAAAAACTTCATAGATTTTTAACAACTTGGACCTAGAGTATTCTGAGTAATATCGTCTGTATTACACAGCCTGGAGACAGACTCTTATTCTTTGTCAAGCACTTTGCCCACTGGGCGAATGAGGTTTAAACAACATCCAATCAATGTTGATGCGTCGTGACCTTACATCAAGGATGATACATAATGTGCACCACTGGGTAGTATCTACTCCCATAACCATTTTTGAAAAAGCAAGCCACTTAGGGAAAGCCATTCCTGTCCTGTATTTCATGAACTTCCAAATTTGAAGCCTTGTATTAACCAGTACATTCTGTGCCACTGACCTGATCAGAGTCTATATAGTCACTCAACCCTTGTACCGTTGAATAAATCAGTTTTGCCACAACCCTTTCTGATTATATCAATCAAGCAAGCAATCTGGTGTAATGTATTCAATCAACTCCCAAACTGAATGACACTGGCCCCCACCCATCGGGGCTTGAAGAAATAGATTGGGCTGCATGATGCTTCCACACAGAGCCGAAACCGACCGCACATGAGTACTGGTAAACTGCGTAGAGATTCTAAGCCTGCCCAGGAAAAGTGTTGCGAGTCGGACCATCCATGCATATAAACTCTACTGGTTTCATTGGGAGGCAGGGCTTGAGAAGCCATTTCATCTCAATGTCAGGTACAAGTCCACGAAATTGGAAGCAAGTCTCCAAAATGACCTACACAGTGTTGACGGGGATGATAAACCTCAAATCAAACAAACAAACAAAACTGACTGACAGTGTAGGTGCTTTTTCATCTGAACAGTACAGATATTTTTTCTTATTTCTACACGAATACACCACAACTTCGTTATAACACGGTTCCTTATAACACAGTTTGGATATAACACAGTTTCAAGATGGATCCGAAAAATATATAGATTATATAGAAAAATGACCATAAATGGTCATTTACCTGTATAATCTATACATTTTTGTTTGGATATAACACGGTTGTTTAACTAACACGGTTTCTGCTTTGGATCCCATTAATAGTGTTTTAAAGAGGTTGTGGTGCATATTTGTTGTGGGTGCTCATTAGAAAAGTACCCACAACATATGTTTTTGTGCAGAAATAAGAAACATAACATGTGGATATCACCTCTTATCCAGGGCTATGAATTATAAGAATCAATCTAATCTACTTTCTTATTTTTAAAGTGGCATATTTTAACCCTTATCTTACTGAATATTCATTTAAGCCACACCCATTTCTCTCTATCAACCAATCAAATTATTTGATGTAATTTATTGCTACAAATTCATAAACCAAATGCCAAACAGTGTAGATCCTACTCAGATGGCTACTGAACTGGATCTACACTGTTTGCAAAGATAGGGGTTGTCGTGAACAGCAAGATAAGAGTTCTTCAGAAGCCATCTGATCTTGATCTACACTGTTTGCAAAGATAGGGGTTGTTGTGAACAGCAGGATAAGGGTTCTTCAGAAGCCATCTGATCTGGATCTACACTGTTTGCAAAGATAGGGGTTGTTGTGAACAGCAGGATTAGGGTTCTTCAGAAGCCATCTGATCTGGATCTACACTGTTTGCAAAGATAGGGGTTGTTGTGAACAGCAGGATTAGGGTTCTTCAGAAGCCATATGATCTGGATCTACACTGTTTGCAAAGATAGGGGTTGTCGTGAACAGCAAGATAAGGGTTCTTCAGAAGCCATCTGATCTGGATCTACACTGTTTGCAAAGATAGGGGTTGTCGTGAACAGCAAGATAAGTGTTCTTCAGAAGCCATCTGATCTGGATCTACACTGTTTGCAAAGATAGGAGTTGTCGTGAACAGCAAGATAAGTGTTCTTCAGAAGCCATCTGATCTGGATCTACACTGTTTGCAAAGATAGGGGTTGTCGTGAACAGGAAGATAAGGCTTCTTCAGAAGCCATCTGATCTGGATCTACACTGTTTGCAAAGATAGGGGTTGTCGTGAACAGCAAGATAAGACTTCTTCAGAAGCCATCTGATCTGGATCTACACTGTTTGCAAAGATAGGGGTTGTCGTGAACAGCAAGATAAGACTTCTTCAGAAGCCATCTGATCTGGATCTACACTGTTTGCAAAGATAGGGGTTGTCGTGAACAGCAAGATAAGACTTCTTCAGAAGCCATCTGATCTGGATCTACACTGTTTGCAAAGATAGGGGTTGTCATGAACAGCAAGATAAGAGTTCTTCAGAAGCCATCTGACCTGGATCTAGACTGTTTGCAAAGATAGGGGTTGTCATGAACAGCAGGATAAGACTTCTTCAGAAGCCATCTGATCTGGATCTACACTGTTTGCAAAGATAGGGGTTGTCGTGAACAGCAAGATAAGACTTCTTCAGAAGCCATCTGATCTGGATCTACACTGTTTGCAAAGATAGGGGAAGTCGTGAACAGCAAGATAAGACTTCTTCAGAAGCCATCTGATCTGGATCTACACTGTTTGCAAAGATAGGGGTTGTCGTGAACAGCAAGATAAGACTTCTTCAGAAGCCATCTGATCTGGATCTACACTGTTTGCAAAGATAGGGGTTGTTGTGAACAGCAGGATAAGGGTTCTTCAGAAGCCATCTGATCTGGATCTACACTGTTTGCAAAGATAGGGGTTGTTGTGAACAGCAGGATTAGGGTTCTTCAGAAGCCATATGATCTGGATCTACACTGTTTGCAAAGATAGGGGTTGTCGTGAACAGCAAGATAAGGGTTCTTCAGAAGCCATCTGATCTGGATCTACACTGTTTGCAAAGATAGGGGTTGTCGTGAACAGCAAGATAAGTGTTCTTCAGAAGCCATCTGATCTGGATCTACACTGTTTGCAAAGATAGGAGTTGTCGTGAACAGCAAGATAAGTGTTCTTCAGAAGCCATCTGATCTGGATCTACACTGTTTGCAAAGATAGGAGCTGTCGTGAACAGCAAGATAAGTGTTCTTCAGAAGCCATCTGATCTGGATCTACACTGTTTGCAAAGATAGGGGTTGTCGTGAACAGCAAGATAAGTGTTCTTCAGAAGCCATCTGATCTGGATCTACACTGTTTGCAAAGATAGGGGTTGTCGTGAACAGCATGATAAGAGTCAAGGTGAATGGATACATTAATTTTGCTTGGTAGGTAACGCTTTCGAAAAAGAAAAGAATTGCTCCCAAGGAGCAAATTCTTTCCTTAAGAGCAGACCCGTTTTTACCGTGGGACAGAGTTTATAGAAAAGCAAACAGGAAGTCCTAAAAAATGTCTCCCTTTGAAAAATGGTGGAAAAATCTGCCCATTCACCTTACATAGTTTACTCTTAGAGGATAGAATTTCCTCTAAACCGTCACCATGCTCAACCTGGATATATCTAGTCACCCAGGGAAACTCCAGAACTTATTTATTCAGTATTTATCAATATATAGATATTGTTTCAATTAGCCTGGTCATATGTTTACATTTCGATATTGTGAGTGACAGAATTGGACATTGTTTTTATCGAAAACTGAACAAGAGGGCCCAATGGCCCTATATCGCTCACCTGTGTACCAGAAAATCATTAGTGTAGAAGCCCTTTTCCATTATGAGTCTACTGGAGCTAAGGGGCCCCGGGGCGTGTCCCATTTGGACCCAAGGGGCATGATTGGCAGGATTGATGTAGGTGATCACTTGCCATTGCTACATGCTAAATATCTAAGCTCTGGGCCCTATGGTTTCAGAGAAGAAGATTTTTGAAGCTTTTTTCCATTATGAGTCTACGGGAGTTATGGGGCCCCGGGGTATGGCCCATTTGGACCCCAGGGGCATGATTGGCAGGATTTATGTAGGTGACCACTTGCAGTTGCTACATGCTAAATATCTAAGCTCTGGGCCCTGTGGTTTCAGAGAAGAAGATTTTTGAAGCTTTTTTCCATTATGAGTCTATGGGAGCTAAGGGGCCCGGGGCGTAGCCCGTTTGGACCCCTGGGGCAAGATTGGCAGGAATTATGTAGGTGACCACTTGCCATTGCTACATGCTAAATATCTAAGCTCTGGGCCCTATGATTTCAGAGAAGAAGATTTTTGAAGTTCTTTTTTTCCATTACGAGTCTATGGAAGCTTAGGGGCCCCCGGGGTGTGGCCCATTTGGACCCCATGGGCATGATTTATAGGATTTATGTGGGTAACCACTTGCCGTTGCTACATGTCAAATATCTAAGTTCTGGGCCCTATGGTTTCAGAGAAGAAGATTTTTGAAGCTTTTTTCCATTATAAGTCTATGGGAGCTAAGGGTGCCCCGGGGCGTGGCCCATTTGGACCCCAGGAGCATGATTGGCAGGATTTATGTAGGTGACCACTTGCCATTGCTACATGCTAAATATCTATGCTCTGTGCCCTGTGGTTTCAGAGAAGAGGATTTTTGAAGCTTATTTTCCATTATGAGTCAATGGGAGCTAAGGGGCCCCGGGGCGTTGCCCATTTGGACCCCAGGGGCATGATTGGCCGGATTTATGTAGGTGACCACTTGCCGTTGCTACGTGCTAAATATCTAAGCTCTGGGCCCTGTGGTTTCAGAGAAGAAGATTTTTGAGGCTTTTTTCCATTATGAGTCTATGGGAGCTAAGGGGCCCCGGGGTGTGGCCCATTTGGACCCCAGGGGCATGATTGACAGGATTTATGTAGGTAACCACTTGCCGATGCTACATGTTAAATATCTAAGTTCCGGGCCCAGTGGTTTCAGAGAAGAAGATTTTTGAAGCTTTTTTCCATTATAAGTCTATGGGAGCTAAGGGGCCCCAGGGCGTGGCCCATTTGGACCCCAGGGGCATGATTGGCAGGATTTATGTAGGTGACCACTTGCCATTGCTACATGCTAAATATCTAAGCTCTGGGCCCTGTGGTTTCAGAGTAGAAGATTTTTGAAGCTTTTTTCCATTACGAGTCTTTGGGAGCTAAGGGGCCCAGGGGCGTGGCCCGTTTGGACCCCAGGCGCACGATTGGCAGGATTTATGTAGGTGACCACTTGCAGTTGCTACATGCTAAATATCTAAGCTCTGGGCCCTATGGTTTCAGAGCAGAAGATTTTTGAAAGTTTTTTTTTTCCATTATGAGTCTATGGGGGCTAAGGGGCCCCGGGGTGTGGCCAATTTGGATCCCAGGGGCATGATTGGCAGGATTTATGTAGGTGACCACTTGACATTGTTACAAGCTAATTATCTAAGCTCTGGGCCCTGTGGTTTCAGAGAAGAAGATTTTTTAAATTTTTCCCATTATAAGTCTATGGGAGCTATATGTTGCCATGGCAACCAGAATTCCAATCTGATCAGCCCAAAAACCTTATGCAGCCTTTCCCCCTACCTGGTGATGCTTCACATGAAATTTGATCAAGATTGGCCATGGGGTATTAAAGATATACTTATTTGAAATTGTTTACGGACGCACACACGCACGGACGCACGCACGCACGCACGATGGACGACGGACAAAAAGTGATCCCAAAAGCTCACCTCGTCACTACGTGACAGGTGAGCTAAAATTAAAAAGTATACCATTCTGGAGGCTGACTTCATACAAATTAAAATGATATAAGACTGGTAAATAAACACGAAAATTACTTCCAATTTTTGGCAGTTAACTCTGGCTGTTTCACAGAGGAAATTTAGATTAAGTAATGTGGTGGTGGCTGCTGAGCCAATGTTAATATATATAGTAAATGCTTTATGAGGAATTATTGTGGCTGCTAAACAGAGGTGACCATAATTGGAGGTTTTACTGTATTTAATTACTCCTTTAGGAGCAAGTGCTTTCCTATAAGGGTAGATCCCTATTGATATAGGCAACAAAATTATTTTTGCTATTAACCCTTATCTTGCTGTTCACGACAACCCCTATCTTTGCAAACAGTGTAGATCCAGATCAGATGGCTTCTGAAGAAGCCATCTGATCAGGATCTACACTGTTTGACATTCAGTTTATGAATTTGTAGGAATAAATTACATCAAGCAATCTGATTGGTTCAAAGTCAGAAATGGGTGTGGCTAAACTGAATATTCAGCAAGAGAAGGGTTAAGTTGTCTCCCCTGAAGGTGTATCTATTCACCTTCAATGGATTATTATTGTATTAACATTTTGAGATTCAGTTTTAAATAAGGATCACAGTAATAACCAAGCACTGACCCACTGCTATACCAGTGTATTTCTGGGGTCATGTGACTGTTCCAATGTCTCTGATTGGCTGTCCTGTAGATGTGATTGCAATAGTGCTTCTGATTGGCTAGCTTCATGCTGATCATCAGTGTCCATGTGAAATGAAAGTTCATCAGGATCAACAGTAGAACTATATGTCTGTGGCTCACGGAAATCTGTATCAGAATCAATAGACAATTCCTCATTTTCATCAAAATATTCCACAGGGTCATATCTACCCAGATCATCAATCACAGAAATCTGAACTTTTGGTTCAACAGGACAGCTTTCCACTGATTGGTCAATCACAGAATCTCTAGTTTCTGATTGGCCAGATGGCTGAATATCTGTGCTGCTATCTGATTGGATGAGAGTAGGAAATGGAGTTTCTGATTGGCTACTGGACAAGTAAGAAGATTGAAGTTCACTAGTATAATGACTTGAGTCTGGAATATTGGAAGAATGGGAATAATCCGGAGATCTTCGTAACCATGGAGACTCATCAACATTCTCTTTGTCATGTGATCTAATAATCTGAAAAACAGAAAAAATTATGTTACATGAAAAGTTATTTTTATCTAAAATGGAATCTGCATTGTAATACAACACTAGAGAAAGCGACCAGTAGGTCCCCCGGCCAGTGCCACCCTCTGTAATATGAATGAAGAAGTGAAGAAGCTATAAGAATCTATAAATGTGCTTGTAAAAGATAAACCAAACATAAATTTTCTAAAGGGAGTGAGGGCATCAAAGTTACTGAAGGGGTGGGGGCATCAATGTTACTGAAGCAGCAGGGTGGGTATGCATCAATGAAATCTTTGGACTGGTATGCAACATTGATGCAAGTATCAATTGAATTTGTCTTAGAGTTTAGAACATACAGGCATCTATAAACTTTGTCATAAAACTTTAACCAAATGTAAAATTTTCTAAGTCCGTGACCTTGAGGTAAAGGTCACCATGGGTGGGAAGGGACATGCATCACGAAATCTTTGGACTGCTATGCAACACTGAATCAAGTATCAACTGAATTTGTCTTAGAGTTTAAAACATACAGGCATCTATAAACTGTGTCATAAAACTTTAACCAAATGTAAAATTTCTAAGTTCGTGACCTTGACCTCAAGGTCACAGTGGGGGGAGGGGGGACATGCATCAATGAAATCTTCAGACCAGTATGTAACTTCAGCGTAAGTATCAACTAAATCTATCAAAGGGTTCAGAAGATACAATCTCTTAGAAACTTTAACGCAAAACTTTAACCAAAATGTTAACAGACGGACGGACGAACAGCATGACGAAAACTATATACCCCCATAGCATACTTCGTATGCCGGGGGTATAATAACCTAAAGTTTTTACTGTGTACCGTAAAAATCCAAAAAATTCTGACACCTTGAGGACTTGCTGTAATTCTCCTAAAATTTTAACAAATTTGCTTCATGGTCCAGCAAGGAGTCTAAAAGGTGCAGACAGAATGGCAAACAGTTAGACCCTGATCAGACTGCTCCTTCAGGAGCAGTCTGATCTGGGTCTACACTGTTTGCTTGCGCCTATCTGTCCCAATACTTTGGATCACTACGGTAAGTACAGTTTGACAGGACACTATGGTGCAGATAACATAGCCAATGGTGTTGACCAACCACAGTGCATGCATTCCGTATTTACAGTATGTATTCGGACTGACGTACCTTAGCGAACAGAGTAAGTTCAGAAGATACACTGCAGACCATTTTATTTATTGATTTGATTTGAGGTTTAACATCCCCATCAACACTGTAAAGGTAATTTTGGAGACAATGCTTCCAATTTTGTGGGACTTTTACCCAACATTGAGATGAAATGACATCTCAAGCCCTGTTGCCCAATGAAACCAAAAAGGTTTATAAGCATGGACGGTCAGACTCACACCGCTTTGCCTAGGCAGGCTTAGATCCTCTAAGCGGTTTATCCAGTACTCATGTGCGGTCGGTTTCAGCTCTGCCTGGAAGCATCATGTAGCCCATCTATTTCTTCAAGCCCTAATGGGCCGGGACCAGCATTGCAGACTGTGGCCTCTTATCAGGGTCAACACTACTTGTCACACATCCAGCTATTTTTAGACATAACATCTTGTAGTAAATTGTACTTGTTCAAATTTCAGAACAGTTGAGGTGTCCAAATACATCGGGAAAATAATTATGGTAACCTGATCATGGCTGTTTGTACTACTGTATACTGGCTGGTTTACTGTTTCAGCAGAACATTAGAACTGCCTCACCAAGGCAGTTCTAACCGATATCCACAATCTATGTTTTGAGCAGATATATAACAATTATTTGAATTTTTTTCTGAAAATGCTCATTTTTTGGTGGTAAAATTTTCAATATTTTTAAACAGGCATTTTTTCGTTATGAGTTTACTCTAGAGTGACTGGAAGTGGTTTGGTACATAGAGGATCTTACATGAGTGCTCATGTATTATTGAATTTATTAAACGAGTTGAGGAAAAGGGATAAAATGCGAGGCTCTGCCGAGCATTTTATCCCTTTTTCTCAACAAGTTTAATAAATTCAATAATAGCCAAGCATTTTATCCCTTTTTCTCAACGAGTTTAATAAATTCAATAATACATGAGCACTCATGTAAGATTCTATTTATCATATGACATTTAAAACGCGTTTTATTCACGATTTGTGTACAAAAATGTCAATATTCCGCCATTAGTAAACGCGACATCGTTAAGGACGTCCTTCATGTAACGTTATGGGGCGTAACTAACTAATTTGCATATTTAATCCACTAGTGGATTATCAAATTTATTACATGGCGTTATTACACTCTCCGACGTGACTTCATATGATAAATACACTGATAAAGTTTGACATATCCACAGCTTAAGCTATCCCACCTCGTATTGATTAAATTTCACCATGGCAAAAAGTTTATGTCCTGCAAAGAGGTCGTGACCCATCATTTTAGGATCTACACTGTATGTGCATCGGGACAAGGGACGGTACTCAATTTTGACACTTATGACAAGTACTTGAAACAACCAATTTAAAAATTTTGTCGTACCTAATCATACATCAATACAAATCAGAGCTGCCTTTTATCAAAATCATTGAAATGAGACGATGTTAAGATCAAAGGTTGAGCACCGCGTGTGCTAATTGTATATGCAAACGTATCTGGATGAAATTGCAAAAAATAAAAACATTGTGAGTATTGATGAACTGTTTTGTAAAGGTCTATTATTATTTTCTTTAACTGACAGACCGGCGGCATCTTTTTTTTTTTTTGTTGTTGTTTTTGTTTTTTCTCTTCTTCTTTACACCATGAATCCCTGTTCGAGATACGCAGCAGTTGAAACAATGAAAAATATATTCAGGGACTGAAAATGACGGGCGAGATAGCTGAAGTGTTGACTTAAAAGTAGTTTGACACATGTGAAGTCGAAATAAAAACAAGAGGGCCATGATGGCCCTGGATCGCTCACCTGATCCATATGATAGAGTAACAAGTGGGCCTCGGTGAGGGCCATTATTGACCCCAGGGCTACAATGTGCATAATGTTGAGGGAGGTCTAAAGCGGTGAAGCTTCATACCAAATATCAACAAAGGCTGAATTTGAACAATCTTGGCAAAGGTCCACTAGATGAAGCTACACACCAAATATCAAAGACCTGGGCCTTGGGGTTTCAGAGAAGAAGATTTTTTAAAGATATTCCCTACATTAGCCTATGTAAAGCCAAATAGCCCCGGAGCGGGGGCATTTTTGGCTTCAGGGCCATAATTTAAACAATCTTGGTAGAGGTCCACTAGATGAAGCTCCATACCAAATATCAAAGGCATGGGCCTTGGGGTTTCAGAGAAGTAGATTTTTAAAGATTTCCCTATTTAAGTCTGTGTAAAAGCAAAGGGTCTCGGGGCGGAGGCATTTTTGGCCCCAGGGCTAATAGCCTATAATTTGAACAATCTTGATAGAGGTCCACTAGATGAAATTTCACACCAAATATCAAAGACCTAGGCCTTGTGGTTTCACAGAAGAAGATTTTTAAAGATTTTCCCTATATAAAGTAGAAGTAAAACAAAGATCAGGAATCGATACAATTAACTTACTCCACCCATCAAAGACACCAAAGGGAAAGAAATACAAACATTAAGCGACCAGACCATAATGGAAACCTAAACAAAAGAAGGCCATAAGGACAGTTACTTTCCCACAAAATGGCAATATGGCCATCCAAAATTAAAAGACACAAGTGATACACACAGTAAGTAATTAACAACAACATAAATAAATCGCCACAGAAGAACCGCCTTGGAACGGTCAGTGGAAAGATTTCCACTCGGGGGCTTAAATCTATTTTACATGGCCACAATCCTCACCCTTACTTCCCCTGCGATTTAGACAAATAATTTGTTCAGTCTGCATGAAGGCCTTCTAACTCATCAGTGCAACATCTCCGTGAACACAAATAATCAAAGAACCACAGAGGTGAGACAAAGGTGAGGACTCGACAGCAAGAAACCACTGAAATGCTGGAGCAAAAGAAAACCAACAGTTAGACTCTATAAGTTATAAGCCTATGTAAAACCAAAGGGCCCCCGAGACAGGGGCGTTTTTGGTCTCAGGGCTAAAATTTGAACAATCTTGGTAGAGGTCCACTAGATGAAGCTTCATACCAAATATCAAAGACCTAGGCCTTCTGGTTTCAGAGAAGAAGATTTTTCAAGATTTTCCCCATATAAAAAGTAGAAGTAAAACAAAGATCAGGAATTGATACAATTAACTTACTCCATCCATAAAAGACACCAAATATAAGTCTATGTAATACTAAAGGGCCACGGAGCGGGGGCATTTTTGGCCCCAGGGCTATAATTTGAACAATCTTGGTAGAGGTCCACAAGATGAAGCTACATACCAAATATCAAAGACCTAGGCCTTGTGGTTTCAGAGAAGAAGATTTTTAAAGATTTTCCCTATATAAGTCTATGTAAAACCAAAGGGCCCCGATGCGGGGGCATTTTTGGTCTCAGGGCTATAATTGAACAATTTTGGTAGAGGTCCACTAGATGAAGCTTCATACTGAATATCAAAGACCTAGGCCTTGTGGTTTCCGAGAAGAAGATTTTTCAAGATTTTCCCCTCTATAAGCCCATGTAAAACCAAAAGGCCCCGGGGTGGGGGCATTTTTGGCCCCAGCACTATAATTTGAACAATTTTGGTAGGGGTCCACCAGATGAAGCTTCATACCAAATATCAAAGACCTGGGCCTTGCGGTTTCAGAGAAGAAGATTATTAAAGATTTTCCCCTTTTATAAGGGGGGGGGGGGGGGTAACTGGGCCTTGTGGGGTGAAGCTCCATACCAAATATAAAAAAAATGGGCCTTACGGTGTCAGAGAAGAAAATTTTTATAAAGATTTTCCCTATATAAGTCTATGTAAAACCAAAGGGCCCCGGAGCGGGAGCATTTTTTGCCCCAGGACAATAATTTGAACAGTCCTGGTAGGGGTCCACTAGGTGAAGCTTCATACCAAATATCAAAGACCTGGGCCCTGTGGTTTCAGAAAAGAAGATTTTTAAAGAGTTTCCCTATATAAGCCATGTAAAACCAAAGGGCCCCAGAGCGGGGGCATTTTTTGCCCCAGCACTTTAATTTGAACTAGACAAAAGTGACCAGTGGGGCACGTATACCCCCGGCCAGTGCCATCACCTCAGCTGAAACAAGAACTACAAAGGGAAATAACTCTAAAAGGCCTGACCCCTTGGCCCTTATTTTCTTTCCCACAATACAACTAGTCATACTGATCATGTTTGCAAAATTTCAAGTTTCTATGTACAGTAGTTATTGAGAAATCTTTGACACAAAATAAAAATATACACTATTAAACAGCAAGAACTACAAAGGGAAATAACTCTAAAAGGCCTGACCCATTGGCCCTTATTTTCTTTCCCACAATACAAGTAGTCATACTGATCATGTGTGCAAAATTTCAAGTTTCTATGTGAAGCAGTTCCCGAGATATCTTTGACACAAAATAATTGTTTACGGACAGACAGACAGACAGACAGACGGAAAAGACAAAAACTATATACCCCCATTGCATACTTCGTATGCCGGGGGTATAACAATCTTGGTAGGGGTCCACTAGGTGACGCTTCATACCAAATATCAAAGACCTGAGCCTAGCGGTTTCAAAGAAGAAGATTTTTAAAGATTTTCCCTATATAAGCCCATGTAAAACCCAAAGACCCGGGGCGGGGGCATTTTTGGCCCCAGCACTATAATTTGAACAATATTGGTAGGGGTCCACCAGATGAAGCTTCATACCAAATATCAAAGACCTGGGCCTTGCGGTTTCAGAGAAGAAGATTTTTCAAGATTTTCCATAAATAAGTCTATGTAAAACCAAAGGGCCCTGGAGCGGGGGCATTTTTGGCCCCAGGGCTATAATTTGAATAATCTTGGTAGGGGTCTACTAGGTGAAGCTTCATATTGAATATCAAAGACCTGGGCCTTGCAGTTTCAGAGACGAAGATTTTTAAAGATTATCCCTGTATAAGCCAATGTAAAACCAAAAGGCCCTGTGTGTGTGTGTGGGGGGGGGGGGGGGGGGGGGGGACTGGGCCTTATGGGGTGAAGCTTCATACCAAATATCAAAGACAAGGGCCTTACAGTTTCAGAGAAGAAAATTTTTAAAGATTTTCCCAATATAAGCCCATGTAAAACCAAAGGGCCCCAGAGCGGGGGTATTTTTGGCCCCAGCACTATAATTTGAACAATCTTGGTAGGGTCCACTAGGTAAAGCTTCATACCAAATATCAAAAACCTGAGCCTTGTAGTTTCAGAGACGAGATTTTTAAAGATTTTCCCTATATAAGTCCATGTAAAACCAAAAGGCCCCGGGTTGGGGGCATTTTTGGCCCCAGGGCCTGGGCCTTGTGGGGTGAAGCTTCATACCAAATATCAAAGACATGGGCCTTACAGTTTCAGAGTAGAAAATTTTTAAAGATTTTTCCCTAAATAAGCCATATAAAACCAAAGGGCCCCAGAGCAGGGGCATTTTTTGCCCCAGCACTATAATTTGAACAATCTTGGTAGGGGTCCACTAGGTAAAGCTTCATACCAAATATCAAAGACCTGGGCCTAGCAGTTTCAGAGAAGAAGATTTTTAAAAATTTTCCCTATATAAGCCCATGTAAAACCAAAAGGCCCCGGAGCGGGGGCATTTTTGGCCCCAGCACAATAATTTGAACAATCTTGGTAGGGGTCCACTAGATGAAGCTTCATACCAAACATCAAAGACCTGGGCCTTGCGGTTTCGGAGAAGAAGATTTTTAAAGATTTTCCCTATATAAGCCCATGTAAAACCAAAGGGCCCCCAGGCGGGGGCATTTTTGGCCCCAGCACTATAATTTGAACAATCTTGGTAGGGGTCCACTAGATGAAGCCTCATACCAAATATCAAAGACCTGGGCATTGCGGTTTCAGAGAAAAAGATTTTTCAAGATTTTCCATATATAAGTCTATGTAAAACCAAAGGGCCCCGGAGCGGGGGCATTTTTGGCCCTACGGCTATAATTTGAACAACCTTGGTAGGGGTCCACTAGGTGAAGCTTCATACCAAATATCAAAGACCTGGGCCTTGCGGTTTCAGAGAAGAAGATTTTTAAAGATTTTCCCTATAAAACCCCATGTAAAACCAAAAGGCCCTGCTGGGGCTGGTGGGGGGGGGGGGACCTGGGCCTTGTGGGGTGAAGCTTCATACCAAATATCAAAGACAAGGGCATTAAGGTTTCAGAGAAGAAAATTTTTAGAGATTTTCCCTATATAAGCCCATGTAAAACCAAAGGGCCCCAGAGTGGGGGCAGTTTTGGCTCCAGCACTATAATTTGAACAATCTTGGTAGGGTTCCACTAGATGAAGCTTCATATCAAATATCAAAGACCTGAGCCTTGCGGTTTCAGAGAAGAAAATTTTAAAAGGTTTTCCCTATGTAAGCCCATGTAAAACCAAAGGGCCCTGGAGCGGGGGCATTTTTGGCCCCAGCACTTTAATTTGAACAATCTTGGTAGGGGTCCACTAGATGAAGCTTCATACCAAATATCAAAGACCTGGGCCTTGCGGTTTCAGAGAAGAAGATTTTTAAAGATTTTCCCTATATAAGCTCATGTAAAACCAAAGGGCCACGGGGCGGGGGCATTTTTTGCCCCAGCACTATAATTTGAACAATCTTGGTTGGGGTCCACTAGATGAAGCTTCATACCAAATAACAAGAGGCTCAATGAGCCTAAACCGCTCACCTGAGGAACTTAAGTTTTAACAATTCACAGACTTGACTACTAAATCTGCTAATAGAATCCAGCCCATTGACCCTTACAGGATATAAGTCATCATTATTGCATTGCATTCCAAGTTTGAGACTTCTAGCTTCTATAGTTCCTGAGAAATCTTTGACGAAAATTTAACATTGGTCAAAATGGAGAGAAAGAAGAATGAAAGAACAGATGAACAAATAAGCTGAGAAGCCCAATGTCTCTTACACAAAATAAGTCATCATTATTCTATTGAATACCAAATTACATGCTTCTAGTATTTATAGTTCCTGAGAAATCTTTGATTAAAAATTTAACATTGGTCTATTATCTCTATATGGAGAGAAAGAAGAATGAAGGAACAAATGAACCAGACTAGCTCCAAAACCTAATGCAGCCTTTCCCCTTGCCCAATGGTGCTACACATAAAATTTAAACAAGATTGGTCGACTGCCTTCTGAGATATGCTTCATTGAAAGTGTGGACGACAGATGGACGGACGACAGACGACGGACTCCGGAGCCTTGGTATACTATCAGCTCACTGGAGCCTTTGGCTCAGGTGAGCTAAAAATTCAAGTCGCTATTTCTGTCACAACATTTTCCCTACGTTAAGTCTATGGGCAAACTTTTTTGTCTCTCAAGGTCACGTAACTCCGAGGTCAATATTCCGATTCTGCCCAAAATCTAACTTAACCGAGATTTTATGCCTGTCCTCGTTACCTGCAAGTTTGAAGCTGATATGAATAAAAATAAAGTTGCTATCGTGGTCACAACGTATTTTTTTATGCTCAAGGGCAGGTAACTCCAAGGCAAATATTCCGATTCGGCCCAAAATCAAACTTAACCGAGATTATATGTCTGTCCTCGTTACCTGCAAGTTTGAAGCTGATCTGAAAAAAATTCAAGTCGCTATCGTAGTCGCAACATTTTCCCTAATTAAGTCTATGGGCAAATTTTTTGTCACTCAAGGTCACGTAACTCCGAGGTCAATATTCCGATTCGGCCCAAAATTGAACTTAACCGAGATTTTATGCCTGTCCTCGTTACCTGCAAGTTTGAAGCTGGTGGTCACAACGTATTTTTTTATGCTCAAGGGCAGGTAACTCCAAGGCAAATAATCCGATTCGGCCCAAAATCGAACTTAACTGAGATTTTATGTCTGTCCTCGTTACCTGCAAGTTTGAAGCTGATCTGAAAACTAGAAATGTGTCCAGACGACACAGATGCCCCCGCCAAGGGCCCCGCCTCACCCCGAAAATCCATGTTGCAACAAAATTTTATAAGTGTGTGACCTTGTCATCAGAAACATCTGTGAGAAGTTATATTAAAATTGGTGATAAAATGTAATCGCTAGTGCAATGACAAAGTTTTTCTAAAAATAGCCACAGTGACCTTGACCTTGAAAGTCGAACTCACTCGAGGTATTGTCATAAGGAACATTTGTGTGAAGTTATATTGAAATCAGTGAAGAAATGTAGTCACTAGAGCGATGACGAAGTTTTTCTAAAAATAGCCACAGCGACCTTGACCTTGAGAGTCGAAATAGCTCGAGATATTGTCATAAGGAACATTTGTGTGAAGTTATATTGAAATCTGTGAAGAAATGTAAGCGCTAGAGCAATGACAAAGTTTTCTAAAAATAGCCACAGTGACCTTGACCTTGAAAGTGGCACTTGCTAGAAATATTGTCATAAGGAACATCTGTGTGAAGTAATATTGAAATTGGTGAAAAAATGTAAGCGCTACAGCAATGACAAAGTTTTTCTAAAAATAGCCACAGTGACCTTGACCTTGAAAGTCAAACTCGTTCAAGGTATTGTGATAAGGAACATTTGTGTGAAGTTATTTTGAAACCAGTGAAGAAATGCAGGCGCAGGACGATGACAAAGTTTTTTCTAAAAATAGCCACAGTGACCTTGACCTTGAAAGTCAAACTCGTTCGAGGTATTGTCATAAGGAACATTTGTGTGAAGTTATATTGAAATCAGTGAAGAAATATAGACGTTAGAGCTATGTTGTGCGAGGGGATAATTAAAATTTTTTAAGTCTGTGACCTTGACCTTGAGCTCATGGGCATGGGTGGGGGTATCACTGAATAAAATGGACAGGTATCTAGCATCATACCAAATATCAACTCAATCCATCGCACAATTTGGAAAATATCAACTCTTAAAATATCTAATTAAAAATTTCTAAGTCTGTGACCTTGACCTTGAAGCCATAGGCATGAGTGGGGGTATTGCCTAATAAACATTTGGACCTGTATCTATCATCATAGCATACATAAGCCAAATCCATAATATAGTTTGGAAAATTTGAGATTTTTAAAATCTTTCACATTAAAATTGTCTAAGTTTGTGACCTTGACCTTGAGGTCATAGGCATGGGTGGGGGTATTGCTGAATAAAACATTGTACCTATATCTATCATCATATGAACCAAAGCCATCATAAAAGTTCAGGTTCTACCAGGTACAAATACCTTAACTGGAGTCTTTAACATGGGAAATTTCTAAGTCCATGACCTTGACCTTGAGGCCATGGGCATGGGTGGGGGTATCGCTGAATAAAACTTTGGACCTATATCTATATTCATACCAAATATGAACCAATTCCATCTAAAGGTTTGGAAAATATGAGTTCTAAAATGTTCAAGTCTACCTGTTACAAAAACCTTAACCTGAGTCTTTAACATTGAAAATTTCTAAGTCTGTGACCTTCACCTTGAGGTCACAGGCATGGGTGGGGGTATTGCTTAATAAAACTTTGGACCTATATCTATCATCATACCAAAGATGAACCAGTTCCATCAAATGGTTAGGAAAATATGAGTTCTAAAAGTTCAGGCTCTATCTGTTACAAAAACTTTAACCTGAGGTTACAGGATCACGTACGTACGTACGTACACACACACGTACAGACGGACATACACATGTACGCACGTACGCACGTACGGAAAACCCAAAAACTATATGCCCCCGGCATCATATGATGCGGGGGCATAAAAATTCAAGTCGCTATCGTAGTCACAACATTTTCCCTATGTAAAGTCTATGGGCAAATTTTTTGTCGCTCAAGGTCATGTAACTCCGAGGTCAATATTCCGATTCGAACTTAACTGAGATTTTATGCCTGTCCACGTTACCTGCAAGTTTGAAGCTAATCTGAATAAAAATAAAGTTGCTATCGTGGTCACAACGTATTTTTTTATGCTCAAGGGCAGGTAACTCCAAGGCAAATAATCCGATTCGGCCCAAAATCGAACTTGACCGAGATTTTATGCCTGTACTGGTTATCTGCAAGAATGAAGTCGATCAGAAAAAAATTGACGGAGCTAGAGTGATGACAAGCTTTTTTCTATGTGAAGTCTATGGGAGCTAGATGTTGCCATGGCAACCAGAGTTCCACTCAGATCTGCCTGAAAACCTAATGAAGCCTTTCCACTTGCCCAATAATGCGACACATGAAATTTGATCAAAGTTGGCCAAGCAGTCTTTAAGATATACATTTTTGAAATTCCCATTAACCCTAATGCAAAAATACACAAGGGCAGGTAACTCCTAAGTGAATGATCCGATTCTGCCAGTTATCGAACTTGACCGAGATTTCATGGCTGTGCTGGTTATCTGCAAGAATGAAGTCGATCAGAAAAAAATTGACGGAGCTAGAGTGATGACAAGCTTTTTCCTATGTTAAGAACGCTCAAGGGCACGTAACTCCTGAGTGAATAATCCGATTCAGCCCAAAATCGAACTTGATCGAGATTTCATGCCTGTCCTCGTTATCTGCAAGAATGAAGACGATCAGAAAAAATTTGACGGAGCTAGAGTGATGACAAACTTTTTCCTATGTTAAGTCTATGGGAGCTATTTGTTGCCATGGCAACCAGAGTTCCAATCCGATCTGCCCGAAAACAGTATGCAGCCTTTCCCCCTAATTTCAATGCTTCACATGAAATTTGATCAAGATTGGCCCACTGGTTCAGGAGATATACTTCTTTGAAAGTGTGGACGACGACGACGGACGACGGACGACGAACGACGGACGCAGGCTCGTGGTATACTAATACCTCACATGAGCCTTCGGCTCAGGTGAGCTAACAAAGACCTGGGCCTTACGACTTCAGAGAAGAAGACTTTTAAAGATCTTCCCTATATAAGCCCATGTAAAACCAAAAGGCCCCGGGATTGGGGCATTTTTGGCCCCCAGGGCCTGGGCCTTGTGGGGTGAAGCTTCATACCAAATATCAAAGACATGGGCCTTACGGTTTCAGAGAAGACAATTTTTGGCCCCAGCACTATAATTTGAACAATCTTGGTAGTTGGTCCACTAGGTGAAGCTTCATACCAAACATCAAAGACCTGGGCCTAGCGGTTTAAGAGAAGAAGATTTTTAAAGATTTTCCCTATATAAGCCCATGTAAAATCAAAGGGCCCCGGGGCAGGGGGCATTTTTGGCCCCAGGGCTATAATTTGAACAATCTTGGTAGGGGTCCATTAGGTGAAGCTTCATACCAAATATCAAAGACCTGGGCCTTGAGGTTTCAGAGAAGAAAATTTCAAAAGATTTTCCCTATGTAAGCCCATGTAAAACCAAAGGGCCCCGGAGCGGGGGCATTTTTGGCCCCAGCACTATAATTTGAACAATCTTGGTAGGGGTCCACTAGATGTAGCTTCAGACCAAATATCAAAGACCTGGGCCTTACGGTTTCAGAGAAGAAGATTTTTAAATATTTTCCCTGTATAAGCCCATGTAAAACCAAAGGGCCCTGGAGCGGGGGCATTTTTGGCCCCAGCACTATAATTTGAACAATATTGGTAGGGGTCCACTAGATGAAGCTTCATACCAAATATCAAAGACCTGGGCCTTAGGGTTTCAGAGAAGAAGATTTTTCAAGATTTTCCCTTTATAAGACCATGTAAAACCAAAGGGCCCTGGAGCGGGAGCATTTTTGGCCCAAGCACTATAATTTGAACAATCTTGGTAGGGGTCCACTAGTTGAAGCTTCATACCAAATATCAAAGACCTGGGCCTTACTGTTTCAGACAAGAAGATTTTTAAAGATGTTTCCTATATAAGCCCATGTAAAACCAAACGGCCCCGGAGCGGAGGCATTTTTGGCCCCAGCACTATAATTTGAACATTCTTGGTAGGGGTCCACTAGATGAAGCTTCATACCAAATATCAAAGACCTGGGCCTTGCAGTTTCAGAGAAGAAAATTTTAAAAGATTTTCCCTATGTAAGCCCATGTTAAACCAAAGGGCCCCGGTGTGGGGGCATTTTTGGCCCCAGCACTTTAATTTGAACAATCTTGGTAGGGGTCCACTAGATGAAGCTTCATACCAAATATCAAAGACCTGGGCCTTGCGGTTTCAGAGAAGAAGATTTTTTAAGATTTTCCCTATATAAGCCCATGTAAAACCAAAGGGCCCCGGAGCGGGGGCATTTTTGGCCCCAGCACAATAATTTGAACAATCTTGGTAGGGGTCCACTAGGTGAAGCTTCATACCAAATATCAAAGACCTGGGCCTTGCGGTTTCAGAGAAGAAGATTTTTAAAGATTTTCCCTATATTAGCCCATGTAAAATCAAAGGGGCCCGGGGCGGGGGCATTTTTGGCCCCAGCACTATAATTTGAACAATCTTGGTAGGGGTCCACTAGATGTAGCTTCAGACCAAATATCAAAGACCTGGGCCTTACGGTTTCAGAGAACAAATTTTTTAAAGATTTTCCCTGTATAAGCCCATGTAAAACCAAAGGGCTACGGAGCGGGGGCATTTTTGGCCCCAGCACTATAATTTGAACAATCTTGGTAGGGGTCCACTAGATGAAGCTTCAGACCAAATATCAAAGACCTGGGCCTTACGGTTTCAGAGAAGAAGATTTTTAAAGATTTTCCCTATATAAGCCCATGTAAAACCAAAGGGCCCCGGAGCGGGGGCATTTTTGGCCCCAGCACTATAATTTGAACAATCTTGGTAGGGGTCCACTAGATGAAGCTTCATACCAAATATCAAAGACCTGGGCCTTGTGGTTTCAGAGAAGAAGATTTTTTAAGTTTTTGGTGAAAAAAATCTATTTTTGGCCCCAAAAACCTATATGTGCAACGGACCGGAACCATTTGAACAACTTTGAAAGGGGACCACCTAAGGATCATTTCTGTGAAGTTTGGTCAAAATCCGATCAGTGGTTTAGGAGGAGATGTCGTTTAAAGAAATTGTTTACGGACGCACGGACGCATGGACGCACTGACGCACTGACGCACGACGGACGACGGACGAAAAGTGATCCCATAAGCTCACCTCGTCACTACGTGACGGTGAGCTAAAAAATATATAGGGGACATATACGGGATTTAGAATCGGTTCTACATAAGTGATAGGATCGAGATAGGCGAGGTCGAGATAATGAGAGTCAACTGTATTTGTATAGGAGTGTTTTGGTAATATACAGGCGACTGAAAAAACTTTCAGGGGAGACAATTTGAACCACCATATGAAAAAAAACTTTCAGGGGAGACAACTTGAGCCACATCATGAAAAAAACTTTCAGGGAAGACAACTTGAGCCCCCTCATGAGATAATCTGTTTGAGGGGTTTTCCACCAGGTAAGACATAAACTACCGTAAAAATCCAAACAATTCGGACACCCTGAGGACTTGCTGTAATTCTCGTAAAATTTTAACAAATTTGTTTCACAATCCTGCAAGGAATCCAAAAGGTGCAAATGGACTGGCAAATAGTCTAGACCCTGATCAGACTGCTCCTTCAGGAGCAGTCTGATCTGGGTCTGCACTGTTTGCTTAGGCCTATCTGTGCCAATACTTAGGATTATTATTGTATCCTGGTCAGTTAAGCAAGTCATAAAATCTTAACCCTTATCCTGTTGAATAGATTAAGCCACACCTACCTATTTCTGACTATCAGTCAATCAAATTACTTGGTATAATGTAATTGTTCATTTCACAATCTGCACGACAAACAGTGTTGATCCTGATCAGATGGCTTCTGAAGAAGCCATCTGATCAGGATCTACACTGTTTACAAAGGTAGGGATTGTTGTGTTCAGCAGGACAAGGGTTATATCTAAAAGCTAGATGTGTTGTACTATTCAAACAGGGAACACATATGCTGATCAGACTGTGCACACATGCCCGGGCTGATCTGCACCTTTGTTTTTCACAAATGGCAAACTTTTCCTTTCAAAGTACACCCTTTTCTAAGGAACTTAAATTTACAGGAAAGCAAACAGTAATTTACAGGAGTTGATTTCCTTTTAAAAAGGGCATTGCCATATTTACCCTAACTATTTGAACAGACATGCCTGAGCAAACAGTGTAGACCCAGATGAGATGCTGCAAAATGCAGCATCTCATCAGGGTCCTCACTGTTTTCCACTCATCCAGCTATTTTTAGACATAATCTGGGGTAGCAGATTGTACTTGTTAAAATGTTACAATACGTGAACAAGTCCGTGAAATGAACAGCCCTAAACCCCACTTTATATACAGAAAACTGGGGTCTACAGGGGTATAAATTATTTTTCTTATTTCTGTTCCAAAACATAGATTGTGGGTACTTGTTAGAACCGCCTCATTCAGTCGGTTCGAATGAACAAATTCAACCTATTTTTGCAGTATAAATAAGACTAGAAATGCGTCCATAGGACACGGATGCCCCCGCCCGAAAATATGTCTATGTTCGTATTCATCCATAGAAAGTTATTGACAGTGTTTAAGTTTTGGACCCTTTTTATGCCATTTGACCACCAAGTATGACCTTGGAGGCTTGGAGGTACGGATCTGGGTTTGCACGTGACACATTGTCTCATGATGGTTAACATTTCTTCAAAATAATTTCAAAATCCATCCAAAAATAAGTAAGTTATTGGCTGTGTTTAAGTTTCGGACCCTTTTTTTCACCTTTGACCCCCAAGTATGACCTTGCCTTGGAGGTACGGACCTGGATTTTGCATGTGACACATCGACTCATGATGGTTAACATTTCTACAAAGTAATTTCAAAATCCATCCAGAAATAAGAAAGTTGCAGACTGCGTTTAAGTTTCGGACCCTTTTTTACCTTTTACCTCCAAGTATGACCTTGACCTTGGAGGTACAGACCTGGGTTTTGCATGTGACACATCGACTCATGATGGTTTACATTTCTCCAAAGTAATTTCAAAATCCATCCAGAAATAAGAAAGTTATTGACTGCGTTTAAGTTTCGGACCCTTTTTTTGACCTTTGAACCTCTAAGTATGACCTTGACCTTGGAGGTACGGACCTGGGTTTTGCACGTGACACGTCGTTTCATAATGGTTCACATTTCTGCCGAGTAATTTTAAAATCCGTCAAGAAATAAGGAAGTTATTGACTGCGTTTAAGTTTCGGACGGACGGACGGACGGACGGACGCACGGACGGACGGACGAACGGACGGACGGACAGGGGCAACGCTATATGCCCTTTCCACCATTCTTCGAATGGCGGGGGCATAAAAAATATCACGGATTTTCATTAGGAAAAGAAGCCATTTTGGAGATGTGAAAAATGCACTAAATCGCATGGGTGTGTTATCGCAATGGAACAAGTAAGGTAAGGAGTTTGGGTGTCTGAATTCTTTGGGTAAATACGGTAAATCCTAACTTCTGGCACCATGTACCTCTTCTGTAACATTTTCATCTGACAACAAATGCTGCATATCACTAGTTTCCTCCTCTGCCACCACACTCCTCCGACCTCCCGGATCACCATAGTCCACCCTGCCTACATATGGAAGCTGTTCAGAATAAGAATGATCTGATGTAGAGAGGGGCTCCAGGGGAGGGGGTGACTCTAGGGCTCGACCTGACCGCCTGAGAGGAGTGGCGTTACCATTCTGATGTTGAAGAATCTTTAGGATCATCGTTATGTCAGAACTGAGCTTATTCTCCAACCTTGAGAGTTGTCTGAAAATAAGAAAACACCAAACTTTAACATAATAATCAAGATAAGTGTTGAATAAACCAGGGGCCAGTTGTTCAAAGCATCGTTAGCTTAACGAGCTCGTTAGCGGTCATATTGTTAACTCTTCTAGCAAGTACAATATCACACATTTTGGTATTTTTGGCGACAAAATGTGAGCAGCTTTTGCATCCGCAAAAGCTGCTCACATTTTTTCAGCAAAAATTTTAACATATTTGCCATATTTAATGATCAAAGTTTTAACGATACGTTAACTAACGACGTCGTTAGTTTTGAACAACTGGCCCCAGAACTGTTGTTGTTAGCTCATTAGCTCACCTGTGTGAGTGAACAACTCCGAAAAGATTTACCTTCCGAAAAATCCAGTCTCTATTCAACATCAGTTGGTGTAGTTGGAGGAACCATGCCGACTGATGGATGCAGAGTGCTTGAGCAAGTTGTTAGCCTACTATACTGTCTATATTGATATACTATACTTATAAAACAGAGAAAAGATTTACGTTCTGAACAAATCGAGGCTGTCTGACTAATGCTGTGTGGCTTAAGCAGTGTTTGTGTCTAGTATACAGTCTATTCTGATATACTCTACTTAAACAATGGAGAAAAGAATTGCCTTCCCAACAAGTCCAGTCTCTTTTCAACATCTGTTGGTGAAGCTGGAGGAACTATACTGTCTCCTACAGCTGTGTAGTTTTAAGCAGTGTCCGAGTCTACATTACCATCTATTCTGTTATACTGTACTTACCGTAAACACTGGAGGAAAGATTAATCTTCCCAACAAGTCCAGTCTCTTTTCACCATCAGTTGATGCAGCTGGAGGAACTATACTCTGCACTGTCTGGTGGATGCTGTGTGGCTTGAGCAAGTTGTTATATAGACTACTATACAGTATATTCTCATATACTGTACTTATACAATGGAGAATATAAGAATCTGATATGGGGTTCTGTTGTAGATGGGCGTTTCCAACCCTCGGGATGACCGTGCTGAGCGGAACCTCGGCACAGCCTCGGTTCCGCTCAGCACGGTCATCCCTCGGGTTGGAAATGCCCATCTACAACAGAACCCCATATTGGATTCTTTTTCTTGCACTACACCTCCGGTTAGTTTTGACAGCTCGCACATGAATATTGTTTACAAAATAAAAAAAGTGCGGAAATAGTTCCGGCAGTTGAATAGAATTGAAGCGCATTTATGTTAGTTGCCTGGGTCGGAACACCAGGGTCAGAACATAAATTTCTATCCCAGAATAAAATTACGGATTTCCTTGTCTGGTCTGCAAGTAATGATTTACCTTCCCAACAAGTCCAGTCTCTTTTCAACATCAGTTGGCGTAGCTGGAGGAACTATACTGTCTGGCGGATGCTGTGTGGCTTGAGCAGGATGTGTAGTATCATCAAAGTGGGAGTGACTAGACGGCGTTGACAAGGGCAAGGTCATACTGGACGTAGACTTCGGAACACTTGAGCTAGAAGTGGTAGCCTTGCGCTGAAAGAGAAGTGAGTTATAAGCAAAACTGTGTTTTCGGACAACTGCACAAAATAAAGACTGACATCAGCCAATGTACTCATTTTCCCTTAATTCAATTTTAGGGGTACATTTTTGATGGATTGATTTGAGGTTTAACCTCCCGAGCAATACTATTTAGGTAATTTTGGAGACATTGCTTCCAATTTTGAAGGAATGTTATCTGACACTGAGATGAAATGACACCTCAGTCCCTGCCGCCCAATGAGACCAATATAGTTTATATGCATGATCGGGCAGACCCACACCACTTTGCCTGGGCAGGGTTAGACCATCTAAGCGGTTTACTAGTAACTCATGTGCGGTCTGTTTCAGCTCTGCGTGGAAGCATCATGCATCATGTAGCCCAATCTACTTCTTCAAGCCCCGATGAGCGCAGGCCAGTTTAGGGGTACATTTCATGTAATGTTAACCTATATATGACAGTGGAATCTTCCGCCTGTAAGTTTGGAGTAGTCTATTTCAAATTATAGGGGTGTCAGGTTTGTTTTTGCTCGTGGCAAATTTCTCAATAATGAATGTTCTTTAAGCAACCAGTGTTTACATACATGTGGCATCTGATCTGGATCTGCACTGTTTGCCAATGTCCCAGAAAAGGGCAGCTGGGTATATAATGGTTAAGGAGATATTTTAGGGTGATTGTGAGGGCTATTCATTAAAACATGTGAGAAGTTTATCAGAATTATGGGGGACAACTGTGTCGCCCTCCGAAAAATTTCATTGGACATTTGTTGCAAAAAGGAACCAAATCTTGCGTTTTGGGGGGACATGAAAAAGCCTGGTACCCACTCAGATTTATCAGGTTAAGCTCTCTATTTTAATGTCAAAATGTATTTTTTTTAGATAAACAAGAGGCCCATGGACCACTACGCTCAACAGAGGTCGTGTGGTTTATACCATATACAGGCAAGGTGCCCATCTTGGTCATATGACAACAATACCACAAATAATGTTTAATTGCCTCACCCCCATAGAGGCTTTTCATGTAATTTGGTTTCAAGACACAGCTCTTTTACTGGAGAAGAAGATAAAAATACTGAATCTTAGCCATCCAAAACACGTCAGTAATGACCTTGACCTTTTGAATTAATAAACTTCCATTCAGCTAACTGCAAATATCATTTTTGATGTCACAGCCTGCCAGGCAATCAGAAATATCCACTACTTTGCCATTTTTCCATACAAATGTCTAAGTGACCAAATTTGACCTTGATGTAAAACAGGTCAAGGTCAACCAAAGGTCTTCATTTGAATAAACTTGGTAGGGCCACAGTCCCTGATGCTGCATACCAAGTTTCAAGCTCATCGGCCATTCGGTTCTTGAGAAAAGATCTTTAAAGGTTTTTACCATATATGGGCATGGCGGCCCATATTGGTCATGTGACCCAGTCCTCACGAACAAACTTTCGTTCCCTCATTTCATAGAGGCTACACATGTAATTTGGTTTCAATTGGCCAAGTAGTTTAAGTGAAGAAGAAAATAAAAAATACTGAATCTGAGGCGTCCTGAACAAAGGTTGGTAAATGACCTTGACCTTTGGAACTGATAAACTTCCATTCAGCTGATTGTAAATACCATTTCTGATGCCACTATCTAAAATACAATCAGAAAAATCCACTGTTTTGCCATTTTTCCATACAAATGCCTAAGTGACCAAATTTGACCTTGACGTAAAACAGGTCAAGGTCAACCAAAGGTCATCATTTGAACAAACTTGGTAGGGCCAGAGTCCCTGATGCTGCATACCAAGTTTCAAGATCATCGGCCATTCGGTTCTTGAGAAAAAGATTTTTAAAGTTTTTTACCATATACTGGCATGGCGGCCATATTGGTCATGTGACCCAGTGCTCACTAACAAACTTTCGTTCCCTCATTCCATAGAGGCTCCACATGTTATTTGGTTTGAATTGGCCAAGTAGTTTACGTGAAGAAGAAGATAAAAATACTGAAACTGAGCCATCCTGGACAAAGGTCCGTAAATGACCTTGACCTTTGAAAGTGATAAACTTCCATTCAGCTGATTGTAAATACCATTTCTGATGCCACTATTTAATATACAATCAGAAAAATCCACTGTTTTGCCATTTTTCCATACAAATGTCTAAGTGACCGAATTCGACCTTGATGTAAAACAGGTCAAGGTCAACCAAATGTCATCATTTGAACAAACTTGGTAGGGCCAGAGTCCCTGATGCTGCACACCAAGTTTCAAGATCATAGGCCACTTAGTTCTTGAGAAGAAGATCTTTAAAGGTTTTTGCCATATATGGGCATGGCTGCCATATTGGTCATGTGACCCAATTCTCACGAACAAACTTTTGTTCCCTCATTCCATAGAGGCTCCACATGTAATTTTGTTTCAATTTGCCCAGTAGTTTACATGAAGAAGAAGATAAAAATACTGAATCTGAGCCGTCCTGGACAAAGGTCGGTAAATGACCTTGACCTTTGGAACTGATAAACTTCCATTCAGCTGATTGCAAATACCATTTCTGATGCCACTAGCTAATATACAATCAGAAAAATCCACTGTTTTGCCATTTTTCAATAAAAATGTCTAAGTGACCAAATTTGACCTTGACGTAACAGGTCAAGGTCAATCGAAGGTCATCATTTGAACAAACTTGGTAGAGCCAGAGTCCCTGATGCCGCATACCAGGTTTTAAGGTCATCAGCAATTTGGTTCCTGAGAAGAAGATTTTTAAAGGTTTTTACCATATATGGGCATGGTGGCCATTTTGGTCATGTGACCCAGTCCTTACGAACAAACTTTCGTTCCCCCTTCCCATAGAGGCTCCACATGTAATTTGATTTCAAACTACCCAGCAGTTTAAGTTGAGAAGAAGATAAAATTACTGAATCTGAGCCTTCCAGGAAATGGTCAGTAAATGACCTTGACCTTTGGAATTGATAAACTTCCATTCAGCTGATTACAAATATCATTTCTGATGCCACAGGTTACTATGCAATCAGAAAAATACACTGTTTTGCCCTTTTGAATGTCTAAGTGACCAAATTTGACCTTGACGTAAAACAGGCCAAGGTCAACCAAAGGTCATCATTTAAACAAACTTGGTAGGGCCCGAGTCCCCGATGCTGCATACCAAGTTTCAAGGTGTGCCGCCATTTGGTTCCTGAGAAGAAGATTTTCTAAGGTTTTTACCATATATGGACATGGCGGCCATCTTGGTCATGTGACCAAGATCCCATGAACAAACTTTCTTTCCCCCAACCCATAGAGAACCCACATGTAATTTGGTTTCAATTGACCCTGCAGTTTCTGAGGAGAGAAGTCATTTGAAAATGTTGACGCGGACGGCGGATCACTGCCTTTACTATAAGCTAAAAAAAAAATAAATTTTTCCTATTAAACCATCTTTTTCTATGATAAACACATGTCCTAAAAAGGCAGGGGCCAGTTGTTCAAAACTATTGACATTGTTAGTTAACATATCGTTAAAACTTTGATCATTTAATATGGCAAATATGCTAATATTTTTGATGAAAAAAAATGCAAAAGCTGCTCACATTTTTCAGCAAAAATACCAAAATTTTAAATATTAAACTTGCTAGAGTCTGGTCAGTGCCTACACTGTTGGGCATTCTGTCTGCACCCCCTAGCTGGATCATGAAACAAATTTGTTGAATTTTTAGGAGAATTACAGCAAGTCCTCGAGGTGTCTTAATTTTCAGTATTTTCATTGTATTTGAAGAGCATGAATCGGAGATAGCTAAGGGGCCTTTTATCAGTTTTGGATTATTTTGATTCTAACATGATAAATATGCATCATTATTCATTTTTGTACTGAATGGAATTGTCCACCTTATATACCGGTATAGCACAGGTCCATTTCAAAATTTAGGGACTTCAGGTTTGTTTTCTTCAAATTTTATTTGGCAAATGGCTGAAATTTTTCAAAACAGTGTAGGCCTTGATCAGACACTGCAGTCCGAGAATTACAACTACCTTTCTTGAATTGGCAGAATGGAGAGATTGACTCATTACGATAACACATTCGTGCGGCATAGTGCATTTTTCACACCTCCAAAATAGCTCCTTTTCTGATGAAAATCCTTGATATTTTTCTTATTTATACTGCAAACATAGGTTGTGGGTGCTCGTTAGAACCGCCTCATTGAGGCGGTTCTAACACGTACCCACAACCTATGTCTTGGAGCAGAAATAAGAAAAATATGGCATAACCCCTTAAACCCCAGTTTTCTTTACATAAATTTGGGTTTAAGGGGGTGTTCATTTCACGGACTTGTTCACGTGATGTGCAGAAGATATTTCATGATTAATTGACACAAAAAAATAGGGTCATCCCAGGCAATGTACTGTTAAGTAAAATGAGAAGAGAACTAATACAATATGTCATCCCACTTAGTTTGGGAGACTTAACCCTTTTGGTACCGGAAACCCCAAAACGGGTAATTGGCAAACAGTGCAGGCCCAGATCAGACGCCGCAGAATGTGGCGTCTGATCAGGGCCTACACTGTTTGCAAAAAGTTAAGCCATTTTCGAAATAAATTTTGATGAAATCACAACCCGACACCCCTAAATTTTGAAATGGACTCGTGCTATATATAAGGAGGAAGATTCCATTTGGTACAAAAAGGGTTAATTACCTGTGTATCAGGACTGACAGATTGATCATTGAGTAAGGGCGCTGTATCTTGTTCTTTCCCATGACCTGTCACCGCACTCATCAAATTGTTCACTGTTGTTATAGCACCTACAAGTAGAAATTTTACATTACTTAACAATATCATTACTTTTACTCATCCGTGTAACATAGTGCATTCTTTCATACCCGCAAAACGATGAAAATGAGTACAGTAAAATTTCACTATTAACCCTTGTTCTGCTGAATATTCATATATGCCACACCCACTACCAATTATCAACCAATCAGATTACTTGATGCCAATCATTGCAACAAATTCATAAACTGGATGGCAAACAATGAAGATCCTGATCAGATGGCTTCTTCAGAAGCCATCTGATCTGGATCTTCATTGTTTCAAAGATAAGGCATATCCGGGCTCAGCAGGACAAGGGTTAAGACCACCTAAAATTAATACTAAAGCTGCTTTTACAAGCTTATTGAGACGGTTTCCGTTATTCTTTCCTTGGGGTTTATACCCAGTGTCTCCGATTGACAGAACATCTTTGGGACTGTTCAAAAGTGGTCTTTAAGACCACTTTTGAACAGTCCCAAAGGTGGTCTTAATATAGGAGTTTTACTGTATTTTTTGTTATTTATAGGCTAAACACAGGTTGTTGGTGTTTGTAAGAATTGCCTCATCTAGGCGGTTCTAACGAGTATCCACAACCTATGTGCTAGAGCAGGAATACAGACAATAATGAATACCCCCATAAACCCCACTTTTCTCTAGATAAAGTGGGGTTAAGAGGGATGCTCATTGAACAGACCTGTTAACGTGATGATTAATAAAAACACTAGACTTTATCTTGCTGATAAAATATACAACAGCTCAGGACAAAAGGGCACATGTTGCATAGACATTTAGCATTGCCTCAGAAGGACAACTTGAGGTAGTTTCATGCAAGACGTAATGTGTCTATCAATATCGCAGGGGTCCAGCACCTTTTTTTTTTTTTGTGACTTGGAAATCACAAAAAAAATGCACCCCACCCCTGTGATCAATATAAGGTGGCTAAGCATGCACATAATATTATGCAGAATATACAGTAGAACTTCAATGGCTCGAACAACAATGGCTTGTTTACCATGGATGAGTCGAACCCATTCTTGAGCCCATAGCGAAATCCTCTACATAAGAAATAGTGGAAGATAATTAAGGAGATTTTAGTCTTTTATGTTGCAAATGTATGCTGTGTGTACTCATTAGAATCGCCTCGATGAGGCGATTCTAATGAGTACACACAGCATACATATTCATTATAGAACACCGAAAAGATGTCTAAAAGTATCTCGTTATGCCTCCTGACAGTAACCTCAGTGGCTCGAACTACCCCTGTCTCGAACAGATTTTCGAGATCCCAAAGGTGTTCGAGCCATTGAAGTTTGACTGTAAATTGGAGAATGTCCTTTTCTTAGGAGTCAGCTTATATCAGTTTTAACCCTTATCCTGCTGGATAAACATTACACAAACACGCCAATACAAATACATTACCACCTTTATCGCCGAAAAAATGAAAATTTTAAGATGAAAAATTGTGATATTTTTCTTATTTCTGCTCAAAATATAGATTGTGGGCACTCGTTAGAACCGCCTCATTGAGACGGTTCTAACGAGTACCCACAATCTATATTTTAGAGCAGAAATAAGAAAAATAAGGTATACCCCCAGAAACCCCAGTTTTACTATATAAAAGTGGGGTTCAAGGTGGTCAAAATTATATAGGCGTGTTTTCGTGATACTTATTTGCCACACCCATTTCTGAATAGTTACCAATCAAATCAAATCACTTGATATAGTATACTTTTAAAAATTCACAGAGACAATGTAGATCCTGATCAGATGGCTTCTACAGAAGCCAACTGATCTGGATCTACTCTGTTTACAAAGGTAGGGGTTGTCGTGTTCAGCAGGATAAGGCTCAACCCATTTTTTATGGAAAACTGCAAAATGGGACACTGGTAAATAGTGAAAACCTTGATCAGACACTTCAGACAGCAGCATCAGATCAGGGCCTTAACTGTTCAGTCTGCAGCATCTAATCACAGCCTTCACTGCAAAAAGTACAGCGATTGTCTAAATAATTTTCTACAAATAACTCAGATTTGAGACCCCTAAATTTTGAAATGAACCCCGGTTATACATAAAGCAGAAAATTCTATTCGGTCCAAGATGGATTACTTTTGGAAAAACACAGCAAAGCAGTTTTGGGCTGATTGTTTCCCTATTGACCTAACATTACTAAGCACAGTAGCTTTATGTTGCTGGAGTCCACCTGACTATCACTGATTTATACAAAATCCAAGTAATGATTTGTTTGTTTGAACTGAGGTTTTACATCCCTGTCAACACTATTTAGGTCATTTTGGAGACACTGCTTCCAATTTTGTGGGACTTTTACCCAACACTGAGATGCAATGACATCTCAAGCCCTGTCACCCAAAGAAACCAAAAGGGACTTCCAACTTGCACAACTTTGCCTGGGCAGGCTTTGACCCTCTAAGCGGTTTACCAGTACTCATGTGTGGTCAGTGTCAACTCTGCACGGAAGCATCATGCAGCCCAATCTATTTCTCCAAGCCCCAATGGGAGTAATGAATATTTATATCTGCCCTATTCTTGTCATTGTGACATTAGAGTGCTGTGTATAGAAAAAACACTGGCTCAGCTCATGTACTAAACGTTTGGCAAACAGTGTAGACCCAGATCAGATGCCTCAGAATGTTGCACCTGATCAGGTTCAACTCTATTTTTATGAAGTACAGGAATTTAAGGATTAATTCTAACACAGTGCGCCTATATAGGCAATGGAAAGGAACTGTGTTTTATTATGCAACAAATCAAGGTGGGGAAGGGCATGCCGAGTGACTTCATTAAAAGCTGCCAATTTATGATGTCACACGAAGATTCTTTGACATTAGACGGTGTAACGTCACTTTCTCGCACCAAAAATGTTACAAAAGGACATAATGCATGTGTTACAGTAATAATTTTTGTGGGATTTCCTGAAACAATGGCGAAAAGTTGTGAGAATTTGAAAGAAACAACAGCATTATTGCACATTTCAGCATGTTAGAATCAAAATAGATCAGCTCTAGTCTGTGATTTGTTGAGTAATAAACCATAGTTTGTCAGTCAGTTGTAAGTAGACAAATCACGTGTGCTACAGGCTCATGATTCGATCTATATGTACTTTACAACTGAGCTCCAAACTGTGATTATTATTCAACAAATCACAGATAGAGCTGATCTATTTCAAAAACAAATTCAGGACCATATTCCCAGCTCAGAGGCAATCCACCCACCAGTGCTGTCAGTACTTACAGGAATAAGAAGATTTGATTCGGTATAAAATGCATTAATTTTGTCAGTTCCCATTTTAGCAGCAATGTTCTGTGCAAAGTCACTATTCCCTTTCCTTATCAGTGACCATAGCTCTAGGCAAGCGGGCAGGAGGAGGGGGATATTTTTACCTCCCACGGAGGTTTACCAATCTACATCGGGAATAAAAAATATCCTATAAAGAAACTTGTGCTTCACACTCGTTTCTTTATCAAATTTTTTACCCACAGAGGTTTATAAATACAGTAGAATTCCGCTATTAAGGCCACCTAAAATTAGGACTAATTCTGCTATAAAAAGCTTATTTTGAAGGGTACACTTAATTTTTCTTTGTGTTTTCTTCCTTCAATGTCCTCTGGTCAGGGACCACCTTTGGGACTGTTCAAAAGTGGTCTTTAAGACCACTTTTGAACAGTCCCAAAGGTGGTCTTAATATAGGAATTTTACTGTATATATAAATGTATGTCAAGGTCAAATGTGGCTGCTTACATTATAGTTACTATCCCTAGATGCAAGCTTGTACGCTACCAAGTATCATTAATGAAGCTCTAATAGTTCTTGAAAACGGGCATGACTATAAGAGTGGTTGCAAATCTTGATGTTTTGGCAAATGGATGAACGGACAGATGGAAAATCAGACTCCTATATCGCGCCATGCTTAAAGCAGACATAACAAAAACAGACAAATTTATAAGGCTGACACGATTAATCGTATAATCGATTAATCGATCGATAAATTCCACAAAAATGATTATCATTTCTGATTTGCTTTTAATCGATTACTTGATAGGTACAATTTACTACCCAAAGTTATGCCTAAAATAGCTGGATGAGTGGCAAACAGTGCAGACCCTGATGAGACGCCGCATTATGCGGCGTCTCATCTGGGTCTACACTGTTTGCTCAGGCCTGTCTGTTTAGATATACATATGGTAAAGTGCAACATATGGTTAGAGTCATGCTCAGACATGAAGCCAGACAGGTAAAATTTAAAAAAAACCTTAGCGATTACTAATCGATTATCTATCGCAATGACAGGACTGATAATCGATTATCTTTTCAGCTCCGATTAGCCAGCCCTACAAATTTATACTATAATATATACATTTACACCACATTTACAACATAAAGACAAAGCAGACTGTCAGAAAAGAGTAAATAACACAACCTCTTTATAGCACTATTAATGGGGTCCAAAGTAGAAACTGTATTAGTTAAACAACCGTGTTATATCCAAACAAAAATGTATAGATTATATAGAAAAATGACCATTTATGGTCAGTTTTCTATATAATCTGTATATTTTTGATGTATAGATTATACAGAAAAATGACCACTTATGGTCATTTTTCTGTATAATCTATACATTATTGGGATCCATCTGAAGCCCTGTTATATCAAAACTGCGTTATATCAAAACAGTGTTATAACAAACAGCATTATCTTTCCACTGACTTTTCCAAGGCGGTTCTTCTGTGGCGGTTTATTTATGTTGTTGTTTGTTACTTACTGTGTGTATCACTTGTGTCTTTTTATTTTGGATGGCTGTATGGCCATTTTGTGGGAAAGCAACTGTCCTTGTGGCCTTCCTTTGTTTAGGTTTCCATTACGGTCTGGTCGCTTAACCCTTTACCACTCGGGGATTTTGTGAATTTCGTCGATTTTCATAGTGTTGCACCTGACAGCAACTTCAACTAGCCATTGTTTCATAATGGATGGTCTGTTTTACACCAAACTCGGTATGAATGTTCATTGGGCAGTAGCCTTTCAAATGCAACCTTTCACGACTTGATCATTGTTGTCATGGTAAAGAGGGGGCATCTCAAAGTTGGCAAAGTGTGTTTTCACATGAATTTTTGACCACATTTTAATCTTCACACAGCTGTCAAGGCAACAATTAAGGTGTTTGGCACTGGCCATTTTCACTGTTTGCAGCATGTTTTATCAGCATCAATTTTCAGGCATTTTTGACCCCAGACACCCTCAGATACAAATTTTAGCGACCGGTTGGGCCACACACCCAAAAATTTTTGGGATGTGAGGGGGGCATCGCCCCCCTTCAATCCCCCCCCAAAATATTTTTAGTGGGGAGGCGCGCGAAAAAACAGGTCATTTTTTTGCCCAACAAATCCTAAAGCAAACTTAACTATCCAGGGTTAGAAATGCAGATTTAAGGTGCTTCTGGGGCTTAAAATGGGGGGGGGGGGGGGTGCAGACACGTAAAAACACGTATCTGAGTGGTAAAGGGTTAATGTTTGTGGTTCTTTCCCTTTGGTGTCTTTGATGGGTGGAGTAAGTTAATTGTATCCATTCCTGATCTTTGTTTTACTTCTACTTTTTATAATGAAGTTGTGGTGTATTTTGTAAGAGACCAGCAACAGCTCAGGCCAGCCTGAGCATAAGCACAGTCTTGCTAGAGGCTTTGCAGATCGCAGACATGTAGAATAGACCCTGAGGTAGCTGGCCTGAGCATAAGCACAGTCTTGTTAGAGGCTTTGCAGATCGCAGACATGTAGAATAGACCCTGAGGTAGCTGGCCTGAGCATAAGCACAGTCTTGCTAGAGGCTTTGCAGATCGCAGACATGTAGAATAGACCCTGAGGTAGCTGGCCTGAGCATAAGCACAGTCTTGTTAGAGGCTTTGCAGATCGCAGACATGTAGAATAGACCCTGAGGTAGCTGGCCTGAGCATAAGCACAGTCTTGCTAGAGGCTTTGCAGATCGCAGACATGTAGAATAGACCCTGAGGTAGCTGGCCTGAGCATAAGCATAGTCTTGCTAGAGGCTTTGCAGATCACAGACACGTAGAATAGACCCTGAGGTAGCTGGCCTGAGCATAAGCATAGTCTTGCTAGAGGCTTTTCAGATCGCAGACACGTAGAATAGACCCTGAGGTAGCTGCAAGCGAGAGGTCATGTGTCTAGTCCTAATAGTATGTTGAAGAACATATACTGGGGAACATTAAGGATCCTTTTTCTCGTAAGTCACCTGACTCTTATTCTACTGAACATGCGAACCCCTACCTTTGCAAACAGTGCAGATCCAGATCAGATGGCTTCTGAAGAAGCCATCTGATCAGGATCTACACTGTCATGCAATTTGTGAACTGAACGAGCAGATTCTATCAAGAAATTTGATAAGTGGATACTCAGAAATGGGTGTGGCTAAATTAATTTATTCAACAGGATAAGGGTTAATATAGGTATTTGGTCCATGATTACCTCTATTAGCGCTCACTTCTGCCACATCCCATTCCCAATGTAAATGTGTGAATTTCAATTACCGTATTCGCCCTAATTACCGCACGTGCTCCTATAAGCGCACACCAAAGCTATTTTTGAATAGGAAATGCATAAGCGCACACTTTACAGTAATCTCCCCTTGAAGCTCTCATAGTAAATCTATAAAAAACTTACCATTATTTCTTCCAACAGTGAAGGCAATGCTTAAGCATCTTTTTCCGTCCCATTAAATATCAGTATGCATCATCTTGGAAGCTCTTGTTCTCGTATCAAGTGTGCGCTAATTATGTAGATTTTTCACCATGATTTTATGACACAATTTTGAAAAAACTAAGCGCACAGTGCGGTAATTAGGGCGAATACGGTATATATATTTTTTTTTAATTCTCTCTCACTCTCTCTCAATGACATTTATTTTCTACACTGTAAAGAATACAATAAGACCAATGGTGTTGTACCGCTCACCTGAGTGCCGAATGTATGTGGAGCCATTTGGTTTCTGAGAAGAAGTTTTTTTGAAGGGTTTTAACAATGGCAGCCATCTTGATCATACGACCTAAACCATTGTAACAAACATTTGCTACTCCATCCCACAAAGGCTTCATATTAAATTTGGCTTACATTTGCCCAGCTGTTTTTTAACATCAAAGGACCAATGAAACTTGTGCTTACCTTAGTACATCCCACAGTTATTTAAACTTGTCTGCTATGTTCAGAACTTACTCCCTGCATTCATCATCTTCCTGCCTGCACATCCTTTCAGGATGTCCTGTATGTATGTTTTAGAGGTGGGAGTCCGAAAAGTGTCAATGATATTAAGACTTATGTGAACTGGAGGGGTTAGGGTATTTCCTCAGGGGATCCCCAATCAGTACATGGACATGGCCACCATATTTGTTATGTGACAACTTATATTAATTAATTTCCATTTCCTTGTTCCTAAAAGTATTCATATGAAATTTGATTACAAATGGAGCAGGGCTTTCTGACAAGATTTTTTTTCCTATTTATCATATGACGTCGCGTCTGAGAGTGTAATAACGTCATGTATTATTTTCGATAATCCACTAGTGGATTAAATATGCAAATTAGCTAGATACGTCCCGTAACGTTACATGTACGACGTCCTTAACGACGTCGCGTTTACTAATGGCGGAATATTGACATTTTTGTAAACAATCGTGAATAAAATGAGTTTAAAATGTCATATGATAAATAGAATCTTGCAAAGCCGAGCATTTTATCCCTTTTCCTCAACTCGTTTAATAAATTCAATAATACATGAGCACTCATGTAAGATCCTCTATTTTCACATCAAGATGACCTTGACCTTGAATACTCATTTAGTTTCATGTACTTATTTAGCTACCTTCATCTACAAACTTTCAGATCACAGGCTGCAAAATTTTGCAAAAAAAATAATTTTGATTTTTTTCCCATACAAAAGTCCATGTGACCAAATTTGACCTTGGCCTAAAATAGGTCAAGGTCATCCAGGGCAAATCATTTGAGCAAATTATAATTGGCCTGAGTCCCAAATGCTACATACCAAGTTTCAGGAAAATCAAACAACAGGTTCTGGAGAAAAAGATTTCTGAAGGTTTTTCACCTTATGGGCATGGCAGCCATATTGGTCATGTGAACAAACTCATATTAATTTATTTTCATTTGCTTATTCCTAAAGGCTTTCAGATGAAATTTGGTAACAAATGACCCAGCTGTTCCTGTCGTAAATAAGTTTAAATTTTCATATCTAACTGACCTTTGGCCAAGGTCAAAGAATGACCTTGACCTTGAATACTCATGTAGTTTTATTTACTCTTTAGCCAACTGCATCTACCAATTTCCAGATCACAGGCTGCAATAGTTTCTGAAACATACAGTTTTGACTTTTTCCCCTACAAAAGCCTATGTGACTAAATCTGACCCTGGCATAAAATAGGTCAAGGTCATCCAGGGCTCATCATTTGAACAAATTATGACTGACACAAGTCTCCAATCCTACATACAAAGTTTCATGATAATTGGTCCATTAGTTCCGGAAAAGATTTTTGAAGGTTGTATATCCTATATGGGAATGGCTGCCATATTGGTCATGTGACGAAACTCATATTAACTGACTTTCATTTTCTAATACTCATAAACTCTTATGAAATATAATTACAAATGGCTCTGTGGTTTCTGAGGAAGATAAGCTTTAATTTTCATATCTTGAATGACCTTGGGCCAAGGTCAAAGAATGACCTTGAGCTTGAATACTCAGACGTTTCATCCATTCATTTTGCTAACTGCATCTACCAATATTCAGATCAGAGACAGGAATAGTTTCCGAAAAATCCATTGTTTTGACTTTTTCCCAAACAAAAGTCTAGGTGACCAAATTGGACCTTGGCATAAAATAGGTTAAGATCATCCTAGGGTCATCATATAAACAAACTATTATGAGCCGAGTCCCCAATGCTACAATATCAAGTTCCATGATAACCGGCCCTCTGGTTTGAGAGAGAAGATTATGAAGGGTTTTTACCTTATATGGGCATGGTGGCCATCATGGTCACATGACCAAACCCATTTTAATTAATTTTGATTTCCTTTTTCCCAAAGGTGTTTATTGATATTTGGTTAAAAATGGCCCAGTGGTTTCTGAGGAAAATAAGTTCTAATTTTCATATCTGAATGACCGAAGGCCAAGGTCAAATGACTTTGACCTTGAATACTCATGTGGTTTCATCCACTCATTAAGCTACCTGTATCTACCAACTTTCAGATCACAGGCTGCAATAGTTACCGAAAAATAGCCTTCAGTTCAGGTGAGCTAAAACACTAATTGCAATGTTGCTACTATTGCAAGATCACAAAGCAATAAAACAAGTATTACAGTTATATACAGTCGAACTTCAATGGCTCAAACACGTTTGGGTCCTCGAAAATCTGTTCGAGACTGGGGTAGTTCAAGCCACTTAGGTTACTATCCTAATTTTTACCCTCCCTATTTCTTATAAACAGAGATTCCCTAGGGACTCAAGAACAGGTTCGACTCAACCATGGTAAACGGTGTTCGAGCCATCGAAGTTCTACTGTAGTCAATACAATTTTGCTACCATTGCAAGATCACAAGACATTAAGTATTACATGCTGGTACAAGATCACAAAGCAATACAACAAGTATTACAGTTTATGTATACATCAAGAAAACAAAAGCAACAATGGATTTACTACTAAAGATTTCTATTAGATATCTACATGTACCTTCTACTTTCCCAACACATCTTTCTGCTAAAGCTCGGCCTTTAAATAAATACACAGTCATTATAATACGGAACCCGGGAAGGGACATGATTTTTTATTTTTATTATGTTGTGCGAACAAGATAATATCTTGAGCGGACAAGATATTATCTTGTTCGGACAACATATTATCTTGTGCGGACCAGATATTATCTTGTGCGGACAAGATATGATCTTGTTCGCACAACATAATATCTTGTGCACACAAGATATTATCTTGTTCGCACAACATATTATCTTGTTTGCACAACATAAATCTTGGGAAGTTGTGCGGACAAGATATCATCTTGTGCAGACAAGATAATATCTTGTGGGGACAAGATAATATCTTGTACGCACAAGATCTATGTTGTGCAGACAAGATATTATCTTGTGCGGATAAGATAATATCTTGTTCGCACAACTTAATATCTTGTGCGGACAAGATAATATCTTGTCTGCACAAGATAATATGTTGTCCGCACAAGATAATATCTTGTGCAGACATGATATTATGTTGTGCGGACAAGATATTATGTTGTGCGGACAAGATAATATCTTGTCCGCACAAGATAATATCTTGTCCGCACAAGATAATATCTTGTCCGCACAACATATTATTTTGTGCACACAGCTTATAAAATGAAAAAAAAATCATGTCCCTTCCCGGGTTCCGTACTATAAACCACAACCTCTTTTTCTTTTCAACAAATGATCAAGATTTCTAAGTGAAATCAAAATCAATATTGTCACTGTTTCCAACAGTGAAATACAATTTTTATTTTCAATGTTTGTGAATTCCATTTATCATTGAAAAATAACATACAGTCGAACTTCAATGGCTCGAACATCTTTGGGACCATGAAAATCTGTTCGAGACAGGGGTAGTTCGAGCCACTGAGGGCTACTGCCAGGAGGTATAACTGGGACAATTTTGGGACATCTTTTTGGTGTTCTGTTATAAAAATGTATGCTGTGTGTACTCAATAGAATCGCCTCATCGAGGCGATTCTAATGAGTACACACAGCATACATTTGCAAGTTAAAATTCGAAAATTTCCTTAATTATCCCACACAACTTCTGATGTAGTATAATTCTCTGGGGACTCAAAATCGGGTTCGACTCAGCCATGGTAAACGAGCCATCGGTGTTCGAGCCATCGAAGTTCTACTGTATAGTTTGTCTGTTTGAAGTCAATTGGCTAAACCTTACTTAAATGTGTGTCAGAAAATAGGTCACTCACATTTGCGCGTAATTCAGATGTTTGTTACGTCAATTTTAGTGGCAACGCAACGTTAATAATACAAGTGGTGCCAAATATATATGCCTGCCAGCTACGCAACTGCAGACATTGTTTGTTTGCAAATTTCAAGTCAACCATTTGTTAAAGTACATGTATCATTACAAGCTGTTTTTCAGGTGAAGTTAACATGCCCCCTCCCATCAGGGCTTGAAGAAATAGATGGGCTGCATGTTGCTTCCACCAAGAGCTGAATCTGACCCGCACACGAGTACTGGTAAACCTCTTAGAGGATCTAAGCCTGCCCAGGCAAAGCGATGTGAGTCGGACCCGTCCATGCTTATCAACCCTATTGGTTTCATTGGGTGGCAGGGCTTGGGATGTCATTTCATCTCAATGTCAGGTAAAAGTCCCACAAAATTGGAAGCAACATCTCCAAAATGACCTTTAGTGTTGACGGGGACGTTAAACCTCAAATAAAACAAACAAACAAAAACCAAGTTAACATGCTGAACACCTCTTAATCCGCGCCAAATCACCATGGAAAAAGTTTGTTGTCTTTGCTGACAGCTGAAGCTTTAGTAGTGCATCAACGATTACAGTTTAAAGCATAAAAGGAACAGAAGATTTTGATTTTTTTCAGAGTAAGATCTATTTTTACTTTACTCATGAACATAAAAAGTTGGCAATACTTCTTTTGGTGTTCATTTGGTGAAATAAAAATGGATCTTACACTGAAAAAATCAAACAGCCTCTCTATGTCATTGTTGTTGGTGTCCAAAGCAAAAACACTGTCAGTTTAACAACCATTTTATATAAAAAATATAAAAAATATACATATATATATATAAAGATTATATAAAAAAATGACCATTTATGGTCACATTTTTCTATATAATCTTTATATTTTTCTTTCGTTTTGTGATCCATCTTGTTACAAAAGGTTATAAAAGGTTAATGTGTAGTTTGTGTTAGTTCGTTAGGTGTTTAATTTGTGAATTATGTAAGACCAGTCAAAATACAAAATACTGGGTCTAATAAATCAGATAAATTAGTAAGAAAGCAAACAAAAAATTATAATATTATATTAAAGTTTCTGAGATTGAGCTGTAAACACTTGAGTTAATAGCTACAGGTAACAAGAATATCGGTGAAACTGATGGATGCTCCCCGAACATGCAATAGTCGGAACAGGAAACATTATCCTAGGTAAAGAGCAGTATACTGTGTATACTCACTGTACTTCAAAATGGAGTATAACAAAACCTGTCGGTGGACAGATTAGCTTGCCTGATGGCACTGTCATACAAACATCAGCAACACAAATGTCAAAACAAATGAAAGGAAGTGTCTTCAGCTACGATACCATACCCCAAGATCCTGGGTGGTAGTTTAGCTATATTAATTGGGTAAAACTGTTTAATACAAATTATTGAAAACTTACTCTCGTACACAGAGTCAATCCTCATAGGACTGTCTCCAGGTATGGTTCCCTATTGGGTGCCTTTACATGCATATAAAATATCAGACGGGTTCGAAAATTATATCAGAATCCATCAGCAAATGTAGACGCTAGAGCGATGACAAAGTTTTTCTAAAAATAGCTGCAGTGACCTTGACCTTGAGCCCAGGACCCTGAAAGTCAAACTTGCTTGAGATATTATAATACCCAACATTTGTGTGAAGTTATATTAAAATCCATCAGCAAATAACGATGCTAGAGGGATAACAAAGTCTTTTTTAAAAAATAGCCGCAGTGACCTTGACCTTGAGCCCAGGATCCTGAAAGTCAAAATTGTTCGAGATATTATCATACCCAACATTTGTGTGAAATTATATTAAAATCCATCAATAAATGTTGGCACTAGAGCGATAAAGTTTTTTCGAAAAATAGCCACAGTGGCCTTTTCCTTGAGCCCAGGATCCTGAAAGTCGAACTTGCTTGAGATATTATTATACCCAACATTTTTGTGAAGTTATATTAAAATCCATCAGCAAATGACGACACTACAGCGATGACAAAGTTTTTTCTAAAAATATCTGCAGTGACCTTGACCTTGAGCCCAGGACCCTGACAGTCAAACTTGCTCGAGATATTATCATACACAACATTTGTGTGAAATTACCGGTATATTAAAATCCATCAATAAATGTAGGCAGTACAGCGATGACAAAGTTTTTCTAAAAATAACCACAGTGACCTTGACCTTGACCCCAGGATCCTGAAAGTCGAACTTGCTTGAGATATTATTATACCCAACATTTGTGTGAAGTTATATTAAAATTCATCAGCAAACCACGACGACGCTAGAGCGATGACAAAGCTTTTTTCTAAAAATAGCCACAGTGACCTTGACCTTGAGCCCAGGACCCTGAAAGTTGAAATTGCTCAATTATATTATCATACTCAACATTTGTGTGAAATTATATTAAAATCCATCAATAAATGTAGGCACTAGAGTGAAAACAAAGTTTTCCTAAAAATAGCCACAGTGACCTTGACCTTAAGCCCAGGACCCTGAAAGTCGAACATACTCAAGATATTATCATACCCAACATTTGTGTGAAGTTATATTAAAATCCATCAATAAATGTAGGCACCAGAGTGATGACAAAGTTTTTCTAAAAATAGCCACTGCGACCTTACACTGCAGTTTTAAACAAAGTACCATAACTCTGTGACAAATCATCTAACCAGATAGCATGGATAATATGCGCATCCCCTATTGCTGCTTAAGATTCCATTGAAGTTTCGTGGAATTTCTGCAAATAGTTACTGAGAATTCGCCTGGACACAAACAGTAACCTATATATTCATGCAGGATTTCAACAAACGGCCATAACTGTTGAAAAAATCATCGAACCAAAACACGCAGGTGATATGCACATCCACCTTCGATACTTAATATTCCCATGAAGTTTCATTGAAATCCGACCATTAGTTTCTGAGAATTCGGGTGGACAAGAGAGAGACGGATGCACGGACGCACAGACGCATGGACAAAGCGGCAATTATATGCTCCATCGAAATTCTTCGGGGAGTATAATCAACTCTAACAAGTTAGTTAACAGCTACCCTGCATACATTATGATAACACAGCCAGACGACATAGTGCATTTTTTCACATCTTCAAAATGCCTACTTTTCTGATGAAAATCCATGACATTTTTCTATATTTGCTAATATAGGTTGTGGATGCTGGTTAGAACCGCCTCATTGAGGCGGTTCTAACGAGTACCTGCAACCTACGTCTTGGAGCAGAAATCAGAAAAATAATGTACTCCCCATTTTATCAATATAAATTGCTGTACCGTAAAAATCCTATAAATTTGGATACCTTGAGGACTTGCTGTAATTCTCCTAAAATTTTTACAAATTTGATTCATGATTCAGCAAGGAGTCCAGAAAGGGGTGACGGAATGGCAATCAGTGTCGACCCTGATCAGACTGCTCCTTAAGGGAGCAGTCTGATCTGGGTCTGCAGTGTTTGCTTAGGCCTGTCTGTCCCAATACTTAAGATGATTATGGAATTCTTTGTTGTGGTTATCTAACTCCAACTTAAATGCCCTCCCCCCCCCCCCCCACCCCACCTTCATTGGGGCTTGGAGAAAAAGATCGGGCTGCACGCAGAGGAATTACTAGAAAAATGTGTGTAGGACCATCCATGCATATAAACCCTATTGGTTTCATATGGTGGCAGGGCTTGAGATGTCATTTCATCTCAATGTTGGGTAAAAGTCCCACAAAATTGAAAGCAATTTCACTAAAATGACCTAAATAGTGATGACAGGGACATTAAACCTCAATTCAAACAAACCAAAAAAATAATCCTACTTAAAGTTGCTACAGCTGAATGTTTTGAGCACAGATATCCAGCTTATCAGTGTATTACCTGCTAGAGAAGTGAACCCAGAAGATGACCTCTTCCTCTCTTTTGGCTGGAAGTTATAGTTTGCCGGAGTAACATCCTGTCCTGCTTTAGCCGGAGAAAACTCCAGAATTCCTACACCACTTTCCCTTATTTCTTCATCAGATGTATCTTCAAATGACATTGACATTGTGGGCCCATCCTCTACACTGGCTCTCCGCCGAAGCCGCCTCACACGACCAGGTCGGAAACGATATGGTTCATTGGAATCTTCTGCAAAAAGGAATATTTTCATTTTATCTCAAATGATTTAACATATATTTATTTGAAAATCTCTGTACCTGTACCAGACTTTACATAATCTCACATGTATTTACAGATGTACACGGTTCCAGCGAACTGCACATTCCTTAGACAGAAGACCAAAATGGGAAGTCCATATCGGACTGACAAGCTGGAAGTAGTAGCCTCCTTTTACTACTTAGGAGACATGCTCTCTTCAGCCAGTGGCTGTGATGTTTTGACCTCAACACGTGTGAAAACAGCCTGGAAGAAGTTCAAGGAGCTGCTACCAGTTCTCACTTCCTGCCACCTCTCATTCAAGACATGCAGCCATGTGTACGGCTCTTGTGTGCAGACTGCAATGCCAGTGAGACTTGGCCATTGACACAGCCAAACCTCCGACTGACAGGGCAATGATCAGACAGATCTACAATGTCAAGCCAAAAGACTGTCACCATCAGGTCCAGTGAGCTACTTGCACGGCTTGGCAGTGAAGACCTGGGCCTGAGAGAAGGCTCTGCTGGTATGGACAGGCAGAATGCTCCGAGGGTGCAGTCAAGACAGCCTTTGACATACAGGTGGATGGAAAACGTTGGCCTGGGAGGCCCAAGATTACTTGTAAGCAGCTGACATAGAAAGATCACATAGAGTTGAAGCTCTCGCCTATCGACCCTCATTATTAACATTTTGCGCAATCACCTACACGTAATCCCACAGAGGGGGTGTTGTAATATAGCTAGATAGATTATAAAACTTTTATTGACCCGTACATCATTTTAGTGCAGATTACATTTTCTGGTCCTCTGGGATATTTAGAATCATTTTGAAAATAGAGTTCCGCTTAAGCCAGTGCTAGAGGGCATGGCCAGTGTTGCACATTTCAGTACTGGTCATGAACAGACTCAATAAAACTGTTTATTTGGTGTATTCTTTGGCTTCCAAGTGATCTAACTACAGTCGGACTTCGATGGCTCGAACACCTTTGGGACCACGAAATTCTGTTCAAGACAGCGGTAGTTCGAGCCACTGAGGGTTACTGCCAGGAGGCGTAAAGAGGATAGTTTGGGGCTTCTTTTCGGTGTTCTATAACATACATGTATGCTGGGTGTACTCATTAGAATCACCTCCTTGAGGCGATTCTAATGAGTACACGCAGCATACATTTACAAGATAAGGAACGAAAATAGCCTAAATTTTCCCCTTACTATTTCTTATGTAGGGAAATTCCCTAGGGACTCAAGAAAGGGTTCGACTCAGCCATGGTGGACAAGCCAGCGGTGTTCGAGCCATCGAAAATCTACTGTATTCAGAACTTATCTGTTATAAACCATTTATTATAAAGGGGATTAAACTACTGAAATGTGTTTAGAAAGGAACTTATTGTGTGTTAATATACATGCCACCTTTTGCCTAGGCAAATAATAATCCATACTTTTTGCTACATGCCTCTTGCACTTTTAAATAAAGTCACAGTATCCTTACAATACTTTTGTAGTGTGCCCAGTCATGTACAAAATACAAAACAAATACACAGTACTCTGAAATACTACTGCAATGTTTGTCTTTGCATGTTTGTTTGTTTGTTTGATTTGAGGTTTAAAGTCCCCCCGTCAACACTGCAAAGGTCATTTTGGAGACGTTGCTTCCAATTTTGTGGGACTTTTACCCGACATTGAGATGAAATGACATCTCAAGCCCTGTGGCTCGATGAAACCAATAGGGTTTATAAGCATGGACAGTCCGACTCGTGCGCACCGCTTTGCCTGGGCAGGCTTAGATCCTCTAAGCGGTTTACCAGTACTCGTGTGCAGGTCGGGTGTAGCTTTGCGTGGAAGCATCATGCAGCCCATATATTTCTTCAAGCCCCGATAGGCGGGGGCCGTGTCTTTGCATGTATATTATTGCTAATATTTTATTATTTTGGATAGCCGTTTGGCCATTTTGTGTGAAAATACCAGTACTTTTGGCTTTCCACTTGTGACGCTTTCATTATGGTTTAGTTGTTTTAGGTTAACCCTTATCTTGCTGAATATTCATTTAAGCCACACCCATTTCTGTCTGTCAACCAATCAAATTACTTGATATAATTTATTGCTACAAATTCATAAACTGAATACCAAACAGTGTAGATCCTGATCAGATGGCTTCTTCAGAAGCCATCTGATCTGGATCTACACTGTTTGCAAAGATATGGGTTGTCGTGAACAGCAAGATAGGGGTTAACGTTTCTTTCCTTTTGGTGTCTTGTATGTGATATTCACTTCAATTTTGATCCTGATAAGATGGTTCAAATTGAGCCAGCTCATCAGGATGTACATTGTTTGCATAGGTATCTGTACTGGTCTACAAGGCTGAAAAGGTTAACCCTGAATAATTCCTGACTATCCACCAATCAAATTACTTGGTATAATCTATTCATTCAATTCACAAACTTCATGACAAAAAGTTTAGATCCTGATCATATGGCTCTAGATCTTCACTGTTTGCAAAAGCCTGGCTTGTCATGTTCATCAGGCTGAGCCACGCCAAGCGAATTTGTGTCTTCGAGCATTCCGTCATGACAAATTTTAACTGCCCATGCCCAGCCATTCAGAAGGGCCAGGGATATGGCTTTCTGTCTGAAGGTTCCTCTTGATTCACTGCTTGTATGAGCTAGCAGCGAAGGTTCTGGCGAGAATGCGCGGATGCGCAGGCTCGTCTGAACCTTCGCTGCTCACATAGGCGATAAGTACCAAAATCGCTTGACGGGGCCCAGGCTATAACTACTACCTCTACAGTGTAGATCAAGATCAGATGGCTTCTGATCAACACTGTTTGACATTCAGTTTGTGCATCTTTGACATTCAGTTTAAGATTTGTAAAAATAAATAACATTAAGTAATCTGATTGGTTCAAAGTCAGAAATGGGTGTAGATAAATTAATTATTCATCCGGATAAGGGTTAATACAATGTGACGCAGCCTGTCAATCAGTACTGCTTCACTCCCCAGCCTCAGTTAGAATGCACTTTACAACTGAGAAAACAAGAATATTGGGGATAATTTTCCCTTATCTTCTATTAACCTAGATGTTGTAGATACTTATTAGAATTGCCTCGATTCGTTTTAGACAAGTAACCACAATGTAGGTTTTCAGGAAGAAATGAGAAAAGATATCCACTAATTACCATGGATACTCCTACCTTATCTGGTGTCATGTGCATTAGTAAATGTGCCATTTTTATACATCACTTAATTATCATTCCAATGAAACTACCTGTTGGCCCCTCTCTTATCATTCAAATAAAACTACCTTTTGGCCCCTCAAGGTTTGATTTAGTTTTATTCTGCCTCCTTTTTCTTAAATTTTGAGGCTTCCGACCGGCACTGTCTTCATCTTCTGTACTTGGTCGTATCAACTGTTCTGTGGCGGTCTCTTCCTCCAAGGCTAATGTTCTCTGAAAATGAATTTATCATATGACGTTGTTGATAATCAGTGGATAAGGTTATGTAATAAAAATCATATGACCACACGTGATTAAGAAATGACATGACGACGTCCATGTCAACAATGCATTTTTGGCGGAAAATTTGTCAAATTCAAAGGCGATTAAATCCAATTTATAGTGGTCATATGATAAACAGAATCTTACACTCATGGTCATTTCATATGAAGTTTATGAAACTCACCGAAGGCTCGTTTCATAAATATCATATGAAATGACCACTCGTATAAGATCCTCTATATGAGCCACACCATGAAAAATCCTTCTTCTGGCATGTACGAACATAAAATGAGTAGATCAGCCTGCACATTCACACAGTCTCATTACGAAAACACACCTATACAAATACATTGCCAGTTTTTTCTGCCAAAAATTAGAAATTTTAAGATGAAAAATTGTGATATTTTTCTTATTTCTGCTCAAAACACAGATTGTTGGGACTCGATAGAACCGCCTCGACGGGGCGGTTCTATCGAGTACCCCCAATCTATGTTTTTGAGCAGAAATAAGAACAAGAGGGCCATGATGGCCCTGGATCGCTCACCTGATCCATAGGGTATCAAGTGGGCCCCTGGGAGAGCCATTATTGGCCCAGGCTATAATATGAAATCAGGCCAAAGGGCTAGGAGGAGATGTTTCTTAAAGGTATTTCTATTTTTAGCTCTGATGGCCATTTTGTTCAGCGGAGCAGAACCATTTTATCAATTTCGGTAGAGGGTCATCCAAGAAACATTTCAGTGAAATTATTTTGAAATCGGGCCAAAGGGCTAGGAGGAGATGTCGTTTAAAGGTTTTTCTGTTTTTAGCTCTGGCGGCCATTTTGTTCAGCGGAGCGGAACCATTTTAGCAATGTCTGTAAAGGGTCATCCAAGGAACATTTCAGTGAAATAATTTTGAAATCAGGCCAAAGGGCTAGGAGGAGATGTCGTTTAAAGGTTTTTCTATTTTTAGCTCTGGTGGCCATTTTTTTCAGCAGAGCTGAACCATTTTAGCAATTTCGGTAGAGGGTCATCCAAGAAACATTTCAGTGAAATTATGTTGAAATCTGGCCAAAGGGCTAGGAGGAGATGTCGTTTAAAGGTTTTTCTATTTTTAGCTCTGGCGGCCATTTTGTTCAGCGGAGAGGAACCATTTTAGCAATTTCGGTAGAGGGTCATCCAAGGAACATTTCAGTGAAAATATTTTCAAATCGGGCAAAAGGGCTAGGAGGAGATGTCGTTTAAAGGTTTTTCTATTTTTAGCTCTGGTGGCCATTTTTTTCAGTGGAGGGGAACCATTTTAGCGATTTCAGTAGAGGGTCATCCAAGGAACATTTCTGTGAAATTATTTTGAAATCGGGCCAAAGGGCTAGGAGGAGATGTCGTTTAAAGGTTTTTCTATTTTTAGCTCTGGGGGCCATTTTGTTCAGCAGAGCGGAACCATTTTAGCAATTTTGGTAGAGGTTCATCCAAGGAACATTTCTGTGAAATTATTTTGAAACCGGGCCAAAGGGCTAGGAGGAGATGTCGTTTAAAGGTTTTTCTATTTTTAGCTCTGGTGGCCATTTTGTTCAGCGGAGCGGAACCATTTTAGCAATTTTGGTAGAGGGTCATCCAAGGAACATTTCTATGAAAGTATTTTGAAATCCATTCACTGGTTTAGGAGGAGATGTCATTTAAGTGAATTGTTGACGACGCACAACGGACGCCGGACAAAAGGCAATCACAATAGCTCACCTTGAGCACTTCGTGCTCAGGTGAGCTAAAAATAATGTATACCCCTTTAAACCCCAGTTTTACTATGTAAAAGTGGGATATGAGGGGGTCAAAATTATATAGGCGTGTTCTCGTAATGTGATCCACAACTCTGTCTTTGCTGTTTATGGGAGTACAAAACCTCCAGTTTATCACTGTAAAATTTCCAGGCTTTTGCTAGTCTGTGTAGCAAAACCATGAAGACACCTATAAAAATAAGTGCATTTTGTCCATAAAGAAAAATTTGCATGGTGTATTTTGTCCACTTGTTATAGTTTATCTGGTGTATTTTATTTTCCATCTGAGCCGTCTGATCAGGGTCTGCACAGTTTGAAATTATTATGTCTGCATGTTTTGGACTCATTGCTGAATCATGAAACAAATTTATTACAACTTTAACACTTATCTTGCTGAATATTCATTTAAGCCACACCCATTTCTGTCTATCAACCAATCAAATTACTTGATGTAATTTATTCCAACAAAGTCATAAACTGAATGTCAAACAGTGTAAATCCTGATTCAGAAGCCATCTGATCTGGATCTACACTGTTTCCAAAGATAGGGGTTGTCGTGAACAGCAGGATAAGATTTAGGAGAATTACAGCAAGTCCTAAAGGCATCTGAGTTTTTAGGATTCTTGTGGTGATGGGTAAGGCTGACACGATTAATCGTAGAATCGATTAATCGATCGATAAATTCCACAAAAATGATTATCATTTCTGATTTGCTTTTAATCGATTACTGGATAGGTACAATTTACTACCCAAAGTTATGCCTAAAATAGCGCGATGCTTGGCAAACAGTGCAGACCCTGATGAGACGCCGCATTCTGCGGCGTCTCATCTGGGTCTACACTGTTTGCTCAGACCTGTCTGTTCAAATATACATATGGTAATGGGCAACACATGGTTAGAGTCATGCTCAGACAGAAAGCCAGACAGGTGAAATTATGACAAAAACCTTAGCGATTACTAATCGATTATCGATCGCAATGACATGACTGATAATCAATTATCTTTTCAGCTCCGATTAGCAAGCCCTAGTGATGGGTAGGTCACAACAAGTAAAAGAGGTATCATGTCACGTGTGCTCAGCAAAGTCTCGAATCAGTCTGTACACAAACATAGTTAGACACCTTCCCCTGCTGCTTTGTGTCAATGGACATCTATAAACTTGACAGTGAAGACTCTGATCAGACTGCATGGATGTGCATTGCGTGCATATGCTAGAAGACTCCTTTTTGCTTGGGTTTGAAAGTTGTCGTATTTTTATTTCTAGATTGTAAAAATGTTCTGTTTTTATTTTTTGTTTGAACTGAGGTTTGACATACCTGTCAACACTATCTATATCATTTTGGAAACGTTGCTTCCAATTTTATCGGACTTTTATCCAACACTGAGATGAAATGACATCTCAAGCCCTGCTGCCCAATGAAACCAATAGAGTTTATATACATTGTAGACGGATGGTCCGGCTTGCACTACTTTGCGTTATATGCATGGGTTGTCCAACTACTGTACTACTTTGCCTGGCCAGGCTCAGACATTCTAAGCAGTTTACCACCAAGTAAAAAAGGAAAAAAAAATCTGTAAACCCCAAAACTCATATGAAATCACCATAGAAACAGATAGCATGGGCATTTTGTTGATAACTAAATGATAATTTTTGTCACTATCCCATAACAAGAGGCCCATGGGCCACAATGCTCACCAGAGTTCAGGCTGCACTGCCCAATGGCAGCCATGTATTTTAACATGATATAATTTTAATCTACCAATTATAAAGTCTCCCAAATAAATGAGCACTCATGTGGACTCACTATCTGAAACATTAGGCCTTTAATGAAGTAAAGGGGATGGGGCATGGACCCAATGAAGCCCTGGTTTCTATCACTAATGGGTCTTATCATAAGAAACAAGAATATATATGGTTTAGCAGTGGGGATCTGTATGCCAGAAATATAAGGCCTCTTAAGCGGTGGAGGGGTTGGGGCATGCCCTTTTGATCCCAGGAAAGCCCAAGATATGTATGGTTTATTGATGGGAATCTGAATGGTTTCTGATATATGAGGCCCTTCTATGAAGTGGGGAGGAGAGGAATGGCCCCCGGCAGACTCCCAAGTTGGTGTGCTATTGTTAAGGAACGAGTACATTTATGATTATGGGGTGGGGATTTGAATGGTTTCTGAAATATATTGCCTGTTATGATGTGGAGGGGTGGGGCACATTGCCCACGCATAAAGAGACCTCCAGGTTGGTGTGACTGAATGAGTCTTATCATAAGGAACAAGAATATATATACATGTAGTTTAGGGGTGGGGATCTGAATGATTTCTGAAATGTATTGCTTTTAATGAAGTAAAGCAGTTGGGCATGGCCTGGGCACCCCTGAAAACTCCCAAGCTGGTGTCATTTGAATGAGTCTTATTGTAAGGAAGATGAATATATATGGTTTAGGGATGGAGCTCTGAACGGTTTCTGAGTCTCAGAGATATATGGCCTTTTGTGAAGTGGAGGGGTGGGGCAAGGCCCTGGCTTGACACAGGAGACCCCCAAGTTGGTGTCAATGAATGAGTTTTATCATAAGGAACAACAATATATATGATTCTAGGGGTGGGAATCTGTAAGGTTTCTAAGATATTGGGCCTTTTATGAAATGAAGGGGTGGGGCACGGCCATGGCACATCCCAGGGGACACCCAGGTTGATGTCACTGAATGCTTCTTATCATAAGGAACAAGAATATACAGTCAAACCTGTGTTAAGGAAGCACCTCAGGGATGATCAAAATGTGCTTGCTTAAGACAGGTGCTTGCTTAATACAGGCGAATATAAATGCATTTGCCTTATTTGGGAACTAAATGCTTGCTTGCTTAAGACAGGTTGCTTGCTTAATAGAGGTGGCCACTATGACAGGTTTGACTGTATATGGTTTAGGGCTGGGGATCTCTAAGATATATAGCCTTTTGTGAATAGAAGGGGTTGGTCAAGGCCCCGGCACACCCAGGGAGACCAATAGGTTGGTGTCAATGAATGCTTCTTTTCATAAGGAACAAGAATATATATGGTTAAGGGGTGGGGATCTGTAAGGTTTGGATGTGGGGCATGATCCCGGCACATCTCAGGGGACCCCCAGGTTGGTGTCACTGAATGTGTCTTTTCAAAAGGAATAAGAATATATATGGTTTAGGGGTGGGGATCTGAATGGTTTCTGAGATATACCGTATTCGACCTAGTTACCGCACATGCTCCTATAAGCGCACACCCAAGCTTTTTCTTGAAAAAATACACAAGCGCTCACTTTACAGTAACCTCCCAACAAATTCATATTGAGTTTTGCTGCATCTTTGACCCGGGGAAATCATATGTATATGTGGTGAACCCCTATGCTGAAATTCAACTCTATAAAATAGTCATATCGGAAGCTTTTTTTTCGTATTTTTTTCGTATTGAGTGTGCGCTTATTAGGTAGATTTTTCACCACAGTATTTTCATACAATTTCGAAAAAACTAAGCGCACAGTGCGGTAAATAGGACGAATACGGAATGGCCTTTTGTGAATGGAGGGGTGGGCCAAGGCCCAAGTGCACCCCAGGAACCCCCAAGTTGTTGTCAATGAATGCGTCTCTTCATAAGGAAGAAGAATATATATGGTTTAGGGGTGGGGATCTGTAAGGTTTCCGAGATATTGGGCCTTTTATGAAATGTAGGGGTGGGGCATGACCCCGGCACATCCCGGGGGACCCCCAGGTTGGTGTCACTGAATGCGTCTTATCATATGGAACAAGAATATATATGGTTTAGGGGTGGGGATCTGAATGGTTTCTGCGTTATATGGCCTTTTATGAAGTGGAGGGGGTGGGGCATGGCCCTGGCACAACCTGGGGGACCCCCATGTTGGCATAAAAGCATTTGGCTGAGAGAAGTTTACTCAAGGAACATTTCTATAAAAGTTTTGACAAAATATCTGCAATGACTTGGCAGTAAATGCCTTTTTTCAATTTTCCCCATTATAAGTCTATGGAAACTCTAAGTTGCCATAGCAACCAAACTAAAGAGGCGATTTTCATAAAAAACACAAACTTTCAATCCCCCTGCCCAGGGATACTACAGATGAAATTTGGGCACAATTGGCCCTGTGGTTTCAGAGGAGATGTCATTTGAAAGTGTTGACGCAGGTGACATTACGTCATACGACATACAACCGACGACGGACAACTGCCTACCCTATAAGCTCTCCCAGAGCCTTCGGCTTCGGCTCTGGTGAACTAAAAACCTACCGGTATGATGTGGATTTTCATAAGAACAACCTTAGCCAGACAGTTCTAATGAATGCAGTCAACATAGGTTTATATGGAGGAAAAATTGACGATCTAATATGTTTCTTTAACAAATTCATAATAATAATAAACTAGAATTGCGCAGTCGATGGCAAGCCATCGCATATCCCCACGCTTCCCCGCAGGCCCCACCCCCTGGGCCATCCTTTTGGGGGTGTTTGACCCAAGGGGTAAAATTTTGATTGTGATGTATTCTACTCATCATGCCGTTCAATTTAATATGCTACACGACCATGTTCTGAAAACTTTGATTTTTTATCCCCAAGGTGCCCCACCCCTGGCCCCACTCCCAGGGGTAGGATCAAAATTCCGAAAGTGTTATGCACTCCCCAGACCAAAGTTTTATCAGTTCCCAAAGTTTCAAGTTTCTATCTATAACGGTCTAGGAGTAGTTATCCGGTAACAGTAATGTATGGGGGTAAAGGGGTCAAAATCAGTTTTTGACCTCTGGTGACCTCAAAATTGACCCCAGGGGTCAAATTTTGGTTGTAATGTTTTCCACTCATCATGCCGTTCGCTTTGATATATTACACGACCATGTTCTGGAAACTTTGATTTTTGACCCCCGCGGGCCCCACCCCCTGGTCCCACCCGCAGTGTGATCAAAATTCCGAAAGTGTCATGCACTCCCCAGACAAAAGATCTATCTGTTCCCAAAGTTTCAAGTTTCTATCTATAACCGTCTAGGAGGAGTTATCCGGTAAAGGGGTCAAAATCAGTTTTTGACCTCTGGTGACCTCAAAATTGACCCCAGGGGTCAAATTTTGGTTGTAATGTTTTCTACTCATCATGCCGTTCGCTTTGATATATTACACGACCATGTTCTGGAAATTTTGATTTTTGACCCCGCGGGCCCCCCCCCCCTGGGCCCACCCGTAGGGGTGTGATCAAAATTCCAAAAGTGTCATGCACTCCCCAGACCAAAGATCTATCAGTTCCCAAAGCTTCAAGTTTCTATCTATAACTGTCTAGGAGGAGTTATCCAGTAAAGGAGTCAAAATCAGTTTTTGACCTCTGGTGACCTCAATTGACCCCAGGGGTCAAATTTTGGTTGTAATGTTTTCTACTCATCATGCTGGTCGCTTTGATATATTACATGACCATGTTCTGGAAATTTTGATTTTTGACCCCCGCTGGCCCCACCCCCTGGGCCCACCCATAGGGGTGTGATCAAAATTCCGACAGTGTCATGCACTCCCCAGACCAAAGATCTATCAGTTCCCAAAGTTTCAAGTTTCTATCTATAACCGTCTAGGAGGAGTTATCCGGTAAGACGGACGGACGGACGTACGGACGTACGGACGACGAAGACCATTACAATATCCCCACTTTTTCTTCGAAAAGCATGGGGATAATAACAATCGACCTTATCTATAGAGAGTAACACATTTAATACTGGTACTAATCTTCCATATGACCCTCTTTTCCTGTAAGTAATGTTGATAAAGTCTCTTGCTCAAGAAAACAACACTTAGAACTTGCAGGGATCGAACCAGCCACCTCTCGATCTCAAATCCGATGCTTTACCACTGCACCACAGTGCTCCGCAGTGACAGTGACAAGCATATGGAAAAAAAGTTCTGGGAAGTTGAACATATTTATAGGCATGTTAATGACTTACATCTCTAAGGTCAAAAGTTACTTCCAGATTTTTCACAAAATTTTCCGCAAACTCAGGATACATATCAAGAATCTCTAGAAGGTCATCCCTGTGTATCTTATGTAGGTCACAGTACGTCAACGCCCTTACGTTACAACTGGACTTTCCTACTGTCTCATATTTGCATATATTTTCACCAAACACGTCATCTTTGCCTGAAAGTATAAAATATGAATTGCCATATTTACCCTAAATATTCAGACACCAAACATTCACAAAAATAAGCCTGAGCAAACAAAGTAGACCCTGATCAGACTGCTCCTTCAGGAGCAGTCTGATCTGGGTCTACTTTGTTTGATGATGCACACAAGTCATACGAGGCCAAATCATATAATTCATAATTTTTTGATACTAAAATCTTATTGAAAGGAGTCAGAATTTTTCGATAGACATTGTTTTAGAATAATTACTTGAAATACTGAATACTGTAATGATCCTAAGTATTGGGACAGAGAAGCCAATGCTAACCATGCAGACTCGGATCAGACTACTCCTGCTCTACACTGTTTGCCATTCTGTTTGCGCCCTTTGGACGCCTTGCTGGCTGGTAAAACTAATTTGTTAAATGTTTAGGAGAATTACAGCAAGTCCTCAAGATGTCCGATTTTTTAGGCTTTCTAGAGTAGAAATTGTATCAAAAAGCACCAGCATTTTTCAGATAGATATGGTGTTTTACACTAATAACTTCAAATACTGAAAATTATAGCACTATTGTCAAAGCCTCCGTGGTGCAGTGGTTACGCTACTCGCCTTGTAAACCAGGGATCGCAGGATCGATCCCGGGCTTCTCCAGACTTTCGGATGAGTCTTTAAACCAAGGTCCCGTCTCCGTATGACCTTAGCTGTTGGTGGGACGTAAAACTAAAACTCCCTCACTATAGCACTATTGTTACAAAACTAAACCACTGTATGGGGGAAACCCCTAAAGAGGTACCTTGGCAAACAGGGCAGGCCCAGATCAGACGCCGCAAAATGCGGCGTCTGATCAGGGCCTGCACTGTTTGCTAACAGAATTTTCAAGATGGCCACTATCTGGGATATCGGATTTATGCAAACATTTCAGCAATTCTGAATCTCCATGTCACCCAAATGCCAACCACCAATTTCAACTCAAAGCAACAGACCATTCGGAAGCAGATATGGTTTGAAGATTTTCAAGATGGACAATGTGGCAGCCATTTGAGATATCAGAACAGAATGGTTCTAAGCAGTCTGAATCTCCTCCCATCAAGTTTTGGTTCAATTCAACTTGATGTGGTTAAAAAATTTTCAAGATGGCCAAAATGGTTACCGACGCCATCTTAGATAACAAAACAGAATAATTTCGGCATCTCCATGTTGCCGCGATGCCTCAGCTCCATCTGACCTTTGGTTCAGGAGATGTAGGTGGAAGAATTTCAAGATGGCCGTCATGGTGGTCATCTTGTATATTGGATTCAAACGATTTTAGCAAATCCGAATTCTATGTCGCCCCAATGCCTCCCATCAAGCTTGATCTGACTTCTGGTTCGGGAGGAGATGTCTTTTGAAGAATTTCAAGATGGCCTCTGTGTGCAGCCATCTTGATATAGCAACAGAATAAATTTAGATAAATCTGAATCTCCATGTAGCCCCAATGCATCTCATCAAGTTTCAGCTGGTTCGGAAACAGATGTCATTTGAAGAATTTCAGGATGGCTGCCATACTGGCCATCTCCGATATTGGAACAAAATCAATTTTAGCAAATCTGAATCGCCATTTCTCCTTGATGCCTTCCATCACGAAAACACACCTATATAATTTTGACCCCCTCAAACCCCACTTTTATATTGAAAAACTGGGGTTTCCAGGGGTATACCTTATTTTTCTTATTTCTGCTCTAAAATATAGATTGTGGGTACTTGTTAGAACCGCCTCGATGAGGCGGTTCTAACGAGTGCCCACAATCTATATTTTGAGTAGAAATAAGAAAAATATCACAATTTTTCATCTTAAAATTTTCATTTTTTCGGCGATAAAGGTGGCAATGTATTTGTATAGGCGTGCTTGCGTAATGCATGAAGTTTCAACTTGACCCAACCTCTGGTTCGGAACGAGATGTCGTTTGAAGAATTTCAAGATGGCCAGCATGGTGGCCATCTAGACATTGGAATAGAATGATTTTAGCAAATCTGAAACTCCATGTCGCCCTGATGCCTCCCATCAAGTTTCAGCTTGATCAGATCTCTGGTTTAGAAGGAGGTGTCGTTTGAAGAATTTCAAGATGGCAGCCATGGTGGCCATCTTGAATATCGGAACAGAACAATTTTAGCAAATCTAAATATAGATGTCACATTGATACTTCCCATCAAGCAATGTCTCAAAAATGACCTAAATAGTGTTGATGGGGATGAAACACTTCACCACAAACAAAACAAAATATATATGCTGTAGATACCATAATTGTTATGATTATGGCTCATGCTATTTTAACCCATTTTGTACCGGAAACCCCAAAACGGGTATTTGGCAAACAGTGCAGACCAAGATCAGACGCCGCAGACTGCGGCATCTGATCAGGGCCTACACTGTTTGCAAAAAGTTCAGCCATTTTTCTAGTCAGTTTTGAAGAAAACACAACCTGACACCCCTAAATTTTGAAATGGACTCCTGCTATATATAAGGAGGAAGATTCCATTTGGTACAAAAATGGTTAATTTAGTGCACAACAACTCTTCTTTCAAAAAGTGTATTTGGCACAAATCAAGCTCAAAAACATATATTGTAGGTACTTGTTACAACCGCCTCATAATTGAGGTGGTTCTAACAAGTAGCTATAATCTATTTAAATTACAAAAAACAGATCTATTATTTTCAGCCATGAAGAAAAGAAAAATCTTTCAAGGGTGCGTTCTCTTCATAAAGCTTTTGCTGTGTGCACAAATCTGAAAACACAATTTTCAATGTTCATAATCGGCCCCTGCACATTGGGGCTTGAAGAAATAGACGGGCGGCATGATGCTTCCATGCCGAGCTGAAACCGACCCGCACATGAGGTACTCGTAAACCGCATAGAGGATCTACACCTGCCCAGGCAAAGCGTTGCGCGTTGGACAGTCCATGCTTATAAACCCTATTTGTTTCATTGGGTGGCAGGGTTTGAGATGTCATTTCATCTCAATGTCGGGTAAAAGTCCCACAAAATTGGAAGCAATGTCTCCAAAATGACCTTTACAGTGTTGACGGGGACGTTAAACATCAAATCAACCCATGTTCATAATATTACCGTAAAAATCCTAAAAATTCAGACAAATTGAGGACTTGGTATAAATCTTCTAAAATTTTTACACATTTGTTTCACAATCCTACAAAGAGTCCATATGGCAAACAGTGGTGACCCTGATCAGACTGCTCCATCAGGAGCAGTCTGATCTGGTCAGAACTGTTTGCCCAGGCCTATCATTTCCAATATTTAGGATCACTATGGTATTTGCTAATTGTTCATTATAAAATAGATATAAAAAGTGCAAACATATATATAAATGCATTTCATTCCTATAAATCTAGAATCCAGATAAGGAGAAATGATTGAGATAAATAAGGGATAATGTATCATTCTGCTGCTTTTAAAACATATATGTTGTGGGTACCTGTTACATTTAGAACTGCATCAAATGTTTACCCTTGAAATCATGCTGTGGGTACTTGTAGAAGTAGGTACTTGTAGAAATGCCTTGATGAGGCAATTCTAACATGTTTGTTTGTGTTGAGGTTTTACATCCCCTTCAGCCAAATTTAGGTCATTTTGGAGACTTTGCTTCCGATTTTGTGGGACTTTTCCCCCGACACTGAGATGAAGTGACATCTCAAGCCCTGCCTCCCAATGAAACCAATATGGTTTATATGCATGGACAGTCCGCGTTGCACCACTTTGCTTGGGCAGGCTTACACCTTCTAAGTGGTTTACCAATTCTAACAAGTACCCACATCATATGTTTTTATGTAAAAATAAGTCAAATTATCCCAATATTACCGTATTTACTGTACATGTTCAGACAGACAGGCCTGAGCAAACAGTGTAGACCTTGATGAGACACCACAGAATGCAGCATCTCATTAGGGTCTACACCGTTTCTCACTCATCCCGCTATTCTTAGACACAAGATCGGGTAGTAAATTGTACTTGTTCAAATTTTAGAACAAGTACAGTGGGTGGAAAATTTTACATGTTCAATTTTAGAACAAGTACAGGAAGCAGTTGAAGTGGCCGAGTATTTAGGGCAAATACCGAATCCTTATCTCTCCTCTTTATCTAGAGTCATATACAGTTGCACTTCGATAACTCGAACACGGATAGTTCGTATACCATTCGAACTAGTTACGGAGTCTCTTGACAACATTTTCTAAAACTCTAGATATCCATAAACAGTAAAATTACTATATTAAGACCACAATTGGGACTGTTCAAAAGTGGTCTTTAAGACCACTTTTGAACAGTCCCAAAGGTGGTCTCTTATTAGGAGACATTGAGTGTAAAAAACACAAAGAAAGAATAACTGAAACCATCTTAATAAGTTTTTAAAATCAGATTAAGTCTTAATTTTATGCAGTCTTAATAGCGGAAAAGCTAAAATTAAGACTTCATCAGATTTTAAAGGCCTTTTTAAGTGGCCTAAGATGTTCGTTCTTTGTGTTCTTACATCTAGGGACCTCTAGAAAGAGACCACGTTTAGGTCTCTTCAAAAGTGGTGTCATAGACCACTTTTGAACAGTCCAAAAGGTGGTCTTAATATAGGAATTTTACCATATTTAGTATAATATCTGGATTTTTTTCTCATTTTATCTTGAAACTGTATGATATATATGTTTGTATTCATTAGAATCACCTCAAGGAGGCAATTCTAATGAGTATTATTTTATAGAAGATTGTAAAGATATCCTAAAGTGACCCCCATTATGCAGCATGACCTGGCACTATAAGTGAACCTCAGTAATTCAAACAACCCCTATCTCGAAAAGAATTTCATCGCCGCAGAGGTATATGAGTTATCGAAGTGCAACTGTATTACAACCACATCTAAAATGTAAAATACCGTATTCGCCCTAATTACCGCACATGCTCCTATAAGCACACGCCAAAGTATTTTTGAAAAGGAAATGCATAAGAGCACACTTTACAGTGTGTAACCTCCCCATGGAAGCTTTCACAGTAAATCTATAAAAACTTACCGTTATTTCTTCAGCAGTGAAGGCAATGCTTTAGTATCCTTTTCCGTCACATTAAATATCAGTATGCATCATCTCGGAAGCTATTGTTTTCGCATCGAGTGTGCGCTAATTAGGTAGATTTTTCACTGTGATTTTTTACAAGAGTTTGAAAAAACTAAGCGCACGGTGCGGTAATTAGTGCGAATATGGTAAATATCTACATGCATAATCAAATTTAAAACATGTCTAAGTCAAATAAGTTGATATAAATCATAAACTACAGTGTCATTTCTGAGCTAAAAGTTAAGATCATTTTTTTTAATGTATTGCAGCAGTGTATTCATTTCCCAGCAGTGTACTCATTTCAAATGTATTGCAGCAGTGTATTCTTCATTTCCAATGTATTGCAGCAGTGTATTCATTTGCAATGTATTGCAGCAGTGCATTCATTTCCAATGTATTGCAGCAGTGTATTCAATTCCAATGTATTGCAGCAGTGTTCTTACATCTAGGGTCCTCTAGAAAGAGACCACGTTTAGGTCTGTTGAAAAGTGGTCTCAAAGACCACTTTTAAACAGTCCAAAAGGTGGTCTTAATATAGGAATTTTACCGTATTTAGGATAATATCTGGATTTTTTCTCATTTTATCTTGAAACTGTATGATATATATGTGTGTACTCATTAGAATCACCTCAATGAGGCAATTCTAATTAGTATTATTTTATAGAAGATTGTAAAGATATCGTAAAGTGACCCCCATTATGTATCATGACCTGGCACTATAAGTGAACCTCAGTAATTCAAACAACCCCTATCTCGAAAAGAATTTCATCACCGCAGAGGCATACGAGTTATCGAAGTGCAACTGTATTACAACCGTATCTAAAATGTAAAATAAGTATCTACATGCATGATCAAATTTAATACAAGGCTAAGTCAAATAAGTTGATATAAATCATAAACTACAGTGTCATTTCTGAGCTAAAAGTTAAGATCTTTTTTTTTAATGTATTGCAGCAGTGTATTCATTTCCCAGCAGTGTATTCATTTGCAATGTATTGTAGCAGTGTATTCATTTCCAATGTATTGCAGCAGTGTATTCATTTGCAATGTATTGCAGCAGTGTATTCAATTTCAATGTATTGCAGCAGTGTATTCAATTTCAATGTATTGCAGCAATATATTCATTTCCAATGTATTGCAGTAGTATATTAATTTCCAATGTATTGCAGTAGTATATTAATTTCCAATGTATTGCAGCAGTGTATTAATTTCCAATGTATTGCAGCTGTGTATTCATTTCCAATGTATTGCAGCAGTATATTCATTTCAAATGTATTGCAGCAGTGTATTCATTTCCAATGTATTGCAGCAGTGTATTCATTTCCAATGCATTGCAGCAGTACATTCATTTCAAATGTATTGCAGCATGCAGTGTATTCATTTCCAATGTATTGCAGCAGTGTATTCATTTTCAATGAATTGCAGCAGTATATTCATTCCCAATGTATTGCAATAGTGTATTCTTTTCCAATGTATTGCAGCAGTATCTTCATTTCCAATGTATTGCAGCAGTGAATTCATTTCCAATGTATTGCAGCAGTGTGTTCATTTCCAATGTATTGCAGCAGTGTATTCATTTTAATGCATTGCAGCAGTGTATTCATTTCCAATGTATTGCAGCAGTGTATTCATTTCCAATGTATTGCAGCAGTGTATTCATTTCAAATGTATTGCAGCAGTATATTCATTTCCAATGTATTGCAGCAGTGTATTCATTTTCAATGTATTGCAGCAGTGTATTCATTTCCAATGTATTGCAGCAAGCAGTGTATTCATTTCCAATGTATTGCAGTGCAGCAGTGCATTCATTTCCAACAAATTGCAGCAGTGTTTTAATTGTTCATTTCCAATGTATTGCAGCAGTGTATTCATTTCCAATGTATTGCAGCAGTATATTCATTTCCAATGTATTGCAGCAGTGTATTCATTTTCAATGCATTGTGCTGTGTTTGCCGGGTCTTGTCCATCATCCGTTTCGGTTTCAGAACTTTGGGGTCGAGACACACTGATGAAGATTAAATATCAGAAAGGCCTCTGTGTCAATCAATTTGGTATAGTTACACCTTAATTGCAACCACTAGGTCGTTTTTTTCTGCTGGTGGATGATTTGTTCGTCCCCGAGGGTATCATCAGCTCAGTATCAGTTCCTTAGTGCTGAGGTTGATACTGCGGTGTTGACGTCAATACTGAGGTGCTGATTTAAATAACTATATTATATCTTTAACTTTTTCAGTATAAAATTCTAATTTTTCTAAAACTAAAACTGACTTGTCAGGTGAGACATGTATCTTAGCGGATTTGGTTGCCACTTTTTGTTATATTCTAAATTTTGCAAGTCTCGCTACTCTGGACATCTCCTTCTTGATGCCCGGGACTTCCGTGGAGTGTGGGCTATGTTTGCTGATGTTGGCTAGGCGGGGGATGCCTATAAGTCCGCGGGTGGGTGTCTCTTGCCTGATGCCTCCAGTTGACCTGTCTCACGAGCTACGTCGGTCGGTGTGTGCTCGAGGGGGATGTGCTGTGTTTGCCGGGTCTTGTCCATCATCCGTTTTGGTTTCAGAACTTTGGGGTTGAGACACACTGATGAAGATTAAATACCAGAAAGGCCTCTGTGTCACTAGATTTGGTATAGTTACACCTTAATTTCAATGTATTGCAGCAGTGTATTCATTTGCAATGTATTGCAGCAGTGTATTCATTTGCAATGTATTGCAGCAGTGTATTCATTTCCAATGTATTGCAGCAGTTTATTCATTTTCAATGCATTGCAGCAGTATATTCATTTGCAATGTATTACAGCAGTGTTTTCATTTCCTATGTACTGCAGCAGTGTATTCATTTGCAATGTATTGCAGCAGTGTATTCATTTGCAATGTATTGCAGCAGTGTATTCATTTGCAATGTATTGCAGCAGTGTTTTCATTTGCAATGTATTGCAGCGGTGTACTCATTTGCAATGTATTGCAGCAGTGTATTCATTTGCAATGTATTGCAGCAGTGTATTCATTTCCAATGTATTCCAGCAGTGTATTCATTTCAAATGTATCATAGCAGTGTATTCATTTCCAATGTATTGCAGCAGTTTATTCATTTTCAATGCATTGCAGCGGTGTATTCATTTCCAATGTATTGCAGCAGTGTATTCATTTCCAATGTATTGCAGCAGTGTATTCATTTCCAATGTATTGCAGCCATAAATAAGTTACCTTGATTTCCTACAAATCAGTGACAGTCACATGAACTTAAGCACTGAAGAGTTTCTATGGTTAGTTACTTTGGGATGATTGATAAACAACTGACTAAAAAAACTAAATTTTCAGCAAAAATAATAGAGTTATTGCTATTGTACCTGCCAGAACAGTTAAAAATGACAACTAACAAGCAATTTAAGTTAACGCTACTTTGAACAACTGACCCCAGAACTCAACTACCCATGGGTGAGCTGTTGTGTTTGTTTGATTTGAGGTTTAACGTCCCCGTCAACACTGTAAAGGTAATTTTGGAGACATTGCTTCCAATTTTGTGGGACTTTTACCCAACAATGAGATGAAATGACATCTCAAGCCCTGTCGCCCAATGAAACCAATAGGGTTTATTATCATGGACGGTCCCCCTCGCACCGCGGTTCCTGGAAGGCTTAGATCCTCAAAGCGGTTTACCAGTACTAGTGTGCGGGCCGGATTCAGCTCTGCGTGGAAGCATCATGCAGCCCATATATTTCTACAAGCCCCTACGGGCGGTGGCAGATGGGTGAGCTGGGACAGGGGAAAATATGTTTTCAGATGTGTGCACACTCTGAAGACAAAAATCAGCTAGCATATACCGCATTTACCATACATATTCAGACAGATAGTCCCAAGCAAACAGTGCAGACCCAGATGAGAAGGTGGCATCTCATCTGGGTCTAAACTGTTTGCCACTCATCCAGCTATTTTTAGAAACCAAATATATTTGTTCAACTTTACGAGCAAGTATTGTAAGGAGTTGAGATGATCAAATCCTTAGGGTGATTTCAATTTGCAAATAAGTCAAAATACCTCTCTTCCTGTTGTACATGAGGAAGTTTCAGGTCAAAGATCATTCATAGATGCTGATCATACTTTGTGGATGTGCAAACTGATCGGGGCCGGATGTTCAAAGCATTGTTAGCTTAACAAGCTTGTTAGTGGCCAAACTGATAACGGTTCTAGTAGGTACAATATGTAATACAGTGTTATTTTTGCTGAAAAAAAATCTAAGCAGCTTTTTTTCAGCAAAAATATCAACATATTTGCCATATTAAATATTCAAAGTTTTAACAATACTTTAACTAATGACGTTGTTCGTTTTGAACTGGTCCTTGAATGTTTGCTATGTGCAGTTGTGCATATCTGAAGAGACATTTGAGCCATGACACCAAAAAGCCTGCTTTTACCATTTGTGAACAACCAAATTGCACAGTCTGATCAGCACCTTTATTTTTGCTGCTTGGGTGTTACAAAACCTCTAGTTTCTATACCTAAAATTTCAAGACTGTTGCTAGACTGTGTAGCTGGACAGGCCAGTTTAAACCATTTACACTATTTTTTTTTCAGAAATCATCCAACAATACGATCTGGTAAGTGTTTTGTCAACAGATCAGAAGGTTAATGGTACAAGGGTTATCAGAAACACACAGTACATCATTTACACTATTTTTCCCAGAAATTAATGGCTGGATCTAACAAAACAAAAGTTTTGTCAACAGATCAGAAGGTTAAAGATACAAGGGTTATCAGATACACGAAGTAAATCATTTACACCATTTTCCCCAGAAATAAATGGCACGATCCAACAACACAATCAGATAAACGTTTTGATTAGAAGGTTAAAGATACAAGGGTTATCAAATACACTGAGTAAATCATTTACACTATTTTCCCCAGAAATAGATGGCATGATCCAACAACACAAACAGATAAATGTTTTGATTAGAAGGTTAAGGATACAATGGTTATCAGATACACACATTAAACCATTTACACTATTTGTTTGTTTGCTTTTTGGGTTTTTTTTAGAAATAGACAGTGACAAATCAGGTAAATGTTTTGTCAGAAGGTTTAGAATACAAGCATTATCAGACATTTACACCACTCTTTTTTCAGAAATCAATGGCTGAATCCAACAAAACAACCAGGTAAATGTTTTAATCAGAAGGTTAAGTGTACAAGGGTTATCAGAAACATACATACTATCTCCATTTTTTCCACAAATCAATGGCTGGATCTAACAATACAACCAGGTAAATGTTTTGACTACCCGAAAGTCAAGGGTACAGAAGTTATCAGATACACACAGTAAACCATTTACACTACTTTTTCTTCAGAAATAAATGGCTGGATCCAAAAATACAACTAGGTAAATGTTTTGACTTCCCAAAAATCAATGATAGAAAAATTATCAGATACACACAGTAAACCATTTACACTACTTTTTCTTGGGAAATACATGTAAATGGCTGGATCCAGCAATACAACCAGAAAAATCATTTGAATAGAAGGTTAAGGATACAATGGTTATCAGATAAACACAGCAAACCCATTTACACTATTTATTTTTTCCAGAAATCATCCTCTGGATCCAACAATACAATCAGGTAAATTTCAGAAGGTTTTAGATATAAGGGTTATCAGACACACAGTAGACCATTTACACTTTTTTCAAGCAATTAATGGCTAGAACCAACAAAACAACCAGGTAAATGTTTTGTCAACAGATCAGAAGGTTAAGAATACAAGGGTTAACAGGCACACTCTGTATATTATTTACACATTTAACATTTTCGAGGAACAGATTAATGCATCCATCAACACACAAATTTTTTTTCTACAAATAAGAAGGTTTTGGAGGCAAGGGTTATCACACATATTTTGTTATGATGACAAATTTTGTAAATTTTGTGAGAGGTTACCCAGAGTGGTGAAAATGTAGTCTGGTTTTGTAGATGCCATCTGCTTTCAGACCTTACCATATTAACCCTTGTCCTGCTGAGCCCGGATTTTCCAAACAATGAAGATCCAGATCAGATGGCTTCTGATGAAACCATCTGATCAGGATCTACATTGTTTGCCATTCAGATTGTGAATTTGTTGCAATAATTTGCATCAAGTAATCTGATTGGTTGATAATCGGTAGTGGGTGTGCCAGATTGAAATATTCAGCAGGACAAAGGTTAAGAATGTATACAAAAGATGGCTAAGTGATTCTAAGCCTTTACAAAAAAAAAAAAAATACACCAGCAAAACCATAATGTAACTAAGCTTTTGCCTAAATAATAAGAAAAAGATAAAGCCTTAAATGGCTGTGAGGTAAGTCGAGTGGATACACCAGGCAGAAGTTTTTTCGCTATTTTTTCAAAGGGAGACAAGTGTTGCGACTTCAACTTTAAATACCTCCACAAACAGGCCAATAAAGGGTGATATCTACTCTTAACAGGAAAGAATTTGCTCCTCAGGAGCAAATTCTTTCCTGTTAAGAGTAGGTCCTCCTTTGGAAAGGGAGACTAAAACATGTTCTCCTGAAACTGTCTTTGTTTGAATTGAGGTTTTATGTCCCTCTCAACACTATTTAGGTCATTTTGGAGACATTGTTTTCAATTTTAAGGGACTTTCACCAGACGTTTAGATGAAATGGCTTCTCAAGCTCTACTGCCCAAACAAACCAATAGGGTTTATAATGCATGGACGGTCCTACTCACACTACTTTCCTGGGCAGGATTACACCTTTAAAGCAGTTTACCACTACTCAGGTGTGGTCGGTTTTAGCTCTGCATGGAAGCACCATGTGGCCCAATCTATTTCCCCAAGTTCCAATGGGTGGGGAGACTACTTAAAATCTTTTTGCAAACTGGCAAACAGTGTGGACCATGATCAGACAGCTCCTCTTATCTGGGTCCAAACTGTTTGCAATAATGACTGCAACCAGCAGATGACAAAGCAGACAACAATTGTTGTGATTGGCATCATAAGGGTTAAATTTCGATTCCTCTTATTTTTCCTAATATCTTTATAGTCTTCTCTATGTTCTATATTACTATCTAACATTCTGATATTCTTTTTCATACAACACAACATCTAGTGTAGTGTGTTTGAGAAGTGGTATAAAATGCAATCTTTAATTTTGTCATCGTTCTTAATTTTTTTCCAATATTTTTCAACTCCAAAAATTAAAAAAAAAAAGAACTCTTCACAATTTAAAGTGTCAGTCAGTGACTTAGGAAAGAGTATCAAATAAAGTTGGGATCCATGTTTTTCATATCAAAGTATAGCAGAGTTCAGTAAATGTGTTCAACAGTGAAAAAGTCACCGGACACCAACCCAACCATCGCTCTTATGCTCAGTCAGCTGGCATCATGCCTTTTGGTCAAGTCAAGTCAAGTAGATTTTATTAGGGCTCAAACAAAAATATGTTCATTGCCCTCATACTGAGGCAGTTATACATACCAGAATATTACATGTGCATTACCATATGCATTCAACCAACAGGTGATCCCTTTATGTTTTGTTTGATTTGAGGTTTAACATCCCCGTCAACACTGTAAAGGTCATTTTGGAGACGTTGCTTCCAATTTTGTGGGACTTTTACCGGACATTGAGATGAAATGACATCTCAAGCCCTGTCGCCTAATGAAACCAATACGGTTTATTAGCATGGGATGGTCCGCCTCGCACTGCGGTTCCTGGACAGGCTTAGATCCTCTAAGCGGTTTACCAGTACTAGTGTGCTGGCCGGATTCAGCTCTGCGTGGAAGCATCATGCAGCCCATATATTTCTTCAAGCCCCTATGGGCGGGGACCAAGACCCCTTTATGTACATGTACCTTTAGATAGCTTTATTTGAAAGCAAATTCCAGAAAATAAACATACTCAGACTTCTCTTCTTCTGGTGCAATTGTTATGCTATTAATCTTTGCATCACAAAAACACGCCTTTATAATTTTGACCCCCTCAAACCCCACTTTTATATAGTAGAACCAGGGTTTACGGTAAATTTTATCTTCTTTTTTCTGCTCTAAAATATAGATTGTGGGTTATCGTTAGAACCACCTCAATGAGGTGGTTCTAACAAGTACCAACAATCTATATTTTAAGAAGAAATAAGAAAAATATCACAATTCTTCATCTTAAATTTTCATTTTTTCGGCGATAAAGGTTACAATGTATTTGTATAGGCGTGTTTTCGTAATTGATTGTGGCTTTTTCTATTTCTATAATTTTTTAAGTATCATGTGGAAAAGCAATGATTTGAAAAAGAATATCAAAAGTTGTAAAAGAATACTATGGTATAATCAGGGGGAACAACCTACGTCAGAGCAGTGACGTCATAACCATTCTAAGGTTCGCCGGCGTTTACTTCACAAAAGGCATTTGTCACAACAAGTAGGCGCAGTCGGTGAATTAGGTCATAAAAGAATCAAACATACTGAAATCTGTCCCAGAAATGTGGCCTTTTGTTTAAATAATTCGACACAAGCTGATTTGGCAATGATGTCGGAACTATCATTGTTTACAGCGCCGAATCATATCTTGTGGCGAAGCTATCGAAGCCTTTTCAATGTTTCTATGTGGAATTAGCTCAGTGATGGGATGCAAATATTGTTCGTTACCACCTGAAGAATGTTTTCTGAAGACTCGTATGTACATATCTAGTTTGAAGCATTTTATGTACCCTATTTACACCAATATGGCCGATTCTGAAATGGGTACGACATCTCTGCTATGACGTAGGTTGTTACCCCTGATAATACTCATTAGAAATCTATATAAAATATATAAAAAAAAATGCATTTTGATTTCAAACTTAGCCAAAACCTCAAAATTAAACCTGTGTCAACATGTTATTTTGTTGTTGTTTGTTTTTGTTGTTGTTTTTTAACATGCAGATTTCTAAACCTCTCCACAATGGAATTTAGCAAGTAGCACTGTTGACCTATTTTAGAAGAGAAATGGGGCAAAGACAAACAAAGCAGTCCCAGATCAGGTACCACTTCCTGCGGCATCTGATCAGGGTTTGAACTGTTTGCTAAATAAAAATTCAACTCAATCTGACAAACATAAAATTGGAAATGGATTCTTTCAGTATATACTAGAAGATTTCATCATACATGTAGCTCTGGATAAGGTGCTTTTTCAGGGGTGTAAAATTCCACTCGCCTGCTTGCATTTGCGAGTAAATTTTAAAGCAGGGTGAGTGAGATTTTCTAAACTTTCTTCACTTTTTCCTCATTTTTAGCATCTAAATAAAAAATTTAGATCACAAGGGCAAGTATGTTTTAAGGAAATTTTACACCCCTGTTTTTTCATCCAAAAAGTACTGATATTTTTCTTATTTCTGCACGAAAACATATGTTGTGGGTACTCATTAGAAGCGCCTCTGAGTCAGCAAGGTGCTCCTAATGAGTACCAACAACATATTTTTTCGTGCAGAAATAAGAAAAAAAAAATATTTGGCTACCCCCTCTCATCTTGGGCTGTGGTTCATTAAGGATAAATCAGGTTAAATGGGCAGATAGGCTCAGTTGAAACAAATCATTTTTGCAGGCCTGACTGAAAAGAACACACATCAAGTGTTGTGCAACGAATACAAGTGCCTATTAAAATGTGAAGGTACCTTTATGCACGTGCAAACATTTCAGGCTTAGCACATGCATTGCATGCATGTGCTAAGCATGAAACGTTTGCACATGCAGGGAGGTACCTTTTGCTGCTAGTGTCGCAAATTACATACCATTTTCATCGTCGTCGTCATGTCTGGCTACTGAAACAAACAGAGGTAATTTCTATCCATACCAAGAAGTTGTCTCCCCTAACGGAGATACATACACAAGCTATTATGCAAGGGCAATTACTCTTAACAGATTGATGGTACTGTTTTGACAAATAAGGAAATTCTCAACCCTTGTCCTGCTTAATAAATTTATTTTGCTGCACCATTTCTGACTATTAACCAATCAAATTACCAGATATAATGTATTCATTCAGAATCACAAATGTGCTATACCTCTGACAGTCCCCGCCCATCGGAGCTTAGAGAAAAAGTTTGGGCTGCATGATGCTTCCACCCAGAGCTGAACCCCGACCACACAATGTCATGAGTACTGGTAAACTGCTTGGAGGGTCTAAGCCTACCCAAGCAATGTGGCAGGGCTGAGATGTCATTTCATCTCAATGTTGGGTAAAAGTCCCATAAAATTCATAGCAACATCTCAAAAATGACCTTAATAGTGTTGACAGGGATGTAATACCTCAATTTAAACAAATTCAAACAAACGATACCTCTGACTGTTTGCAAAGATCCCAGCAGGCACATATCGCTAGGGCAACGTCAAATCAATGTCGGTGCAACGTCATGACATTGCACCGACGTAGATGTGACGTTACATAAACGTCATGACATTGACCTGACGTTGATATGATGTCACAATTACGTTCTATGCCAGCAGGGAGAGGGGTCATTGTGGTTTAACAGGACAAGGGTTAAATCCCTCACAGTTGTTCCCCTTTGCAACTTCAGCTAAAGAGGACCCTTGTTACAATGGCTGCATTTATTCCGTAACATTTTGCCTTTATGAAGAATTTGCCGTTATAATGAATTTGCCATTTTACATTGAAGCGAAACCATTTTAGCAATTTTGGTGCAGAAGTGTATGAGAAACATTTCTGTGAAATTATTTTGACTGGCCCATGAGGAGATATAATGATTCTTATCTATTTTTAGCTTTGCTGGCCATTTTGTTCAGCCAAGCAATTCTGGTAAAGGGCAATACGACGAATATTTCTTTCATTATGATAACAAGTCCGTGATAACAAGTCCCCTCTAAACCCCACTTTATATAGAGAAAAGTGGAGTTTATGGGGGTATACATTATTTGCCTTGTTTTTGCTCAAAAACATAGATTGTGGGTACTCGTTCAAACCACCTCATACAGACAGTTCTAATGAGCACCCACAATCTATGTTGAAAGCAGAAATAAGAAAGATGTTATCATTTTTACATAAAAATTGTCATTTCTGATACCATGTTGGACGCCATTATTTCACACAGACATGTTTTCCTAATGTAAATTAATTTGGAAACAGTCCTAGATGTTACTTAAAGATTTTCTGCTCTTAGCTCTGGTGACAAACAGAACTATTTTTGCAAGTTTGGTAAATGGGTATAAAAGCATCATTTCTGTGAAATTATTTTGAACTTAATCCATGGGCTTAGAAGACGTATAAAAAATATTCTACTTTTAGCTCTGGCATCTACTTTTTTTTTTCGGCTGAGCAGAACCAAATTTCGATAAAGGGGCATGAGAGACATATTTCTGTAACCATATTTTCTGGTGCAAATTAAGAATAGATGTTGTTTAAAAAAACTGCTGATGATGGAAAAGGCAGGTTGGAGAACAGACTCGAGGAGTCTTTACAAAAGCACATCTTAAGCTGAAAAACTAATAGTGGAAAACAGAAATTTCTTTGGAACTTTATTTCTGACAATTTTTCAGTGGGATATCTTGTGTACTATCCAAATAGGCCATATTACAAGCATAATGATTGGCTGGCTAGAAAATTTAATAGCTTCTTTTTTATTTTCCAGTGTCACTGAAGATGACCTTTCATTGATACATGTCGAATGTTAATACAGTTCATGATCATTTAATTTAAAAAGACTGTGTTGCTGCAAGTGTTACCAAGATATGTTTTCTCTAAAAAGTTGAAAATTGTTTTTAATACTTTCTATCAGTAATGTTTGTATAATTACGGCAAAGCTAGATGTCTTTGTTGAGATTTTCATTTCGAAAACAGGCCTATACAAATACATAGTAAACTTGATTGCCGAAAAAACGAAAATTTTAAGATGAAAAATTGTGATATTTTTTCTTATTTCTGCTCAAAATATAGTTTGTGGGTTCTCAATGAGGTCATTCTAACAAGTAACCATAATCTATTTTTAGAGAAGAAATAAGAAAAAATAAGGTATTACCCTGTAAACCCCAGTTTTAGCATATAAAAGTGGGGTTCAAGGGGGTCAAAATTATATAGGTGTGTTTTCGTGATGCATGTGTTCATAATGCTAACTTCACAGCCAGGTGGGCGACATTCTTTGGTGTATAAATCTTTTCTATCGTCATTTCTGGCTAAAAAAGAGGTCCACTGTTCTGCATGATCCCTTATGTATAAAGCCTGCCCAGAAAAAAGTGGTTAGGTAATCTGATTGGCTCAAAATGACTTAAATAGTATTGACTGAACTGTTAAATGCCAAACAAACAAACAAAAACAATTTTACCCTTTGGCTGCTTCTAAGCTCAGATGGGCAATGATAAACAAGAAGTTGTCTTCAATCATGTGTGCACAGGTAACCCTTATCCTGCTGAATAAATTAATTAAGCCACACCCATTTCTGACTATCAACCAATGGGTCCAAACAACTGTTATATCCAAACAAAACTGTATAGATTATATAGAAAAAAGACCATTTATGGACTTTTTTGAAAGTTGATACTTGTATCAAGTTTATATGTCAACGCATTTCTACTTCCGGTACTGGACCAAACCACAGCACTTCCGCTTCTTCATACACTTTATAATAATCCTTAAAACCCAGCATGACAGTACTGGGATGAGCATGGAACTTCGGAAAAGTTCAAAATACTTGTTCTATATAACCTATATATTTTTGTGATCCATCTTGGTCTAATTATTGTCATTTTTCTATATAACCTATACATTTTTGTGACCCATCTTGAAACCGGTTCTATCCAAGACCGTGTTATAACAAACAGTGTTATAATGAGGTTGTGGTGTAAAATAGTGCATTCTTTCATTATTTCCATGGTTAATTTTCTGATGAAAATTAGTCTCATTTATACATAAAACATTACTTGTTAGAAACACCTAATTGAGGCAGTTCTAATGACTAGCCACAATCTATGTCTTTGAACAGAAATAAGAAAAATAATCAATGCCCCATAAACATCAGTTTTCTTTATATTAAGTGCATTTTACACTTGTGTTCATTTCATGGACATGTTGACATGATGGTATGTTAAAAACTAAGTTTTAGGTATTCATCTGAACCACCTCACCTTGCCTCACCGAGGTGGTTCAAATGAATACCCACAACACATTACGATCACACACCCGTGGGACATAGTGCATTTTTCACATCTCCAAAATGGCCACTTTTCTGATGAAAATCTTAGATATTTTTCTTAGTAATTCTCAAAACATACGTTGAGTGTGCTCGTTAGAACCGCCTCAGTGAGGCGGGTCTAAGGAGTACCCACAACTTATGTCTTGTAGCAGAAATAAGAAAAATAATGTATAGCCCCGTAAACCCCAGTTTTCTCTGTATAAAATGGTGTTTAGGGGGTTCTTCATATCAAGGACTTGTTCAACTGATGATAGGTTTTTGTGGAGTACTGACAAAAATTATCTTTATCACCAAATATCCTACTTATCTGTTTTAATGATAATTCACAGAAAATACACTGATCAGACTATGCAGTTGCACAGGCTCATAACAAAAACACCCCTGTATAATTTTGACCCCTTGAACTCCACTTTTATATGGTAAAACTGGGATTTACAAGGGTATACATTATTTCTCTTATTTCTGCTCTAAAATATAGATTATGGGTACTATTTTTTTTTTCTTATTTCTGCTCTAAAATAAAGATTGTGGGTACTCGTTAGAACCGCCTCGGAAATAAGAAAAATATCACAATTTTTCATCTTCAAATTTTCTCTTTTTTTTGGTGGTAAATTTTACAATGTATTTGTATAGGCGTGTTTTCGGAATGGGTTAATTATCACCATATACCAATCTATCTGTTTCTATGACAGTGCATAGCAAAGATTTTGATCAAACTATGCAAATGCACAGGCTGATCTGGGTCTTTTCTTGGTACACATGTTTAAAGACACCTTTTGGCTTGGCAGCACCCAAACGACTCGTCAAGAATAACTTACCTAGGATTGCAACAACTATATCATCTTTGAGTATCTCTATTGAGCCTCGAGAAACAAAGTAAAGCGCCGTAAGTACATCCCCCCTGTGGACCAGCGTATCCCCAGGGGGGACATGTGTAGTTTTAAACTTCATAGATAATGCCCGTAAACAACCTGGACTTGCACCTGAAAAAGACATGTTATACATTTAAACCTTTTTTGTACCAAATGGAATCTTCCTCTTAATATATGTAGAGTCCACTTCAAAATTTAGGGGTGTCAGGTTGTGTTTTTTTTTTTTTTTTTCCAAAATTTATTTGGTAAGTAGCCAAACTTTTAGCAAACAGTAGAGGCCCCGGATCAGACGCCGCATTCTGCAACGTCTGATCTATGCCTTCATTTTTGCCGGGGTACCTCTTTTGGGGTTTCTGGTACTAAATGGGTTAATACATCATAAGACCGGGCACCCACCCATTTGGGCTTGGAGAAATAGATTGGGCTGCATGAGCTGAAACCGACCACACATGACTATTGGGAAACTGCTTAGAAGGTCTAAGCCTGCCCAAGTGGTGCAAGTCGGACTGTCCATGCACTTTATGCTATTTTATCTCAAAGTCAGGTAAAAGTGCCACAACAGTGGAAATAATGTCTCCAAATTTACCTAACTATTGTTGACAGGGATGTAAAACCTCAATTCAAACAAATATCATAAGACCAATAAATCGGAAGTGTATAGTTGCAACATGAATACAGCAGGTGCCTTGCCCTCACAGAGCAGGTACTGTATATATCAAGAGTTATCTCTATTAATGTGGGTTTAGAATCTGTATCAGGAATGAAGAGAAATAAATATAATTCAAAATAAACTTATTTTTCAGTCAGATTAAAATTCTGTCAATTGTTTGTTTGTTTGATTTGAGGTTTAACATCCTCATTAACACTATCTAGGTCATTTTGGAGACACTGCTTCCAATTTTGTGAGACTTTTACTTGACATTGAGATTAAACATACATCTCAATCCCTGCCGTCCAATGAAACCAAAAGGCTTTATATGAGTGGAAAATATAAATTTCTGTCAAATATCAAAAGGCTGGAGTTCCGCCGGAGTCTATGTCACGCCTGTGGGGTGCTGAGTCCCAAAACCATGAAACGTAGGTGAAGGTCAAGCAAGGATACTGTACAAACCCATGGTATCCCCTTATAGAGGATCTTACCTGAGTGATCATGTATTATTTAATTGATTAAAAGAGTTGAGGAGAAGGGATAAAATGTGAGGCTTTGCCGAGCATTTTATCCCTTTTCCTCAACGAGTTTAATAAATTCAATAATACATGAGCACGAATGCAAGATTCTTTTTATCATATGACATTCAAAACGTATTTAATTCACGGTTTTTGAACAAAAATGTCATCATTCCGCCATTAGTAAACGCGACGTTGTTAAGTAAGGTTACGGAGCGTATCTAACTAATTTGCATATCTAATCCACTAGTGGATTACCGAAAATATTACATAGCGTTATTACACTCTCAGACGCGACGTCATATGATAAAGTAAGATAGTTAACTCTGTACTGACCAGGTGTTACATCATGGGATTTGAGCCCCCGCCCATAGGGGCTTGAAGAAGTATATGGGCTAAATGATGCTTCCACGCAGAGCTGAATCCGGCCCGCACACTAGTACTGGTAAACCACTTAGAGGATCTAAGCCTGTCCAGGAACAGCGGTGCGAGGCAGACCGTCCATGCTAATAAACTCTATTGGTTTCATTGGGCGACAGGGCTTGAGATGTCATTTGATCTCAATGTCGGGTAAAAGTCCCGCAAAATTGGAAGCAACGTCTCCAAAATGACCTTTACAGTGTTGACGGGGACGTTAAACATCAAATCAAACAAACATCATGGGATTTAGTTCCATACATACAGTAGAATTCTGCTATTAAGACCACCTAAAATTTAGACAAATATTGCTTTTAAAGGCATATATAGAAGATTTAAGGTATATTTTCTTTCTGTTTTCCACATCCAGTGTGCTCTTGAAGAAGACCACCTTTGGAACTGTTCAAAAGTGGTCTTAAAAGACCACTTTTGAACAGTCCCAAAGGTGGTCTTAATATAGGAATCTTACTGTATTTTCAATATGTAATACTACACATCAACATTGCAAAAGAGTGGATTATTTGCCAGGGGGCCCGTTCGGAGGATTCCGGTGCAGGAGGGGCTAATAAATTGCAACAGATTGACCAAGCATTGAAAGCAATATGTACATGTAATAAATATATAACTCTTAATTGTATAGTTATTTGGTTTAACATCATAAGCACAGCAAAGTAAATGATTGTGAAATATCCAGATAAAAGGTAATGTCACAGGTTGCGCTGAAGAATGACCATATATGGCAAATTTCTGTTTGTGCCATTTACTCATTTATAATTTTTTACTATTTAATTTCTGTGTGTTTTTTTTTTTTTTTTTGCTGGGGGGTAGTTTCGGTTGACAAAATTTACAAAGCACAGTAGCTCTTCTGTGCTGATGTCCATGTGATTATCACTGGCTTACATGAAATCCAAGTGGTGGTTGTTTATAGAAAATAGCTAGGCTGTGTGGTGGGCTAATATAAATAATTTTGTAATAGGGATGTCTGTTGAAGTTAGAAGGAAGTTGTGTGATTGGTTTGGTGGACAATGTAGACCGGGATCAGATGCCATGGAAAATGATGTCTGATTGGGGTTTACACTGTTTGCTTAGATTATATGTATTATCAGAAGTAAATATAATAAAGTCTATTTTTCATTCACCATGCAGAAAAAATGCAACTTCTCTGTGGCTTAAAGTAGATACATGTATCTAAGACCCAGTACAGATAATGGGACTCTCTCTGTTCTTATAATTTTTTTTGTTGTTGTTGTTGTTGTTGTCTGCTCATAGGTGGATAATAATGTTAGTACATTTTACTGTAAGATATTATATAGCAACCAAATTTAATTCCATTAGTTTACATACACCCTAGTGTGTATGTAATAATGCTTTTGATACATAAGCATTTAGCACAAATGCAAGCTTTTACATGTATTTATGTTTACCTTAGATGTTTTATTGCTTTTGTTTAAAGTTTTCATTTTACTTGTTGGACTAAACAGCCTGACAGCCCTTCCCCTCTTCAAAGCACAGTGCTTAAAACAATTTGAATATAAATATACCAAAAATGGCTGATTTAAAAATACTTTCCTACAATACACAAGGCCTTCAATGTTTACAAAAAAGAGTTGATGTTTTTGACTATCTTAAAGAGAGAAAAAATCATATATACTGTCTACAAGATACACACTTCATAAAAGAAAATGAAGTAAATATAATAGATCAATGGGGTAATAGTATTTGTATCTTCAGTAATTATAAATCAAATGCAAGAGGTGTTGCAATACTTTTTGGAAAAGATTTAGACTATAAAATAAATAATAAGCTAATAGACCAAAATGGAAATTACATAATTGTAGATATTACTGTTTCTAGCAAACGAATGACTTTGGTAAACTTATATGGACCAAACACAGATGATCCAAATTTTTTCCAAAATATCTCGGACTGCATTGAAGACATAGGAAATAGTGATGTCATTATCTGTGGTGACTATAATTGTGTTCTAGACCCTGACCTTGACTACTACAATTATAAATCAGTTAATAATGTTAAAGCTCGTGACAAAGTACTAGAAATGATTAGCACCAAATATCTAATAGACCCATTTAGAGAACTGAATCCAGAGCATAAGAAGTTTACATGGAGGAAAAACAAGAGGCCCATGGGCCACTATGCTCACCAGAGCTCAGGTGGGCACTGCCCATCCTGCCCAATGGCAGCCATGTATTTTAACATGATATCATTTTAATCCACCAAATGAACCCCCATGTCCAAATGAGCACCCATGTGGACTCAGCATCTGAAAAGTTAGGCCTTTTATGAAGAAGAGGGGGTGGGGCATGGACCCAATGGAACCCTGGTTGGTATCACTAAATGCGTCTTATCATAAGAAACAAAAATATATATGGTTTAGCAGTGGGGATCTGTAAGGCCTCTTTAACAGTTGAGGGGTTGGGGCATGCATGCCCTGTTGATCCCAGGAAAGCACAAACTGTTGTCCCTAAATGTGTCTTATCATAAGGACCAAGTATATATATGGTTCAGTGCTGGGAATCTGACCGGTTTCAGAGATTTGAGGCCCTTTTATGAAATAGGAATGGCCCCTGCGGACCCCGCAACAGTAGGTGTGCTAATAATAAGGAACAAGAACATATATGATTATGGGGTGGGGATTTGAATGGTTTCTGAAATATAAAGCCTTTTATGAAATGGAAGGGCGGGGCACATTGCCTCAGCACAAAGAGACCTCCAGGTTGGTGTGATTGAACGAGTCTTATCATAAGGAACAAGTATATGGTTTAGGGGTGGGGATCTGAACTATTTCTGATATATATGGCTTTTAATGAAGTAAAGCGGTGTGGCATGGCCTGGGCGTGCCCCGGGGACTCCCAAGCTGGTCTTATCATAAGAAAGATGAATATATATGGTTTAGGGTGGGGCTAAGAACATTCTCTGAGATATAAGGCCTTATGTGAATTGGAGGGGGGGGGGGGGGTGGGGGCAAGGCCCAGGGAGACTCCCAGGTTGGTGTCAATGAATGTGTCTTATCATAAGGAACAAGACTATATATGGTTAAGGGGTGGCCATCTGTAGGGTTTCCGAGATATTGTGATATTATGAAATGGAGGGGGTGGGGCATGGCCCCAGCATATCCCTGGGAACCCCCAGGTTGGTGTTACTGAATGCGTCTTATCAAAATGAACAAGAATATATATGGTTTAGGGGTGGGGATCTGAACAGTTTCTGAGATATATGGCCTTTTGTGAAGTGGAGGGGTGGGGCAAGGCCCCAGCGCATCTCTGAGGACCCCCAGGTTGGTGTCAATGAATGTGTCTTATCATAATAAGCACGCATATATATGGTTTATGGGCGGGGATCTGTAAGGTTTCCGAGATATTGGGCCTTTTATCAAATGGAGGGGGTGGGGCATGGCCCCGGTGCATCCAGGGGACTCCCAGGTTGATGTCACTGAATGGGTCTTATCAAAAGGAACAAGAATATATATGGTTTAGGGGTGGGAATCTGAATGGTTTCCGAGATATTGGGCCTTTTATAAAGTTGAGGGGGTGGGGCCTGACCTGTGCGCATCCCTGACGACCCCCAGGTTGGTGTTACTGAATGCGTCTTATCAATAGGAACAAGAATATATATGGTTTAGGGGTGGGGATCTGAACAGTTTCTGAGATATATGGCCTTTTGTGAAGTGGAGGGGTGGGGCAAGGCCCCAGCGCATCTCTGAGGACCCCCAGGTTGGTGTCAATGAATGTGTCTTATCATAAGAAGCACGCATATATATGGTTTAGGGGCGGGGATTTGTAAGGTTTACGAGATATTGGGCCTTTTATGAAATGGAGGGGGTGGGGCATGGCCCCGGTGCATCCAGGGGACTCCCAGGTTGATGTCACTGAATGGGTCTTATCATAAGGAACAAGAATATATATGGTTTAGGGGTGGGGATCTAAATGGTTTCCGAGATATTGGGCCTTTTATTAAGTGGAGGGGGTGGGGCATGACCTCGGCGCATCCCTGAGGACCCCAAGGTTGGTGTTACTAAATGTGTCTTATCAATAGGAACAAGAATATATATGGTTAAGGGGTCGGGATCTGAATGGTTTCTGAGATATATGGCCTTTTATGAAGTGGAGGGGGTGGGGCATGGCCCCGGCACAACCTGGGGGACCCTCAGGTTGGCATAAAAGCATATGGCTGAAAGAATTTTACTCAAGAAACATTTCTATAAAAGTTTTGTCCAAATATCTGCAATGACTTGGCAGTAAATGCCATTTTTCAATTTTCCCCATTATAAGTCTATGGAAACTCTAAGTTGCCATAGCAACCAAACTAATGGGCCGATTTTCATAAAAAACACAAACTTTCAATCCCCCAGCCCAAGGATGCTACAGATAAAATTTGGGCTGAATCGGTCCAGTGGCTTCAGAGAAGAAGATGTTTGAAAGTGTTGACGACGACGACGACGACGACGACGACAACGACGACGACGACGACGCCGGACAACTGCCTATCCTATAAGCTCCCCCGGAGCCTTCGGCTCTGGTGAGCTAAAAATCCTTGTAAACAAGCAAGGTTAGATTTCTTTCTTATTTCTGAAAGTTTAATGCAGCATACTAAAAAATCTTTGATTGAATCAAGTTACAGATCTGACCATTCAATAGTATCTCTTGAACTTAATTTAACAAATTTCACACAAGGCAAATCATACTGGAAACATAATAACTCCTTACTTATTGACTCAGAATACTTATCACGCATAAATAGCAAAATAGCACAGATCAAACAGCAGTATGCATTGCCTGTTTATAATATGGAGGAAATGGACAAAATTCCAAATGAAGAAATACAATTCACCATAAATGACCAACTTTTCTTAGACACACTGTTGATGGAACTTCGAGGTGAATCAATATCATACTCAAGCTTCAAAAATAAACAAAAAAATCAGAGAGAAAAAGAATTGATAAAAACAATAAATGACCTTGAAAATAGTGTGGATGAAAGAAATATACAGCAGATAGAAATTCTGAGAACTGAACTTTATGACATTAGAAATCATAAAATGAAAGGACATATGATTCGATCTAAAGCACAATACATAGACGAAGGGGAAAAGCCTACAAAATATTTCTGTGGATTAGAAAAACACAATTTTATTTCTAAAACAATTAGTAAAATTATAAAAGATGATGAAACAGTTATAACAGAACAGTCAGAAATCTTGAATGAAACAGAATTATTTTATAAAAAGCTATATGAAAATAAAGATGATACTTTAGAAAATATCAGTTTAGAAGACTATATGAAAAATACAAAAATGACTAAACTTTCAGATCAAGAAACATTCGACCTTGATGGACCATTAACCATGAAAGAAATATCGGATTCATTATATAATATGAAACATGGCAAAAGTCCAGGAATAAGTGGTTTCTCAGCAGAGTTTTTCAAGGTATTCTGGAGGCAAATAGGTATCTTTGTACTCAGATCATTAAATTTTGGATACAAAAATGGGGAACTTTCTATATGCCAATGCCAAGGAATCATAACTTGCATTCCTAAAGAAAATAAACCTAAACAATATCTTAAAAATTGGAGACCCCTAACACTACTGGATTCTGTGTATAAAATAGCTTCTGGAGCAATAGCCAACAGACTAAAAGGCATACTTGATAAAATAATTGACAAAGATCAAACTGGCTTTGTAAAAGGAAGATATATTGGTGAAAATACCAGATTAATTTATGACTTAATGAATTATACTGATCAAAATAAGATACCAGGTTTACTGTTATTAATAGATTTTGAGAAAGCTTTTGATTCCCTCTCATGGTCTTTTATTAATAAAGCAATGAAATACCTTAATTTTGGTGAGTCATTTATACACTGGATAGAAACATTTTATAAAAATATAACATCTGCAGTTATACAATGTGGATATTTATCAACATTTTTTAGTATCGGTCGTGGATGCCGACAGGGAGATCCTCTGTCACCATATCTGTTCATATTATGTGCTGAATTTCTCTCTTCTGTTATAAGGCAAAATAAGAAAATTTCAGGAATTTATGTAAAAGATACAGAATTTAAAATATCACAGTTTGCTGATGACACCTCAATATTTCTGGATGGTTCAAATGATTCACTTCAAAATACTTTACATGAATTAGAAAGATTTGCTAAAATATCGGGCCTAAAGATAAATTTTGATAAAACTCAGGTAGTTTGGATTGGCTCCAAAAAGTACAGTACAGAAACAATTAAAACAAAATGGAAACTGTCATGGGGATGTCAAAGATTCAAAATATTGGGTATAAACTTCAACGTAGATCTAGATAAAATGGAAATGGAAAACTATAAGGCAAAACTACAACAACTGGAAAACATCGTAAAACAATGGGAAAAACGATCGCTTACACCACTTGGCAAAATAACAATAATAAAGACATTTATGATTTCAGTCTTTAACCACCTATTTTTAATGCTGCCAAATCCAAGTAAAACCATCATTCAACAAATAAACAAAATCATATATAACTTTTTATGGAATAATAAGACAAGTAAAATCAAAGTGTCAATTGTGCAACAACAATACTATAATGGTGGACTAAAAATGTTAAATTGAGATGCCTTTATACAATCTTTAAAATCCACATGGATACGGAGGTTACTGATAACAAATAACAAATGGCAGGTCTTCATAAAAGAGCATGTGAATATTGAAAAACTAACTAACTGTAACATGATGTATATAGAAGAAACAATTAGGACATTAAAAAATACATTTTGGAAAGATGTTTTGCAAACACTGATAAATATTAACAAGAAATCAGTGGTCAGAGAAGCAGCCATCTTAAAAAGCCCAATATTTTATAATAACAGCGTAAAGATAGGAGGAACATATATCTTTTTTAGTGAGTGGTACAACAAAGGCATAAGATACATAAATGATTTAATAAATGAGAAGGGTGAATTTTTAAATGAAACTGAGATTTTTGCCAAAACAGGGATAAAGACTAACTTTTTACAATACAATGGCTTGATAAGAGCAATAAAAACATATTTAAAACAAGTTAAAATAGAAGTAACACATAAGGAACAATGCCCTTTTATTCCATCCCACATTTCAGCTCTGTTACAGCATCATAAGGGAAGTGAAGATATGTACAACATCCTAAATACAAGAACTGAAACACCTACAGGACAATGTACTTGGAACAAACTTTTCAACATAACAAAAGAGGAATGGAAAAGGATATACATGTTTCCATTTCATGTCACTAAATATCCAGCACTTCAGTGGTATCAAATTAGTATTAACCACAACATTTTAGTCACAAATAAGTTGTTAAACAAAATGAAAATAAGAAATGATGCACTCTGTACTCTCTGCCAGATGGATAACGAAACAATTGTCCATCTACTATGGAATTGTTGTAAAACACAACAGTTCATTAATGGCATAACCCAGTGGTTAAATTCATATAATATACATTGTGATCTTACTAAAGAGTACTTCATTTTCGGATTGCAGAGGGGACACAGTGTAGACAAAATACTGCATTTTATCCTTTTATATGCAAAATATTATATTTACCTGGCTAGGTGTAAAAACCAACAACTGTATATCAGAGTTTTTCAAATGAAACTCCAAGTTATGTACAAAGTTCATAGACAGATTGCGCAAGCAAACCAAGAGGAAGAAACTTTTTTTGCAGATTGGAGCCCATATTTAGCACTAATTAATAATATTTAATACTAATAAAAAAAAACAGTAAAAAGGATACAGAAATAGAATGTTAAAACAATAAAAGAAGATCAAATAAAAGTAGATCACTGTGTGTATACCAATCCCCTTCCCAAAGCCTTATAGTATATATTTACTACTGAACATGCATAAGGCTGTCAGGCATGTAAATTGAAATCTGTAAACTGATGCATTTAATATATTGATTTCTGAAACTAATTACATAGATTGCTTGTACATCCCATCCTCTTAGATTCATCATTGTTTACCTGCTATACAATAATATTTTCTTGGATATACGAAAAATTGCATTACTGGCCATACATAAGAGCTTTATAAAAGAAAGTGATATGGTTGACAAGAAGTTTGGGTGTATTGGTTAAATATTATTAATACACCACAACTTCATTACAACCCAGTTCATTATAACATGGTTTGGATATAACACAGCTTCAATATTTAACCCAAACATGTATAGATTGTATAGAAGAATGACCATAAATGGTAGTTTTTCTGTGTAATCTGTACATTTTTGTTTGGCTATAACATGGTTGTTTGACTAATACAGTTTCTGCTGTGGACCCCATTAATAGTGTTTTTAAGAGGCTGTGATGTACATTTTAATATCATGATTTGTTAATCCCTAAAGGTTCTAGAATTTCCAACAGACATGTATATGAAAACAGGGCAGATCCAAATTAGACTCAAAAGTGGTCTTATCTGGATCTTTACTGTTTTCCTTTCCTTCAGGAAACTCCAGCAATTTTAAAATGTCCAAAATCTTGGGAATCTTTATGGGAATACGTTAACAGTATGTCAGTAAGGGAGAAAAGTGTACTACCACACATTCATAACTATAAAACACTTCTTAGTCATGTTTTGACAGACTCCAGACTGTCAGGGTGAAAGAGAATGAAAGGGTAGTACACATGGTGTCTGATAGAGGAAAGAAAGAAATTACTGGAAAACTTCTTTCAGATAAGACCCCTGGTCTGTAAGAAGAATTGTATACTGGGGTAAAAAAAAATGTAATTAAACTTACAGATTTCAAAAAAAAAAAAAAAAAAAAAAAAAAACATTGCAAAAGAGATTCATGAAGATTTGTTTGTTCGTTTGATTTAAGGTTTAACGTCCCCGTCAACACTGTATAGGTCATTTTGGAGACGTTGCTTCCAATTTTATGGGACTTTTAGCCTACAATGAGATGAAATGATATCTCAAGCCCTGTCACCAAATGAAACCAATAGGATTTATAAGCATGAACGGTCCGACTCGCACCGCTTTGCCCGGGCAGGCTTAGATCCTCTAAGCAGTTTACCAGTACTGGTGTGCGGCCGTATTCAGCTCTGCGATGAAGCATCATGCAGCCCATCTATTTCTTCAAGCCCCGGTGGAGGGGAGATTCATGAAGGACTATAGCAACAACTGCTGTCTTTATCACATCATAAAGGTAGAAAATGAAATAATTTTGGATTTATAATTCTTTTTGGGATCATTCAGTGTATTGTTTTTGAAGGTTTGGGATTGATTGTTTCCAAAAAAATACTGAGCAATATACACAGCTCTACAAGTAAAATGGATATGTCAATCATAATATGTAACATTTTGATGATCACTCAAGATGTGCATTTATCTCTGAAGTTGCCTAGCAACAATGTTACATGATCCCCTGTCTTTCATCAGGATATGTCTACATGAAGGTTAGGTTGAAGTGTAAATGGTGTGAAAAAAGGGAAAACAGGAATGATCCTGATCAGACGCCACAATCTTAGGCATCTGATCTGGACTTTGACAGGACACGAGATGAACAAGAGTTAGGTGGAAAATCTCTTACACTTCACCTTACCGTAATGATCCTAAGTATTGGGACAGACAGACCTAAGCAAACAGTGCAGACCCAGATCAGACTGCCCAGATGCCACAATCTTAGGCATCTGATCTGGACTTTGACAGGACACGAGATGAACAAGAGTTAGGTGGAAAATCTCTTACACTTCACCTTACCGTAATGATCCTAAGTATTGGGACAGACAGACCTAAGCAAACAGTGCAGACCCAGATCAGACTGCCCAGATGCCACAATCTTAGGCATCTGATCTGGACTTTGACAGGACACGAGATGAACAAGAGTTAGGTGGAAAATCTCTTACACTTCACCTTACCGTAATGATCCTAAGTATTGGGACAGACAGACCTAAGCAAACAGTGCAGACCCAGATCAGACTGCTCCTGAAGGAGAAGTCTGATCAGGGTCTGCACTGTTCTAATTAAACAGTGCAGACCCAGATCAGACTGCTCCTAAATGGAGCAGTCTGATCAGGGTCTACACTGTTTGCTATTCTGTCTGCACCTCTTGGACTCCTCGCTGGATCATGAAACAAATTTATTAAAATTTTAGGAGAACTACAGCAAGTCCTCAAGGTGTCCCAAATTTTAGGATTTTTACAGTATGACACCTTTTGTGATTCAGAGCAAAATAACAATGATTCAACATTATTCCTGATGCCACTTACCCTTAAAAGCTGAACAGCTACTTAGAAGGGTTCTGTTTAGATGAAAACATATATCTGCTTGTAGACATTCTGGAAAACTCTTTAGAACCTGGGAAAAATAAAAAGATTTTTAATAATAAGTAATAATAATTTATAACAATGTCATGCAAAAAGAGTTTGGTTAACAGTTTCCTACTGGTGTCAAAACTTCTACTATACTTTATGCCATACTGGTGTACAACCTTACATGTTCATACTGATGCCATACTGGTGTGAAACCTTACATGTTGCCATTGCCATACTGGTGTGAAACCTTACATGTTCATGATGTAAAACCTTACATAATCATATTGATGATATACTGGTGTAAAATTGATGCCATACTGGTGTGAAACCTTACATGTTCATGGTGTGAAACCTTACTTGTTCATATAAATACCATAGTTGTTGTTGGATTTGAGGTCTAACATCCCCGTAAACCCTGTATAGGTCATTTTGGAGATGTTGCTTCCAATTTTGTGGGGCTTTTAACTGACATTAAGATGAAATGACTTCTCAAGCCCTGTTGCCCAATGAAACCAATAAGGTTCATAAGCATGGATAGTCCGACTGGCATTGCTTTGCCTGGGCAGGCTTAGATCCTCTATGTGGTTTACCAGTACTCGTGTGCGGTCAGTTTCAGCGCTGCGTGGAAGCATTATGCAGCCCATCTATTTCTTCAAGCCCTGATGGGTGGGTGTAAACCTAAGATGTTTATATCAACATCAAGCTGGCATGAAAACTAATGTGACATATCAATGCCATACAGTATTTTCTAATTGGGTTTTATGGCTGTTTCAAGATTATTTCTTTTACATCCAACCAACTGGTTTTTGTTTTGTTTGATTTGAGGTTTAACGTCCCCGTCAACACTGTAAAGGTCATTTTGGAGACGTTGCTTCCAATTTTGTGGGGCTTTTAACTGACATTTAGATGAAATGACTTCTCAAGCCCTGTTGCCCAATGAAACAAATAAGGTTCATAAGCATGGACAGTCCGACTCGCATTGCTTTGCCTGGGCAGGCTTAGATCCTCGATGTGGTTTACCAGTACTCGTGTGCGTTCAGTTTCAGCTCTGCGTGGAAGCATTATGCACCCCATCTATTTCTTCAAGCCCTGATGGGCGGGTGTAAACCTAAGATGTTTATATCAACATCAAGCTGGCATGAAAACTAATGTGACATATCAATGCCATACAGTATTTTCTAAGTGGGTTTTATGGCTGTTTCAAGATTATTTCTTTTACATCCAACCAACTGGTAGAGGTGGCAATAGACCAGAGTACCTGGAGAAAACATATTCTTGCACACCAGACAAAGAAATCCGTGATTTTACCCTGGGATAGAAATTTATGTTCTGTCCCTGGTGTTCCCACCCCAAATCGAATATAATCGCGTGTTTGATAAATACACTGGTTGATTACAACCTCATGTGCGGCGTCGTCATGCGTGACGTCACTAAACATTCCTGTTGTGTCATCACAAAATGGCGGACGTCGGTAACCGAAGTGACAGCAGCATTAAAAATTCGCAATAGCAATGGAAGGTATGCAAGAAAAAGAATCCAATATCCTTTCCACTACCATAGCGTATTTTTGCGTAATTACTGCCAAAAACTTTTTGAACGACCCTCATTCTTTCCCATATTCAACCATACTTTTGATAAGGGTGTTTTTGAATAGGGTATTCCAACAACTGTTTGCAACATGCATATCAATCCTCTAAGAGATACTGGAACAGGACCAGAGGCTTCCAAACCTGGCAAAAAGTCGAAAAAATTAGCCTCTGAAATTGCCATTCTGCCCCATGTTCTTTGAGACGGCGTGCTGTCTGTACGAAACAAGTGCGGCCAAAACAAAGACATGTCAAGAATAGGTACAAAAGAGTGAAACGTACATAAGGTAAAATGAAAGAAAACGAGAGGAAAATTAGATTGAGAAAAACGCAAAAAAAAAAAAAAAAAAAAAAAAAAGAAGTCCGTGAGCATGTTTTAGCATAGCGTGACCCCTGCGCCATGACCTATGACGTCATCAGAAAGTTTGTTTTCACATACCGAACAGTACATTTTGTCTTCTATTGAAAACGGGCTAGACAAGACTAAATGAACCAAAAGATCGGGTTCTAGGGCGAAATGTTCTCCCCTACCCCCATTTTAGTCATGGTTTCAAAAATGCCCGGCAGTCCTAAGGATATGGTGAAAAAGTGAAAATCCCTGTAAATTGCCCCGATTTCCTCATATTTCAACAAAATATGTCGAAAAATAAAGATTTCAAGTTTAAAACGGCTAGTTCCGCTGTTCTAAATAACTTCGCCATATCCTTTCCACTACCATAGCGTATTTTTGCGTAATTGCTGCCAAAAACTTTTTGAACGACCCTCATTCTTTCCCATATTCAACCATACTTTTGATAAGGGTGTTTTTGAATAGGGTATTCCAACAACTGTTTGCTACATGCATATCAATCCTCTAAGAGATACTGGAACAGGACCAGAGGCTTCCAAACCTGGCAAAAAGTCGAAAAAATTAGCCTCTGAAATTGCCATTCTGCCCCATGTTCTTTGAGACGGCGTGCTGTCTGTACGAAACAAGTGCGGCCAAAACAAAGACATGTCGAGAATAGGTACAAAAGAGTGAAACGTACATAAGGTAAAATGATAGAAAACTAGAGGAAAATTAGGTTGAGAAAAACGCAAAAAAAAAAAAAAAAAAAAAAAAAAGAAGTCTGTGAGCATGTTTTAGCATAGCGTGACCCCTGCGCCATGACCTATGACGTCATCAGAAAGTTTGTTTTCACATACCGAACAGTACATTTTGTCTTCTATTGAAAACGGGCTAGACAAGACTAAATGAACCAAAAGATCGGGTTCTAGGGCGAAATGTTCTCCCCTACCCCCATTTTAGTCATGGTTTCAAAAATGCCCGGCAGTCCTAAGGATATGGTGAAAAACTGAAAATCCCTGTAAATTGCCCCGATTTCCTCATATTTCAACAAAATATGTCGAAAAATAAAGATTTCAAGTTTAAAACGGCTAGTTCCGCTGTTCTAAATAACTTCACCATATCCTTTCCACTACCATAGCGTATTTTTGCGTAATTGCTGCCAAAAACTTTTTGAACGACCCTCATTCTTTCCCATATTCAACCATACTTTTGATAAGGGTGTTTTTGAATAGGGTATTCCAACAACTGTTTGCAACATGCATATCAATCCTCTAAGAGATACTGGAACAGGACCAGAGGCTTCCAAACCTGGCAAAAAGTCGAAAAAATTAGCCTCTGAAATTGCCATTCTGCCCCATGTTCTTTGAGACGGCGTGCTGTCTGTACAAAACAAGTGCGGCCAAAACAAAGACATGTCGAGAATAGGTACAAAAGAGTGAAACGTACTTAAGGTAAAATGATAGAAAACGGGAGGAAAATTAGGTTGAGAAAAACGCAAAAAAAAAAAAAAAAAAAAGGAAGTCCGTGAGCATGTTTTAGCATAGCGTGACCCCTGCGCCATGACCTATGACGTCATCAGAAAGTTTGTTTTCACATACCGAACAGTACATTTTGTCTTCTATTGTAAACGGGCTAGACAAGACTAAATGAACCAAAAGATCGGGTTCTAGGGCGAAATGTTCTCCCCTACCCCCATTTTAGTCATGGTTTCAAAAATGCCCGGCAGTCCTAAGGATATGGGTGTGAGGGGTGGATTGATAAATCCGTCCCGAGGGACACTGTCCGGCATCACGAGGCTTGCCGAGTGATGCCGGACAGTGATCCCGAGGGACGGATTTTTCTATCCACCCCTCACACCCATATGAGATTCTTATAATATTATCTTTCCCCCTATAACAGAACATGAACCTAACAAGTACCCAAAACACAATTTTAACCCATAACATACCAATCACGACAATTGATGCCTGCTTTTCCACTGCCGGTTACCTTAAAAGTCAGTTTTTGCAAACAGTGTGGTTTCAGATCAGACTGCTCCTATAGGAGCAGTCTGATCTGTGTTCACACTGTATGCCTGTATGCAAAAATATTTTTATAAAGTCTGCAAGAAGATACAGTAGACGACATAAGCAGACAACATTTTCAGATGTAGCTTAAGCCGGATAAAACGTCCCATAGACAAAATGTCCCATGCCATTTTTGAGCAGGTGGACAAAATGTCCCACATCATTTTTTCCGGGTGGACAAAACGTCCAACATCATTTTTTCAGGGTGGACAAAACGTCCCACACAATTTTGACAGGGTGGACAAAACGTCCCATGCTATTTCGACAGGGTGGACAAAACGTCCCATATTCATTTAATTCATTATACTTTATAAAAAGGAATTGTCCAATCTATCTAATAAATAACTAATTGTTATCCCCACGCTTTTCGAAGAAAAAGTGGGGATATTGTAATTGTCTTCGTCGTCCGTACGTCCGTCCGTCTGTCTTACCGGACAACTCCTCCCACACTTTTACAGCTAGAAACTTAAAACTTTGGGAACTGATAGGTCTTTGGTCTGAGGAGTGCATGACACTTTTGGAATTTTGATCCTACCCCTAGGGGCCAGGCCAGGGGGTGGGGTGCCCCCGGGGGTAAAAAATCAAAGTTTTCAGAATCTGGTCGTGTGACATATCAAATCGAACGGCATAATGAGTGGAATACATAACAATCAAAATTTGACCCCTAGGGTCAGGTTTGAGGTCACCAGAGGTCAAAAACTTGGATTTTCACCCCCATAACCCCCTTTTTAACGATTACCGGATAACTCCTCCTACGCCATTTCAGATAGAAACATGAAACTTTGGGAACTGATAGGTCTTTGGTCTGAGGAGTGCATGACACTTTCGGAATTTTGATCCTACCCCTAAGGGCCACCCAGGGGGTGGGGTGCCCGGGGGTAAAAAATCAAAGTTTTCAGAACCTGGTCGTGTGACATATCAAATTGAACGGCATAATCAGTAGAATACATAACAATCAAAATTTGACCCCTAGGGTCAGGTTTGAGGTCACCAGAGGTCAAAAACTTGGATTTTCACCCCCATAACCCCTTTTTTAACGATTACCGGATAACTCCTCCTAAGCCCTTTCAGATAGAAACATGAAACTTTGGGAAATGATAAGTCTTTGGTCTGAGGAGTGCATGACACTTTCGGAATTTTGATCTTAAGATTGGTAGGGAGTTGCAATTGAGAACTTATATAGTGGCGTATCTTTAAAAAAGCGTGGGGATATGCAATGGCGTGCCATCGACTGCGGGATTCTAGTTGTTTGTTGAAATGATATTAGAAATGATATTAGCTCAATCATACACAGTGTGCAAATATTTTGACTAATTACAATTAACACATTCCGACTAGGAATTTGTTTGTTTGTTTGATTTGAAGTTTAATGTCCCCGTCAACACTGTAAGGGTCATTTTGGAGACATTGCTTCCAATTTTGTGGGACTTTTACCAGACAATGAGATGAAATGACATCTCAAGCCCTGCTGCCCAATGAAGCCAATAGGGTTTATAAGCATGGACGGTCCGACTTGCACTGCTTTGCCTGGGCTGGTTAGATCCTCTAAGTGGTTTACAAGTACTTGTGTGCAGGTCGGTTTCAGCTCTGCGTGGAAGCATCATGCAGCCCATCTATTTCTTCAAGCCCCGAAGGGCAGGGGCTGCCGCCTTGGAATAGAGACCTATCTAATTAATAACTAATTGAAATCAAATAAGTACAATCTTACAAACTGGGAAGATATTTTTACTACGGTAATTACAATAAACACATTCTGATTGGAAATTAAAGGCCTGTATCAGTTAGTGTAGTTAAAGAACAAAGTGAATTGTTTTGTGAATTAAAGGTGTGGACAAGTTCAACTCATTGAAAAATGTGAAAAAAAAAGGTGAAAAGGGTACTCATATACGAAGAAAAAAACAACCAAATCCCAAAACCACCTCAAGACTATGGGACGTTTTGTCCACCCTGACGAAATAGCATGGGACGTTCTGTCCACCCTGTCAAAATCGTGTGGGATGTTTTGTCCGCCCTGAAAAAATGATGTGGAACATTTTGTCCATCCTGAAAAAATGACGTGGGATGTTTTGTCCACTTGGTCAAAAATGGCATGGAACATTTTGTCCATGCGACGTTTTGTCCTACATTCGTTAAGGAGACATTAGAACAAATATCCATTTATAATCCTTGTCTGGGATTATGATGTCATCATTTGGCCTACTTTATATCACTGCTACCTACCATATTCATATCAATGCCATTAGTATAAGACCACGCATGTTGGAAATACTCTTCCAATCTCTGCCGCAGCGGGTTTGGAATCTGATGGAACCGTATGAATTCTTTGATTCGAAGCATCTGTGTGTGGTACCGAGAGGTTCCTGAATACAACCGTTGAATAATTGCCGAAACATTACCAAAGATACTAGCATACATTAGAGCTGAAATAAATCAGAACCAGTGTCTTACAAGTTACTGTAAAAATCCTAAACATTCGGACACCCTGAAGCCTTGCTGTAATTCTCCTAAACTTTTAACAAATTTGTTTCATGATCCAGCAAGGAGTCCAAGAGGTGCAGACGTAATGGCAAACAGTGTAGACCCTGATCAGACTGCTCCTTCAGGAGCAGTCTGATCTGGGTCTGCACTGTTTGCTTAGGCCAGTTTGTCTCAATACTTAGGATCATTAAGGAAAGCATGAACAATTCAAAGCTTTTTAATATCAAAATTACAACAAACAAGGGATTTTCTTGCTAAAATCAGATGGCAGCTATGTGTTGATTGATCGAGTTGGGGTTTGATGACAGGATTACCTTTTGTGGGTCATTTTGTGTTGTCTCTGAGAGAAAGGTAGAAACAAGAGGGCCATGATGGCCCTGAATCGCTCACCTGAATCCAAGATGTTTCAATGCTTATGGAAATGAAGGATTCACTGCTTTAAGGAGATGTGGACCAAAGACTTTTATCTTTGGAGGCTATTTTTCATTACAGTGGAATTGGAAGGTTTTTCTATTTTTTAGCTCTGGTGTCCATTTTGTTGAACAGAGCAGAACAGTTAAGGCAATTTTGATAGAGGGTCACTCAAAGAACATTCCTGGGAAATTATTTTCAAATCGGGCCATTTGCCTAGGGGGAAAATTAATGTCATTTAAAGGTTTTTCTATTTTTAGCTCTGCCGTCTGGTGGCCATTTTGTTTAACGGAGTGGAATGATTTAGGCAATTTTGAAAGAGGGTCACTCAAGGAACATTCCTGTGAAATTATTTTCAAATCGGGCAATTTGCCTAGGAGGAGATGTCATTTAAAGGTTTTTCTATTTTTAGCTCTGGTGGCCATTTTGTTTAACTAAGCGGAACCATTTTGGCAATTTTGAAAGGGGTTCACTCAAAGAACATGCCTGTGAAATTATTTTCAAATCAGGCTATTTCTTAGGAGGAGATGTAATTTAAAGGTTTTTCTATTTTTAGCTCTGGTGGCCATTTTGTTAAACGGTGCAGAAGGATTTTGGCAATTTTGAAAGAGGGTCACTCAAGGAACATTTTTATGTAATGGAGCAGAACGATTTAGGCAATTTTGAAAGAGGGTCACTCAAGGAACATTCCTGTGAAATTATTTTCAAATTGGGCCATTTGCCTAGGAGGAGATGTCATTCAAAGGTTTTTCTATTTTTAGCTCTGGTGGCCATTTTGTTTAACGGAGCAGAACGATTTAGGCAATTTTGAAAGAGGGTCACTCCTAGAACATTCCTGTGAAATTCTTTTCAAAAAGGGCCATTTGCCTAGGAGGAAATGTCATTTAAAGGTTTTTCTATTTTTAGCTCTGGTGGCCTTTTTGTTTAACGGATTTAAGCAATTTTGAAAGAGGGTCACTCAACTGTAAGCCAATAACAGCTGGATGCTTCAGTGACTTAAATTAAGATACAGGGCACTACACTGATAAGGGTCTACACTGTTTGTCATTCAGTCTGCACCTTTTGGACTCCTTGCTGGATCATGAAATTTTTTAAAAGTTTAGGAGAATTACAGCAAGTCCTTTAGGATTTTTATGATAGCTTCATGCAAGAAGAAATATGTCTAACTCTATTGGCTATGCAGGCCTATTTGAAAACATAAATAAGGGAATGAAAAGGGCCCTATTCTCATGTGTTGGCACTATTATGGCTGGTATTTTAACTCTTATCCTGCTGAATAATTAATTTTGCCACACACATTTCTGACTTTGAACCAATCAGATTACTTGATGTAATTTACTCCTGCAAATTCACTATCGGAATGTTAAACAGTGTAGATCCTGATCAGATGGCTTTTTCAGAAGCCCCCTGATCTGGATCTACACTGATTGCAAATGTAGTGGTTGTCATGTTCAGTGGGATAAGAGTTAGCTAAAAAATTTATCACAATTACCATGTGTTTTGCAACCAAAAGTTTACAAGCCTAGGAAAGCTTTGCAGAACTGCAAAGCTTTATTTCATCCATTGGCAGAAGTTACACATCAAACTACATGTTTGTTTGTTTGTTTTGTTTGATTTGAGGTTTAACGTCCCCGTCAACACTGTAAAGGTCATTTTGGAGACCTTGCTTCCAATTTTGTGGGACTGTAACCCGACATTGAAATGAAATGACACCTCAAGCCCTGTCGCCCAACGAAACCAATAGGGTTTACTAGCATGGACGGTCCGCCTCGCACCGCAGTTCCTGGACAGGCTTAGATCCTCTAAGCAGTTTACCAGTACTAGCGTGCAGGCCGGATTCAGCTCTGGGTAGTAGCAGCATGTAGCCCATATATTTCTTCAAGCCCCTATGGGCAGGGTGGATCAGACTGTACGATAATAAGAGTTTCATTTAAAGATATGATCATAAGAGTTTCATATAAAGATATGATCATAAGAGTTTCATATAAAGATATGATCATAAGAGTTTCATATAAAGATTTGATCATAAGAGTTTCATATAAAGATTTGATCATAAGAGTTTCATATAAAGATTTGATCATAAGAGTTTCATATAAAGATATGATCATAAGAGTTTCATATAAAGATATGATCATAAGAGTTTCATATAAAGATATGATCATAAGAGTTTCATATAAAGATTTTGTGGAGAATATGAATTAATCAACTAAGATAGACGCTTAACTCTTATCATGCTGTTCATGACAACCCCTATCTTTGGAAACAGTGTAGATCCAGATCAGATGGCTTCTGAAGAAGCCATCTGATCAGGATCTACACTGTTTGACATGAAGTTTATGGCTTTGTAAGAATAATTACATGAAAAAATCTGATTTGTTTAAAGTCAGAAATGGGTGTGGCTAAACTGAATATTCAGCAAGATAAGGGTTAACATACCTGTGATAATCTTTTTAACTGTATGAGGGAGATTTGACATTGTGATAGGGAGATGTAAAGAATATATAGGGAAATTCTCAGTTCATATGAGGGAGACTCCAAAGTTTTACTAAAATTTAGCATAAATTGGGCAAAAATGAGCATCAAAATGAGGGAGTCTCCCTCCTTGTGAGGAAGGTATCACAGGTATGACGGTTAATAAACCTTTGAATACTTTACACATCTACTGGCTCAGGTGAGTGTACAAAATCCATCAACCTACTTATTATTAATCAGCTCATCAAAAACATCATTAACAACAATTTGATATGCTTCCCAAAAACTTTCAAGACAATCATTACACTAAAAGGCATCCCGCAGGGAAACAAAATAAGACCAAATTACTGTAATCATCCAAAATATTGAGTAAGATCAGAATGTGTCTAAGGGACATCATCTCAAGCCCTGTCACCCAATGAAACCAATAGGGATTATAAACATGGACTGTCCGATCGCACCGCTTTGCCTGGGCAGGCTTTGGTCCTCAAAGTGGTTTACCAGTTCTTGTGTGCGGTCAGTTTCAGCTCTGTGTCAAAGCATCAAGCAGCCCATCTATTTTTTCAAGCCTGGATGGGCAGGGGGCTTCCCTGTCTGGTAGTTGTAACACTGATGACAAATGAGCCCCGCCAAGCGAATTTGGGTCTTCGAGCATTCCGTCATGACAAATTTTAACTGCGCATGCCCAGCCATTCAAAGGGTCCAGGGATATGGCTTTCTATCTGAAGGTTCCTCTTGATTAACTGCTTTTATGAGCGAGCAGCGAAGGTTCTGGCGAGACTGCGCGGACACCCAGGCTCGCCTGAACCTTTGCTGCTTGCATAGGCGATAAGTACCAAAATCGCTTGACGGGGCCCAAATGTAATGCAAATCGCTAACACCATTTTCCAAATTGCTGACACCATCCATCTCAAATGCAGATGGATGGATGGACAAGGATAGCATTATATGCCCTTTCCACCATAGAGTGGTGCGCACATGAGAAGGCAAAGTAAACAGTTTAGACCCTTATCATGATTAGACTGCTGTAAAAGGAACAGTCTGATAATGCAGGGTCTACACTGTTTGCCCTTTCACTATCATATTAAGGTCCCACTTTTTTTGTTTAAAGGCCCAGTCTGCAATATTAAGGTCATGTACTTGTTAACTCTTCTCTTGCTGAATATTCATTTAAGCCACACCCATTTCTGTCTATCAACCAATCAAATTACTTGATGTAATTTATTGCTACAAATTCATAAACTGAATGCCAAACAGTGTAGATCCTGATCAGGTGGCTTCTGAAGAAGCCACCTGATCTGGATCTACACTGTTTGCAAATATAGGGGTTGTCGCGAACAGCAAGATAAGGGTTAAATTTATCTCTCCTCATTTTTCCTTGTCAAGCTAAGTCCATCTAAGTCAAGTTAACAAGACAGCCTACATTCCTGCCCCTGGGCCCAGTTGTTCAAAGCATCTTTAGCTTAATGAGCTTGTTAGTGGTCAAATTGTTAACTGTTCTAGCAAGTACAATATCTAATATGCTGCTATTTTTTCTGAAAAAAAATGTGAGCAGCTTTTGCATTTGCAAAAGCTGCTCACATTTTTTCTGCAGAAATATCAGTATATATATCTGCCATATTCACTGATCAAAGTTTCAACAGTAAGTTAACAAACAACATTGTTACTTTTGAACAACTGGCTCCAGATGGTACTTAAACTTTAGAACAATTACAATATCTGGTGAAGTTGTTCCAAAATTTGGAGTAGTTAATGTATTATTTCCAGGTGAAAATTACATAAATAAATGTAGATTTAGAGATAAAATATGTGAAGTTGGAAGTTTCTTCTTTGAAGACAAAAAAAAAATCAAAAGAATTGCATGGAAACAAACTAGAATATGTAAATCTCACAAGTATGCTGCTGGTATGAAAAGCAGTTACTATATTTTCTTGGATACCAGATATGGAAATCTGTGGTTTTAGCCTGGGACAGAAATTTTGTTCGTAACAGGTCAACCATGTGGCTCGGTACCTCAGTCAGTAGAGGGTTCACATGGTATGCTAGAGGCCCTGGGTTCGAGTCCTGGTTGAGCCATCTTGGATTCTTCTTTTTCCTCCCCTGTGACATTTGGTGGCCTGTGTGGGTCCAGCACCGCGTCTAAGAGCATGAAATAGTATCAAAATAGGTCTTGCAGCCGGACTGAATATGGCTTGGAGATTCAGGACGAAATTCATTAGGCAGGGGTGAAATGTAACAGGTTGACCGTGTGGCTCGGTAGCTCAGTCAGTAGAGTGTTTGCACGGTATGCGACAGGCCCTGGGTTCGAGCCCTGGTCAAGACATGCTCTTTTTCCTCCCTTGTGACATGTTCTTACCCTGGTCACTCACGGTTCTTACCCATCGTCAGGGTAAAAATCAAATATTCTCACATGTTTGATACGCAATGGTTGAATATGACCTCATATGCACCGTTGTTAAGGTTGACAGCATGTAACATGATGTTGCTAAATATCACAGTAGTGTCATCACAATATGGCGGACTCTGGCAATCGAAGTGACTGCATTGTTAAATTCCATGCTCAGAAATGGAAGATTCTTATTATGGAATATAAGATTCTTATATTCCATAATAAGAGCACAGGGTGTTGAGTGAAAACAACACTAAAAATCCTTCCATTAACTCTTATCCTGCTAAACACAGCAACCTCTACCTTTGTCATTCTGTTTCTGAATAATGAACCAAAACACTATGTCAGGTATTTTGATTGGTGGATAATTAGATGTGGGTGTGGCTAAATTATTTTTTTCAGCTGAACAAGAGTTAAACTGAAAGCCTGCCGCCTGGTGCAACTGTAGGTTCCTGTAAGCTTATCACTGTGAGGTCAGAATATTGCTTAAAAGCGTTACCTACAGAATCTGGACTGGAATCAAGCATTGGGTTTACCCAGATCAGACACCATTGAATGCAGCATCCGATCAGGGTCTACACTGTGTTAATAATGTACAGGAATATAAATGTTAACAAGAGCACCGCATGTGGGTGCCAACGCTCTGCTGCAAAAATTCTAAGTCGAAAAGGGGCATAACTGTGCCAAAAATATTTTGAGGGTTACCTCACCTATTGGTATGAGTTCCCCATTTCATAATGAACAACTAGTCCGAGTTTCAAGTAAATATGTTCAGTAATGACAGAGATATTACAAAATGTCCAAATTTTTGCACGACGACCCGGACGACGCCAGTGCTATGACAATACCTCATCGTTTTCGTCGAAAACAGCTGACCCCTCAATACTATCAGTGCTTTGGTTATATTTATGAGCAGTACGAAAATTCACACTGAACTGAGTTTACCCTTATCTCACTGCATAAATTAATTTAGCCACACCCTTTTATATTTCAACCAATCAGACTAAATGATGTACTGTTTTTGTACAGATTCAAAAACAGAATGACAAACGGTGTAGATCCTGATCAGATGGCTTCTAAAGAAGCCATCTGATCTGGATCTGCACTGTTTGTAAAGGTAGGGGTTGTCATGAACAACAGGGTAAGGGTTGAACCTAAATAAAGTTTTAGAACCCCATTCCTTGGTTTACAGTAAGCAAAAGTATACTTACATCCTATCAACATGATAAGTATAGAGAATATTTTTTCCGAGTTCGTATTCGGAGACACATTCCCAAACCCTACACTAGTCAAACTACTGAACGTAAAGTATAAAGCTGTCACATATTTTGATTTTATAGATGGCCCTCCTGAGCTATCGTTGTGGTAAATTTGGTGAGTCTGACGACCTAATTCATCAAGCCACCCTATCTTCGGATGTTTCAGATGAGGCCGTTCAAAGTTTCCTATGGCATACCATATACAGGCTAACCAATGAGCAATCAGAGCGAAAGTGGCCATTAACAATAACAACATGGCCGCTCCATATTCAGAATATCTGTCCAACTTTCTAGCTACTCTAACCAGTCGTAACAATCTCGCTGTTTTTAATAATCCAATAAGCGTAGTTGTCTGAAAAAAGAAAGAAGACCATAATTACAGTGTAACTACGATGGCTCGAACCCCGATGGCTCGTTTACCATGGATGGGTCGAACCTGTTCTTGAGTCCGCAGGGAATTCCTCCAAATATCATATAGGGATAATGTAGGTAGATTTTCTTCTTTTATCTGGCAAATGTATGCTGTGTGTACTCATTAGAATCGCCTCCCTCTGTGGCTCGAACTACCACTGTTTCGAACCAATTTTCATGGTCCCAAAGGGGTTCGAGCCATCGAAGTTCGACTGTATATTGAAACGGTTATAGATAAATACCACATCTACAGCCATGCTGTAGGATCCAGCTCTTTTAGCGACGCTGGTAGAGTGGTTAGCTTATTCACGAAGTAACGGAGATTGATTGACCCCGTTGCTTGACTTCGTGGACGACCTGGCAAATGCTACATTGGTGGCAGCGGTGGGATAGAAACAGTGCCGCTGGTTTGTTGCATAGACTTCGTCCTAGAGTTTGCCGAGTGAGGCATGTGTGACTTCGGGAAGAATTCAAGAGATGTGGGGGAGAAATGTAATGGTTATGGATAAATACCACTTCTACAGCCTTGCTGTAGGAGCCGGCTCTTTTAGCAATGCGGGTAGAGTGGTTGGCTTATTCGCGAAGTTAAGCAACAGAGATCGCAGATGGTGCCTGGATGGGTGACTGTGTTGCTTGACTTCGTGGACGACCTGTAAAACGCTACAATATCAATGTAAGCAAGTGTACATTCATGAGAGAAATTCTTTCAAATAATTAGGGGATAACTGTACTGAAAATTCTGCTGGTGCGTCACCGTAAAACGGAACGTAAAGCCGCCGATTTACCTCACCAAATGACAATTTTCAATAAAGAAATCCCAAATCTAATGCACATATTGTTGTTTTGTTAAAACTGTACTATTTTGCTTAACCCATTTGGTACCAGAAACCCCAAAACGGGTACCCTGGCAAACAGTGCAGGCCCAGATCAGATGTCGCAAAATGCAGCGTCTGATCAGGGCCTCCGCTGTTTACTAAAAGTTCAGTCATTTTCCAAATAAATTTTGATGAAAACACAAACGGACTCCTGCTAAAGTGACAAGTCTTGCCCAACTGTCAGCATATATCAGTTGGACGCCCAAGTGATGCAAGATATACTGTGTTTACCGCACTGTGCGCTTAGTTTTTTCAAAATTGTATGAACATATTGTGGTGAAAAATCTATTTAATAAGCGCACACTCAATACCAAAAAAAATACGAAAAAATACGAAAAAAAGCTTCCAATATGATTATTTTATAGAGTTGAATTTAGCATAGGGGTTCACCACATATACATATGATTGTCCAGGTCAAAGATGCAGCAAAACTCAATATGAATTTGTTGGGAGGTTACTGTAAAGTGTGTTTTCCAGAAAAAGCTTGGGTGTGCGCTTATAGGAGCATGTGCGGTAAATAGGTCGAATACGGTATGTCACCTTTTGCAATGTCGAGTAATGTTGTTTTTTATATACATGTAGTTGAACCACAATGTTTCTTTCAGGCCTTATCCTGCTGAATACGACAACCTCTATCTTTGCAAACAATGTAGATCCTGATGAGATCTAAAGAAGCCATATGATCAGGATCTACACTGTTTGTCATTCAGTTTGCGAATTTAAATGAATGAAATATATCAAGTTATTTGATTTGATAGTCCGAAATGAGCGTGGCAAAATTAATTATTCAGCAGAATTATGGTTAAAACACCACACATGCCGGTATGTACACAGGGATTATTTATCATAAGCAAGGAGGGCAGAGGTAGGAAGACAATCAGGTCCTACAAGGAGATGCACTGTTCTCTGAGTATACCAGCCAAGCACATTTTGCCAATTTTGGTATTATTTCTGGCAGCATGTCATTGTTAAAATGCAAGAAGATCTGACAGAAATCAAACGAAAATTACAGCCAGATTAATATGCCACACCATTCAGCCAAGCAACCAAATTACCATGTGTCAGTTTTGATGTGCCCAATCTGTTGAAATAACATTAACTCTAATTTCCTCCATTGATTTTGGGCTCAAACAGATATTTAATCAAAACGAGTGTCATCTTTTATGGCCAATTACATCAGCAGCATCATAAAATCATCTTTATATTGCACACATTATCAAAGTTTTATATCAAACGTTTACTGCGCACGAAACACATGAAGCAATACAGAAGTATAAGATATCTAGACAGACCGGGAACCAAAGGCTTCTAAGTTACTGTCATCAGTCCTTTTTTAACTCTTGTCCTGCTGTTCACAACAATCCCTACCTTTGCAAACAGTGTAGATCCAGATCAGATGGACGCCATCTGATCAGTATCTGCACTGTTTTGTCATTCAGTTTGTGAACTGAACAAATAAATCATATTACCGGTAATTTGATTGGCTGACAGAAATGGATATGGCAAATTGCCGGTAATTTAATTGGTTGATAGCCAGAAGTAAGTATGGCAAATTAATTTATTCAGCAGGACAATGGCTAACATTAAAATGTTATCATTATTCTTAAACCCTTAGAGTATCAAGCAAAATTGATCAGCAGAAGATATTCTGGTATTGTTATCTTAAGCCCTGTCACCAAACCAAACCAAAAGTGTTTATATCTAAGGACAGTCCAATTTGCACCACTTTGCGGTTTACCAGTACTCATGTGCGGTCAGTTTCAGATCTGAGCTGAAACATCATGCAGCCCAATCTATTTCTCCCATGAGCGGGGCCAGAGTCCATTCAGTACCTAATGGGCTATTAACCCTTATCTTGCTGTTCACGACAACCCCTATCTTTGCAAACAGTGAAGATCCAGATCAGATGGCTTCTGAAGAAGCCATCTGATCAGGATCTACACTGTTTGACATTCAGTTTATGGATTTGTAAGAATAAATTACATCAAGTAATCTGATTGGTTCAGTCAGAAATGGGTGTGGCTTACATGAATATTCAACAAGATAAGGGTTAAACAATACTGCAAAGCAGACAACATTATTAACAGCTTAGTATGTGAATTAAGAAACGAATGCCGCCTTTTTTGTCAAAATGTCATGAGTCAGAAGTCAAGATTGCTGCTTTGAGGCTAAAAACTGAAGAGCAGACAAATTTAACTGTTAAACTGGCAATAACAAAATTTGCAGACATCATTTTTGGTTATTTCTGCCTTATAAGGCCGGACATTACATGTAAATTGTCTGCTGGGCAGACGATTCACATGAAATGACAAGCCTTATTTGCCAAAACATTTCTGTGCTGCATAAAAGCTTAAGTATTTCATCCACTTACCTCATCCGTTTCAGAACCAAACATAAGGAGGTCAAACGGAATCGCCGCTACTACATCTATTAGGAACCAGCCTTTGAAATAATGCACTGCTATTTTCCCAGGATGGCTCACTACCTCGTCATTCTTATTTACATACGTTGTCCGAAAATTTATTAAAATATCAATTATAAACATAATATCAACAATTAGATCCGTTATGGTCAATGGATCTTCGTAACGACTTTCAATGTTCAGCTTCCTCTGTTCACTGAGCTGGAAAGCGGCCATGTATGGCGTGAATATTGCTGTGTAGATTACTAAGAGGAGAATAATCCAGTCCCACACTGCCTTGAAAGGGGAATAATGGAGTATCGTAAACTTGTGGATTCTTGGCGACTGGAGTTTGTACTCTGGAAGAACGTCGGCACCCAATGATAATACCTGAAATGAGACAAGAGAGATAAGACTTTACCTGAAGTGAGACAATTTAAGAGAGATAATATTTGATCAATGGAATCCCCCCTGAAATGAGACGAGAGAGAAAAGTTTTGTTTGATTTGAGATTTAACGTCCCCATGAACACTGTATAGGTCATTTTGGAGACGCTGCTTCCAATTTTGTGGGACTTTTACCCGACATTGAGATTAAATGACATCTCAAGCCCTGTCGCCCAATGAAACCGATAGGGTTTATGAGCATGGAAGGTCCAACTCGCACCGCTCTACCTGGGCAGGTTTGGGTGCTCTAAGCTGTTTACCAGTACTCTTGTGCGGTCAGATTTCAGCTCTGCATGTAATCATCATGCAGCCTATCTATTTCTTCAATCCCCAATGGGCGGGGACCGAGAGATAAGTCTTTACCTGAAGTGAGACAAGAGGTAACTTTTGATCATCAGAACCCAATGATAATACCTGAAGTGAGACAAGAGAGATAACTCTTTATATCCGAGGTGAGACAAGAGATAACTTTTGATCATCGGAACCCAAGAGAGAGATAACTCTTTATCTTATGCGAGACAGGAGAGATAACTTCTGATCATCAGAACCCAGTGATAATACCTGAAGTGAGACAAGAGAAATATTCTTTATCTGAAGTGAGACAACAGATAACTCTTTATCTGAGGTGAGCCAAGAGAGATGTCTCTTTATCTGAAGTGAGACATGAGAGATAACTCTTGATCATCAGAACCCAATGATAATAGCTGAAGTGAGACATGAGAGATAACTCCTGATCATCAGAACCCAATGATAATATCTGAAGTGAGACATGAAAGATAACTCCTGCTCATCAGAACCCAATGATAATAGCTGAAGTGAAACATGAGAGGTAACTCCTGATCATCAGAACCCAATGATAATAGCTGAAGTGAAACATGAGAGGTAACTCTTGATCATCAGAACCCAATGATAATAGCTGAAGTGAGGCATGAGAGATAACTCTTGATCATCAGAACCTAATAATAATAGCTGAAGTGAGGCATGAGAGACAACTCCTGATCATCAGAACCCAATGATAATAGCTGAAGTGAGTCATGAGAGATAACTCTTGAGCATCAAAACCCAATGATAATACCTGAAATGAGACAGGAGAGATAACTAGATCATCAGAACCCAATCATAATACCTGAAGAGAGACAAGAGAGATTTTTCTTTGCCATGTCAACCCTTGTCCTGCTGTATAAATTATTATTTTTGTCACATCCATTTCTGACTGTCAACAAATCAAATCACTTTATGTAATGATCATCAGGTGAACAAGTCTGTGAAATAAAGACCCCCTAAACCCAACTTTATGTAGAGAAAACTGTGGTTTACGGGGAATAAACATTATTTTCCTTATTTCTGCCCCAAGACATTGGTTGTGGGTACTTGTTAGAACCGCCTTAATGAGGCGGTTCTAACAAGTACCCAAAACCTATGTTCTGAGTATAAATAAGAAAAATATCACAAATTTTCATCAGAAAAATTACTTTTTTTGAGGTATGAAAAAATACAATAGAGCTCACGGATGTGTTATCGTAATGTAAACAGTGAAGATCCTGATCAGATGGCTTCTTCAGCAGCATACACTTTTTTCAAAGGTAAGAGTAAACCTCAGGTTCAGCAGGGCAAGGGTTAACATGCTAATGTTAAGAACTCCCTGCCAAACCCTTTTAAGCCGCATCATTAGAAAACCTAAGCCCCCGCCCATAGGGGCTTGAAGAAATATATGGGTTGCATGATGCTTCCACGCAGAGCTAGATCCGGCCCGCAAACTAGTACTGGAAAACCGCTTAGAGGATCTAAGCCTGTCCAGGAACCGCAGTGGGAGGCGGACCCCATGTTAATAAACACTATTGGTTTCATTGGGCGACAGGGCTTGAGATGTCATTTCACCTCAAAGTCGGGTAAAAGTCCCACAAAATTGGAAGCAACGTCTCCAAAATGACCTTTACAGTGTTGACGGGGACATTAAACCTCAAATCAAACAAACAAATCATTAGAAGTATGTGTCCAAGACATAATCGGTCAGCTCAGCTACACAGAGTAGCAAGAGACTTGAATTAACCCTTGTCCTGCTGAATATTTATATATGCCACACCCACTACCCATTATCAACCAATCAGATTACTTGATGCAAATTATTGCAACATATTCACAATCTGAATGGCAAACAATGTAGATCCTGATCAGATGGCTTCTTCAGAAGCCATCTGATCTGGATCTACATTGTTTGAAAGATAGGACATATCTGGGCTCAGCAGGACAAGGGTTAAGTTATAGAAACTGTTCTATTTTATCCAAGCAATGAACACTCAAAGGTGTTGATAAGACAGCACAGGTGAGCAGTCGGTTCAGCACCTTTGTTGTCTGTACATAGGATCCTCACAATACGACAGTATTTAACCTTTTTTGTACCAAATGGAATCTTCCTCAGAGTTCATTTCAAAATTAAGGGGTGTCAGGTTGTGTTTTCATCAAAATTTATTTGGAAAATGACTGAACTTTTGGCAAACAGTGGAGGCCCTGATCAGACGCCGCATTCTGCGGCGTCTGATCTGGGCCTCCACTGTTTGCCAGGGTACCTGTTTTGGGGTTTCTGGTACTAAATGTGTTAATATTCCCTAACCATTTGCCACAATAGCGAATTTGCTGTTATAAAAAAATCCCAGTAAGGAGGTAATTGGAAACGAAGGACTTTTTTCCTTAATTTCTCTAGGAAACAAATGTTGTGGACAGTTGTTAGAATCGCCTTGCTGACGAGATTCTAACAAATATCCATATTATTTATTTCTTTGAGTATATAATGAATAACAATATTCTTGAATATCTCTCTTAACCCTTCTCTTGCTGAATATTCATTTAAGCCACACCCATTTCTGACTTTGAACCAATCAGAGTACTTGATGTAATTTATTGTTACAAATCCATAAACTGAATGTCAAACAGTGTAGGTCCTGATCAGATGGCTTCTTCAGAAGCCATATGATCTGGATCTACACTGTTTGCAAAGATAGGGGTTGTCGTGAACAGCAAGATAAGGGTTAATCATCCATCTTGAACATTGAAATTGTCGTTACTACAAGTTGCATCATTAGATTGAATGGTGGTATTATAGGGTTGACCCGCCCATTGGGGCTTGATGAAATAAATGGGCTGCATGATGCTTCCAGCAGAGCTGAATCCAACTGCACACAAGTACTGGTAAACCACTTAGAGGATCTAAGCCTAATATGCCCAGGCAAAGCAGTGCGAGTCGGACCGTCCATGCTTATAAACCCTATTGGTTTCATTGGGCGACAGGGCTTGAGATGTCATTTCATCTCAGTGTCGGGTAAAAGTCCCACAAAATAGGAAGCAATGTCTCCAAAATGACCTTTATAGTGTTGATGGGGATGTTAAACATCAAATCAAACAAAAACTAGAATCGCGCAGTCGATGGCACGCCATCGCATATCCCCACGCTTTTTTAAAGATACGCCACTATATAAGTTCTCAATTGCAACTTCCACCCAATCTTAAGATCAAAATTGCAAAAGTGTCATGCACTCCTCAAACCAAAGACCTATCATTTCCCAAAATTTCAAGTTTTCTTTCTGAAAGGGCGTAGGAGGAGTTATCCGGTAATCTATAAAAAAGGGGTTATGGGGGTGAAAATCCAAGTTTTTGACCTCTGGTGACCTCAAACCTGACCCTAGGGGTCAAATTTTGATTGTTATGTATTCTACTCATTATGCCGTTCGATTTGATATGTCACACGACCAGGTTCTGAAAACTTTGATTTTTTACTCCCGGGGCACCCCACCCCCTGGGTGGCCCCTAGTTGTAGAATCAAAATTCCGAAAGTGTCATGCACTCCTCAGACCAAAGACCTATCAGTTCCCAAAGTTTCATGTTTCTATCTGAAACGGCGTAGGAGGAGTTATCCGGTAATCGTTAAAAAGGGGGTTTTGGGGGTGAAAATCCAAGTTTTTGACCTCTGGTGAACCCAAACCTGACACTAGGGGTCAAATTTTGATTGTTATGTATTCCACTCATTATGCCGTTCGATTTGATATGTCACACGACCAGATTCTGAAAACTTTGATTTTTTACTCCCGGGGGCACCCCACCCCCTGGCCTGGCCCCTAGGGGTAGGATCAAAATTCTGAAAGTGTCATGCACTCCTCAGACCAAAGACCTATCAGTTCCCAAAGTTTCATGTTTCTATCTGAAACGGTGTAGGAGGAGTTATCCGGTAATCGTTAAAAAGGGGTTATGGGGGTGAAAATCCAAGTTTTTGACCTCTAGTGACCTCAAACCTGACCCTACGGTTCAAATTTTGATTGTTATGTATTCCACTCATTATGCCGTTCTATTTGATATGTCACACGACCAGATTCTGAAAACTTTGATTTTTCGCCCCCAGGGCACCCCACCCCCTGGCCTGGCCCCTAAGGGTGGGATCAAAATTCCGAAAGTGTCATGCACTCCTCAGACCAAAGACCTATCAGTTCCCAAAGTTTTATGTTTCTAGCTGTAAAAGTGTGGGAGGAGTTGTCCGGTAAGACGGACGGACGGACGTACGGACGACGAAGACAATTACAATATCCCCACTTTTTCTTCGAAAAGCGTGGGGATAACAATATAGGGTTGACCAAAAATTGCAAAAATACGTAACTCAAGAATTATCTTTATATCAAGAACTGTTAGGCGATTCTAACAAATACCATATTTATCCTAAATATTAGGACACATCAGTACCTTACCATGCTTGTTCTAAAATGCGAATTATGACAATTTACTACCTGGGGCCAGTTGTTCAAAGCATTGTTAGCTTAACGAGCTCGTTAGTGGCCATATTGTTAACTGTTCTAGCAAGTACAATATCGAAAATTTTGGTATTTTTGCTGAAAAAATGGGATCCGCAAAAGCTGCTCACATTTTTTCAGCAAAAAAATTAGCATATTTGTTTCTCTAGTACTCACGACAATGTAACTTATGCTACCCTCTATTCCCCCAGAAGCGCCGACTTTGACTACCAGCCGTACAAGACCACCGCAACCTTTATTCCCCACTGTCACCCAGTGACTGAAAATCACTAACCGTAAAATCACGGACTTCGTGACAACACACCGGTAAATATCCTCTTTGCTCGGCGCTTTTCGAAGTGAAAGGACGTGTTGGATAATTTATCCAGAGTATTCCTAGGCTCGAGCAGCCCTATTACCCCGGTTTGCTGTCAAATTATTTTGTTTAGACTTATTATTTTTGCCGTGCTGTTTTCTCTTTTTTCTGTTTTATTTCAGAATTTGGAGTTCAGTTTGAAATGCTAAATAGATGTTCAGGTAAGCAAGGAAGGGGTTGTTCACGCTTTCTCGCGGAGTGGGACAACCACCTTCTTTGTCATTCATGCAGGGATTGTTCTCAGGATAATCCCTGTAATGTTTGTTCCGACTGGTCAACTTTGATATGGTCCAAATATATTAAGGCCATGTCTAAGTTGTCCAGACGGTCTAAATTAGACAAGACTGGGGAAAAGGTGCAGACGGAGGGTGCTTCTAGGGAGTTCTCCCGACCCTTGCAAAGAGGGTAACGAGGCTCCTGTTGTCACCGACCAAACGGTTAGTGATGTGGAAGTTCCCTCCTCCCTTGCTTTGACCGCTGGTTCAAACCTTGGGGCTCCTCTTCCTGAGTGTTCCACAGCTGGAAACGGTACTGGAAACTCTTCCCAGTCTACGTGTCGAAGGGAATCTGAAGGTAATTCAGGTGACCAGCGGCCCAGACCTTCTCAATCACCATTGAAACGTCTGGCCATTCGACACGATGATAGGGTCCATGGCTCCCGTTCTCGCTCGAGGCGGGCCCATCGTTCCCCGTCTTTAAGTACTTACCGGCGTCCAAGAGCCTACCGCTCTCGAAGCCGTGGTAAAAGCCGCTCGGCTATTCGTTCCCGTAGCCGCGGCCGTTACCGCTCAAATAGTACTACGAAGAACCGTCGCTCTAGATCTTGCTCTCGGAGATTTTCAAGATCAAGCTCGGGTTCTTTCAGCAGCCATGGCTCGCGACCCAAGCGTAGCCATAGCCGCCGCTCCATGCGTAGCCATGGCCGCCGCTCCAGGCGTAGCCATAGCCGTCGCTCCAGGCGTAGCCATAGCCGTCGCTCCAGGCGTGTCCACAGGTCTCCTCGAGACCAACGTTCACGCTCTAAAACGACCAGCCGTCATAGGGGCAGACGCTCCCCTTCGCATGGTCGTAGGCAGATTTCCCGCTCACCTTCCAGGTCGAGCGGTTCAAGTCAACCTTTTCTGGAACCAACAAGAAGGCTTAGGTTCCAGAATGAAAGTAATCCCCCGCTGGTTTCTGTAAGCACAGCGAGTGGGTTTTCATGTTCTAGTACTCGTGAAAATTTGGTTCACAGTGTACAACCGGATATGCGAAATTTGATTCGTCAAATTTTGTCCGAAGAATTGAGTACCAATACCGCCAGTCGGAAAAGGTCTCGATCCCTTTCATCCTCGGAAGATCGTGATAGAATGGTTAGAAGAAATTCTTCATCTCTTTCTAATCCATCAAATGTGGATAAAACCTGTCAGTCAACTTGTTATGAGGATAGTACTGACGTTGGGGATAAGGGCCCAAGGGCTAAATCCCCAGTGGTTACAGAGTCCACTGATAGTATTCCCTCTGTTATTCAGGAACCGGAAATACTTCTCAGGCCAGAACCTGGAGAGAAAATTGAAGATTCGGCTGATGAATCGTGTGATCAAGAGAATGAGGCTGACAATTTGGTACAACCTTCATTGGCTGCACAATTGTCATATGTTGAGGCCTTGGACTCGCTACGCAGAAGGCTAGGTCCTCAACTTTGTCCCGAAGTGGCTCAACCTGAACCCCAATCAGGTGCTTCAGCCTTGGACTTCTTTACTAAGAAATCCACGGAAACTGTTCAACCGGTCCTTCCTCAAAGTCGTTTAATTTTGGAGCAAATTTCCCAAATTAATTCGAAAATCCAAGGACCCAATCCTATTCAAGGATCAACATTGGACAGTTATCCTAAGGGCATGGGGACCAATAGGTTTCCCAGTTTGATGATGAAACCTAAAGTGTTTGGTCAGGATTCGTATAGAATAGCGGATCCTACTTTACAACTAATTCCTCCCCCAATAGATCCATCGTTCAGAGAGGTTCTTAAGCAGGGGGCATCATTGCCTACTTCTCACAATATCCAGCTGTTGCACCTGGAGATTTGGGATAAATTGGCAAGAGCAGGTGTACATGTTACTTCCCATGCTGATATGTTTCTGTATGGCATTCTTTCAGCATTGGTTAGACTGGCTACTGGTCCATTGCTTGCCAGACGCGATGCGTATCTTGACAAGTGTGCCTTAGACTCTTCAAAAAAAGCCTCACTTAGAGTTCAGCCTTTGGAGTCTTCAACCCTTTTTGGCTCTAAGATTCCAGAAGTGGCAAAATCTTATAAGGAGGACTTGACAAGGAGAAGTCTGCAGAGGGCAGCGGCACCTCCTCACCCTAAGAAGAAAAGAAAGTCCGGAGCTAAGTCTGAAGATGTCACATTAGTTGTTAGCTCTTCAGAGAGTGGACAGCGTCAGGTTATTTCCAAACCGGCTGCCTCCACCCAAGCTCCGCAGCAAAGTTCTCATCCCAGCAGGTTTAGAAAACCTAAAGGGAAGAGGAACAAGAATCAAAAATAGGGGTGCCCGCTTCTGCCAGGCCTGCCCGGACTCTTTGGAGTCATCGGGCTCGATCAAGTACAGTTTGCCAAAACCGGACATTCCCACCGGTGGCAGACTGTATCACTTTTGTCAGGCCTGGCAAAATATCACCACAGACCAGTGGACACAGTCTGTGATAAGAAGCGGGTTTCGAATTTAATTTCGTGTCCAACCCAAATTGGCCAGAGTAGTTCCTCATTTTTTGAGGAAACCTCCAGCAGATCCAGAGAAAATTCGACTCCTTCAAGAGGAGATAGAATCTATGCTGGAAAAACGTGCCATAGAACCAGTCACTTCACATCACCCGAAAGGGGGCTTTTACAGCCGATTATTTCTGGTTCAGAAAAAATCAGGAGAATGGAGACCGGTAATCGATCTTTCCAGATTGAACCGGTACATTCTTGCTCCTCATTTCAAAATGGAAACTGTAGACTCAGTTCGTCTTGCATTACGGAAGAACGACTGGGCCATATCAGTGGACTTAAAGGATGCATACTTCCACATTCTGATCCACCGCAAGTCCAGGAGGTATCTCCACTTCCATTTTATGGGGAGAACATACCAATTTCGAGCACTAGCGTTCGGGCTCTCTCCAGCCCCCTACGTTTTCACCAGAGTAGTGAAAACGGTAGTGAAGCACTGTCGTCTCCAGGGAATGCGTTTGCATGCATACCTGGACGATTGGCTTCAGCCTTCAGCCTCTCAGTTCCTGTCCATTCAGCACCGGGATCGGTTACTGAGGACGGTTTTGAACCTCGGATTTGTCCCGAATTGGGACAAATCAGAGCTAATTCCCAGTCAAATATTCTGTTTCCTGGGTGCTTGTTTCGATCTGGAGAAGGGTGTGATCGGACCTTCTCTGGACAGGATAGTGAGATTGCAAACAAGTATACAGAAGATGTTTGCTTCTCAGTCAGCGTCTGCCCGGGAAGTTCATTCTTTTCTCGGACAGATGGAATCTGTGGCCCGTCTTCTACCTTATGGCCGGGCTCACAAACGTTTACTACAATGGCATGTGAAAGACCGTTGGTCTCAGGCAACACAGTCTTGGGACTACCGTATTTCGCTGGGTCCTTGGTTCAGACAAGCAGTAGAGCAATGGCTGAACAAGGAATTTCTTCATGCTATGGTTCCGCTGGTTCAGCCACAACCAGATTTCTATCTGTTCACGGATGCGAGTCTGGTTGGATGGGGTGCCCATTTGGACGATCGCTCAGTTTCAGGCCAGTGGTCTGTTCAATGGAGCAAAGAACACATAAATGTTCTGGAACTCCGAGCAGTTTGGTTGGCTCTGAAGTCCTTTTGTCAGATAATTTCAGGCTGCCAGGTGTTGTTGTCGACAGACAACACAACCGTGGCGGCTTATCTGAACAAAGGAGGGGGGCCAGGTCTCGAACCCTGTCGTTTATGGCAACCAAGCTGCTAGCATGGTGTGCGAAGCGACAGGTGTCTCTAACAGCCAAATTCGTTCCAAGCAAACTGAACGTTCTCGCGGATTCTCTGTCGAGGAAAGGGCAGATCATTCATACATAGTGGACGCTCCATAGGGGCACACTGTCTCAGATTTTCACTTCTGGGAAGTCCCTCATATAGATCTGTTTGCAACGAGACTAAACAATCAACTTCCGACCTTTGTGTCTCCATTTCACGACCCCTTAGCTTGGGCAGTGGATGCGATGTCCCAGTCCTGGGAGGGAATGTTAGCGTATGCATTCCCTCCCGTTCCCCTTCTTTTGAAGGTGCTATTGAAAATGGAGAAAGAGACATGCTTGGTCATTCTGATAGCTCCATGCTGGGAAAGTCACCCGTGCTTTCCAGTGCTGTTGTCTCTGCTGGTTGCTCCAGCGATCAAACTCCCTTGTCGGCGGGATCTTTTGATCCAACCACACTCTCGTCTGGCTCATCCGAAACCGGAAATATTCAACCTGCACGCTTGGTTGTGCTGCAGGGAAATCTCGAGAAGGCAGGATTTTCTAAAAGGTCTGCCGAGAGAGTCTGTGCCGCTAAAAGAGCTTCCACACAGTCTCTCTACAATTACCGTTGGAACGTTTGGATGGATTGGTGTCTCGAACGGGAGATTGATCCCATCGATCCATCTGTAATGGTTTTGGCAGACTTCCTTATCTTCCTGTTTGAAGAGAAGAAGCTGTCTCCTGTTTCTGTTAAAGGATACAGGTCAGCCATTTCGTCCACGCTGAAGCATTTATCTTCAGTCGATTTTTCCTCCGATCCTGTTCTCTCTGATATCATAAAGAGTATGGAATTGGAAAAACCAGTTTTAAGCAGGGTTGTTCCTCATTGGGATCTTTCTCTGGTTTTAGACTGTCTCAAAGAGTCTCCCTTTGAGCCGATGTCTTCTTGTTCGCTCAAATGCTTGACTCAGAAAACAGTTTTTCTGATCGCCCTTGCTTCAGGTCGGAGGCGTAGTGAAATTCATGCACTATCTGCCTCTTCCGGCTCTGTAAATTTTTCAGCAGACAAAAACTCTGTTAAACTTCATTTTTTCCCTGGTTTTTTGGCTAAAAATCAGGTTCCTTCGGTAGCAGGAATTCCCGTTGAAATTCCAGCTCTTTCTATGGATAAAGGTCGTTCTGGCACATTTCTGTGTCCAGTTCGTGCTTTGCGTTTTTATTTGAGAAGGACAAAAAGTTTTCGGAGAAAAAGAGAAAGACTCTTTATTTCCTATGTTAAGAACTATGACAAAGAAATAAGTCCTTCTACTATATCCAGGTGGATTGTAGAGACTGTTCGTTTTGCTTATGATCAAAAAGGCAGTTCCAAATCTTACAAGATTTGTGCTCATGAGCTAAGGGCTTTGAGTGCAAGTTTTGCTTGGCTAAATGGGGTCCCCTTGGATGCTGTTCTCAGAGCCGGTTTTTGGCGCTCTGAGAATTCCTTCATTAGGAAGAATTAATGTCAGAAATGCATTTTTCACTTCTAAAGAGCATAAGAATTATACACTTTGGTCATGTCAGAAAGTGTGTGATGCCCTCACCTTTCTACTTGACAATATTTATATTAGATTCGGTACTAAGTTATTTAGACAAATTGTGGGTATTCCGATGGGTACTAATTGCGCACCTCTTGTGGCTGATCTGTTCTTGTATTGTTATGAAAGAGACTTCATTTTGTCGCTTTCCATTGATAACCAATCTGAAATTATTGAAGCTTTTAGCTCTACTTCTAGATATTTAGATGATTTATTAAATATTGATAATACCTATTTTGATGGTTTGATCAGTCAGATTTACCCCCTAGAACTTCAGTTAAATAAAGCAAATTCTTCTGATACCGAGGCCCCGTTTTTGGATTTACATCTATCTATTGTAGATGGATTTGTTTCGTGCAAAATTTATGATAAACGCGATGACTTTGATTTTGAGATTGTAAATTTTCCTTTTTTGGATGGTGATGTTCCTCGTGCGCCATCCTATGGCGTTTATATTTCGCAATTAATTCGATTTGCTAGAGTGTGTAGTCATGTTACTGACTTCAACACTCGTAATAAATTATTAACGGCTAAACTCCTTAATCAGGGTTATCGGTACCATAAACTACGCAAAGCCTTTTCAAAATTTTATAGACGCCATTCTGATTTAATTTCAAAATTCAATATTGGACTTAAATCTCTTCTGCAACAAGGTCTATCGGAACCCGAATTTTATGGTGACTTAGTATATAAATTCAGAAAAATACATAACCGCAATGACTTCAGCACCCAATTTCGTAAAATCATTCTTCGATATAAAAAGATTGGGTACAACATGGATATTATACGACAGACTGCATGCATGGTAGTTAACCCAATCACGGTTGGCAACTTTGCTTCCCTCTTTAATTGCACGCCGGTGGGTCAGGCCTCAGATTCTATGACGGCTCCAACGTAAAGGCTTATCGAAAATTAGAGAGATAATGTTGGTTGGTGCCTGATGCTCTGTCTCTGGTCGGGCTCATCGGAGTCTAACTGTTGGTTTTCTTTTGCTCCAGCATTTCTGTGGTTTTTTGCTGTCGAGTCCTCACCGTTGTCTCACCTCCGTGGTTCTTTGATTTTTGTGTTCACGGAGATGTTGCACTGATGAGTTAGGAGGCCTTCATGCGGACTGAACAAATTATTTGTCTAAATCGCGACGGAAGTAAGGGCGAGGATTGTGGCCACGTAAAATCGATTTAAGCCCCCCAGTGGAAATCTTCCACTGACCGTTCCAAGGCGGCTCTTCTGTGGCGATTTATTTATGTTGTTGTTTGTTACTTACTGTGTGTATCTCTTGTGTCTTTTGGTTTTGGATGGCCATATGGCCATTTTGTGGGAAAGTAACTGTCCTTATGGCCTTCCTTTGTTTAGGTTTCCATTATGGTCTGATCGCTTAATGTTTGTATTTCTTTCCCTTTGGTGTCTTTTATGGGTGGAGTAAGTTAATTGTATCAATTCCTGATCTTTGTTTTACTTCTACTTTATCTAAGAGATACAGCAGGAATCAATGGAAAGTTATTTTCTCTGGGCCCTGTTGTGGCATCACAGACAGTAATTTCCTCTTCTGTTTAATTCCTTGTCCGGTGATCATTGACCGTACGGTTGAACACCGTGTTTAGATATTTTAGTTCCGCCTTCTGTGACGTCATAATTATGCACAGCGGATTAATACATTTGTGGTCAAAAAATGAAAGTAAAGTTTATTTTGACCATTTTTGAGCGTTTTTTCGCTTATTTTGTTTTGGGGTTTCGTTTTATTGTTTCACTCCTCTTTAGGGGAGTGATTTCGCAACGCTGCTTTGGGTCTGGACTTTCCGGGAAAACAGCTCGCATGTTTTTTCTAAAGTCCTAATTGTAAGTGTCAAATTCGACATGACCGGGTTTTCGGGCATCTTGCTATGTTACCAGCCTGGAGTCTCCTTACATACGATCCACTGTCGTCCTAATAATCGGACCACCTTCAGTTGCACAACGTTACCTCATGAGAAATCGGTAAGTTCCTTTATTCTTATTGTGAATTTATCAGATTTCCCCACCATCCATGAGAGATTAAATCTAATTAGCATAAGTTACATTGTCGTGAGTACTAGAGAAACAAATTTTATATGTTGTTTTAACATAAATATTTGTGATCTATACTCACGACAATGTAACGACAAGGCCCGTATTTATATATTTATATAAACTCCCAACCTCCCCGCTAATCTGTTTTAATTCCTCGCAAAGAGGATATTTACCGGTGTGTTGTCACGAAGTCCGTGATTTTACGGTTAGTGATTTTCAGTCACTGGGTGACAGTGGGGAATAAAGGTTGCGGTGGTCTTGTACGGCTGGTAGTCAAAGTCGGCGCTTCTGGGGGAATAGAGGGTAGCATAAGTTACATTGTCGTGAGTATAGATCACAAATATTTATGTTAAAACAACATATAAAATTTGCCATAATAAATGATCAAAGTTTTAACGATACGTTAACTAACGACGTCGTTAGTTTTGAACAACTGGCCCCTGATGTTTTATCTAGAAATAGCTGGATGTGTGGCAAAACAGTGTTGACTGTGATGAGGTGTCTCATCTACGTTTACACTGTTTGCACAGGCCTATCTGTCTGAATACATACGGTTTTTTGTTTGATTTGAGGTTTAACGTCCCCGTCAACACTGTAAAGGTCATTTTGGAGACGTTGCTTCCAATTTTGTGGGACTTTTACCCGACATTCAGTTGAAATGACACCTCAAGCCCTGTCGTCCAATGAAACCAATAGGGTTTATTAGCATGGACGGTCCGCCTTGCACCGCGGTTCCTTGACAGGCTTAGATCCTCTAAGCGGTTTACCAGTACTAGTGTGCAGTGCAGGCCAGATTCAGCTCTGCGTGGAAGCATCATGCAGCCCATATATTTCTTCAAGCTCCTATGGGCGGGGGCTAAATACGGTAAATGCAGTACACCACAACCTCTTTATAACACTATTGTTGGGGTCCAAAGCGGAAACTGTGTTAGTTAAACAACCGTGTTATATGCAAACAAAAATGTATAGATTATGTAGAAAAATGACCATTTATGGTCATTTTTCTACATAATCTATACATTTTTGGGATCCATCTTAAAACCATGTTATATCCAGAACCATATCATAATGTTTATTTTCGCAATAATACTTCACTACCTCCGACGTTTCGGCTTTTTACGGCCTTTTTTACGGATTGTTCTTTCAAGCTATCACATATTTTTACTATTCATCTTTCCACCATATTGAATATCATAATGAACAGAGTTATAATGAGGTTTTGGTGTACTCACAATATACATTTTAATGGAGAAATAAAAAAGTATGTCCAGCCCCCACTCATCGGGGCTTGGAGAAATAGATTGGCCTGCATGATGCTTCCACGCAGAGCTGAAACTGACCAACCATGATTACTGGTTCACCACTTAGATGGACTAAGCCTGAACAGGCGAAGTGGTGCAAGTCCGTCCAGTGCATATAAGCCCTGAGGATTCACTGGGCCGCAGGACCTGAGATGTCATTTCATCTCAATGCCGGGTAAAAGTCTAAAAACAAGAGGGCCCAGAGGGCCCTGAATCGCTCACCTGAAAATTAGTGTCTCCAGTACATTCTAGGCCCAAGGGCTATAATTTGAACAAACTTGGTAATAGTCCACTAGATGAAGCTTCATACCAAATATCAAAGACCTGGGCCTTCAGGTTTCAGACAAGAATATTTTAAAGGGTTTTCCTTATAAAAGCCTATGAAAAATCAAAGGGTCCCGGGGTTGGGGCATTTTTGGCTCCAGGGCTATAATTTGAACAATCTTGAAAGGAGTCCACTAGATGAAGCTTCACACCAAATACCAAAGATCTGGGCCTTGCGGATTCAGAGAAGAAGATTTTTAAAGATTTTCCATATATAAGCCTATGTAATACCAAAGGCCCACGGGGCGGGGGCATTTTTGGCCCCAAGGCTATAATTTGAACAATCTTGGTAGAGGTCCACCAGGTAAAGCTTCACACCAAATATTAGAGACCTGGGCCTTGTGGTTTCAGAGAAGATTTTTTTAATGATTTTCCCTATATAAGCCTATGTAAAACCATAAGCCCCGGGGGCGGGGGCATTTTAGCCCCAAGGGCTATAATTTGAACAATCTTGGTAGAGGTCCACTAGATGAAACTTCACACCAAATATCAAAGATCAGGCCTTGCCGTTTCAGAGAAGATGATTTTTAAAGATTTCCCTGTATAACGAAGCCTATGTAAAACCAAAGGCCCCTGGGGTGGGGGAATTTTTGGCCCCAAGGCTATAATTTGAACAATCTTGGTAGAGGTCCACCAGGTAAAGCTTCACGCCAAATATTAAAGACCTGGGCCTTGTGGTTTCAGAGAAGATTTTTTAATGATTTTCCCTATATAAGCCTATGTAAAACCAAAGGCCCCCGGGGCGGGGTCATTTTGGCCCCCAGGGCTATAATTTGAACAATCTTGGTAGAGGTCTACTAGATGAAGCTTCATACCAAATATTGACGACCTGGGCCTTGCGGTTTCTGTGAAGAAGATTTTTAAAGTTTTCGTTTAAAAAATCTATTTTTAGCTCCTGTGACATAGATGTGCAATGGACCGGAACCATTTGAACAACTTTGAAAGGGGACCACCTAAGGATCATACCTGTGAAGTTTGGTCAAAATCTGGTCAGTGGTTTAGGAGGAGATAATGTCATTTGAAGAAAAAGTTTATGCACACACGCACGCACGCACGCACACACGCACGCACGACGGACAAAAAGTGATCACAAAAGCTCACCTCGTCACTATGTGACAGGTGAGCTAAAAAAGAGGAAGCAACATCTCCAAAATTACCTAATTAGTGTTGACAGGAACATTAAACCACGATCATGCAAACAAACAAGAAAGCATGTTCCCAAGAACTATCCATCTTATTCCTGACCGAATTTACTGGGGTTGCAACATTACATTGAACTATTGATACATTGCAACAGTGACTTGATAATAGTGTCATCGTAATAGTAAAGTGGCAATAGTAATAGTATTGGCAATAGTGTTTTCACTATTGCAATAGTTTCAATACAGTTTTATAAGAGATACAAACAGAAATCATATCATATAGCTATAAAATAGAAAATAACCATCAAAGAAGTGCACTGAATTTTCACACAAACTCTTCTAAAATGTAAACACTTTGAAAACAGCATGGCTGAGTTCATCAAACATTACAGCAAAAAAAAAAATGAATTTCATCTGGAAGTTCAACACCAGATGCATGATCCAGAACTATAATTAACTTAATGGAAATCTTTGACAATACACATATTCCCAATAGTTATCGAAATAGAATTGCAATAGTAACCTACAATATTAATAGTACTGCGATAGTGATTTTTGCAATATTAATAGTGTTGTGATAGTGATTTTGGCAATATTATTAGTATTGTGATAGTGATTTTTGCAATATTAATAGTGTTGTGATAGTGATTTTGGCAATATTATTAGTATTGTGATAGTGATTTTGGCAATATTTATAGTATTGCAATGGAGATTTTGGCAATATTAATAGTATTGCAATAGTGATTTTGGCAATATTATTAGTATTGCGATAGTGATTTTGGCAATATTATTAGTATTGCAATAGTGATTTTGGCAATATTATTAGTATTGTGATAGTGATTTTGGCAATATTAATAGTATTGCAATGGAGATTTTGGCAATATTAATAGTATTGCAATAGTGATTTTGGCAATATTATTAGTATTGCGATAGTGATTTTGTCAATATTAATAGTATTGCAATGGTGATTTTGGCAATATTAATTGTATCAGAATATTCATTTTGGCCTACAATTATCAACCCTAGTATTTGCTGTATTTGTATTTGGCCAGACAGAGAAACCTTGTTTCATCAGCATCTAAGTGTTTGCCCCACTTATCGAGCTACCTTTAGACACAGCATTGGATAGTATATATTGTACTCGTTCTCATTTTAGAACAAGTATGGTAAGGAGTTGAGGTGTCCGAATATTTAGGGTTAATATGGTAAAAATGGAATTCAAATTACAAGTGTATACAGTAAAACTTTGATGGCTCAAACATCGATGGCTCGTTTACCATGGATGAGTCGAACCCGTTCTTGAGTCCTCTACATAAGAAATAGTGGGGGATAATTAAGGAGATTTTAGTCTTTTATCTTGCAAATGTATGCTGTGTGTACTCATTAGAATCGCCTCGATGAGGCGATTCTAATGAGTACACACAGCATACATTTTCATCATAGAACACCGAAAGGATGTTTAAAAATATCACATTATGCCTCCTGGCAGTAAACCTCAGTGGCTCGAACTACCCCTGTCTCGAACAGATTTTCGAGGTCCCAAAGGTGTTCGAGCCATTGAAGTTCGACTGTACATGTATATAGAAGGAATCATAATTTCTGTTCATTGACAAGTGCATATAAAGTAGAAGTCATATTTTTAACCCATTTAGTACCAGAAACCCCTAAAGGGGATACCTTGGCAAACAGTGCAGGCCCAGATGAGACGCCGCAGAATGCGGTGTCTCATCAGGGCCTCGACTGTTTGCTAAAAGTTCAGCCATTTTCCTAATTAATTTTGAAGAAAACACAACCTGTCAACCCTAAATTTTGAAATGGACTCCTGCTATATATAAGGAGGAAGATTCCATGTGGTACTAAAAGGGTTAATGTATAAAGATAGGAAACCTATAAATAGGAGATAGTAGTGTAAACACATAAAATAAGAACCACAATTGCAAGTGTATATTACCATAAGTCAGAAAACTCAACTCCATTCCATACAAGTTCTAAAATGATGAACAAGCATATATACATGTATTTTAACCCTTATCTTGCTGAATATTCATTTAAGCCACACCCATTTCTGTCTATCAACCAATCAAATTACTTGATGTAATTTATTGCTACATATTCATAAACTGAATACCAAACAGTATAGATCCTGATCAGATGGCTTCACCAGAAGCCATCTGATCTGGATCTACACTGTTTGCAAAGATAGGGGTTGTCGTGAACAGCAAGATAAGGGTTAAACTACCCAATGTTGTGACAAAATGTAGCTTGGTGACTGGCAAACAGTGTAGACCATGATAAGATGCTATAAGTAATTAGTACGGAAACTATGACATCAAATATATATAACACAACAAGAGCTGTCACTATAAGTGAGCAATGCGCCCGTGGGAGCTAATTTGAGGAAAGGGCTGTAACTCCTTAGAAAATGATAGGACCAACGTGAAAATTGTGTTAGGCATTCCTTCACCTCACAAGGAATGCATGTGCAAAGTTTCAGCTCAATCATTGAAGAGATCTGGAAGTATTTCGCATCACAAAAAAAGTGCGAACTTACTAACGCACAGTGCAAAAACTATATGCCCGCCTATGGGGGCATAAAAATCCTAGTTTAAATGCACATAAATATAAAATGAAAAGTGACAGTGTAACGAGCATGAATCATAATTTTGTACATCAAGCAGAAATATACAAGACATTTGAGTGTGTATAAATCTGAAGATCAAGTATATAAGATAAGAAACAAGTATATAAAATAAGGAACATAATTTGAAGTGTAAATAAAATAGAATTCATAATTCCAAGTGCATAATCATTGTAAAATTTGTTCAAACAGGAATCACAGTTTCAAGTGTGACGGAGACAGGCGTCAAAAATCTAAGTGTATACAAAATCCCGATCATAATTTCAATTTTTAACACTATATAAAATAGGATTAAATCATATTGTTGGTCACATGACAACCTCATAAGTGTATTCACTTTTACCAAAAATAGTTTTGTTTTAATTTGTTCTATTCATTAAAATGAAAAATGGATGTACCAGAAGATCAATCCGAAAGGTTAGTTTGGGCTTTAAAAGTGTTAATATATGAGGTTTTAGAAGAACAAGAGACAAACCAATTGCTCAAAATTTTCTCATACAAGATTCTAGATCTGACATAACTTTAGATATTTATTGTGGCAAAAGGTTGTAACTACTGGCATTTTACTAAGTTAAACATTCGTAAATGTGACATTTATTTCACTGAAGTAGACAAATTCCTACTTGTATAAGTAATCTAACCTGGTTGACAATCTCTTCAAGAACTGATGAACTCAACGGTTGATGAACATTCATGAAGTGTTCTTGAAAGTAAATGAACAGTCCATTAATGTTCATCAGCTTACTGATCATTACATTAACACACCCGTGCGACAAAGTGCATTTTTTCACATCTCCAAAATGGCTACTTTTCTGATGAAAATCTGTGATATTTTTCGTACAAATAGTGCAACCTATGTCTTAGAGCAAAAAATAAGAAAAATAATGTATACCCCGTAAACCCCAGTTTTCTCTATATAAAGTGGGGTATAGTGGGGTCTTCATTTCACAGACGTGTTCACGTGATGTGAAAGTGGTTCATCAGTAGTTTATTAACCTAAGTTGATGCATCTTTCATGAACTCTCTAATCATAAGTCATCAAAATAAAAAAAAAACAACTGTCATTTATTTATTGTTGCACAGTATGCATCAAACCAAGTTTATAAATCTAGGTTCAAGACTTGGAATAATCAAAGTTCATTGAATTTGATGGACCAATTACAACCACATAACCAGCAGTTTAGCAACAAGACTTCTCCCCCATCGCAGGTTTGATGCTGTTTGCAACTAAAATCTAAGACATGCCAAAATCTTTGTTGCACCATGTTGAACTTTCTATCATGTGCTTCTGAACAGGTCTTAGAGATGACTGACAATGTGGGCGGAATGACTGTGTAGCTAGTCCTTCAGCTAATTGGCCAAAACTTTCAGATAACTGACTTAATGTTAACAAGAAAGCAGTCTGAGGGACAGCCAAATCCCCTGCCACATTTTATGTCAAGGCTCAACCTTGTGACCTTCACATGTGACCTTGACCTGGAGTTGGCATGGTTTATTTATGGGTTCTGCACATCAGCTCAAAGAGGGGGATATTTCACCAAGGGTTAATGAAAATCTTTCCAGGGGTAAAAGAGATATGAAACAGAAACAAAATTCAAAGTTTCAAACTTGTGACCTTCACCTGTGAGCTTGACCTTGAGTTGGCATGGTTTATTTATGGGTTATGCATATCAGCTCACTAAGGCGCATATTTTACCAAATTTTAATGTAAATCCTTCCAGGGGTAAAGGAAATATGGGATGGACACAAAATGCAAAGTTTCAAACTCGTGACCTTCAACTGTGACCTTGAGTAGGCATGCTTTATTTATGTTTTCTACAATCAGCTCACTGAGGGGGATATTTCACCAAAGTTTACTGAAAATCCTTCCAAGGGTAAAGGAGATATGGAAAAGGCATAAAACTCAAAGTTTCAAACTCGTGACCTTCAAATGTGGCCTTGACCTTGAGTAGCATGGTTCATTTAGGAGTTGTGCACATCAGCTCAATGAGGGGAATACTTGACCAAAGTTTAATGAAAATCCTTTGAACGGTAAAGGAGATATGGAACGGACACAAAACTCAAAGTTTCTAACTCGTGACCTTCAAATATGACCTTGACCTGGATTCATTTATGGGCTCTGCACATGAGCTCACTGAGGGGGATCATTGACCAAAGTTTAATGAAAATCCTTTGAGGGATAAAGGAGATATGGAACAGACACAAAATTCAAATTTTTAAACTTGTGACCTTCAAATGTAACCTTGATCTTGAGTCGGCCCTGTTCATTTATGGGTTCTGCACATCAGCTCACTGAAAAGAATATTTGATCAAAGTTTAATGAAAATCTATCAAAGGGTTCAGCAGATATGGAGCGGACAAGCAAGTGTTATAGACAGACAGATGGACAGATGGTTGGACAGATGAACAGAGGAAGGCCATTCCTATAATCCCAACACTGCTTCCTGGAGGGGTATTAATAAGATTTTTTAATATGCAGCCCAAATCTGAAGAACGCACGATTGACCTTGTTCAATCAACCTTGACCTGCAGTATATTGGTCTATTTTTAGCCTGTAAGAGCTGCATTAGTGCCTTGAAAATCTCTAAAATAAGTTTATTTTCCTTTTTTTTGCTTGGCTGGACGAAGTCCAGGAAAAGCTATTGCACTGGCCCTGGTGTTGGCATTGGCATTGCAGTCGACATCCCATCTACATTTACATTAAAGTTTTTTAAGAGCTCCTATTTTCCAAACCATACTATGGATTTGGTTCATGTTTGGTATGATGATAGATGTAGGTCCAAAGTTTTATTCAGCAATATCCCATGCCCATGGCCTCAAGGCCAAGGTCTTGAAGTTTTTTTGAAATTGTTTAACTCCTCATATTTTCCAAACCTTATGACAAAATTGGTTCATAGTTTGGTATGATGATTTTGTTTGATTAAAATGACATCTCAAGCCCTGTTGCCCAATGAAACCAATAGGGTTTATAAGCATGGATGGTCCGACTCGCACCGCTTTGCTTGGGCAGGCTTAGATCCTCTAAGGGGTTTACCACATACTTGTGTGCAGTAGGTTTCAGCTCTGCATGGAAGCATCATCCAACCCATCTATTTCTTGAAGCCCCGGTGGGCGGGGGCTGTTGGTATGATGATAGATATATCTAATGTTCAAAGTTTCATTCAGCAATACCCCCACCCAAGGTCTAGAAAACAGAGTGTTGTCTGTAAACCATGGGGTAGACTAAAGCAAATAGTGTAGACCCAGATCAGATACCAAAGAATATGACATATGATCAGGGTCTATACTATTTGCTAAAAGTACAGGATTTCAAGGCTTAAACAAGAGGGCCCAGAGGGCCCTGGTTCGCTCACCTGATCCAAAGCATAATAAGGGGGCCCCGGGCAGGGTCAATTTTGGTCCCAGGGCTAAAATTTGAACAATCTTGGTAGAGGTCCACAAGATGAAGCTTCATATCGAATATGAAAGACCTGGGCTTTCTGGTTTCAGAGAAGTAGATTTTAAAGGTTTACCCTGCATATAGAAGTCTATGTAAAACAAGATTTTCCCTATATAAGTCTATGTTAAACCAAAGGGCCCCGGAGCGGGGGCATTTTTGGCCCCAGGGCTATAATTTGAACAATCTTGGTAGAGGTCCACTAGCTGAAGCTTCATAACAAATATCAAAGACCAAGTAGCTCATCATATCTAATGAGCTCTTGCAAAGACCTATAAGCCTTGTGTTTCAGAGAAGATGATTTTTAAAGATTTTCCCTATTAAGTCTATGTAAAACCAAAAGGCCACATGGCGGGGGCATTTTTGGTGTCAGGGCTATAATTTTAACAATCTTTATAGAGGTCCACTAGCTGAAGCTTCATAACAAATATCGAAGACCTAAGTCTTGTGGTTTCAGAGAAGAAGATTTTTCAAGATTTTCCCTATATAAGTCTATGTAAAACCAAAGGGCCCCGGAGCGGGGGCATTTTTGGTCCCAGGGCTATAATTTGAACATTCTTGGTAGAGGTCCACAAGATGAAGCTTCATACCAAATATCAAAGACCTGGGCCTTGCAGTTTCAGAGAAGAAGATTTTTCAAGATTTTCCCTATATAAGCCTATGTAAAACAAAAGGGCTCTGGTGCGGGGGCATTTTTGGCCCCAGCACTATAACTTGAACAATCTTGGTAGGGGTCTACTAGATGAAGCTTCATACCAAATATCAAAGACCTGGGCCTTGCGGATTCAGAGAAGAAGATTTTTCAAGATTTTCCCTATATAAGCCCATGTAAAATCAAAGGGCCCCCATGCGGGGGGCATTTTTAGCTCCAGCACTATAATTTGAACAATCTTGAATAGGGGTCCACTAGATGAAGCTTCATACCAAATATCAAAGACCTGGGCCTTGCAGTTTCAGAGAAGAAGATTTTTAAAGATTTTCCCTATATAAGCCTATGTAAAACAAAAGGGCCCTGGTGCTGGGGCATGTTTGGCCCCAGCACTATAATTTGAACAATCTTGGTAGGGGTCCACTAGATGAAGCTTCATACCAAATATCAAAGACCTGGGCCTTGCGGTTTCAGAGAAGAAGATTTTTCAAGATTTTCCCTATATAAGCCAATGTAAAACCAAAGGGCCCCGGTGCGGGGGCATTTTTGGCCCCAGCACTATTATTTGAACAATCTTGGTAGGGGTCCACTTGATGAAGCTTCATACCAAATATCAAAGACCTGGGCCTTGCGGTTTCAGAGAAGAAGATTTTTCAAGATTTTCCCTATATAAGCCCATGTAAAACCAAAGGGGCCCCGTGCGGGGGCATTTTTAGCTCCAGCACTATAATTTGAACAATCTTGGTAGGGGTCCACTAGATGAAGCTTCATACCAAATATCAAAGATCTGGGCCTTGCGGTTTCAGAGAAGAAGATTTTTAAAGATTTTCCCTATATAAGCCCATGTAAAACCAAAGGGCCCCCGTGCGGGGGCAATTTTGGCCCCAGCACTATAATTTGAACAATCTTGGTAGAGGTCCACTAGATGAAGCATCATACCAAATATCAAAGACCTGGGCCTTGTGATTTCAGAGAAGAAGATTTTTTAAGTTTTCGGTGAAAAAAATCTATTTTTGGCTACTGTGACCTATATGTGCAACTGACCGGAACCATTTGAACAACTTTGAAAGGGGACCACCTAAGGATCATTCCTGTGAAGTTTGGTCAAAATACCATCAGTGGTTTAGGAGGAGATGTCGTTTGAAGAAAAGTTTACGGACACACACACGCACGGACAGACGCACGCACGGACGCACGACGGACGACGGACAAAAAGTGATCCCAAAAGCTCACCTTGTCACTAGGTGACAGGTGAGCTAATAAAACAGTCTGAGTCAGGACTAACAATCAACCCACCAGTCCTGTCAGTGCTTTGATTTTCTTGATCCATTGTGGTTCGAGCCTTGCTCGGGTCGCATGTAATGCTAAGTTCTATGACAGAAGATCGGGTGATTTTTTTCTTGGTATTCCGTTTTTCACCAACCATTGATAACCAATCAGCTCGAAATTAGTGAAATAATATTTAGAGTGCCAAAAAACTTAAATGGGTAGCTTTGCAACAACTGCCCTCCACCAATAGCAATAATTCCCCCACCCATGGGGGCTTTTAGAAATAGATGGGCAGCATGATGCTTTCATGCAGAGCTGAAACCGACATGCACACGAGTACTCGTAAACCGCTGGCAAACTACTCAAATCAAACCAAACCAAAACTAATAGCAATAATTACAAAGGTGAAGTGAAAATTGTTTTGGTATTAACAAACAGGTGCTAGTGTACATTACACATCCTTTCATCAAAGGAACCAAATTATCTCCTTTATCTATCAGGATATAACAACCTTTACCTGAGGCCCATCAGGGTTTGAAACCAGGTAAAACTCAAACCAATATGTTAAGCTTGCAGGAGACTTGGAACTTCAGCTATACAAACAGGAGAAATTGCACAAACCAGGCAGTGAACACAAAGACGCAGATCAGACTGCACGACTTTGCAGTCTGGTCAGCCCCTTTGTTGTTCACAAGTGGCAAAAAAAGGTTTTCTCATGACACGGCACTGATGAACATGCAGCAAAAATACCAGTAAAAAGTCAGAGTGCCAATCACAAAAACTATTACCCAGCAAACTTCCTGGAAAAGAACTGTTTTATTGCTATCACACAGTTATAAATTCCCACCTGTGTTTAATATCTTTGCTTAATTTCCACTTTTTTATCATCAAAGATGTTATCTTACCTGAGTTTGTGAAAAATGGATACATATTCAGAGAGAGCAACTCTTTTAAAATATTCATAAGTTAGATAAATTGCCATCATGAAAACACACCTATATAATTTTGACCCCCTTAAACCCCTCTTTTATACAGTAAAACAAGGGTATATTTCTGCTCAAGGGTACTAGTTAAAACTACCTCTTATGTTTTGAAAAGAAATACAAAAAATATCAGAATTTTTATCTGAAAATTTTCATTATTTTTTTTTCAAAAAATTTTCAATATATTTGTATAGGTGTGTTTTCGTAATTGGGAGGTTGGTGATGTCACTTACACAATAACAGTTACGTTCCTTGTTGGAGACATCCAGGCTGATCTTCAACAAAGTCTTGATGTATAATGTTCTAATAACATATTAAAATGATGATTGCTTATTCTTTTATACCTAGAGATAAATTGTGACTGATGTTTAAATCCCTAATTTTTTTTGTAATTTAGATATAAAATGATAACAAGAGCACCGCATGCGGGTGCCAATGCTCGGCTGCAAAAATTATAAGTCAAAAAAGGGGCATAACTATGCCAAAAATATTTTGAGGGTTACCTCACCTATTGGTATGAGTTCCCCTTTTCATAATGAACAACTATGAACTTCAAGTAAATACGTTCAGTAATTACAGAGATATTACAAAATATCCAAGTTTTTGCACGACGACGATGACACAGACGACGACAACGACACAGACGACCCCAGAGCTATGACAATACCTCATCGTTTTCTTACAAAACAGCGGAGCTAAAAATGATCAAAATTCTGCATAAAACATGACTGGTGTCTCCAACATGGTGGATCTGTGTGCAACCTCACAATTTTCAGATACTACTTTCTATGGTATGTACATTTAAATGTCACTATAATGAAACCAGTAGGGTTTATATGCATGGACAGTCTGACACACACCACTTTGCCTGGGCAGGCTTCTTCGATATAAAAAGATTGGGTACAACATAAATGTTATACGAAAGACTGCATGCATGGTAGTTAACCCAGTCATGGTTGACAACTTTGCTTCCCTCTTTTATTGCACGCCGGTGGGTCAGGCCTCAGATTCTATGACGGTTCCAGCGTAAAGGCTTATGTTTGTTGGTACCTGATGCTCTGTCTCTTGTCGGGCCCATCAGGGTCTAGCTGTTGGTTTTCTTTTGCTCCAGCATTTCAGTGGTTTCTTGCTGTCGAGTCCTCACCATTGTTTCATCCCTATGGTTGTTTGATTTTTGTGTTCACAGAGATGTTGTACTGATGAGTTATGAGGCCTTCATGCGGACTGAACAAATTATTTGACTTAATCGCGACGGAAGTAAGGGTGGGGATTGTGGCCATGTAAAATCGATTTAAGCCCCTCAGTGCACAGTCATCTTATCACGTACAAGTCAGGAAGTGCAGCGACGCAGATATCCTTTACCGCAGGACAATGCGCAAACTTGTCACAGATGTGAAAGTGATCCCTGGCGAGGAAGTAGCCCTGCAACATCAGCTACTCATATGCAACATGAGGACTGATGTGCCATCAAAACCCAAGCGCAAGTTCACCTCCAGACTAAAAGTTTGGAAGCTGAAAGAATCTCAGACAAGAAATCATTTCCAGGAGGTTTTCAGCCAGCATGTGAGTGCTTCAGCAGGTGTAGCAGATGCTACCACTGAGGATATATGGAACAGCATCAAGACTGGTCTGCTCAAGACAACTGAAGAGGTGTGTGGCACAACTCGGCCCCACCGCTGGCGTCACGAAACCTGGTGGTGGAATGAGGATGTTAATAAGGTCATTGCAGCCAAGCAGCAAGCCTTTTAAGCATGGAAGACTCGTAAGGGCACCCGTGCAACATATCTTGCGGCCAAACGCATAGCCAGACGAGCGGTGCACCATGCCTGCCAAGAAGCTGAGAAGGAGATCTACAAGAATATTGACCCTAAGTCCTCAGAAGTATACCGCCTTGCTAACCAGATGAGAAGAGAGAATGCCGATGTGGTAGGTGACAAACCAGTAAAGAATGATGCAGGGGATATGTCAATGAGTGAAGACTCAAAGCAGAGGGCCTGGTTAGAACACTACCAAAGGCTACTCAATGTTGAGTTTGACTGGGACCCAGACCACCTGTCTGATGAACCACCAGTGGAAGGGCCACCCATCCCAATCACTATTGATATGGTTAAGAAGGCTATCTCTCAGATGAAGACTGGCAAAGCACCCAGTCCCTCTGGCATAGTGATGGAGATGATAAGAGCTGCAGGTGATGTGGGTGCCTCGATGATCCGCGACCTTGCAGCTGCAATCATCCGTGATGGGAATGTACCCTCTGACTGGGAACAGAGTTTCATTATCTGTCTCTACAAGGGCAAGGGCGATGCATTGGAATGGGGCAACTACCGCGGTCTGAAGCTGACAGAACAGGTCATGAAAGTCCTGGAGAGGATTGTGGATGGCCTCATTAGGCAGTTGGTGTCCATTGACGATTCCCAGTTTGGCTTTGTCCCAGGAAGAGGCACAACAGACGTAATTTTTGTTGCACGGCAGCTGCAAGAGAAGTATCTGGCGGCCAACAGGAGACTGTACATGGCTTTTGTAGACCTGGAGAAGGCATTTGACCAAGTGCCTCGGAAAGTCATCTGGTGGGCACTTAGAAAACTTGGAGTGGACGAGTGGATTGTGAAACTGGTCCAAGGGATGTATGCTAATGCTCAGAGCCGTGTCCGCGTTAGTGATGGTTACAGTGAAGAATTCAAGGTGGGTGTTCATTAAGGCTCTGTTCTCAGCCCACTGCTTTTCATCATTGTGCTTGAAGCCTTGTCATGTGAGTTCCGCTCTGGAGTCCCCTGGGAGGACCTGTATGCTGATGACCTTGTCATCATAGCAGAATCACTTGAGGAATGTGTAAGGAGGCTCTTAACTTGGAAAGAAGCAATGGAGGCGAAAGGGCTGAGAGTGAATGCAGGAAAGACAAAGATCATGATCTGTGGTACAGGTCTGGACCTCTTGCAGAGTACAGGCCAGTTCCGCTGCGCTGTATGTCGCACTGGAGTGGGCAGCAACAGTATCTTTTGTAATGGCTGCAAGTTCTGGGTGCACAAGAAATGCAGTGGGCTCAAACGCTTGATAGAGGACCCTGATTACAGGTGTACACGGTGCCAAGGAACTGCACGCCCCTTAGATGACAGACCACAGAGGGAAGTCCAAGTCAGATCCGACAAGCTGGAGGTTGTAGCTTCTTTTTGCTACCTACAGCCTGGAAGAATTTCAAGGAGTTGCTACCAGTTCTCTCTTCCCGCCACCTCTCTTTCAAGACACGCGGCCGTGTGTATAGCTCTTGTGTGCGGAGCGCAATGCTCCATGCTAGTGAGACATGGCCGTTGACAAAGCCAAACCTCCAACATCTACAGCGAAATGACAGGGCAATGATCAGACAAATCTGCAATGTCAAGCCACAGGACACTGTCACCATCAGGTCCAGTGAGTTACTTGAGCGTCTTGTCACTGAGGACATGGGCCTCATCCTGAAAGAGAGAATGCTTCGCTGGTATGGACTTGTGGAACGCTCCAACGGTGCAGTCAAGTCTGCCTGTGACATACAGGTAGGTGGAAAGCGGGGGCCAGGAAGGCCCAAGATGACCTGGAAGCATCTAACAGAAAGAGATTGCAGAGAATGGAAGCTCTCTGCTATCGATCCTCATGATAGACAAGCCTGGAGATCTGGTGTAAGATCTGCCATGCGTGCAGCAAGCCAGCTACCTGGAAGGGGGCCCACTAATGTGAACTTTGCCCCTGTACCTGCACGTTAATCAAAAATCCGTTTATGATGATGATGGGTGGAATTCTTTTCACTGACCCTTCCAAGGCGGTTCTTCTGTCGCAGTTTATTTTTGTTATGGTTTGCCTTTGGGTATTTGTGTCGCTTTTATTATTTTATTTTGGATAGCCCATTGGCCATTTTGTGGGAAAGAAACTGTCCTTTTGGCTTTCTGCTATTGATGTTTCCATTAAGGTCTGTTGTTTCGTGTTTGTGTTTCTTTCCCTTTGGTGTCTCTGATGGGAGCTGGGTTAATTGATCGATTCCTGATCATTGCCGCCACTCCTATTTTAGACCTTCTAAGCGGTTTACCAGTACTCATGAGCGATCTGATTCAGCTCTGCATGGAAGCACATTGCAGCCCAAAAGCGATGTGAAACATGGACAGTTTACCAAAGGCATATGCCAAAAGACTGAATCACTTCCATACAAGCTGTCTTAGAACGCTCTTAAAGATTGAGTGGCAAGACAGGAATCCAGACATGGAAATCCTGAAAAGGGAATTAAGGGCTGCCAAGTACACATACTCTTCTGAAATTAGCACAGTTAACCCTTCTCTTGCTGAATATTCATTTAAGCCACACCCATTTCTGTCTATCAACCAATCAAATTACTTGATGTAATTTATTGCTACAAATTCATAAACTGAATGCCAAACAGTGCAGATCCTGATCAGATGGCTTCTTCAGAAGCCATCTGATCTGGATCTATACTGTTTGCAAAGATAGGGGTTGTCCTGAACAGCAAGATAAGGGTTAAGATGGACAGCTAGGCCATGTTACCTGGGTGCTTGAGGAGTTTCTGCCAAAGAAAGTTCTCTATGGAAAAACAGAAATGGGCAAACATTCCCAAGATGGTCAGAGGAAGTGCTACTAGGACACCCTCAAAGCCTCCCTCAAGGACTTCAACATACCAGCATAGTCATGGGAACAAATTGCACAGGACAGAGCAAAGTGGAAGGCCTCAAGAGCTGGTGATAGTGAATATGAGGCAAAAAGAACCAGTGAAGCTTAGCAGAAATGGGCACAGTGCAAAGCCAGAGCTGATGTATCACCAACAGAGCTGTCGTCCTCTAACCTCTGTAACAGTTGCTCTTTCTGCAACACAGACAATTCAGAGCTAGAATAGTTCTCATCAGCCACCTAAGAACACATAGAGTTGAAACTGACCGCACATGAGTACTGGTAAACCGCTTAGGGATAAGCCTGACCAGGCAAAGTGGTGCAAGTCGGATTGTCCAGTGCATACAAACCCTATTGGTCTCATTGGGCAGCAGGGATTGAGATGTCAACCCTTGTTAGGTCATTTCGGAGATGTGGCTATCTCAAACCATGTCACCTGATGAAACCAATAGACTTATATGCATGGATGGCCCAACTTGTGGGCAGGCTTAGACCTTATAAGCAATTTACTAGTACTGATGTGTGGTCGGTTTCAGCTCTGCGAAGAAGCTCCATGCAGCCCAATCTATTTCTTTAAGCAGTGATGGGCCTGGTCAGCCTTCACTCTAAATTTTCAGTTTTTAAATTTTCTCAAGATAATTGGACCTGAGAGCCCTAATTTTCAAAATAGACTCCGGCAGTGTATGTAAGCAAAATTTCGTTCTGTCCCAAATGCTGATTAAAGGATAAAATCTGCCCCCACTGAGGAAGCCGGAGTTCTTCCTTTTAACCCTTGTCCTGCGGAGCCCGGATATGCCCTATCTTTTCAAACAATGAAGATCCAGATCAGATGGCTTATGAAGAAGCCATCTGATCAGGATCTACATTGTTTGCCATTCAGATTGTGAATTTGTTGCAATAAATTGCATCAAACAATCTGATTGGCTGATAATCAGTAGTGGGTGTGGCATATTTAAATACTCAGCAGGACAAGGGTTAATCTATAGTTCACTATGAACAAGAACAAAAGAAGCTTTTGCATCATGAAGACACGCCTATATAATTCTTACCCCTTGAACCCCATTTTTATATTGCAAAACTGGGGTTTACAGGGGTAAACCATATTTTTTTTATTTCTGCCGTGAAATATAGATTATGGGTACTCGTTAGAACCGCTTCCATGGGTCGGTTCTAAAGTGTACCCACAATATTTTGAGCAGAAATAAGAAGAATATCACAATTTTTCATCCGTAAATTGACGTTTTTTCTGTGGTAAAATTTACAATGTATATGAATAGGCGTGAGAGAATTCTCCCTTGCTGATACATCCATCCACCTGCAGTGTATTCTTGTTTCATGTGGTGGTAGTAATAAATCTTTTCACAATTACATGGGAAAAAATGAGCCAGATTGTATCAACATTTATTTCATTTTTTGAAACAGGTAAGTTTATATTTTATAACATTAAATAAACAGATTTGCCATGTACACCACAACCTTATTATAACACGGTTCTTTATAACATGATTTTCGATATAACACGGTTTGAAGATGGATTCCAAAAATGCATAGATTATATAAATGGTCATTTTTTTTTTACATATAATCTATACATTTTTGTTTGGATATAACACCGTTGTTAAACTTACACAGTTTTTACTTTGGACCCAATAGAAGCCTCCCTGGTGCAGTGGTTACGCTACTCGCCTTGTAAACCAGGGATCGCAGGATCGATCCCGGGCTTCTCAAGACTTTCGGATGAGTCTTTAAACCGACGTCCCGTCTCCATATGACCTTAACTGTTGGTGGGACGTAAAAATAAAACACACACACACTTTGGACCCAAACAACAGTGTTATAAAGAGGTCATGGTGTATGCACATGTATTTTCTTGTACACCAGACAAGGAAATCCGTGATTTTACCCTGGGATAGAAATTTATGTTCTGACCCTGGTGTTCCGACCCAATATCAAATTTAATCGCATGTTTGATAAATGCACTGGTTGAATACAACCTCATGCGTGGCGGCGTCATGCGTGACGTCACTAAACATTCCTGTTGTGTCATCACAAAATGGCGGACGTTGGTAACCGAAGTGACAGCAACATTAAAAATTCGCAATAGAAATGGAAAGTATGCAAGAAAAAGAATCCAATATGGGTGTTAGGGGTGGATAGAAAAATCCGTCCCTTGTGACGGATTTTTCAATCCACCCCACACACCCATATAAGATTCTTATATTCTGCCTGTCATCAGTAAAAATACTGCCAAAAATTCAGGGATGTCAGGTTCAGTTATTTTTTAGAAATTTATTTACAAAACGGTTGAACTTTCTGTATACATTAACCCTTGTCCTGCCGAATATTTAATTATGTCACACCCACTACTGATTATTAGCCAATCAGATTACCTGTAGCAAATTATTACAACAAATTCACAATCTGAATGACAAACAATGTAGATCCTGATCAGATGGCTTCTTCAGAAGCCATCTGATCTTGATCTACATTGTTTCAAAGAAAAGGCATATCCGGGCTCAGCAGAACAAGGGTTAAAGGCCCTGACCAGATGCTGTGTCTGATCTGGGTATACACTGTTTGCCAAACCCTACAACCCTAACCCATTGTTTGTGCCCATGTTTTAAGTCCCTGTCAACACTATTTATGTCACTTTGGAGCCATAGCTTCCAATTTTGTGTGACTTTTACCAACACTGAGATTGACATCTCCAGCCCTACTGCCCAAACAAACCACTAGAGCTTGCACTTATGCAGGTATGGTCTGACACATACCACTTTGCCAGGATAAGCTTAACCCTTGTCCTGCTGAATATTTATATATGCCACACCCACTACCGATTATCAACCAATCAGATCGCTTGATGCAAATTATTGCAACAAATTCACAATCTGAATGGCAAACAATGTAGATCCTGATAAGATGGCTTCGTCAGAAGCCATCTGATCTGGATCTACATTGTTTGAAAGGTAGGGCATATCCGGGCTCAGCAGAACAAGGGTTAATTAGACCTTCTATACAGTATTCCAGTATACCCGACACAGTGCATGTAGTTCATACAAGGTTATTTGCACGCTCAGGTATGACTCAGTGAGTGGTAAAACATCAGATTTAAGATCGAGAGGTAGCCTGTTCGATCCCCGCAGGTGCCAAGTGTTGTTTCCTTGAGCATGAGACTTTATCCACATTATTTAGTACTGGTCTCTACCTAGGAAGAGGAAGAAGACGACTATGTGGAAAAGTAAGTACTGGTTTACTAAATCATATACGGTGTTATCCTCTTTATGAAGTCGATATTAAATAAAATTTTTACCATTATTATTATTACTATTAGATCACTGGAGCATCCATGCAGAGTCTTTGCTCTGATCAGAGACAATTTGACATAGGGAAGCTTGGTTTGTTATATGCAATCAAAATTCTCTTCAAAAATTTTCAAAATTAACAGTCCAACACTAGGAAATTTTTAGTGGGGTTGGAAAGAGAAACTAGAAATGCATCCATAGGACACGGATGCCTCAGCCTGAAAATATGTCTATGTTCGTTTTCATTCATAGAAAGTTATTGACCATGTTTAAGTTTTGGACCCTTTTTTTTCACATTTGACCTCTAAGTATGACCTTGACCTTGGAGGAAAGGACCTTGGTTTTGTGTGAGGCAGATTGTCTCATGATGGCCAACATTTCTGCCAAATAATTTCAAAATCCATCCAGAGATAAGAAAGTTATTGACTGCGTTTAAGTTTCGGACCATTTTTTTTACCTTTGACCTCTAAGTATGACCTTGACCTTGGAGGTGCCGATCTGGGTTTGCACCCGACACATCGTCTCAAGATGATTCACATTTCTTCAATGAAATTTCAAAATCCATCCAGAAATAAGTAAGTTATTGACTGCGTTTAAGTTTTGGACCCTTTTTTTTTTACCTTTGACCTCTAAGTATGACCTTGACCTTGGAGGTACGGGCCTGGGTTTTGCACGTGACACATCGTCTCATGATGGTTAACATTTCTGCTGAGTAATTTTAAAATCCATCAAGAGATAAGGAAGTTATTGACTACATTTGATTTTCGGTTGCACGGACAAACGAACGGACGGACGGACAGGGGCAAGGCTATATGCCCTTCCCATCATTCTGCGAATGGCGGGGGCATAAAAAAGTCCAAAGTACAGGTTGGTGAATGTTTATTGTTCAACATTAGGTCACACGGGCCAATCCATCTGATACTGTTAAATAGGGATGACAATGTCATAAGTAAAGGCAAACTTCTGTTATAAAAGCTGAAACTCATTCCTGCAACGATGTTATATCAGAATAATATACAGCAAAGGTTTTGCGAATAAAGTGAGGGCAAAATCGGTCACCCTATATAACGGTATCTGATTGATCGGTCCGTATGACAGTCGGTAAATAGTCATCGATCTGTATTAAGGTATTGAACAGAAATGATTGTATATTGTATATACATGTTCTTCCAAAGTACAGGTATTTAGGCTGCAGAGACCCTGATAGTACTGAGGATATTTTGGGGATAATGTTGACTAATTTCTCCATTAAAACAGATGTTCTGGGTACTTGTTAGAATCGCCTCAATGAGGCGATTCTAACAAGTGCCCAGAACATTTTGTTTCTTTCATGAAAAAAACATAAAATTATCCATTAGTTATCCCCTCATTTCTCCTCCCTATCAGGAGCTATGTTAGAGTCTGGCTGATGTTGTATAGACAGATGGACACTGACATTTGTGTCAAGTTAACATGGACAAAACATATATGATACTCCATGCACAGCTGGCAATTGTGTTCATAAGGGCATAACCTTTCTATTACATGAGATCTAATGTATCTGATACCTGAGAATTTTAGGAGTAAGCTCATATCTGGGTCCAGTAAAACAGTTTGTTTGATTGATTTGAAGTTTAATGTCCCCATCAACACTGTAAAGGTCATTTTTGAGACATTGCTTCCAATTCTGTGGGACTTTTACCCGACTTTGAGATGAAATGACATCTCAAACCCTGCTGCCAAATGAAACCAATAGGGTTTATAAGCATGGTCGGTCTAACTCGCAGCGCATTGCCTGGGCAGGCTTAGATCCTCTAAGCGGTTTACCAGTACTCCTGTGCGGGTCGCTAGTAAAATAGACTAAAATAAATCAGAGTCCAGCAAGAAATTCTTTTTCAGCTTTATCAGGGTCCAGTAAGACACTTTTCTTTAGCTTTATAAATCAGGGTCAAGTAAGACACTCTTTTTGAGCTTTATAAATCAGGGTCTAGTTAGACACTCTTTTTGAGCTTTATAAATCAGGGTCCAGTTAGACACTCTTTTTGAGCTTTATAAATCAGGGTCCAGTTAGACACTCTTTTTGAGCTTTATAAATCAGGGTCCAGTTAGACACTCTTTTTGAGCTTTATAAATCAGGGTCCAGTTAGACACTCTTTTTGAGCTTTATAAATCAGGGTCCAGTTAGACACTCTTTTTGAGCTTTATAAATCAGGGTCCAGTTGGACACTCTTTTTGAGCTTTAAAAATCAGGGCCCAGTTAGACACTCTTTTTGAGCTTTATAAATCAGGGTCCAGTTAGACACTCTTTTTGAGCTTTATAAATCAGGGTCCAGTTGGACACTCTTTTTGAGCTTTAAAAATCAGGGCCCAGTTAGACACTCTTTTTGAGCTTTATAAATCAGGGTCCAGTTAGACACTCTTTTTGAGCTTTATAAATCAGGGTCCAGTTAGACACTCTTTTTGAGCTTTATAAATCAGGGTCCAGTTGGACACTCTTTTTGAGCTTTAAAAATCAGGGCCCAGTTAGACACTCTTTTTGAGCTTTATAAATCAGGGTCAAGTAAGACACTCTTTTTGAGCTTTATAAATCAGGGTCAAGTAAGACACTCTTTTTGAGCTTTATAAATCAGGGTCCAGTTAGACACTCTTTTTGAGCTTTAAAAATCAGGGCCCAGTTAGACACTCTTTTTGAGCTTTATAAATCAGGGTCCAGTTAGACACTCTTTTTGAGCTTTATAAATCAGGGTCCAGTTAGACACTCTTTTTGAGCTTTATAAATCAGGGTCCAGTTAGACACTCTTTTTGAGCTTTATAAATCAGGGTCCAGTTAGACACTCTTTTTGAGCTTTATAAATCAGGGTCCAGTTGGACACTCTTTTTGAGCTTTATAAATCAGGGCCCAGTTAGACACTCTTTTTGAGCTTTATAAATCAGGGTCCAATTAGACACTCTTTTTTGAGCTTTATAAATCAGAGTCCAGTTAGACACTCTTTTTGAGCTTATAATTCAGAGTTCAGTGGACTTATAAATCAGGATCCAGAAAGACAATCTTTATCAGCTTTCTAAATCAGGGTCCAGTAAGACACTCTTTTTTCAGTTTTATAAAACATGGTCCAAGAAGACACTTTTCTTCAGGTCAAGAAAGACTCTCTTTTTCTGCTTTAAAAATCAGGAACAATTTGTTCAATACTGAGAATAGAATTATTTAACATATTGTTGTAACTTTAAAAATTTAGTATGTCAAATACATATACTAATATTTTTGCTGAAAAAAGTGAGCTTTCAACAAAAATAACACAGTATTCACCATATTTGCATTATTTGCTGGCTCCCAGCATGCACATTGTCAATATTGGAACAAGAGGGCCCAGAGGGCCCTGGTTCGCTCACCTGATCCAAAGCATAACAAGTGGGCCCCGGGCAGGGTCAATTTTGGCTCCAGGGCTAAAATTTGAACAATCTTGGTAGAGGTCCACAAGATGAAGTATCATATCGAATATGAAAGACCTGGCCTTTCTGGTTTCAGAGAAGAAGATTTTAAAGGTTTACCCTGCATATAGAAGTCTATGTAAAACAAGATTTCCCCTATATAAGTCCATGTTAAACCAAAGGGCCCCGGAGCGGGGGCATTTTTGGCCCCAGGGCTATAATTTGAACAATCTTGGTAGAGGTCCACTAGCTGAAGCTTCATAACAAATATCAAAGACCTAAGCCTTGTGTTTCAGAGAAGATGATTTTTAAAGATTTTCCCTATATAAGTCTATGTAAAACCAAAGGGCCACATGGCGGGGGCATTTTTTGTCTCAGGGCTATAATTTGAACAATCTTTATAGAGGTCCACTAGCTGAAGCTTCATAACAAATATCGAAGACCTAAGCCTTGTGGTTTCAGAGAAGAAGATTTTTCAAGATTTTCCCTATATAAGTCTATGTAAAACCAAAGGGCCCCAGAGCGGGGGCATTTTTGGCCCCAGGGCTATAATTTGAACAATCTTGGTAGAGGTCCACAAGATGAAGCTTCATACCAAATATCAAAGACCTGAGCCTTGCAGTTTCAGAGAAGAAGATTTTTAAAGATTTTCCCTATATAAGCCTATGTAAAACAAAAGGGCCCTGGTGCGGGGGCATTTTTGGCGCCAGCACTATAATTTGAACAATCTTGGTAGGGGTCTACTAGATGAAGCTTCATACCAAATATCAAAGACCTGGGCCTTGCGGTTTCAGAGAAGAAGATTTTTCAAGATTTTCCCTATATAAGCCCATGTAAAACCAAAGGGCCCCCTTGTGGGGGGCATTTTTAGCTCCAGCACTTTAATTTGAACAATCTTGGTAGGGGTCCACTAGATAAAGCTTCATACCAAATATCAAAGACCTGGGCCTTGCAGTTTCAGAGAAGAAGATTTTTAAAGATTTTCCCTATATAAGCCTATGTAAAACAAAAGGGCCCTGGTGCGGGGGCATTTTTGGCCCCAGCACTATAATTTGAACAATCTTGGTAGGGGTCCACTAGATGAGGCTTCATACCAAATATCAAAGACCTGGGCCTTGCGGTTTCAGAGAAGAAGATTTTTCAAGATTTTCCCTATATAAGCCCATGTAAAACCAAAGGGCCCCCGTGCGGGGGCATTTTTAGCTTCAGCACTATAATTTGAACAATCTTGGTAGGGGTCCACTAGATAAAGCTTCATACCAAATATCAAAGACCTGGGCCTTGCGGTTTCAGAGAAGAAGATTTTTCAAGATTTTCCCTATATAAGCCCATGTAAAACCAAAGGGCCCCTGTGCGGGGGCATTTTTGGCCCCAGCACTATAATTTGAACAATCTTGGTAGGGGTCCACTAGATGAAGCTTCATACCAAATATCAAAGACCTGGGCCTTGCGGTTTCAGAGAAGAAGATTTTTCAAGATTTTCCCTATATAAGCCCATGTAAAACCAAAGGGGCCCCGAGCGGGGGCAATTTTAGCTCCAGCACTATAATTTGAACAATCTTGGTAGGGGTCCACTAGATGAAGCTTCATACCAAATATCAAAGATCTGGGCCTTGCGGTTTCAGAGAAGAAGATTTTTAAAGATTTTCCCTATATAAGCCCATGTAAAACCAAAGGGCCCCCGTGCGGGGGCATCTTTGGCCCCAGCACTATAATTTGAACAATCTTGGTAAGGGTCCACCAGATGAAGCTTCATACCAAATATCAAAGACCTGGGCCTTGCGGTTTCAGAGAAGAAGATTTTTTAAGTTTTCGGTAAAAAAAAATCTATTTTTGGCTACTGTGACCTATATGTGCAATGGACCGGAACCATTTGAACAACTTTGAAAGGGGACCACCTAAGGATCATTCCTGTGAAGTTTGGTCAAAATCCGATCAGTGGTTTAGGAGGAGATGTCGTTTGAAGAAAAGTTTACGGACGCACGGACGCACGCACGCACGCACGGACGCACGCACGCACGACGGACGACGGACAAAAAGTGATCCCAAAAGCTCACCTTGTCACTACGTGACAGGTGAGCTAAAAACAGGTAACCAGACCCCCCTGACCTTTCAAGGTCAGGGGGGTCTGGTTACCTGTTTTTCCAACACTGATAACCTTTAGACTAGGAACCAGCAGATAATGCAAATAAGGTGAAATAGATATTGTATCTACTAGACCAGTCAATACTCTGACCACTGATGGGCTTGTTAAACTAGCAAGACTTTGAAAAGCTGGCCGCAGATTTTATGATAATCTCTCTGTAACAAGAGGGCCATGATGGCCCTGGATCGGTCAAGGAAAGGTCTGACCAATTTTGGCAGAGGATCACCATAGGAACATTCCTGTGTTAAAAAAGTTTTTCTATTTTTAGCCCTGGTGACCATCTTGTTCATCCAAGCGGAATGGTTTGAACAATTTTGGTAAAGGGTCACCAAAGAAACATTCCTGTAAAATATTTCAAAATCCTTCCACTGATTAATGAGAAGTTGTTTAAAGGTTTTTTTTCTATTTTTAGCACTGGCGGCCATTCTGTTTATTCCAGCCAAATGGTTTGAGCAATTTTAGCTGAGGGTCACCCAAGGAACATTCCTGAAGAATTATTTCAGAACCCACCCATGGGTTAAGGAGGAGAAGCTGTTTAAGTTTTTTCTATTTTTAGCTCTGGCAGCCATCTTGTTCATCTGAGCGAAACGGTTTGAGCAGTTTTGGTAGAGGGTCATGCAAGGAACATTGGTTAAGGAGAAGAAGTTGTTTAAATTTTTTTTTTTTTCTGTTTTTAGCTCTGGTAGCCATCTTGTTCATTTGAGGGGAACTGTTTGAGCAATTTTGGTAGAGGGTCAGCAAAGAACCATGGATTCCTGTGAAATCATTTCGAAATCCATCCACTGCTTGTGGAGTATTGTTGTTTAAAGGTTTTCTATTTTTAGCTCTGGTGGCCATCTTGTTCATCTGAGTGGAATAGTTTGAGCAATTTTGGTATAGGGTCAGCCAAGGAACATTCCTGTGCAACAATTATAAAATCCATCCTCTGGTTTAGGAGACCATTTATAGGTTTTTCTATTTTTACCTCAGAGTCTGGTGGCAGGAAAGTTTGAGCAATTTTGGTTGAGGGTCAACCAAGCAAGGAACATTCTTGTGAAATTATTTCGAATCTGTCCAGCAGTTTTGGAGAAGTTGTTTAAAGCAAAAGTGGACAACGGAAGCACACACACACAGATGGCTAAACAGTAACTGATCACAAAAGCTCACCTTGATAAACAGTGTAGATCCTGAGCAGATGGCTTCAGAAACCATCTGATCTGGATCTACACTGTTTGCAAAGGTACCTACTAGTTTACTGGACTTAGTCTGATACTTTTTCCCAAACCTTTGCAAACTAGACTTTTTGTCCTAATTAAACACAGACCCTGCCTTTGCAATTTTTAACAGCAATGACTGGAGGTGGTTGGGTGAGGCAAAGGTGACATGTATCTTGCGTCACTGGGGCGTCCAACTGATATTGGCTTACAGTTACTTGCTCATAGAAATAGATTGGGCTGCATGATGTCCATGCAGAGCTGAAACCAATCACACACTGTTCTGGCAGACTGCTTAGGAGGTCTAAGCCTGCCCAGGCAAAGTGGTGCGAGTCAGGCCATCCATGCATATAAAACCCTACTGGTTTCATTGGCTGGCAGGGCTTGAGATGTCATTTCATGAAGTCCCACAAAACTGCCAGCAAAGTCTCCAAAATGACCTAAATAGTGCTGATGGGGACGTTAAACCTCAATTCAAACAAACAAATAACACTGTTCCAATGCTATATCTTACCTCTGTTACAGCTGACCTCCTGTGATGAAATCTTGCTGACTTTAAAGCAGCTTCTTTTATTTTTTCATCCTGATATTCTCTACGATGGCGCCGTGTATTTCCAAGAAATATTCTTTTTAATTCCCCCATGTTCATTTGCAGTCTATTAAATCATTAACACTTTTAAGAAGCAGTAAAATGTCAACAGCAAAACACCTTTGTAGCCATGTCAATATGTTTGAGACTGAAGTAGTTTAAGCCACTGAGGGAGGTCATTGAAAATACTTAACCCTTATCCCGCTGAATAATCAGTTAAGCCACACCCATTTCTGACTCTGAACCAATCAGATTACTTGATGTAATTTATGGCTGCAAATTCACAAACTAACTGTCAAACAGAGTAGATCCTGATCAGTCTAATTTATGGCTTCAGGAGCCATATGATCTGGATCTGCTCTATTTGCAAAGGTAGGGTTTGTCATGAACAGCAGAAAATTACGGTTACCGTATTCACCCTAATTACCGCACTGTGAGCTTAGTTTTTTCAAAATTGTGTAAAAAATTGTGGCGAAAAATCGACCTATTAAGCGCACACAAATCATTTTGGGTAACTGTCTTGGCAGTTGAACTGTCTTGTTTCCCGCTTCGCAAGTTTTGTAAACGAGGAATTAAAGTGTGTATTAGAGCTGTCGAATGAATTTGACAGAAATGCAGTTGCTTTGCCTTCACTGGTGAAGAAATAACGGTAAGTCTTTTTTTATAGATTTCCTGCGAAAGCTTCAAGGTTACTGTTAGGTGTGCGCTTATGCATTTTTTTTGTCAAAAATAGCTTTGGTGTGCGCTTATAGGAGCATGTGCGGTAATTAGGGCGAATACGGTAACCCATTTTATACCAAATGGATTCTTTCTTCTTATATATAGCACGAGTCCACTTCAAAATTTAGGGGGACATGTCAGGTTCATGTCAGGTTGTGTTTTCTCCAAACAGCTGAACTTTTTCCAAACAGTGCAGGCCCTGATCAGATGCTGCATGCTGCAAGAATGCAGCTTCTGATCTAGGCCTGCACTGTTTCCACATATTCATTTTGGGGTTTCTGAGGAAGCCATCTGATTGGGATCTGCAGTATCTACACTGTTAGGCATTCAGTTCGTGAATGTTTTTTTTTATGTTTTACATCCCTGTCAACACTATTTAGGCTATTTTGGAGACATTGCTTCCAATTTTGTGGGGCTTTTACCGGACACTGAGATGAAATGACATCTCAAGCCCTGCCACCAAAATAAACCAAAAAGGGTTTATATGAAGGGACGGTCCAACCTGTACAACTTTGCCTGGGCAGGTTTACATCCTCTAAGCAGCTTATCAGCACACATGTGAGATCAGTTTCAGCTAAGCGTGGAAGCATCATGCAGCCCACTTTTATCTATTTCTCCCAGCCCCCATGGGTAGGAGCCCTTATCATTCGTGTCAGAAAAATCCAAATTACAAATAAATTTTCTTGGTCATCAATGAATAAACAAAGGAAGAATGCTCAAATCTGTAAATCTCATCACAAACACATGCCTATATGACTTTGACCCCCCTATAACCCCACTTTTATATAGTAAAACTGGGGTTTGCAGGGGTATATATTATTTTCCTTATTCCTGATCTAATACATAGGTTGTGGGTACTCGTTAGAACCGCCTCAACAACCTATGTTTCGAGCAGCAATAAGAAAAATATGGCAATTTTTCATCAGAAAATTTTCATTTTTTGGAGGTAAAAGTTTTCAATATATTTAGATAGGCATGTTTTCGTAATGTTAATATTTCATTCATGTTTATGGCTTATATTCCAGGAATTCTAAGTTCACTAAAATAAAAGATATCACTGAACTTGCCTGCATCCATGCCAGATCTCAAACTGCTAATAATTTTACATAACATTTCATATTTCATCCAATCTTTCAATCCAGGAGTTGTATAAATCTTAGCTTCTTTCTTATCTAAATATGGGGAAAAAATCTGCCCCAACGCCCGAGTCCTAAACATCACACAAAAAGAATCAGTTCAAGACTACTGATTTCAGGAAAGCTTGAGCTCTCTACGCACTTTTAATCATGATCTTTAAAATGCCAAATGAATAAAAGTATCTGAAGATCCACTTTTTTTTATTAATTTACTTAACATGCAACCATCTGTGCAACAACAGGTAAATGAGAAGTACATATGTATAACAATTTTTGAGAATGCTTTTGGGTATTTGTTTCTTGAATTTTTTTTTCTATTTGACCCATTGCTTGCTAGTGGACTCTTCCATTGCTATATGTTGGACAGGTCCATTTGTCATACAAGGGGTGTCAGACCTATTTTTTCCGTTTTGATTCTATATTTGCCGGAAAATTCTGTTAGCAAATAGTGCAGGCCCTGATCAGACGCCACATTCTGCTGCATCTAATCTGGGCCTGCACTATTTGCCAAGGTACCCCTTTAGGGGACTTCCCACATACAATGAGTTAAACAATACAATGAGTTAAACATTATGTTATGGGCACTTAACAGAATTGCCTGAAGGAGGCCATTCCAACAAGTACCCACAGCATATGGTTTAACTCACATCTTGCTGTTCATGTTCTATAGAAGGGTTATCCTTTGGAAGCAAGGAAGACATTTCAGAACTGGATGAACCCCTATCTTTGCAAACAGTGTAGATCCAGATCGGATGGCTTCTGAAGAAGCCATCTGATCAGGATCTACACTGTTTGACATTCAGTTTATGAATTTGTAGGAATAAATTACATCAAGTAATTTGATTGGTTGATAGACAGAAATGGGTGTGGCTTAAATGAATATATAGCAAGATAAGGGTTAACAACAAACAAGGCCAAGTAATTTTGCTCATCCCTCCTTTCTTTACCAGGGCCCAGTTGTTCAAAACTAATGCCATCGTTAGCTAACATATCGTTAAAACTTACTTCATTCAATATGGTGAAAATACTAATATTTTTGCTGAAAAAATGTGAGCAGCTTTTGCAAATGCAAAAGCTGCTCACATTTTTTCAGCAAAAATAACAAAATTTTAGACAATATACTTGCCAGAAAAGTTAACAATTTGACCACTAATGAGCTCGTTAAGCTAACGATGCTTTGAACAACTGGGCCCAGAAGTTTCAAAGTTCCAGATGTAGTTCTAATCGCATATCATACGGAATAAATTTATATGCCACACCAATCTCTGCACTATTGACCAATCAAATTACTTGCTATAACGTTTTTGTTTCAATTCACAATTTGTATGGCAAACACTGTGTTGATCCTGATAAGAAGCCATCTGATCTGGTTCTACACTGTTTTCAAAGCGTGGGGAGGACACAGCCTGTGTTAAGCACAATTCACTGCACCTTCAACAAGAAAGGATGTGAAAAACCCTTTTTTCTCCAACATATGCAACATTTTTATAAGACTATTATATGCTGGTACAGCAGCCTGAGGCTTTTAAGCCTCTTACAAGATCACTTAGGCCAGCCCTAAAATAATGTTGTTTGCTGTGGTCTCAGAAACATGCTTATGTATTTGTTTTGTTTGTTTGATTTGAGGTTTAACGTCCCCGTCAACACTGTAAAGGTCATTTTGGATACGTTGCTTCCAATTTTGTGGGACTTTTACCCGACATTAAGATGAAATGACATCTCAAGCCCTGTTGCCCAATGAAAAACATGCTTATGTAGGGTAGGAGACTCAGAGTTTTATGTCTCGCCAACAGCAAAGGTCAACGGAGACGGGACCTTAGTTTAAAGACGCATCTGAAAGTCTGTAGAAGCCCGGGATCGATCCTGGGAGCCCTGGTTTACAAGGCGTGTAGCATAACCACTACATCACAGAGACTTCTATTGTATGATAGGAATATGAAGAAGCATGATTGTTTGTTATTTCTTAACCCTTTTTGTAATAAATGGAATCTCCTCCTTATATATGGTAGGAGTCCATTCCAAAATTTAGGGGTGTCAGGTTGTGTTTCTTTTTGATTTTTTTTTTTGAAAATGACTGAACTGTTAGCAAACAGTTGAGGCCCTGATCAGACACCGCATTTGCGGCGTCTGATCTGGGCCTGCACTGTTTGCCAGGGTACCCCTTTAGGGTTTTCCGGCCTGAAATGGGTTAAAGTGAAGATACCCGTATCAATACACATGGGGTATATTGGTATACATTATCTTGGTAATTTTTACTTTAACTCTTATCCTGCAGAATAAATTAATTTGCCACACCCATTTCTGACTGTCAATTTTGTTTGTTTACATTGAAGTTTAACGTTCCTGTCAACACTATCTAGGTCATTTTGGAGACGTTGCTTCCAATTTTGTGGGACTTTTACCCAACATTGAAATGAAATGACATCTCAAGCCCTGCCGCCCAATGAAACCAAAAGGCTTATAAGCATACGACGGTCCGACTCACACCGCTTTGCCTGGGCAGGGTTAGACCCTCCAAGCTGTTTACCAGTACTCATACTGCGATAGGTTTCAGCTCTGGGTGGAAGCATAATGGAGCCCATCTATTTCTTCAAGCCCCATATCACCGAAAATAAGTTGTAATGATTATGAATACTACGCCTTCCTTTTTTTTTGCAGTATGAAGAACCAATTCTATACTCTTGTGTATAACTCCCAAATAGTTGCTCAGACTGAGCAGACCAATTTATCAAATATATGACAGCTGTTGCCTGGCTGGTATAGAAATAATGGCATGAAGTTGTAATTAATTCTGATTTATTCAGAGAATTTTACAGCCAAGCATGCAAGAGGTTTAAAATTAGACAGTGCAGTACCATACTGAAATGTTTATCCTAGTAAAGGTATACACATCTGTTCATTTTGTACCAGAAACCCCAAAACGGGCAATTGGCAAACAGTGCAGGCCCTGATCAGACGCCGCAGAACGCGTCGTCTGATCTGGACCTGCATTGTTTGCAAAACTGATTTTTGTTGCCATATGCTTAGGCAATTAGTGAGGCTTATCAGTGTGAACCTGAGATTTATTGAAGTTCATTTTGACAAATGAAAATAAACAGAGCTGTTGTTCTGGAGAGACTAGAATGTCCATACCTGGATTTTTGGGGGACTAAAACCTAGGAGTATTCTAAATGAAACAGAGACATAAGCAATGTTTTATGCAGGTAACAAAGTCATCTGGCTACTGGTTCAACAGAAGAAGTTTTAACTCTTATCATGCTGTTCACCACAACCCCTATCTTTGGAAACAGTGTTGATCCAGATCAGATGGCTTCTGGTCAGGATCTGCACTGTTGGACATGAAGTTTATGGATTTTGGGAATAAATTACATCAAGTAATCTGACTGGTTCAAAGTCAGAAATGGGTGTGGCTAAACTGAATATTCAGCAAGATAAGTTTTAATTGCATGAAGTCTTTCTTCAAGCTGTAACCCTGTACTCAAAGTTTGACTGAGTTATCAAATAACCTGATGTTTTTTCTGCATCATTTCGAGCCAGCCAGTCAACCACGTCTCACTGGTGCTTTAGCAATTACGAGTACATGTATGTTGTTTTTGTCAGCCAATAAAATTCACTCCACATCAAGCCCAAACACACACAAAACAAGGGGAAGGGGACATTTTGTTTTTGCTGTGTTTGCGTCAGCATCAGGTGCACTCTCTTCCGAACCAATGGATGGATTCTGACCAAACTTGCCCTGTTACATCACTTGAACTGAAGAAAATATAGACACTTGTTTTGATGGCCTTGACCTCATTTTCAAGGTCACAGGCTTGAAAATTTTCAACTTTGGAACAAAATGGCTTCTCTGCAACCTACCTCATGAAAATTGATGAATATTTGTCAAACTTGGTACAATATATATTGTAACCTGCCACAGTGACTTTCTAAATCTCACTGTTATGCCAGAGTGCTGTGTAAAGTGGGTTAGTTGTAAAATACTGACTTAGCACATTTGCTGTGACATGAGAAAACAGTGAAGAGCCAGACCGTACACTGCAGAATGTGGCATCTGAACAGGGTCTTTGTTTGAATTGTTGTATTGGAGTTTAACGGGCCAGTCAACACTATTTTAGGTCATTTTTGAGCCGGTCAGTTTACCTATCGACACTTTTCCTTAGGCAGGCTTATACGTAAACGGTTAACCTGAGTACAGTGTACATTCTTTCGCTGAAAACTGCCCTTCTTGAATCAGCAGAAGCGAGACAATGACCGTAGAAAAGATTTCATGATCAATCTCATCGAAAGACTGTTGGTGACCCTGGCAGGTATCAAACCCGCATCCTTCTGATCGCCAGTCAGACACACATCCGATTGAGCTATCTTCTGCCATCTGATCAGGATCTATGATGTTTAACATAAAGTCTATGGATTTGTAAGAATAAATTACACGAAGTAATCTGATTGGTTCAAAGTCAGAAATGGGTGTGGCTAAACTGAATATTCAGCAAGATAAGGGTCAATGGAGGGTGCAATAAGAACAAGAGGACCACAAACCAACATTTTACTGTGGAATGTCTTGTATCTTTTTCCAATAATTATATTGAATCAGTTGTCACTTTCTGTTAAGTTTAACATTGGTAATCTTAAACATTTCCCGAAAAAAAATTTCCAAGTGAAAAATAAAATTTTCTTCGAAACCATGACAACTTGATCGATCAATTTAGAGAAATAAGGGTAATAATGCTAAATTTTCATCAATCACATTAGCGAAATTTTACTGCAATAATTCTAAATGACAGAGCTGACATTTCGTAGATAAATTCAACAAGACAAATATACATGTATATATATGACCAGCATGGCTGAAAGCATAATTTATCCTATCTTAACCCACCCCTAAAGGGGTACCATGGCAAACGTTGCAGGTCCAGATCAGACGCCACAGAACGTGGCATCTGATCAGGGCCTGCACTATTTGCTGACAGAATTTTCCATCAAAACTAGAATAAAAATGAAAAAATTGGACTGACACCCCTTGTATGACAAATGGACTTGTCCAACATATAGCAATGGAAGATTCCACTAGTATAAAATGGATTAAAGAAACCCCAAAATAGGACACTGGCACAAAGTGTACAACCAGATCAAGATGCTGCCAAAATCAATTAATGATTACAGATACATTCAGCAATTCTCCTCAATAACTCAGTATTCAACAGGAATATCCTTAAGTCAATCTGTGGCATACAGGAAAGCGTGGGATTGGGAAGCCCAAGAAGACCTGGAATCAGCTGACAGAGAGGGAAGCTTTTGGCTATGGACCTCCTGGAGACCTGCTGTAAGATCAGATCTGCCATGCGTGCAGCAAGCCAGCTACCTGGATGGGTGCTCACTGATGCTGTATCTGCATGTTAATCAAAATTCCAGTGATGATGATGATGATGATGATGATGATGATGATGATGATGATGATGATGATGATGACAATGATGATGGTGATGATGATGATGATGATGATGATGACGATGAACCAACCTCAAAAATACTCTCCATATTAACTTCAATGTTATCATGTCTGTATAATAGACAATTGGGTAGGTACTCATTAGAACCCCTTCACTGAGATGAATCTAACTCTTATCTTGTTGTTCACGACAAGCCCTATCTTTGGAATCAGTGTAGATCCAGATCAGATGGCTTCTGAAAAGCAATCTGATCAGGATCTACACTGTTTGAAGTTCAATTTACGAATTTATAGGAATAAATTTCATCAAGTAATCTGATTGGTTTATAGACAGAAATGGGTGTGGCTAAACTGAATATTCAGCAAGAGAAGGGCTAATGAGCACTGGTAACTTTGGCACCGAAACAAGAAAACTATTACAAAGTTAATCAGAAAATATATCAGTTTTGGAGATATGAAAGATTGCACTTTCTTGCAAATCAGATTAGGAAATCCTGGACTTAACCCTGGGATAGAAATTCTTATCCTACCCAGGTTATCCTACCACAGGGATAGGATGAAAATTGAGAAACATCACAAGCTTGATGTGCAGTGGCTGAATAGGATGCCATGTAGGCTGTCATTAAGTTTGACGATACTGTACATATAGTGACATCAAAAACGCCGCATTCTTGCCATCAAAATATGGTGGACGTTGAGAATCAAGGCGATTGCATTATAAAAAATCCACTCTCAGAAATGAAAGGCATGCAAGAAAAAAAATCTTAGATGGGTATGAGAGGTAGATAAAAATCCGTCCCTCGGGATCACTGTCCGGCATCACTTGGCTTACTCAGCAAGTCCAGTGATGCCAAACAATGACCGTTCGGATGGATTTTTCTACCTTAAGATTGTCCCATGGGTGTGTGTTCCTAATGACCCTCAGCAGTTTAATATCCAACCCTTCAAGAAGTATGTAAAAGTTTTTTTCTGGCTTTTTTATTTCTACAGAAGAATTGTCATGTCATGTAAACTGTCTGCACAACAGAAGACTCACATGTAATATTAACCCTTTTTGTACCAAATGGAATCTTCCTTCTTATATACAGCAGGAGTCCATTTCAAAATTTAGGTGTGTCAGGTTGTGTTTTCTTCAAAATCTATTTGGAAAATGACTGAACTTTTAGCAAACAGTGGAGGCCCTGATCAGACGCCGCGTTCTGCGGCGTCTGATCTGGGCCGCCAGTGTTTGCCAAGGGATTTCCGTCACTAAATGGGTCAAAGCTTGAAAAGTTAGATTTTTCTGTTTTCTACATCAAATCATGAATTTAAAACAAATATCCACGGCAAGCAATTTTATTTTAACTATGATAAAATTTAACCCATTTTGGGGTTTCAGGTACAAAATGGGTTAAAACTTGTAGAGTTAGATCTATATATCCAGCCATTTCAGTTTTCTACAACACCGGCCCCGATAGCTCAGTTGGTAGAGTGTCCGCTCCGGGGAACGGGAGGTTTCGGGTTCGATCCCAGGCCGCGACATACCAAGTCGTTAAAAATGGTACTACCTGCTCCTCGCTTGGCACTCAGATTTACGGGGTAGAGCTAGGACTGGTCGATCCAGTGTCAGGATAATGTGACTGGGTGTGGTATCATGTAATGTGTCTGGGACATGATACTTCAGTGAGGCAGCACTATAAACGTGAGCATTGGGCTCCCTGTCGCAACCAGACACCGTCGTGATATGACTGAAAAATTGTTGAAAGCGACGTTAAACCCGAATTCACACACACACACAGTTTTCTACAACAAATAACCACATGAATGTACATCATGAATTTATCCTCGACAAACACTTTTATTTTAACTGCAAGTATATTTAATTCAGTCTTAAAAGTATAAAAATTGAGCACAGAAAACAAGCACTTTTTTTCCTTTTCCGTTTCCTGAGTGATATATTATAATTCCAGATATTTCTCCTATTTCAAGAAAGATTATGGTATATCGTGAACAAGAATCATAATTCAGAATGCATTAACTTCCACATGATGCTGTGCCCTATTTTGCTGCCAGCAAGAAAAGAAATGACCAATGCCTGTCAATACAGCAATACTTCTCTGTAATAGGAAAAATAGGAGAGACGTGGTGTGAAAACATATATCATTTGCATCACTATGAAGATCAGATTTGACAGTAACAGAATCATTAAAGCCGGTGCATGATAAAACCAGAGTTTAAGAAGACGTGTGCCACCAGTGGAGACTCTGAGCAGTGTGCACATCTGTGCAGGCTGATCAGAGTCTTCGCTGGTTGCAAAGATTTTCTGGTGAGTTTTATTGTGTGACTTGGCTCATTTGAGCATTGCATGTAACCTGTCTACATTGTTAACACCCCACACTGACGAAACAGAGCAACCTGCGATTCTGAACAGACTAATGTTAAGCAGACAAGGTTTCACAATAGCCTCATACAGACGGTAATGGCCATGACCAGGGGCCAGTTGTTCAAAGCATCGTTAGCTTAACGAGCTCGTTAGTGGTCATATTGTTAGCTCTTCTAACAAGTACAATATCGTAAATTTTGGTATTTTTGCTGAAAAAATGTGAGCAGCTTTTGCGTCCGCAAAAGCTGCTCACATTTTTTCAGCAAAAATTTCAGCATATTTGCCATACTTAATGATCAAAGTTTTAACGATACGTTAACTAACAATGTCGTTAATTTTGAACAAATGGCCCCAGACTGCTAAAATGTGCTATGATGTGCCTTACCTGTTGCATTCTGAGGTTTTCTAGCAATGAAACTCATTTTGTCATGTAATTTGCATCTTTAACCACAAACATTACCCACAACATGAGAAAGCATGTTTTTTGGTTGTTGTTGTTGTTTTGTTGTTGTTGGTGTTCTTGTTTTTAATTTGCAAACAGCAAAGATGCAGATCAGCATGCACTGATCAGTACAAGTCTAATCAGAACCTAAGCTCTGGTGTCTGTATTTACAATCTATAGTCTGTGTATCACCGGAGTTCATTTGTTCAAAGCATTCACCATATTTGCATTATTTGCTGGCTCCCAGCTTGCACATTGTCAATATTGGTAAAACAGGTAACCAGACCCCCCTGACCTTGAAAGGTCAGGGGGGTATGGTTACCTGTTTTTCCAACTCTGATAACCTTCAGACTAGGAACCAGCAGATAATGCAAATAAGGTGAATAGATACTAAGCTAGTTAGTGGTCGTATTGTTAACTGTTCTAGCAAGTTCAGTATCTAAAATTTTGGTATTTTTGCTGAAAAAAATGTAAGCAGCTGCTCACATTTTTTCAGCAAAAATATCAGCATATTTGCCAAAATAAATTATCAAAGTTTTAACAATATGTTAACTAATGACGTTGTTAGTTTTGAACAACTGGCAGAGCAAATTGTTCAAAGCCTCTTTAGCTTAACGAACTTGTCAGTGGGCAAACTGTTTTTGTTTCTGTTTGATTTGAGGTTTAACGTCCCTATCAACACTGTGTCATTTTGGAGATGTTGCTTCCAGTTTTGTAGGGCTTTTACCCAACTTTGAAATGAAAAGACATCTCAAGCCCTGCTGCCCAACGAAACCAAAAGGGTTTACATGTATATGCATGGACAGTCTGACTTGCACCGCTTCTGTTAAGTGTCCCGGAAAGTTGAATATGTAATACAGCAGAATTTTTGCTGAAAAATGTTAGCAGTTTTTGCATATCTGCTGATAAAATGTGAGCAGCTTTTGCATATAAAAAAGCTGCTCACATTTTTCAGCAAAAATGTTGGTATATTTGCCATATAAAATTATCAAAAGTTTGACAATTTACATCCATATTAAAATATAATTGTAAGATGCTAAATTTTACAAGCTTTTGTTCCGATGGGACTTAACCCTTGTCCTGCTGAATATTTAAATATGTCACACCCACTACTGATTATCAGCCAATCAGATAAGTTGATGCAAATTACTGAAGCAAATTCATAAACTGGATGTCAAACAATGAAGATCCTGATCAGATGGTTCTTCAGAAGACATCTGATCTGGATCTACATTGTTTCAAAGATAAGGCATATCCGGGCTCAGCAGGACAAGGGTTAAATATTTGTGCCAAATAAGACTTACCAGGCTGAATACCCTTACCAGGGTATTAACTGGGAACAAGAATTAAAGCCTGGGTTGTCTGATATACAAGGCCTGGTTAACCATTATGGAAACATTAGCCATTATCAGAATGTCCCACATTGAAAACATGCAGATTTGAGACCAAACCAGTTTCAAAATATTCATTCCATTTACATATAAACAATCTGACACTGATTTGATTTGTGTCGGCTGATATTCATCCTCGCGATAACAGGGTCAAGCGATTGTGTCACCGGTATATCACCATGGAACAACCATTTTAACCCATTTAGTACCGGTGTCCCAGTTTATCTTGACCCCTGGGTAGCTTTACCCCCGGGGGTAAAGCTACTCGGGGGTAGCTTTACCCCCGGGGGTAAGGATATCCCGGGATATCTTTACCCCCACCCTGGATATCTTCACCCCCGGGGGTAAAGCTAAACTGGCTACGATATCTTTACCCCCGGGGGGTAAAGCTAAACTGGCCAGGATATCTTTACCCCCACCCGAACTTTTGGGTATAAACTATTTTCTTAATACCCAATTTCTTCTTATATGTAAGAGAAGCAAGATAAGGGACTTGATGTTTCACTTTAACATTTTTCCTTTCAATCATGACTCAGACTAATAGAACTACCCTTAGTAAGAAATATGAACATATTATAGAGGCAAATTATTATTTAATTACTTCTTTTTGTATATTTTCTTATTCAAAATGTCCCTTATGATAATCTTTCATAATCTTGCATTATCCCTGTCAGTTGTGAAATGGGTGGTGGTGGTGAGTGCAAAGGTGGGGGTAAAGATATCCCGGCTGGGATATCTTTACCCCCGGGGGTAAAGCTAAACTGGCCAGGATATCTTTACCCCCACCCCAACTTTTGGGTATAAACTATTTTCTTAATGCCCAATTTCTTCTTATATGTAAGAGAAGCAAGATAGTGGACTCGATGTTTCACTTTAACATTTTTCATTTCAATCATAACTCAGACTAATAGAACTACCCTTAGTAAGAAATATGACCATATTATAGAGGCAAATGATTATTTAATAACTTCTTTTTGTATATTTTCTTATTCAAAATGTTGCTTATGACAATCTTTCATAATCTTGCATTATCCCTAGCTGTCAGTTGTGAAATGGGTGGTGGGGGTGTGTGGAAAGGTGGGGGTAAAGATATCCCGGTTGGGATATCTTTACCCCCGGGGGTAAAGCTAAACTGGCCAGGATGTCTTTACCCCCACCCCAACTTTTGGGTATAAACTATTTTCTAAATGCCCAATTTCTTCTTATATGTAAGAGAAGCAAGATAGTGGACTCGATGTATCACTTTGACATTTTTCGTTTCAATCGTCAGCACTGTAGAGGTCATTTTGGAATAGCTGCTTCCAATTCTGTGGGACTTTTAATTGACAATGAGATGAAATGACATCTCAAGCCCTTTCGCCCAATGAAACCAAATAGGTTTGTAAACATGGATGGTCAGACTTGCACTGCTTTGCCTGAGCAGGCTTAGAGCATCTAAGTACCAGGTTTACCAGTACTTGTGTGCTGTTGGTTTCAGCTCGATGTGGAAGCATCATGCAGCTCATCTATTTCTTCAAGCGCCGATGGGCGGGGCCGACTCTATATTGTTGGTGAATATAACTCCAGATACAGTTCTTTTGTCTGCTCTTTAATTGTCCTAAGTTCATGCTGAACCATACATTTATCCCATTTCCGATGGGAAACCCAAAATTGCAAACAGTGTGGGTCAGACCAGATGCTGCAAAAAGCGATGTTTGAACAAAACCCCCAAGCATAAACAATGGTAGAATTTGTAAAAAACTGATTTATGCAAGCTATAGGGTATAAGTGTGCTTGTTTTGGTTTTTCGAAATGCTGGAAGTGTGGGGGTGAAGGTAACCCAGCCAGGATATTTTGCCCCCGGGGGTGAAGGTATCCCGGCTGGGATATCTTTACCACCACCCATGAGCAATGGTAGAGATGTGAAATCCTGATTCATGCAAGCTAGCTTGTGGTGATGTTATGTCAACCATAGAACATTGGACATCAGTAGTACCTTCATTGTTGAAAGCGTGCTTGTTTGGGTCTTCCAAAGTCTTGATTTATTTTTGGGTGGTTGGGGGGGGGGGTCACTCTATCCCAGCCAGGAAATCTTCTCCCCCACCCATGAGCAATGGTATAAGGTGTGAAAAAAATATTCTTGCAAGCTGTATGGTTTAATTATGCTTGTTTTGTTTTTTTGGCTTCACTTACATATAAGAAGATATTGGGCATTAAGAAATAGTTTATACCCAAAAGTTGGGGTGGGGGTAAAGATATCCTGGCCAGTTTAGCTTTACCCCCCGGGGTAAAGATATCCCAGCCGGGATATCTTTACCCCCGCCTTTCCACTCACTACCACCAACACCCATTTCACGACTGACAGGGATAATGAAAGATTATGAAAGATTGTCATAAGCAACATTGTGAATAAGAAAATATACAAAAAAGAAGTTATTAAATAATCATTTGCCTCTCTAATATGGTCATATTTCTTACTAGGGTAGTTCTATTAGTCCGAGTCACAATTGAAACGAAAAATGTTAAAGTGAAACATCAAGTCCACTATATTGCTTCTCTTACATATTAGAAGGAATTGGGCATTTAGAAAATAGTTTATACCCAAAAGTTGGGTTGGGGGTAAAGATATCCTGGCCAGTTTAGCTTTACCCCCGCCTTTCCACTCACCACCACCACCCATTTCACAACTGACGGGGATAATGCAAGATTATGAAAGATTGTCATAAGGGACATTTTGAATAAGAAAATATACAAAAAGAAGTTATTAAATAATCATTTGCCTCTATAATATGGTCAATCGATTTTACGTGGCCGCAATCCTCGCCCTTACTTCTCAGTGTCGCGATTTAGACAAATAATTTGTTCAGTCCGCATGAAGGACTCATAACTTGGATACAGTAGTTACTCATATTCGGACAGACAGGCCTGAGCAAATGGTGTCGACCAAGACAAGACGCAGCAGAACACGGCATCTCACCAGAGTCTACACTGTTTGCCACCAATCCAGCTACCTCCAGTCATATTGAGTAGTAAACTGTACTTGTTGTAGAACATGCAAGATAAGGAGTTGAAGTGTTGGAATTCTTACGGCAAATATGGTAAGCTTAAATTTTCAAAATAAAAAAAAAATACTCTAATGAAGCCCTAAAGAAAACAGTTGTCTTAAATGTCTTGAGCATTATTGCAAAATACATAAATAATTCAAAACTACTAATTGTAGAAGATGTTAAACTCAACTGGAAGCTGCATCAATAATTCAAGTTGATAATTATACCAGTGAAGCATTAAATGGCGACAAAAAGCCTTGAACAAAGCTAAAGAATGCTGCTATTCAGGGAATCGATCTACGTTTAGGGGAGAACACTCTTTAGAAACAGTAAAATTCAATATAAAGACCACCTCTGGGACTTAAAAAGCAAGCAAGAATTCTGCCTAAGACTATGTAGCACCTGTTGAGGTTCAAAGCCAATGAACCATGAAATATAGGTCAAGGTCAAACATGGATGCTTGCATAGTAAAAGTTGCCATCCCTAAATGTGAGTTTAAAACAAATATCATCAATTAAATGGACTTGAACATCAGAGTGGATGCTCGGTCCGATTCAGTATGTCACAGTCAGTAAACCATAAAATGTAGGTCAAGGTCAAATATGCATGCTTGTATTTAAGTTGCCATCCCTATAGATACAATTTTTTACGAAGTATCAAAGTATCAAAAATACATTAATGAAGCACCTTAAGTTCATGGAAGAATGCTAAGGGTTAACCCTTGTCCTGCTGAGCCCGGATATGCCTTATTTTCCAAACAATGAAGATCCAGATCAGATGCCTTCTGATGAAGCCATCTGATCAGGATCTACATTGTTTGCCATTCAGATTGTGAATTTGTTGCAATAATTTGCATCAAGTAATCTGATTGGTTGATAATCAGTAGTGGGTGTGGCATCTATAAATATTCAGCAGGACAATGGTTAACACAATATTTCACAAAGTATCATAAAATCTAGGTCAAGGTAAAATATGGATGAATCCCTTAACCCTTTTTGTACCAAATGGAATCTTCCTCCTTATATATGGCTGGAGTCCATTTCAAAATTTAGGGGTGTCAGGTTACTTTTTCTTCAAAATTTATTTGGAAAATGGCTGAACTTTATGCAAACAGTGTAGGCCCTGATCAGACGCCGCGTTCTGCGGCGTCTGATCTGGGCCTGCACTGTTTGCCAGGGTACCCGTTTTGGGATTTCCTCTACCAAATGGGTTAAAGTTGCAATCTCTAGATACAAGTTAATATGGCAAGTACCATCAAAGAAGCTCTTATGTTTCTTGAGAAATGGACTTGAACATTAGGGTGAGGTTAGGGTTGACACAATAATTCGCGAAGTAAAAGAACAATGAAATGTAGGTCAAGGTCAAATATGTAAGCCTGTTGAACTTTTTTGATAAATTATCATTGAAGAGTTAATGGAAGAGGTATTAACTTATGCTAGGTTCCCACTATCGATACGTTCTGGTACGATTTGTTGCCCTCGGATGCAATCCAATCACAATTTGTCAATTTCTTATGTCACGATCAGCCACGGTCTGCTCTCCCATTCAGATACGATCAAATGCGTTCCGATAGGATTGTCAAGATCGAGTCTACGACTTGGTCTCGATTTGAAACGATCATCATGATCTGGTTCCCCGAATTGGGACGATCTGATATGTGCAGATACGTTCTTATACGCCCATCAAGAACTGATGTGCTCTGTTACGATAATATATGTCTATCGTCTCGATGTTTTTCAGGATCATGGTCGAGGGCGATCACGATCTGAGCTTTAACTTCATTTCCCCCCGCATGCAGTAGGTTAAGGGGAAAGGACCTACCTTCAGGGTAGGTAACTCTTAGATTATCATCTCCCCTAAACAAAACTGAGGCTAATTCTTAACTCTTGTCTTGCTGTTCCTGACAACCCCTATCTTTGCAAGCAGTGTAGATGGCTTCTGAAGAAGCAATCTGATCAGGACCTACACTGTTTGCCATTTACTTTATGAATTTGTAGGAATAAATAAAGGTAATTTGATTGGTTAAAAGTCAGAAATGGGTGTGGCTAAAATGAATATTCAGGAGGATAAGGGTTAAAAGAAACAAGATGTGTTTGTGAAACACGAACCTGTCCCCGGGCATGGTCATTTTTTTCAAAGTTGGTCGCAGTTCAAAGTCAAGGTCACAGGTCAAGAGTTTTGGTTTGAGTGGGACGCCCTTGGCACAAGGAACTTACATGCCAAATATGAAGGCTCTATCTTAAACGGTTCGAAAGTTCTGAACAATAATAACTTTTTCTTTAAAGTAGGTCAAGGTCACAGGTCAAAACAATTGGCATGAATGTAAAGCTCTTGTCACAAGGAACCTACATGCCAAATATGAAAGCTCTATTTTAAAAGATTCAAAAGTTAAGAACAATTTTATTTGTTCTTTTAAGTAGGTCAAAGGTCAAGGTCATGGTAAAAAAAAAATTGCATGAATGTAAAGCTCTTATCACAAGGAACCTACATGCCAAATATGAAGGCCCTATCCCAAACGGTTCGAAAGTTATGACCAAAATGTTAATTTTTTCTTTTAAGTAGGTCAAAGGTCAAGGTCACAGGTCAAAATTCTTTGCATGACTATAAAGCTCTTGTTAAAATGAACCTACATGCCAAAAATGAAGGCTGTATCTCAAACGGTTCAAAAGTTATAACCAATGTTAACTTTTTCTTTTATGTAGGTCAAAGGTCACAGGTCAAAATTTTTAAGTGAATGTAAAGCTCTTGTCATAAGGAACCTACATGCAAAATATGACGGCTGTATCTCAAATGGTTCAAAAGTTATGACCAAAATGTTATTTTGTTATTTTAAGTAGGTCAAAGGTCAAGGTCACAGGTCAAAATTTCTTGCATGAATGTAAAGCTTTTGTCACAAGGTATACATGCCAAATATGAAGGCTGTATCTCAAGAAGTTCAAAAGTTATGACCAATGTTATTTTTTTCTTTTAAGTAGGTCAAAGGTCAAGGTCACAGGTCAAATTTTTTTCCATGAATGTGAAGCTCTTGTCACAAGGAACCTTCATGCCAAATATGAATATTCTACCTCCAACGGTTCAAAAGTTGTCCACATACAAACTAACAAACAAACAAACAGACAGGGCAAAAACAATATATCCCTGCTATCGCTACCGGGGACATACGAGAATATAAGAATCTTATATGGGTGTGAGGGGTGGATGGAAAAATCCGTCCCGAGGGACACTGTCCGGCATCACGAGGCTTGCCGAGTGATGCCGGGCAGTGATCCCGAGGGACGGATTTTTTCTATCCACCCCTCACACCCATATTGGATTCTTTTTCTTGCATACCTTCCATTTCTATTGCGAATTTTTAATGCTGCTGTGACTTCGGTTACCGACGTCCGCCATTTTGTGATGACACAACAGGAATGTTTAGTGACGTCACGCATGACGACGCCGCACATGAGGTTGTAATCAACCAGTGCATTTATCAAACACACAATTATATTCGATTTGGGGTCGGAACACCAGGGTCAGAACAAATTTCTATCCCAGGGTAAAATCACGGATGTCCTTGTCTGGTGTGCAAGAAAAAATGTGCTGCTAGTATGAAGACTGTTTCAGATGTGCTCCACATACAGACAAGGAAACAGGAAATCATAAAAGATGTCTATCTTGCCAAACATGGCCATAAATATGACAAATGTGTCCAGCCAACTTATTATAATTACAACCCTCATGATATATCCTATTTTGAAAACAGCATATCTGCTCAATACGATAACACACCCATGCCACATTGTGCATTTTTTCACATCTCCAAAATGGCTTCTTTTCTGATGAAAATGCGTGATATTTTTCTTATAAATACTGCAAACATAGGTTGTGGGTGCTCGTTAGAACCGCCTCATTGAGGCGGTTCTAACGAGCACCCACAACCTATGTCTTGGAGCAAAAATAAGAAAAATAATCTCTACCCCTGTAAACAACAGTTTTCTCTATATAAAGTGGGGTATAGGGAGTCTTCGTTTCTCGGACTTGTTCACGTGATGTTCTGAATTCATGGTAAAAACTGAAATCATGTGGTGAGGTACCTACGCAAACTTGAAATAAATGACGCTTAAGCTCTCATTAAAATTTAATACTACTAGAAAGGTCAAACCCTGAACCTTGACAGATCTTAGCAAAAGTACTTATATCTTTAATTAATCAATGCAAGAAAATTCATCATGATTTAACATACTTAAAATAGAAGTAGATCTTGCTATTTGAATGTAAGTCATTAAACCACAATTCTAGGTAACAATCTGTAATTCAAATTACTAGTCTCGGGTAATTAGCAAAGAATCTGCTGCCTTAAAGATACATTGAGGTGACTGGGAACAACACAAGGGAGACAACTAATACACGAGAAAGTTGTCTTCTCATCAAAGTTTGCAAATGTAGAGCACAGCAGATTTTGTTTGTTTGATTTGAGGTTTAACATCCCCATCAACACTGTATAGGTCATTTTGGAGACATTGCTTCCAATTTTGTGGGACTTTTACCCAACATTGAGATGAAATGACATCTCAAGCCCTGCCACCCAATGAAACCAAAAGGGTTTATAAGCATGGATGGTCCGATGCACTCTGCTTTGCCTGGGCAGGCTTAGATCCTCTAAGTGGTTTACCAGTACTCGTGTATGGTCGGTTTCAGCTCTGCGCGGAAGCGTCATGCCGCCCGTCTATTTCTTTAAGCCCCGATGGGTGGGCTGTTACATTGAGCTGACTGGGTACAACACAAGGGAGACAACCAATACATGAGAAGTCGGTCTTCACATCAACGTTTGCAAATGTAAAGCACAACAGATTTTGTTTGTTTGATTTGAGGTTTAACGTCCCCGTCAACACTGTATAGGTCATTTCGGAGACATTGCTTCTAATTTTGTGGGACTGTTACCCGACATTGAGATGAAATGACATCTCAAGCCCTGTCACCCAATGAAAGCAATGGGTTTATAAGCATGGGCTGGGCAGGCTTAAATCCTTTAAGCAGTTTACAAGTACTTGTGTGCAGTCAGTTTCAGCTCTGCGTGAAAGCATCATGCAGCCCATCTATTTCTTCAAGCCCCGGTGGGCGGGCCCTAAGAGCACAGCAGAATGAGGCAATGCAAGTTGATTATAAAATCTTTTCTGCAGTTATTCTCTCCCTTCCTATGATTCAAGAAGGGCAGTTGTCAGTTTCAGGTGAAAGATTATGCACTACTAATGTATAAGCCTGCCAAGGAAAAGTGTGCTTAGGTAAACTGATGGGCTCAATATGCCCTAAATAATGTTGACTGGTCTGTTTTACTCCAAACAAACAAACAAGGATTATCGCAATAATCCTAAGAATTGGGACAGATAGGCCTAAGTAAACAGTGCAGACTCAGATCAGACTGCTCCTGAAGGAGCAGTCTGATCAGGGTCTACACTGTCTGCCATTCTGCCTGCACTTTTCAGACTCCTTGCTGGATCATGAAACAAATATGTTGAAATTTTAGGAGAATTACAGCAAGTCCTAAAGGTGTCTGAATTTTTAGGATTTTTACAGTGGATTATCGATAGTTGTAGTAAAATTCCATAATGTCAGGTTGATTTATTTATAGAAATTAATTTCAAAAAATGGTTGCATTTTTTGCTAACAACCAAGATCCTGAACAGACATCACAGTGGTCTGATCTGGGGCTGCAGTGTTTGCTGAAATCCCATGTTTGAGAGGACTTTGTTTGTTTGTTTGAATTGAGGTTTTATGTCACCATCAACATTATTTAGGTCATTTTGGAGACATTTTTGTGGGACTTTTACCGGACAATGAAATGAGATGACATCTCAAGCCTTACCATCCAAACAAACCAATAGGGTTTATATGCAGGGACGGTCCAACTCGCACTACTTTGCGTGGGCAGCTTAACCCTTGTCCTGCTGAGCCCGGATATGTCTTATCTTTCAAACAATGTAGATCCAGATCAGATGGCTTCTGAATCTGATCAGGATCTACATTGTTTGTCATTCAGATTTGTGAATTTGTTGCAATAATTTGCATCAAGTAATCTGATTGGGTGATAATTGGTAGAGGGTGTGGCAGATTAAAATATTCAGCAGGACAAGGGTTAAGATCTTCTGAGTGGTTTACCAGTACTCGTGTGGTCTATTTCAGGTCTGTGTGGAAGCACCATGCAGCCCAATCTATTTCTAAGAGCCCCGTTGGGTGGGGGCGGAAACCCTCTTTGTAAAAGGTTCAAATACCAGAAGGCAGTCGGGAGGGGGTTACAAGTTAACCCATTTTGTATCGGAAAGCTAAAAACAGGTACCCTGGCAAACAGTGCAGCCGCAGAACGCGGCGTCTGATCAGGGCCTACACTATTTGAAAAAAGTTCACCCATTTTCCAAATAAATTTTAAAGAAAACACAACCTGTCACCCCTAAATTTTGAAACCATCTTGGTCATGTGACACATCCAACGAATAACTTTTCATTGCCTCATCCAACAGAGGCTTTTCATGTAGTTTGGTTTCAATCAGCACAGCAGTTTTAGTGAAGAAGACAAAAATACTGAATCTGAGCCATCCAAGACAAAGGTCAGTAATGGCCTTGACCTTTGGAATTGATTAACTTTCATTCAGCTGATTGTAAATAATATTTCTGATGCAACAGGCTACCATGCAATCAGTGAAATCCACTGTCTTGCCTTTTTTCCATACAAATGTCCAAGTGGCCAAATTTGACCTTGACGTAAAACACGTCAAAGTCAACCAAAGGTCATCATTTGAAATTTGGTAGGACCTGCATCCCCCATGCTACATACCAGATTTCAAGGTCATCAGCCATTTGTTCCAGTGAAGAAAATTTTTAAAGTTTTTTGATTTTACCATATATGAGCATGGTGCCCATATTGGTCATGTGACCCAGTCATTACTAACAAATTTCATTGCCCCTACCCATAGAGGCTCCACATGTAATTTGGTTTCAATCAACTCACCAGTTTAAGTGGAGAAGAAGATATAAAAAAAACTTTATCTAAGGCATCCAGGACAAAGGTCAGTAAATGACCTTGACCTTTGGAATTGATAAACATCCATTCAGCTAACTGCAAGTTTCATTTCTGATGCCACAGCCTACCAGGCAATCGGAAATATCCACTATTTTGCCTTTTTCTCCATACAAATGTCTAAGTGACCAAATTTGACCTTGATGTAAACCATGTCAAGGTCAACTAAAGGTCATCCTTTGAACAAACTTGGTAGGGCCCAAAGTCCCTGATGCAGCATACCAAGTTTCAAGGTCATCAGATATTTGGTTCTTGAGAAGATTTTTGAAGGTTTTTACCATATACATGTATGGGCATGGCGGCCATATTGGTCATTTGACCCAGTCCTTATGAACAAATTTTCGTTTCCCACATCCTGTAGAGGCTTTTCATGTAATTGGGTTTCAATCAGCCCAGCAGTTTAAGTGAAGAAGAAGATAAAAATACTGAACCTGAGCCATCCAGAACAAATGTCGGTAAATGAACTTGACCATTGCATGGAATTGATAAACTTCCATTCAGTTGATTGCAAATATTATTTCTGATGCCACTAGCTATAATGCAATCAAAAAAATTCACTTTTTTGTCTTTTTTTCCTTATAGATGTCTAAGTGACCAAATTTGACCCTGACGTAAAACAGGTCAAGGTCAACCAAAGGTCATTATTTGAATAAACTTGGTGGGGCCCAAGTCTCCGATGCTGCATACCAAGTTTCAAGGTCATCGGTCATTCGGTTCTTGGGAAGAAGATTTTTAAAGTTTTTACCATATATGGGCATGGTGGCCATATTGGTCATGTGACCCAGTCCTCACAAACAAACTTTCGTTCCCCTTTCTCATTGAGGCTCCATATGGAATTTGGTTTCAATTGGCCATGTAGTTTCAGAGATGTCGATACTACAAGCTCCCCCGGAGCCTTCAGCTTTGGTGAGCTAAAAATACACACACTAGAGATGAGATGATGATGTAGTTAGAAGGACATTACGAAAACACGCCTATACAAATACATTGTTTCCTTTATCGCCGAAAAAAGGAAAATTTTAAGATGAAAAATTGTGATATTTTTCTTATTTTTGCTCAAAATATAGATTGTTGGTACTCGTTAGAACCGCCTCAATGAGGCGGTTCTAACGAGCACCTACAATCTATATTTTAGAGCAGAAATAAGAAAAATAAGGTTTACCCTACTATATAAAAGTGGGGTTCAAGGGGGTTAAAATTATATAGGCGTGTTTTCGTAATGAAGGTGGTCGAGTTAGAACACAAACTGCAGTTAGAACAGGTATGAATGCATTGGGAAAGTTGTATAACTAGTTAATGGGCCTAGCTGGTATCCACAAACATCAAGAAAACACGCCTACATAATTTTGAACCCCTTGAACCCCACTTTTATATAATAAAACTGGGGGTTTATACGGGTAAACTTTATTTTTCATCATAAAATTATAGTTTTTAGGAGGTAAAGTTTTCAATGCATTTGATTAGGTGTGTTTTTGTGATGATGAACAGGCACTTTTATCTGACTGTATCTTGATATGAACAGACTGCAGATGGAAAACATATTAGATGGACATATGTGCAAACTAGGATCATACTGTAGGTATTATTTGGCCAAAATACACATTCTACTCCGAGCCCAGCCCAGTTTGTGATTTTGATAGGACGGGGTAAAATGTTCTAAGAACTGGTTTGGTCTGGAACACAATAAACTGCAGGGGCCACTTTTAACGTATGGTTAAAACTTTGATCATTCAATATGGTGAAAATACTAATATTTTTGCTGAAAAAATGTGAGCAGCTTTTGCAAATGCAAAAGCTGCTCACATTTTCTCGCCAAAATACCAAAATTTTAGATATTGAACTTGCCAGAACAGTTAACAATATGACTTCTAACAAGCTAACAACTGGGCCCAGATCCACATTCCAAGACAAATCTTATGACAAAAAAAAAAAAAAGATCTTTGCCATTCTAGAATCAATAAACATTAGTGCCTTTACGACTTCTCTATGACAGTCTGACTTCTCTCATGGGTAAAAGCAGGTGACACTGTCACTATTGGTACTATTTCTGACAAATAAAACTTCTCTCTTTGGGGTTAAAATAGCACATTTAAAACTGGTTTAACCCACTGTATACTGGTGGACTCTTCCACTGTATACTGGTGGACTCTTCCACTGCTATCTGTCAGACAAGTCCATTTGTAATATAAGGGGTGTCAGGCTTATTTTTTCGTTTTTATTCTATTCTTGTTAGCAAATAGTGCAGGCCCTGATCAGACGTCGCGTTCTGCGGCGTCTGATCTGGGACTGAACTGTTTGCCAAGGTACCCCGTAAGGGGTTTCCCGCATACAATGGGTTAATCCTTTACATTACGAAAACACTGTAACCTATACAAATGGATTGTAAACTACCGCCATAAAAAACAAACAAAAAATTTTACGATGAAAACTTGTGATATTTTTCTTATTTCTGCTCAAAATGTTGATTGTGGATACTTGTTAAAACTGCCTCATCGAGGTGGTTCTAACAAGTACCCACAATCTATATTTTAGAGCAAAAATAAGAAAAAAAAGGTATACCCGTTGAATCCAAGTTTTAACCCATTTTGTACCTTAAACCCCATAACGGGTACCTGGGCAAACAGTGCAGGCCCAGATCAGACGCCGCAGAATCTGATCAGGGCCTCCACTGTTTGCTTAAAGTTCAGTCATTTTCCAAATCAATTTCGAAGAAAACACAACCTGACACTCCTAAATTTTGGAATGGACTCCTGCTATATATAAGAAGGAAGATTCCATTTGGTACAAAAACGGTTAAGGATTAACCCTTATCCTGCTGAACATGGCAACCCCTGCCTTTGCGAACAGTGTACTTCCAGACCAGATGATGACGAAACCATCCATCTGATCAGGATCCACACTGTTTGAAGAAGTCATCTATCAGGATCTACACTGTTGGTCATTCTGTTTGCAAACTGAACAAATACAGTGAATCAAGTAATTTGATTGATAGATACATGTAGTAAGAAATGGGTGTAGCTAAATTAATTTATTCAGCAGGATAAGTGTAGGAAGTCACACATAACACATATAATAAAGTCAAGAAATTCTATATTTTTCCTTATTTTTCAGAAAAAATAAGAATGTCTCTTATCCATAGTTTAACCCATTTTGTACTGGAAACCCCAAAACCGGTAACTGGCAATCAGTGCATGCCCAGATCAGACGCCGCAGAATGCGGCATCTGATCAGGGCCTACACTTTCTGCAAAAAGTTCAGCCATTTTCCAAAAAGATTTTGAAGAAAACACAACCTGACACCCCTAAATTTCGAAATGGACTCCTGCCAAAACACAATCTGGTACCCCTAAATTTCGAAATGGACTCCTGCCATATATAAGGAGGAAGATTCCATTTGGTACAAAAAGGGTTAATCTCAAAAATCTCATATAGCATTATTATTTTTTATGAAATGTTTTTATCAAGATTTATTGCCAGAAAATACCAGGAAAAACATTTAAATCATTTCCAACTGGCTTTGTTCTAAATAAAGATCAATAGTTCCTTTTTTTATATATGAAAATGTCAAATGGTTTAAAGCCAAACTTTTTGATGATATCAAGGAAATGTAATAACCCTTCTCTTTCTGAATATTCCGTTTAGCCACACCCATTTCTGACTTTGAACCAATCAAATTACTTGATGTAATTTATTCCTACAAATTCATAAATTGAAAGTCAAACAGTGTAGATCCTGATCAGATGGCCTGGATCTACACTGTTTGCAAAGAAAAGGGTTGTCGTGAACAGCAAGATAAGAGCTAATATGTAATAAAAGAAAAGAAAGCTAGTTTCATTATTTATCTAATTATAGTACACCAAAGGGAAACAAATGAAGCAGTGAAATACCTGTTTAGACAAAAAATATTGTCCTCCTTACTACACAAGAGGCCAAAGTGGGCCAGAAATGGCTCACCTGGATGAGTTTGATCATGCTATATTATATTGTTGCCTTGGTGGCCATCTTGTCTGTCAGATAACATTGCAATAAATGTTAAGAGCAAAAGTTGTCCTCCTTACTACACTAGAGGCCAAAGTGGGCCAGAAATGGCTCACCTGGATGAGGTTGATCATGCTATATTACATTGTGCCTTGGTGGCCATCTTGTCTATCAGATAACATTGCAATAAATGTTTAGACAAAAAAAATTGTCCTCCTTACTACACTAGAGGCCAAAGTGGGCCAGAAATTGCTCACCTAGATGAGGCTGATCATGCTATAATACATTGAGCCTTGGTGGCCATCTTGTCTATTGTCCTCCTTAATACACTAGAGGCCAAAGTGGGCCAGAAATTGCTCACCTAGATGAGGCCGATCATGCTATATTAAATTGTGCCTCGGTGGCCATCTTGTCTATTGTCCTCCTTACTACACTAGAGGCCAAAGTGGGCCAGAAATGGCTCACCTACATGAGGCTGATCATGCTATATTACATTGAGCCTTGGTGGCCATCTTGTCTATCAGGTAACATTGCAATAAATGTTTAGACAAAAAATATTGTCCTCCTTACTACACTAGAGGCCAAAGTGGGCCAGAAATTGCTCACCTAGATGAGGCTGATCATGCTATATTACATTGAGCCTTGGTGGCCATCTTGTCTATTGTCCTCCTTACTATACTAGAGGCCAAAGTGGGCCAGAAATGGCTCCCCTGGATGAGTTTGATCATGCTATATTACATTGTTACCTTGGTGGCCATCTTGTCTGTCAGATAACATTGCAATAAATGTTAAGACAAAAAATTGTCCTCCTTACTTTGATCAATAGAGGCCAAAGTGGGCCAGAAATGGCTCACCTAGATGAGGCTGATCATGCTATATTACATTGAGCCTTGGTGGTCATCTTGTCTATCAGATAACATTGCAATAAATGTTTAGACAAAAAATATTGTCCTCCTTACTACACTAGAGGCCAAAGTGGGCCAGAAATGGCTCACCTGGATGAGGCTGATCATGCTATATTACATTGAGCCTTGGTGGCCATCTTGTCTATCAGATAACATTGCCTTTCAGCTTTAGCAATTCTGAACCTGCATGTTGCCTTGATGCCTCGGATTAACCCTTATCTTGCTGCTCACGACAACCCCTCCCTTCACGGCCCCCGCCCATTGGGGCTTGAAGAAATATATGGGCTGCATGATGCTTCCACGCAGAGCTGAAACCGACCCGCACAGGAGTACTGGTAAACGGCTTAGAGGATCTAAGCCTGCCCAGGCAAAGCGGTGCATGTCGGCCCGTCCATTCGGTGGCAGGGCTTGAGATGTCATTTCATCTCAAAGTCGGGTAAAAGTCCCACAAAATTGGAAGCAATGTCTCCAATGACGGGGACATTAAGCCTCAAATCAAACAAACAAACGAAAACCCCTATCTTTGCAAACAGTATAGATCCAGATCAGATGGCTTCTGAAGAAGCCATCTGATCAGGATCTACACTGTTTGACATTCAGTTTATGAATTTGTAGCAATAAATTACATCAAGTAATTTGATTGGTTGATAGACAGAAATGGTTGTGGCTTAAATGAATATTCAGCAAGATATGGGTTAAGTTTCTATACAGTTCAAGCTGATTTAGGATTCAGGAAGAGATGATGTTGATGCAGAGTCCGGGATGTATAATTTGGCAGGGTGGAGTTTAATGTTTGCCTTAAGCGGCACCCGCCCATCGGGGCTTGAAGAAAAATATGGGCTGCATGATGCTTCCACGCAGAGCTGAAATCAACCCGCACACGAGTACTGGTAAGCCGCTTAGAGGATCTAAGCTTGCCCAGGCAAAGCGGTGTGAGTCGGAACCGTCCATTCTTATCAACCTTATTGGTTTCATTGGGCGGCAGGGATTGAGATGTCATTTCATCTCAATGTCGGGTAAAAGTCCCATAAAATTGGAAGCAGCGTCTCCAAAATGACCTTTACAGTGTTGACAGGGACGTTAAACCTCAAATCAAACAAACAAAATGTTTGCCTTAACAAAAAGGTAAATCAAGTCACCCGATCATGTAAATTCAACTGCAACATAAACAAAGCTATAGCGTATATACAGTGAGTGAGTGAGTTTTAGTTTTACGTCCCACCAACAGCTAAGGTCATTCGGAGACGGGACCTCGGTTTAAAGACTCATCCGAAAGTCTGGAGAAGCCCGGGATCGATGCTGCGATCCCTGGTTTACAAGGCGAGTAGCGTAACCACTGCACCACGCAGGCTTCTATAGCTTATATACAGCCACTTGCAAAGGCACTCATGAGGACTCAGCAAATTTGACATATTTTGACAACACCTGAGCTGCTCTGCCCAACCAATCTTATCTGTGATTACTATACATGTACATTGAAAAAAATCAAGATGGCTGACATCCTGGATATGGGAATGCATCTCCATGTCACCCAAATGCCTCCAACCAAATTTCAACTCAATGCAACTAACCATTCAGAAGCAGAACATTTCCATATCACAGGTCCTGGTGTATGAATGTTGTCTGACATTTCACCAGTAACAATTCTGATTCTGAGATGTGTTTTCAAGATTTTCAAGATGGCCACTGCACTGGAAGCCTTCTGTGATATCAGAACAGAATGGTTCTGAAAAGCCTGAATCTCTATAATGCTCGAATGTCTCCCATCATGTTTCAGCTCAATTCACCTTGATGTGGTTTGAAGATTTTCAAGATGGCCACAATGGCAGCCATCTTGGATAATGGAACGGAATAATTTTAGAAATTCTGAATCTCCCAACATCAAGTTTCAGTTAACTCTTATCATGCTGTTCACGACAACCCATATCTTTGGACACAGTGTAGATCCAGATCAGATGGCTTCTTCAGAAGCCATCTGATCAGGATCTACACTGTTTGACATTCAG